>OZ038359.1:5823566-7073566 GCA_964035985.1 Panagrolaimus superbus
CCACCGAATTGCATCCTATAATGGCAGCGTTCATGAGTTATTGTTTGAAGACTAATCGCAATAAATGTGTGAAAAGAGTTGAACCAATGATATGGAAACTGCTTTGTTTCTTCAAGCCTGAATATAAAGGTGATAGCAAAACAAAAAAAAGATTGACAAAAACCTTGTCACGAATCATGATGGATCAATCATGTCAGCTAAACAGCAGTTGGCTCTTTTTTGTGCATCTTCTGAGTTTAATGGAAATCGATTAGCATGTTATTTGTTCAAAGAAAATATTAAAGAACCAATTTGGAAAAGCGTAGAAAACGTTTCTGCTGATCTTATAATCCCTATTCTTCATTTTGACAATGGAAAGTATGCCGGGACTTCTAATAATACAATTTCTGGTTATAATTTAAAAAAACTTCCAACAAAAATGGATTTCTTTAAATCTTCTCGTTCACATGTTTTTCCAGTTTGTGATAGAATTCCCTCTGAAGTTCACCCTTTAATGGCAGCTTTTATGAGCTACTACTTACAAGGAAAGGATAAAAACAGAATTAAATCTCTAAGTTATCTCACTCATAGGATTTCTACTTTGCTTGATTTATTTGGTCATGATTATAAACGAATGGAAAATCCATTTATGAAATATTCTCAAGATTACTATATTTTTGCGCTTGGTGAATGTGTTCGTAAAGAAAATGGAGCAATTTTGACGTCCATGGAGCAATTTGAGCTTTTTGCTAAACTTATAAATGAAAAAGGATATGAAGCTGATATTTATCTTTATCAAGAAGGACATCAAAATCATGTTGCCAAAACTAATATTCACGAATTTGCCCCATCTATTATCCCCATTATTAGACTTGCTGACGGAAGATTTGCTGCTTCTCCTTTCAATTGCTTAACGTTTGACGTAAAAAATCGTTTGCTAAGAACTGAAATTCATAAATCGTACAAAGAAAAAAAGTTAAAGTCAACTGAATAATCTGAAATTTTTTTATTACCATTAACTCTTGTTTGCTATTTCCACTTATTTTATATGTATTTTGTAAGATTTTTGTATGTTTAATAATTAAATAAACGTGACTGACAGATAATTCTTTGACTCATATTTTTGAACTTTTATTTAACAAAACAAGAGACATTTTACACAAATAAATAATAATACACAAATAAATAAGTGAAAAAAGAGTTCAAAACTTTCTCAAATCATGCTTACCAAAAATTCGATATATTTTACTAGAAACAGCAGAATATTTGTCATCTGTTAGTTGAATAACAGGGATTTTTAAAAGAGTAATTCCACGATCTTTACATGTTTGAAATGGTCCTTCATTTTTCCAAATTAAAGTTTGAGTATTTTCATTAAACAGATAACACCTGACATCGTCACAGCTATTGCTTGCAATTCGACAAAAATGGGCAAATTGTTCTGTTGCCGACATGATTTCCCCGTCATTTTTAGTAATTTCTTCAATAAGCTTTTGAATTCTTTTTACAGGCGGAAATTTTCTCCTATATAATTCTTTAGCTGTTTCGTATTCAGGATGAAAGAAGCACAAAAGTTTCCAAATCAATGATTCGCTTCTTTTGGCTAATCTAGCATTATTTTTATTATTGGTATCAGTTCTTAAACGATAACTCATGAACGCAGCCATTATAGGATGCAATTCGATGGGAATTTTATTCGAAACAGGATAAACATTTGAACGCACATTTTTATCCATTTTTGGAGTCGTCTTGGATAAACACAAAAAAATGAAGAAAAAATTGGAGACAAAAAATAAAAACTGCCAATTTCTGGAGTGTCAGTTGACAAGAATGAAGAATTATTAGAAAAGTCGCTCTATTTATACTCTAATTTTCATGAGATATTTCGAAATAATCATTTGAACGATTGGCACACTTTTTGCCAAAAAAAATTCTCCCCATTAAAAACTCTCTCACCCGTAAAAATCTCTCCCTTCAAAAATTCACACACCCAGCCGAAAACACGCGCGCATCCGGTCGAAAACACGCGCGCACCCGGCCAAAAACACGCGCGCGCACCCGATTGTCGGCAAAGATCAAAGGAAATCGGCGAAATCTCAAGTGGTTTCGCGAAAATCTCAAGTGGTTTTGTCGGCAAAGATCAAAGGAAATCGGCGATTCTTGAAAAATTCCTGAAAAATTCCTAAAAAATTCCTAAATAATTCCCAAATAATTTTTCACTTTCGTATATGCTTAAGCGTGTAAAACGTGTATTTTTTTGGTTTTTTTCTTGTTTTTTTCTTGTTTTTTTTTGGTTTTTTTTTTGTTTTTTTCTGGTTTTTTTATAAAAATGCCCGTGCGTGCGTGTGCGAGCGTGCGTGCGTGTGTTTCGTCCATGTGTGTTCGCCTTTTTAATTATTTTTCTAGAAAATTTGTGCGTCAGTGTGAAAATTTCTCTCTGTTTTATTATATCTTTACTGTTATTATAGCTATTTTATTATTTTTAATGATGTGATAAATAAATAAATGAAACAATTTTTTGAGTCTCTTTTTTATTCAGCTATTTTTTTGGCCCCTTTTTGAACGATCACATTGGCAGCGAGTCACTTTTACTTGTCGCAATTCTTTTTTTGTCGCATTTTTCAAGGCTGGCTTTTTATTTGTCGCGATTTATTTCTCTCTTGCCATGACTGACTTTTTGCAGTCGCGCTTTCTTTCTCTCTTGCCGTGACTGGCAGGGAGTCACTTGGATTTGCGCAGTGAGTTTTTGATCGAGACTGAAAAAAACATCGACCATGATGCGACACATTTTTAAAGAAAAGAAATGCGCGAGACTTGCCAGAAAAAGAAATGCGCGAGACTTGCCAGAAAAAGAAATGCGCGAGACTTGCCAGCAAAAAAAGTGAGACTTGCCAGCAAAAGATTGCCAAAAAAAGAAAACGGGAAAAGCAAACAATACAAATTTGTCAAGAAGAGATTTCGAAATCAGCACAAAAAGGACGCGAGATTTTGGCGTGTAAATTTTAGATTGGCATTTATTTTAAAAAATAGCAAAATAAGCATGAATATTGCTGCTGATGAACTCGTGATAAGAAAAAACAAAATAAAACGAGATTGATAATTTCGATGGCAAACTTTTTTTATTGATAAGATCATCGCCTGAGAGCATAAGAGATTATTAGTAATAAAAATTATCCCTCTTAAACAAAGAATTTGGTTTTGTGAGAAAAAATATTTACTGATAAGATCATCGCCTGAGGGCATAAATGATGAGCTTGAAAAATCATGCTTGCTATTGCGTCATAATTGAGCAGAATTTTAAAATTTAGTGATAAGAATTTGGTGATAAGAGTTTGGTGATAAGATACTACGATTTTCGTAATCACTGATAAAAATCATGATTAAAGATGTGTCACATGAAAATTTGATAAAATTAACAGTTATTGATAAGAAATGGTGATAAGAGATTATGATTTTTGAAATCACCGAGAAAATTCTTTATCAGTCATGTATGACTTGAAAAATTTATCAAAATTTATTTACTGATAAGAAATCGGTGATAACGGCCTCTGAAAAAACATCCAATAGGATATTCGAGTTCAGCTTAAAAAATCCTTATCAGTCATGTCTCACGTGAAAAATAAAAAGTAGGTCAGATTTTTGTCAGTTTACCAGAGTAATATTTTACCAGAGTAATATTTTTACCAGAGTAATATTTTACCAGAGTAATATTTTACCAGAGTAATATTTTACCACAAAAATATAGCCCAATAGTCTTTTGGACTCAAAAAAGAGGGATTACGAAACGGACGTTATTTTCAGCTGCCAAGTCAGTACCTTACTACTGAAAGCTTCTACTTTTTATTAACCAGAGCTTGAAATCTTCTGCTTTTTTGGCGGCCTGACATATAACGTTACATTTTGTATCGTGCTTCTGAATTTTACTAATTTTTTAGTTTTCTTCAAAAAAGAGTGTCAAAAAACGGTATCAATCCGCAAAAAAATAAATATCAGAACTGATATTGAGATTTTGGCGTAGTGTCTCAGGACACTACTTTAAGCCCAAAAAAAACCGAAAAGCCTTTTTCAAACATGGCGTTGAAAAGACATTTTGCCAAACATCAGCCTCGAAAATTAAACCTTTTCTTTGTATAGTATGTGTATTGTGTTTTTTTTGTTTCAGATAATAGTTTCTTTTGCCGTCTGACAAGCACAATAAAAAGATAACAACAAAATAAATCCAAACAAAATAACAAAAAATAAAACTAAATTATCTGAATTTGAAACTTCTTCAATGTCGTCAGTTTGATCATTATTATTATATCCTTTATTATATCCGCCATGACTACTGCTACCACCTGCACCGCCTCCTCCAATGATAATCAATGATGATCCCGAGCCACCACTTTTTGAACTTGTATGTGAGCTTGAAGCAGCACCACTTGAGCTGCTGCTCGAATGAGAAGTACCAAATATTGATGAAAAGAATGAACCTCCTGAGTTTCCTGCTTTTGCACCACCAAAACTTCCACGTGCACCGGCACTTGCTGCACGAGCACCTGATGCACCGCGACCACCACCAAATCCACCTCCACCTCTTGCACCACCACCTCCGCCGCCACCTCCAAATCTTCTTTTTACTCGAAGCTTTTGATTATCAGAAACTGAATGATTGATTGAAATTGAAGGTATTGCAAAATTACAACTACCATTTTTGTTTTCAAAATTTTTACAATTTGATGTTAAGAGACACTCTACCAGATTTTTTAAATCGAGTGTTACATCAAAATTTCTTTTTCATTTCTTTTATAGCCATTCGATAGATAAAGGTAAAAAAACGTTATTTTGAGAGTTTTGGAGTATTCTACCGTGTGAAACCGATTTCGCGTGGATTCAAATATTGAATATAACCAAAAATTTAAAAATTCGGGAAAAATCAGGAATTAAAGATACCAAAACGTTACTACCTACAATTGTATACTTGGATAAGAGCTATTAAATGACTATAACAAAAAAAATTTATCTGACCGAAAATGTTGAAATTTCGATTTTCGAAATTTTCGACCCATGTAAAAAAATTTTTATATGCCGAGGAGAAAGCTAAGTAGTACATCGTTTAATGGCCCAATGTGTAGGGATTCTAAAAATATATACCTTGTTTCCATAAGTGGAGTACTTGGCGATTCCCAAATCAAAAAGAGAACGCAACCATCATCTCCAACATCAATCTGGAGTTATAACTTTTGTATTCGGCAATGTATTGACTTCGGGTGACTTGCGTTATGAAATATCATGGTAGTGGAGCATTCTGGTACAGTTTCACCATTTTTGGTAACGATTTCGAAATATGGGACCACCTTGAAAATCCAAAATTTAACAACATAGATATATCGCAAAAACTCGGGTTTTTCTTGCATAATAAATTCAAATATGCATTAGGAATGTTAAATAGATGTAACAACACCAATGTAAATTGGTAAAAGCTGACGGGGGGTCAAAATCAATTTTTTATGATTTTTTTAATTTTGCTTATTTTTGATCAATTTTGATGATACCGATATATGATGAATATCGAAATGTATCACTGTTTTGAGATTTCTGGCTTAGAATATAGCTTATTTAAGGGTTTTGGGCCATATTTCAACATCCTGGAATCACTACTTTTCATTTCCCGCTTTAATGAAACTAGGGTAAAAATATCAAAGAGCAATCACTCAAAAATCATTGTTTTTCCAATACAACATTGCTGAAAATAGTTTTTTTTAGAATTAACTATAATTTGTTTGAGAGTAGTGACGTGTTTGAACATCATTTTAGATAATTCTAAGGTTTTCGAAAATTACAGATTTTTTAAAATTTGAAAAAACTAATTTCTAAACTTTCGATGTTGAAATTACTCATAAAGTGATGAAATAGTGGCAGTTAAGCCAAAAAAACTATTTTCAGCAATGTTGTATTGGAAAAACAATGATTTTTGAGTGATTGCTCTTTGATATTTTTACCCTAGTTTCATTAAAGCGGGAAATGAAAAGTAGTGATTCCAGGATGTTGAAATATGGCCCAAAACCCTTAAATAAGCTATATTCTAAGCCAGAAATCTCAAAACAGTGATACATTTCGATATTCATCATATATCGGTATCATCAAAATTGATCAAAAATAAGCAAAATTAAAAAAATCATAAAAAATTGATTTTGACCCCCCGTCAGCTTTTACCAATTTACATTGGTGTTGTTACATCTATTTAACATTCCTAATGCATATTTGAATTTATTATGCAAGAAAAACCCGAGTTTTTGCGATATATCTATGTTGTTAAATTTTGGATTTTCAAGGTGGTCCCATATTTCGAAATCGTTACCAAAAATGGTGAAACTGTACCAGAATGCTCCACTACCATGATATTTCATAACGCAAGTCACCCGAAGTCAATACATTGCCGAATACAAAAGTTATAACTCCAGATTGATGTTGGAGATGATGGTTGCGTTCTCTTTTTGATTTGGGAATCGCCAAGTACTCCACTTATGGAAACAAGGTATATATTTTTAGAATCCCTACACATTGGGCCATTAAACGATGTACTACTTAGCTTTCTCCTCGGCATATAAAAATTTTTTTACATGGGTCGAAAATTTCGAAAATCGAAATTTCAACATTTTCGGTCAGATAAATTTTTTTTGTTATAGTCATTTAATAGCTCTTATCCAAGTATACAATTGTAGGTAGTAACGTTTTGGTATCTTTAATTCCTGATTTTTCCCGAATTTTTAAATTTTTGGTTATATTCAATATTTGAATCCACGCGAAATCGGTTTCACACGGTAGAATACTCCAAAACTCTCAAAATAACGTTTTTTTACCTATATCTATCGAATGGCTATAAAAGAAATGAAAAAGAAATTTTGATGTAACGCTTTTGTTTCAAAAATTCAAATAATCTGGTAGAGTGTCTCTTAAAATACAAAGGATCAAACAATTATCATTTGAAGAGGCTACTGTAGCGGCAATTATTGTTTCTTCATTTTTCAAAACTAAAAAAACAACTGTAAATTTACTGTAACTTAGCTTAAGTTATCTTCTCATCATACCATTAATGCCAAAACAAGAAGAAATTGATAAAAGCAAAAATAATATTTTCATGGTGAATTTAAATTAGAGAACAAAAAAAGTGATAAAAATTGCAACAAAATTCTCGGATATATATATGCGAAAAGTATTTTTAGAACAAGGAAAAACCTAAAAAAAGCTCCTGCTGATGTTGCTGCTTTTTGTGACTGAGTTAACTGACGTCATGACGTAAGCAAAAGAAAAAATATATGCAAGAATGACGACTGGCGACTAAAGTTGTTTTTTTTTCAAACAGCAGCAGCAGCAGTTGGCATAAAAGAAAAGAAAAAGAAAAAACAACAACAACAGCAATCCATGTAGTCTTCAACTGACCCTTCAAATAAGTCAAAGAAAAAACACAAACATTTTCAAAAGCACTTCAAAAAAAAACAGTTTTTAAACAAAACGAATTTTAAAATTTCATGAAAGAATCTTGACCATAGCAAATCACTGGTCGACAAAATTTAGAAAGCGGCAAAGAGTCTTTTTTTAACGCCAAAAGTTTTTGGCAAAATGTACAAATTTTCACCCGACTAAGTGAAATTTTAATATTAATTTTTTTTATATATCCAATATTAAGACTCCATAACACATAGTTTTGTAGCCGTTGATTTCCTAATTAATAATTGAAGGTTTCTTTTTTGACATTAGAGTATAATCATGGAATGTGATAAAAAAGTAAGTATTAGCGCTTTTTTTGTGCGTTCAAAAATCTCAACATTAAGCCTTTGTCTAGAAACAAATATTTTTCCCGCATGATTATTTGTTTTTCTTGACCGAATGCCACCCAAATTGATGAAAAAAAATTATCAAACTGTCCGTTTACCGTCTACTTTATATACGGAAAACGGTACTGAATTCCGTACTTTACGGAAACAAAAATTCCGAATGATGGGGAATGAAAAAGTTTGTCCGCCCGCACGCAACGAATGCATTCCCCATCACTTGAAATGACGAAAAACGGTCATCAAAAGTTTTTCACTATCTCCGACACTCCCTTTAAGTTCAAGAACACAAAGCTTTTTTTTAGGCAACACTTAACTAACTTTTTTGTCCTTAATGGTATTATGGTGGGAGAGTCATTTTGAAGTTTTCAAAAAACAAAAAACTCTTTTAATTTCTCTTTTCTTTGAATATGTGTAAATAATTAGAATTAGTAATTTAGTAATTAATTAATTTAACATAACTCTCTTTTAAAAGGGCAAAGTTGTTAAAGCGGAATTAAAAGTGGGTTTTAAATGCATAAAAATCTTTTGAATTTTTACATCTTTGATAATGTTGGATTTCTTGACTGTTGTTTTTGTGCTTTCTCCGGTATGCTAAAAAAAGAGCATTATTATGGTTAAATTTAATCAATTTTTTTAGGGATGTTTAATTGCTTGTATTTTTAGTGTCTTATCTTTAATCAGAATTTACAAAAAAGGATTTTTTCGAAACAGTTTTGGAATTATCTGTATTGTAGATGTTATTGCTTTAAACATTTATGTGTTATCATTTTCTATATCTACGATTCTGGCGATGAAGTATGTTTTGATAAAAAGGGATAACAGAAGACGCGGATATAAAAAAAATTTTTCCAACTGTTGGAAAAAAACTCAAAAAAATAGTGTGGAAAAAGACTAGAGCGCAGAGAGGACTCTTTTTCACAAAACACCAATATTTTTGCAAGCGCCAAAACTTTTTTTATATCCGCGTCTTACATGTTTGCTTTAAAATTATGTTACAAAAAGTGTCCTGTGACAACTGTTTTTAAACAACATCTATCGATGATTTTGGGTCAAAATGAGCAAAATTGGTTTATCAATTTTCTTTAATACTGGGTGGCCAAAAAAAGGTGGATTTCATTTTTTAAAAAAGACAAAGGGTCCTAGAAATTTATTGTGGAATATAAACTATGAGGGAGGACGCATTTGACCCTACAGTATGACATCTCCAACATTTTTGCATCGGGAGTTCTGTGTCCATCAACTTTTCAAATCCATGTTTTATGGACGTTTCGTAGAACAACGTTCCTGTAAGAACCAATGATGGTGGAAAAATTCTAATAGGTGATTCAAATAACCCATGAATGGAACTCGTCAATAGGGCCAAGTTTTGGTTTGAGAAACGTTCGTGTCGAGACAGCCGAACAAAGGAAAAAATGAATTCGGAGTTTTTTCGATTTTCGGTTAACTTTTTTTTTCAACGCTAGTCTCTACTTTAATGACCCTGAGCTTTAATTATCTCTGCCACTATGTATTAAAATAAATTCAGCGTGAATTTTGCAGACCGATGTTTGGGGAAAAATTTTTTAATGCCAATTTTGGTGAAAAAAACTCCAACAAAAAAATACGAAAACATTTTTTGTCACATGGCTTTGAAAAAGACTTTGTCAAACATTGCTCCGGAAAATTGAACCATGTTTTTGATATAGATTCCTTGAAATATTAAAATTCATGATGGACAGAAATATTTATAAAAATACACCTTCAATTTTTAGGTCATTAGAATTTATCCCATCACTTCTTGGTTATTTTTGTTATATAACTGGACCACTAATTTCCATTATTCAAATTTTAAAAGCTTTAAATCGATTTTGTGCAGTTGTAATTTATTGGAAATATTCAACATTTTTTACAATTAAAAAAACATTTTTTTATGTTTCAATAATATTAATATTTTGCTTAATTTTAATTTTACCATTTTTTGATAATGAGTGCCAGCTATTTTATCATCTTGGATATTTTTATTGGAGTATAAAAACAGAAAAATGTGCAGTATTTTATAACTTAAATAACAAATCTAGCCTCATTGTTTTGCCATTTGCATTAATTATAAATATTATTTCATCGAGTTACCTTTATTTTAAACGAAAAAATGTTTCACGTAAGTTTTTTTTTGTCAATTTTAACATCCGTGGATTCGAACATGAAGCGTCTGGGGCTGTAAGATGAACGCTCTGAACCACTCGACCATTCATGCTTTTATCCATAAAACTTATATTTATTAATTTTAGAACAACAAAAGTTATCCAAAACTGAAAGAAAATTTTTATTTCAAGTAAACTCCTAAAAACTTTTATATATTATTAATAGCAAATTTTAGACATGTGCAACTTCAAGTGTGATGATGATCTCTTTGATCTTTTTTAACTTTGCTTTTAGATTATTTTTGCCTACAGAATTTACGCGATTTTTCTTTATTTGTGGTGGCTCAATAATTTATTGTGCAATAAATTCGTAAGTTTTTGAGAAAAAAAATTTTGTTGTAAAAAATGAATGTTTTAGAGGCATTATTTTTATTTCTTTAATTGATGTGAAAAAATTATTTTCAAAAAATAACAGCAATACTTCAGTGAAAATTTTGAAAATTCTGCCAGCTAAAACTCCGAATTGTGAAATTGCAAATCCTGTAAATAGCTGAAATTAAAAATAAAAAGATTTTTTGAATTAATTTTGTTGAACAACGACAACGTTCATTGAAAATCAGGCAAAAAATTGAATTAATTTTAATTAATTTAAAAAAAATACCTAGACATTTGTATCATTAAAAAACCTTTCCCACCACATTCAATTTTCTTTTCTTTTACTTCCTTCTTTTCATTTATCAAATTTTATCTTTAAAATGTTATAAAAAATTAATTAAAGAAAATTGAAAATATATAAAATAATTACAAAATCATCCATTTATTGGTGGGACGACAAAAAAATAAAAGACAAAAAAATAACGCGACAAAAAAATAACCGACAAAAAAATAATCCGACAATAAAATAATTTTATATAAAATTTTATAAAAAGTGATAATAAGGGTTCCGAAATCGTGAAAGGCAAGTTCATATCCTCAACTTCCTACTCGCCGGGTTATTGCTTAAGCTACTGAAAAAACTTCTGATGCTCTTTAAAGTCATGGATCATCGAATTTGCAACAACTGATCCAACGTCTTCGACTACCAGTTCCAAGAACAGCAGAATTCGATATTCCTGATGAATATAAGACAATGGCCGACGGAAGTCCCTTTGTGATTTATGATAGCAGTGTTGAAAATCGTGATGGTCTTGAAATTGATTTTACAATTATAAAAACTGATTACTGCAATAATCCTAATTTTGCTCAACATATTCGAATGATTCCATCTTTGGGCTTTTCTACTCCCAAATCAAGTATCTTTTGGATTTACTACTTTATAATCCTTCAAAAAATTGAAACCCAAATGGATGCAAGTTTGGATTACTTTGTTGGTCGATTGAATGCCGATGGATCTCGTTATGATGTTCCACACTGGAATGTATTTATGTGTGTTGCCAATGATATGCCAAGAACTGGAACTTCATATGAAGCATGGCATCACGCTATATGCTGCAACTGAAGTCGATCCTCTTGGCTGGGAATACTGCAATCATCCGATTCCTTACGCAAATAAAATTAAAGTTGGAGAAAATTAAACTTTTTGTTACTTTTATTTTATATTTATATCTTTTATCACACTTTTTATATAATTTTACATAAAGTTATTTTTTTGTCGGATTATTTTTTTGTCCAGTTATTTTTTTATCGGTTATTTTTTATTTTTATATTTTTGTCGGTTATTTTTTTGTCTTTTATTTTTTTGTCATAGTACCCATTTATTTGCGCTAATTACAAAATAAAATAATATTATTTAATTCGTTGTTCGATGTAAAAAGGGTTAAAAATTTGAAAAAGCTTTTAAGGTAATAAATGAAGCAAGTTTAATTTAATTATTCAATGGCAATTCTGTCTCCTAGACACTTTGCTTTGTCTATAATTCTTTTTTAATCAGGGCATTCGTAACATATATTTTATGATACAATTTGTAAAACAACGGTTAAATTTAAATTAAGTACTTTAAAATTATATTACTAACTTTACATTTGATTACTGTATAAAATTTCAAAACTGAAAAAAACTGTAATCAAAAAATTACAGTTTTTAATTATGTCCAAAACAAATTTTTTTGCGATTATTTTTGTTTTATCTGTTGTAAGCAAAATACTTTTTTTATTCAAATCTATAACAAAATATAATTTTAAGGGATGCTTCATAGCTTTCATTGTCAGTGTTGCATCATTAAATAAACTATACAAAAAAGGATTTTTTCGAAATAGTTTTGGAATTATATGTGCTACAGAGGTTATTATTTTAAGCAGTTGTACTATAGCATCTTCTGCTGCAACTGTATTGGAATTAAAGTATGTTTTTAGATGCTTTAATAAAGACGAAAGAAAAGATTGACCCTTATGCATAAGCTTATGCTAATATCACGATAACTATGTCATCAGATTAAGCATGCATTTTACCACCATTTTGGCAGCATTTCATAAAACGCCAAAATTTCGTTTTTAATGGTTTAAATTTTTTATTGTATTAGAATTTCTAATTTAGAAAAATGTCGAAAAAAATATAAAAATATATTATTCTAAAAGACATTTTGATTTTGGCGTTGTATGACCGCCTGCCAAGGCGATTCAACTGTGGCAAACTGTAAATCGTCCCCAAAATATGAAATTGTCTTTTTTTGATAAATTATAAATTTTTCCTGATGCTTTGAAAAATTCCAAAAAATTTTAAGCACATTTAAAAAATAAAAAAAATAATATTTAGATCGTTTGGTTATTTTACTTTTTTCATTTTCCCGGCTACAGTGGTCATTCAAATTTTGAAAGCTTTAAATAGATTTTGTGCAGTTGTATTTTATTGGAAATATTCAACATTTTTTACAATTAAAAAAACAATTATTTATATTTCAGTAGTATTAATTTTTTTGTGTCATTGTAATTTTACCATTTTTTGATACTGAGTCCAAGCTATTTTATGATGTTGGATATTTTTATTGGGGTTTTAAAACTGAGAATTGTAAGCAATATTTTAATACTCATACTAAAATTGGTATTATTGGTCCCCCAACTGCAATATTTATCAATATCTTTTCTTTGTGTTATTTTAAGGTTTATCTTTTAAAGTATAAAAACGACCACTTTAATATATTTCAGAATAGTAATTTTCATTTCATTAATGGATTTAAAAAAAATTATGACAAAAAACAATAGCTCATTTAAAATAATAAAAATCGAAGGAAATATTTAAATTTTTATCTCTGTTTTTTATGTTTAAAGAAATAAAGAAAGAGTTTTTAGTTATTTTGGCAGAAGCTTTAAAAAAAAGTCTAAATAAATGGCATTGATGATACTATTAGTGATATAAAATGCGGACCAAAGTATGTAAAAATGAAACTACAGTATACGGAGATTTCGATTCGAAAGACTAAAACAAAACTATGAAAAAATTCCGATATCCAACATTTTAACTGCATTCCGCTTGAATTCATTTCCGGTGCAATGGCGCGGTGATTTTTTGTACTAGCCTTTTATTGACTAAATTAGCATTTTATTCAAGAAAAATTCAAAATTCTTTATTCAGTAATAAAATTGAAACAGATTAACGAAGTGCAGAAAATAAAATTTTAGGTTTTGGATTTTTCGCCCATTCGAGAATTGAGTATCTATCATTATGATGTTTATCGATTATCTTTTAAATAGATATCTTTTGGGGCTTTTTGATTTAGATTGAAATGAAATTTGCGTTTCTAAAGCAGAGATTGTTTTCTGTAAAAAAATGAATATAAATATAATATAATTTTCACACGTGGGCATGGCTAGGGACAGCTAGGGATTTATCCCTAGTATGTCACGTCTTACGTAAGGCAAATTGGGGGATGTCACGTAACGTAAAAAAATAAAACGAAAAAAAAGAGGGAAAAAGAGGGAAAAAAAGAAAAAAAAGAGAAGAAGAAAAAAAGAAGAAAAAGAAAAGAAAAAGAGGGGAAAGGATAAATAAAAACGAAAATGAATGTTACTTTAACCTTAAGTTTTTAGTAAAGGTCTAAGCACTTTAATATTGGGAGATAAATTACGTTACGTAAGACTAAAAACAAATTCAGTACTTTAAAAAATAACATTAAACGTTACGTATCGTTTTTAAATTTAAATGCAACAATTTCAAAGAAGTTTGTTACAAAAATTTTTATTAAAATGTAACATTTTTTGTTTAAAAAAATAATTCAAAAATCAAATATCATAAACGGGATATATATATTCGATATCTTCTGCATCATCAGCAAAAGTTGATGCTTCAGGAAAGGCAATATCGTCTAAAGCGGACAGCCTTTCATCTTCGTCATCTTCGAATTCAAAAATTTCAGTTCTGTCATCGTTAACAAAACGTTCAGGGGGTAAAAGAGGAGCTGGAAGTAGCCCAGTGTTTGGATCATTTGATGGAAATGCATCATCAGATAATTTGCCCTTCTTTTCTATCCAAAGATTTACTGCTGGTAACGGGTTATATGCTTCGGGAGGGGGACCATTAACAAGTATTCTACAAAATCAAAATTACTGTAATTAGGAAAAAAATTGGAATTTTACTGCATAATATTTTGCAAAGAAGCTGTACTCAGCTGGCTCCTTCGAGGATTTTTTGAATAAAAAAAAATTGAAAATCCACGTTCCACTATGACGCTGCCAGGTGGAATTGATAAGATTGTTTCAATAACTTTCTGCAATTCTCCAATTTGCCGATGTGGTTTGACAGTTGCTACTGCATATTGCCAGAATTTAACCATGGATTCTTTTTTCATTTTAAAATAATTTTCTTTATCATGCATCACCAAATAATTTACTGCATCTACCATTTCATTAGTAGCTTGTGTAACAGCACTACCAAATTTTTCAAAAACTAATTTTAGCTGATATGCATATTGGGGTACTGTACCTGTCCCAGTAGGAATTTTATCTGGATTAAGATAAGCAAGCTTTTTTAACAATTCTTTTTCAACCGGGAAATATTCTTTTAAACTATTTACCAATTTAGGTATTATACGGGTTCTGAAACTTGATAATTTAAATTTATTTGTGTTGCGCCGTCGAAAAGTAAATTTTGCTTCTGGCATGGTTTTTGGGAAAAATGATTCCATTTTAAGTGAAATTTCAACAGCTGTATCTTCAATAAGGTCAAGTGAACATGGCATGATTTCTTCATCTTTTTTGCATTGGGCATCAAACAAAAAATGATGTACATGGAATTCATTTTTTGATTCCAATTCTTGGATTTGTAAAACTGTATTTTCCAAGTCATCATTAAGGTTAGATAAGCTATAAAAATCAGTTTGTAGAATTTCAGAAAAAATGCTGAGTGGTTTTAAACAATCCATTTGGAATAGAAGATATAAATAAAAGTCAATGGTGGAAAGTTTTCTGTAAAAGCCAACAGCCAATTGTTTTGTATTAACATCAAATTCAAGGCTTTCAGCTACTTGTTGAAGATGGAATAAAATAACAAAATAATTTCTGTGTAAAGAATTTATTGCAGCATATTGGCTGGACAACCATCGCACTTTAAATATCGATTTTAATTGATGGATGCTCACTTTCCAGGTGGATGCATAAAGATACAAGGACGCTCTTCGTTTAGGAGCATGACGATGATAAAAAGAATGGACACCATTAATTGTACTTTCAAAATCAGCTTGAAGAGTTTTCATTACTCCATCTTTTGTAACAACATGGGATACTGCTAGTTGCAAACGATGGGCTGCGCAATGGATCTTATGAATTACACGTTTTCTGACCTGTTGTCCAGGAGTTTCGACAGCTGCCCAGTTTGCCCATTGTTCAAGCAGTACTCCCAAACCCCCTTTTTGTCCCTGCATAACAGAAGCGCCGTCTGCAACAAATGCAACCAAAGTGTCCTTAATAACAGCTTCCAGTTTATCTTCTTGAAAAGCTTTCATAATAACTTCTAACATACTTTGGGCAGTTTCTGATTCCAACAACAAAACTCGATACAAAACACATTCTTGTTTCATTTTGTATGTAAACTGCAGGTACAAAAGTAAGTATTGCCTTGATTGTGGATCTGTGCTGGAATCAACAATGATTGAAAGTGGTGGTTTTGCAGTTAATATTGTTGTCACTATGCTATTTTTCATTGAAATTGCAGTAATATTAACAATTCTTGATAAAGATCTTCTGTTGGCATGCAAAACTTTATTAGGGATGCCTCCATTTTGCTGTTGTAGCTGAACAAGATTGGGAAACAAATTGAAAGGTATGTTTTTTTTAATCAACATATATGCTGTGCGGAACATTTTAAGAGTATTACGCTTTTCATCTTGAAGAACTTGCTCTGCTTCCATTAATGATGTTGATTTTTTCTTTGTGTAAATATTAGTTAACTGCAAAATTATTCGGGGGTGACTTCCCATATCAGTTTTGCTGTGTGCAAACGGATGTTCGTGGGCCCATAATGTTTTCTTCCAAAATGCTGCTTTTTCTTGTGTGGATATATCAGGATAGCTTGTCCCTCTTTCTTGTGCAAAATTATTAAGTTTTTTGGGATTGTTTTGATATCTTTCTTTATTTAATAAATAGTGTTCTCGGCAGAGTTTGCAACCAAAGTTTGGATTTGTTGGATCATCCGTTGCGTATAACACCACCCAGCCTTTTTGGGATTCAGTTAATTTTAATTTATTGTCAAAAGCAGTTTTCAATAGATCCTTTTGAGCATTTGTCCAATGTGTTGTATCCATCCACGGAAAAATATTTTTCTCTTCAGGAGAACAGGTTGGTGGTTCCTGATTTCTTTGTAACACCGAAATAATTTGTGCAGATAATGATGAGCATGTAATTTGGAATTTGTTTTCTAAACTTTTATAAAAGTTTAGAGCTCTACGATTTTCATTTGAATCAGGATTACTGGAAGCGCTCGGCGTTAATTCTTCGATTAGCTGAACATCTTGGTCCACCTCTTCAACAATGCGTTGTCGTTTTAACTGCGGTGGTTCGTTTTCATTTGAATTCAAGTCATCGAGATGCATATGTGCATCCATTGGTTGTTCAACATCTTGTAAATCTGGCGATCTGTCTACAAGAATGTATGAGAAAGATTCATCACATGCATTTGGCATTCGTGGAGTCGTTGCAGATAATTTATATGATAGAAAGTCAAAAGCTTTAAAAATCCGGTTTTCAATGCATCTGCTGAGAGAGCGATCTGTTGCCGGGCTATCCCATTCAGCTCCCGGCCTTAAATCATAATCACCGATATTTTCTTTGATGTCTTCAGGAAGCAAACCATAAAAAAAGGGAACTGGTTCTGCATTTAATCGTTTACTGTATATGACCATATCAATTAAATGAGATTTGATGAACTGAATAGATTCTTCATTTAATGTAATAACTGTCTTTCTTTCTTTTAAATTATTGTTATCATAATATTTGTATTTCAAAGCATCCAGTAAAACATTTTGTTGTATATTTTTTTTGTCCAATTTTAGCAGTAATAATGCATTTGAAAATTCAGGAGCATCATCAAGCACCGGTCCGGATGAATGAAAAAAGTTTTTGATTGATTTTATTGGGTTTACAGAAGGTGACCAAGATACCATGTTGTCACTAAATTTTAAATCAACATTATTTAATTGATCTTGTCCAACAATAAAAAAGTGATGTGCAGCTCCAGAATTATACTCGAATCGTTTTTTCTTCAAGTCAGCCACAAAAAGAACCGCAGCTTTGTTGGATTTTTTTTCACGTTCTGTTACAATTAATAATACATAAGGGTGAAGAGTAAGCTCGTTTTGGTCACAGTTAACGGCAATTAATTCGATGAATTCAGCAAAATTGCTCTGTGGGCCTTTGATAGTATGGGCGTTTAATTCGTTTAATAAAATTTTGCAAGAATTGCAGTAAACAAAACAAATAATGAAGATAACGGTTGTAATATTTCTAACCATGTTAACCCAAAAAACATTTGAAAAAATCTGAAACAAAAATAAAAATATTATTTCAAAAAAAATGACACCGCTACACACGAATAAATCCAAAAGATAATATATATTATATTGCTTTTTTGGTATTCTTTAGCAGGTATTTATAGAACAAAAGCTTTTTTTGAAAAAAGTTGTTCTTTGTTTAAAAAGGTTTTTTCCTGTTTTTTAAATGTTTGCTTTAGCAGGTTTTTTTGGTGTTCTTTATTGGAGACAACTGTTAGCATTTACTGCTATCATAATATAAAGATAGCAAAAAAACAGGAACAAAAGGTTTTCTTTAACAATAAAAGAAAAAGCGAACGACAGACGAGGAAAAAAAGTCAGCAAGCATTTTAAAGTTTTTTTGTTCAAGAAAATCAGTTTTGTCTTATATTTCTCGTTCTATTATTTTTTTCCACTTATAAACATGCTAATGGTTGTTGAAGGATTTTTGATTTTCTTGTTGTTGCTAAAAACAGTGTTTGCGGAAGATGGATACGGTATTTCAGCTGTAAAATATGCTACTGATGAATTTGGACACAGCAGATTTCGCCCCTGGGATTGCTGTATAGCTTGTGGAGATGAATATTCTTATTTTGAAGGCAGATGTCTTTATGATCCCGGTAACCTTGTAAGAAATCACCACTTTTCGAGTGATAAACATCAACCATGGATGACTGGCTCTGATGCTTGCTGTTTTTTTTGTGGATTTACTGCTGGTGACTTTACTTTTCTTAAAAGTGAAAAAAAATGTGTACAACGACATCAACTTCAACACAGCTTTCAAAGTGGTGGAAATTATTCATTAAAATCTTTTTCTTCTGCAAAATGTGCAGTATGCGAAATGGTAATGAAAACCATTAATGGAATGAAAGACATTGCGTTGAACAAAGTTGAAAGAGAATTGCAAGGAATTTGCGATATAACATTCTTTTTTTCCCACTTCTGTCATCATTTAATTGAATCAAATATGGATCAAATAGTTTGTTTACATTAATTTTTTACAATGCCACTAATTTTTTTTAGAAAAGTTTTCTTGAAAACAGAATTTCCTCTCTTAATCTTTGTTCCCGATTTTCCTTTTGCAGTTCATCGACAACACTTAGATCTTCTACTGCCGTTTTTAATAATCACACAACTACTGCGCAACTTCGTGGATCAGAAACAGATTTGCAACAGCAAAGTTTGTAACACATTTTACGGCCACCTTTTCCCTCTTGCATCTTTCAGTTTTAAATCTTGCATTCCCTATTACAATAACGGCCAGCAGAAAGAGCTTTAAATATCAAATTGGTGATTGGAATGTTGCAAAAGTTTTTACAGAAATTTGTGCTGCCCTCAATCGGCATCGTTGCGAAAAATTGTGCATTTTAAGTAAGCTATTTAAAAATTCAATTTTTTTAAACATTTCTTACTTTTTAGGCTCTGGGAGTAAAATAGAATTCTTTAACGAAGAATTGTCATTCAAGAGTTTGCTCCCATTTTCCATTAACAACAAAAATAATTTGGAATTATTAATCTGTGATTAACTTCATGATTATTTGTAAGAATGTAGCAAGTCAATAAAACAATTGTTAGTTTCTTTCACTTACACCAAATCTAACATGTACAGTTCAAAAATAAACCAAAATAAAAAAACTGAAAAAAACGCAAAGGGGGGACCAAGTTAAAAACGAAAAATCGAAAAAAAATTTTTGAAAAAAACGCACAGGGGGGACCAAGACAAGAATTATGTCACGTAAAAAAAATTTTTTTCATCCCTAGTACCTGCCCACGTGTGATAATTTTTCAAGAAGAAAAATGTCACCTTATAAGCTTCAAGTTGTTGGGCATCATTAAAACTTTTCTCGGTTTTTGAATGTAATTCTGCTTCAAGTTGGGTGATTCTTCCATTCAATTCAGTATTTTGTGATCGACGATTTGCTTCTTCAAATTTTTGTTTCCAATAATGAATCTAAAATAAGTTTTAAAAACTGTGAAAATTAAAGAGAAAAGAACCCAAAACTTACAGCGTCATTTGCCTTTTCAAGATTAAGGTTCAACATTTGGACTTGAAATTCATTTGTATCATTTTGAGAGATTAATTGTTCATTCAACATAGCTTCTTTCTGTTCAAATTCTTTACATTTTTGTTGTATTAAATTTTGAGAAGTTTTCATTTCTTCAATCATTTCTTCCAATGCTTTAATCTTTTCTTCATTTTCAGTAACAACTTTTGCTGAAGTTTGTTCACTTTCTGTTATCTGTAATTTCGGCGTAAAGTATAAAAAAATTAAATAAAAACTCACAGCTTTTAAAAGTGGATCAGTACTTGCTTGCAATTTTTCATTTTCTTTTTCATAAAATTTGATTATTTGATCAATCTAAACAACCACAAACAATAATGATATTTAGCGTAAAATAAAATACTTACTGAAGCAGCAAAATTTTGAAATCTTTCATATCCAACAAAAGGTAATGGTTTCCGTCGAATTCCATGTTTTACTGTTGTTTGAGTAATCTAAAAACGCATCACTGCTATATATGTATAATATAAAATTTTAAACTTACAGTTTCAATAAAGCTTTTAGTTTGAATATCAAGTTCTTTCATTAAAACTTCCAATTTGTTTTGAGATTCATCAGCAGCAATTTCATGGGATACAGTTGATTCAGTTTCATCTTGGGCAGCAACTACATTTCCATTGCTTGATTGAGATAACTCTTCACTTTTACCAATATCCATAACAGAATCTAAAAAATGTTTTGCCATGAATACATATAAGCAAATATTAAGAGTTTGATTGATGTATTAAGGGTAATAAATACAAAACACGAAAGACAGGAGCTGAACGGAGGCAAACGAGTTTCAAGAATTGATTGTCTACGCAGCAATAAATACAAAAGAAAAAAATTCGAAACATGAGAAATAAAAATTAAAAAATTCATTCTTTTCGAAGCTGAAAATGGCCCAAGTTTGTTTTTCATTAAATTGTGAAAAAACTCTAATCGACAATTTATAATTGTAAATTTACAACAGGTGTAAAAAAAGCGTGTTGCAAATAGTGAGACTTACCCTTGGCAAATTTTCATTGGCGCCAAACGAATTTCATCGCAACTTTTTTATCCTCGCTTTTTTACTGTAATTACATGTAAATAAATGTTTTATTTACCTTTTTCTACCGTTCTTATTGTAACATTTATTGAACATTATCAATAAGTGTGCAACTACAAAAAATTTGCAGCTTGTGTGATGCAATTTTTTGGCAAAACAAAAAGAATCTTTTTTTTTAAAAGTTGCCACTATGGTTTCATGAAAACGAAACGTTTCACAGGAAAGCGAGTCTCTCCATAACTTCACTCTATCTTCTCTATAACTTTCCCATTTCGCCAAACTCCTGGAAAACTATAAAAAGTTGTGGGAAAACCTTATTTTCTCCATAACTTCACCGTAAAATAGCGCCAAATTCAAATTTGTTTTACTTTTAAGTTTTAAAAATTTTTTTATTTTATTTTTTATTATTATGTTTTTATATATCCGACCAGATGTTAGAAATGTTATTTAAGTTATTGTTGATTTTGGTTTAAGAAACCAAATTTTTTCACTAAGTTGTTAATAAAATGTATACAAGCAAAAGGGATGAAAAGATAAAACATTTTATCAGTTGTTGATAAACCAAAAATATAAAAAAAGGACATACTAATCACACTTGGGCAATGCGTGCGCTAGGGTGCGATTATCGCACCCAGGGTAGCGGGGTCGCGGTGGATTTTGAAGAAGGGTCGCGGCTGCGAAGCAGCCGCGACCCTAAATTCAGCATTTTTTAAGAAAAATGTTATAATAATTAATGAAAGAAATGTTAGTTGAAATTTGTTTGAGGTTGCTTTTTATTACTGTTTTTTATTATTTAAAAGACTCATTTATAATGATGGGAGACTAAAAAGGGGTCGCGACCCTCGTGAAAAAGTAAATTTGATCAAATTTATTACTTTTTAAAGATGTGAATGATAGGGTCGCGACCCTTTTTTCGAATAATCAAAAGTGGTATCAAGCTAAGTATAAAGTTAAAAACTGTTGAATTCTGAATTACAGTTGAACAATAATTTATTATTAGTATTTTTTACTAACTTTATCAACTACTTGCTTTAAAAAATAATTATTAATATTTTAAATAAAAATAAAGATTTTATTTTTTTTTGAGTAGAAAAATAATGTATAGAAAAAGTGCAGCTCTATCGTTGTCTGCTTGCCGACAGCGACGCGTTTTCATAGTGCACACACGCTGCCAGTTATACGTTCTTTTTTCTTCCTTTCTTTGGTTGAAAAAAACCGACGTACAATCGGGTGTGTGGCGGGGGTCGCGTCCCTGCTCCGTCGATTTTAAAAAATTTTTGGATAATATTGCTTTTATGCAAATTGACTTTTTTAAGTCAATTTGCAAAATATTCAAATTTTCTTAGGAAAAATTGAATATTAAATTTTGGCTGTTTACTGATTTTTATCAGTTACTGATTTTCTCAAAAAAAAACAAAATTCTATTTTTTTTAATAGCCATCATTTTGTTAAAAAAATGGTCCCACCGCGAAAACCCATCTCCATAACTTTCCTCTATCTTCTCCGGAATCGCTCCAACGAGTTATAGAGAAGATAGAGTGAAGTTATGGAGAGACTCACTTTCCTGAATTCATAGTCTTGTAAAATTTTGATCGACTAAACATGAATTGTCGCGTTAAGAAAAACCAAACCGCAGTTAAAAAATTTTTCTTTTTTTCCAAAAAATTTTTTTAACTGCGGTTTGGTTTTTCTTAACGCGACAATTCATGTTTAGTCGATCAAAATTTTATGAGACTTTTATAAGGGAGTGAAACCATAGTGTTGCAACACTTTTTTTTCAAAGAAGAAATTTGTTTTGCGATCTTGAACATTTTGCCAAGGATCTGACTTTTTCCAACACGCGTTTTTAAGAGACGGTCTACGAGAAAACTAAAATCGAGTGTTACATTGAAATTTTTTTTTCAATTCTTTTATAGCCATTCGATAAAACTAGATGAAAAAACATTATTCCTGGAGTTTTGGAGCATTCTACCGTGTGAAACCGATTTCGCAGATTTTCAAAGATTGAATATAACCAAAAATAAAAAAAATCGGGAAAAATCAGGAATGCAACCAATCAAAATATTGTGCCCCAGGATTGTACACATAAGTAAGGGCTATAAAATGGCTAAAACAAAAAAATTTTATCTGACTTGAAACATTGAAATTTTGATAATTGTAATTTTCTACCATGGGAAAAAAACTTTATATTTTCGAGTCTAGAGGTAATCAACCTCATTTCTGATAGCCCATTATGTGTAGAATCTAAATATATATGACTTGTATCATTACCGGGCCCGGCTTTTGATTCCCATAAGAAAACCTTTAGCCCATCAAGTACTATAAGACCATTTTGGTATCACAACTCATGCAATACTCAAGATATTGACATGCGGTGACTTTTATAATGTAATTCTATGTAAATATACATATTTGAGTGAATTTGAACACCCCTGGATATGATTTCGAAATATGGGATCTCTTTGAAAATCCAAAAAATAGCAACATGGAAATATCCCAAAAATTCGGGTTTTTTCTTTCATAATAAAATCAAATGTGTATTATAAATGTGAAATAGATGTAACAACATTAATATAAGATGATAAAAAATGACGGGGGGTCAAAATCGATTTTTTACAATTTTTTCAATTTTACATGTTTTTGATCAATTTTCAAGATACCAATATATTATGAATATCGTCATATATCTAGGGACAACCGACGAAAAAAAAAATTTCAGATAGATACATAAAAATTATATATTCAGATACTTTAGGATCTTCTGATTGCCATAAAATATTTTAATTTTTTTTAAAAATGTTTTATTTAAATATTTTTAAGAATCTGCGGCGAGCGCTCTCGTTTTTTTTGTCATCAAAAAAAATCAAAGGAAAAACGCCGCCAAGCAGCCGACGGTTTTGCCTCAGTGGTTGGCGCAGCGATGTTGCATGCGAACACTGAGAGGATCGATTCCGCGACTGGGCAAAAAAATGTTTCAAAAAAATTTTATATTTATTTGAATCAAATAACATTATAAAGTTAATAATCAAATTATTGGACAGAAATTAAGTGATAAATTCAATTATGAATTGTATTTATTTAATCATTTTTCTCGAAAATTGATCAAAAATAAGCAAAATTGAGAAAATGGTAAAAATTAGATTTTGACCCTCCGTCAGTTTTTATCAATTTTTATTGGTGTTGTTACATGTATTTAACATTTAAAATATACATTTGATTTTATTTTGAAAGAAAAACCCGAGTTTTTGCAATATTTCTATGTTAATAAATTTCGAATTTTCAAAGTGGTCCCATATTTCGAAATCGTTACCAAAAATGTTCAAAGTGTCCCAGAATGCTCCATTGACGTGATATATCATAATGCAAATCACCGGAAGTCAATACCTTGCCGATTACAAAAGTTATAACTCCAGATTGATGCTGGAGATGTTGGTTCACGGGCTCATTTGGCGTTACGTTAAGGCGATTTTCGCGTAGGATGATTTTAAACGATTAATTTTTCTATCAAACGTCTTCTAATAGTCCTCTGAACATTCCCTGAAATGTGCGACCAAAAAAAAAATTTCGAAAATTTCGATTTTTTTTCACAGGGGGGACCAAGGCAAAAAAAAATCGAAAAATTTTTAAAAAAATTTTAAAAAATTTAATTTTTTTTAAATAGTTCAGACATGTCCAGAAAGTCTAAAAAATACTATATAAACCGTTTACGGCGTTATAATAAGTCAAATATTAGAGTTATAGCTCCAAAACGATGTTGGGGGTATTGTGAAAAATCTTCTCACTTAGAAAAAAAATTTTATTCTGTTGTTTTTTTAATTTGTTCTGATTAATTATAACTAAATCAATTATGGAGAATCTGAATATAGCATTTTCAGACATTAAAAATAGAAAAAAAAATTTTTTTATGATGTTGGGGGTATTGAAGCACACGATAATGACTAAAATGAGAACTAGTCTTCGGAAAATGAAGCTAAATGGTTCCCTTTGCTATTAAAATTTTTTTTAGGTAATTTTTCAGAACTTATGGCGAGCCTTTTTTCAAATTAAGCTTTTTTTTCAAATTTATGATTCATTGAAAAATGGGCCATTTTTGTACCTCAACATCAACAAATTGGAACTAGTTTCTCACAAGTGTCATAATAATTGTTCCAGTGTTTTTTTTTCTTCAACAACAATATAAGGAAGAACTTATGGCGAGCCTTTTTTAAATTTAAAGCCTCATTTCCGATTTTTTTAGATTCAAAAATTAATTTTTCAAAAATCGCCAAAAAAGGACAATTTTTCAATTAGTAGCCCTGTTGAAACTAGAGCACGTATGAATATTCTAGTGGTATAGATATATCGAGAATACCATCAGAAACAAAAATCCAATGGGTCGGAGACTCATTTAAGATGTAATTTGGATTTAGCATGGCAAAAACTGCCAAAAAATGACTAAAAATGGACTTTTTGCCAAATTTCATTTTCCTAACGGCACATCCCCAAATCGACCCAGATATCATTCTAAAGCTATTTTTTGGTCTTTCTAGGTTATTTGGCACCGTTTGATACCAAAACATCCTAACGTAACATTTTTTGCCAAAAAATGAGCCCGTGGGTTGCGTTCACTTTTCGATTTGGGAATCGCAAATCTGCCCCCTTATGGAAACAAGGCATATATTTTTAGAATCCCCACATATTGGGGCTATTAAATGCTGTATTACTTAGCTTTTCCCAAGGGGTATAGCTCTTTTTTTTACATAGGTCGAGAATCCCAAATATCAAAATTTCGACATTAAAGGTCAGATATAAGATTTTCGTAACAGCCATTTTATAGCCCTTACTTATGGGCACAATCCTGGGGAGCAACTTTTTGATTGCTTGCATTCCTGATTTTTCCCGATTTTTTGAATCTTTGGTTATATTCAATATTTAAATATTCGCGAAATCGGTTTTACACGGTAGAATGCTCCAAAACTCTCAAAATAACGTTTTTTTATGTTGTTTTATCGAGTGGCTATAAAAGATTCGAACAAAAAAATTTCATGTGCCGCTTCATCAATGATGATTGTGGTAGTTCAAATATTGTGGTAGAATGCCTCTTAAACATGTGAAATTATGACATTTATTGCTTAAAATTCTTATTTTTTTATAATTATAATTAACTTTACAATGTTATTTGATGCAAATAAATATAAAATTTTTTTGAAACATTTTTTTGCCCAGCCGCGGAATCGATCTTGTCAGTGTTCGCATGCAACATCGCTGCGCCAACCACTGAGGCAAAACCGTCGGCTGCTTGGCGGCGTTTTTCCTTTGATTTTTTTTGATGACAAAAAAAGTGCGTTTTTTTGTGCAAAAAAAAATCGTTGGTGGTCCCTACATATATCAATATTTTGATATTTTTAAGTTAAAATATAGATTGTTTAAGATTTTTAGGCCATGTTTCATCATCCTAGGATCGCTACCTTTCCTTTTTCACCTAACTGAAAACATGCTGAAATATCAAAGTAAAATCACCCATATTATATGTGTTTTTCCCCTCCGGCATCCCAAAAAACATTTTTTTGAGATAATTTTAATTTGTTTCAATGGAGTAAAGTGTTTAGAAGTCATTTTGGAGAGTTATAAGATTTTTAAAAATTACTGATTTTTCAAAATTTCAAAAAATTTGTTTCATAATATTTCATGATGAAATCACTCACACTGTGATGAAATATTGACAGTTTATCCAAAAAAATGTTTTTTGGGATGCCGGAGGGGAAAAACACATATAATATGGGTGATTTTACTTTGATATTTCAGCATGTTTTCAGTTAGGTGAAAAAGGAAAGGTAGCGATCCTAGGATGATGAAACATGGCCTAAAAATCTTAAACAATCTATATTTTAACTTAAAAATATCAAAATATTGATATATGACGATATTCATAATATATTGGTATCTTGAAAATTGATCAAAAACATGTAAAATTGAAAAAATTGTAAAAAATCGATTTTGACCCCCCGTCATTTTTTATCATCTTATATTAATGTTGTTACATCTATTTCACATTTATAATACACATTTGATTTTATTATGAAAGAAAAAACCCGAATTTTTGGGATATTTCCATGTTGCTATTTTTTGGATTTTCAAAGAGATCCCATATTTCGAAATCATATCCAGGGGTGTTCAAACTCACTCAAATATGTATATTTACATAGAATTACATTATAAAAGTCACCGCATGTCAATATCTTGAGTATTGCATGAGTTGTGATACCAAAATGGTCTTATAGTACTTGATGGGCTAAAGGTTTTCTTATGGGAATCAAAAGCCGGGCCCGGTAATGATACAAGTCATATATATTTAGATTCTACACATAATGGGCTATCAGAAATGAGGTTGATTACCTCTAGACTCGAAAATATAAAGTTTTTTTCCCATGGTAGAAAATTACAATTATCAAAATTTCAATGTTTCAAGTCAGATAAAATTTTTTTGTTTTAGCCATTTTATAGCCCTTACTTATGTGTACAATCCTGGGGCACAATATTTTGATTGGTTGCATTCCTGATTTTTCCCGATTTTTTTTATTTTTGGTTATATTCAATCTTTGAAAATCTGCGAAATCGGTTTCACACGGTAGAATGCTCCAAAACTCCAGGAATAATGTTTTTTCATCTAGTTTTATCGAATGGCTATAAAAGAATTGAAAAAAAAATTTCAATGTAACACTTTTGTTTAAAATTTTTAAATTTTCTCGTAGACCGTCTCTTAACAACTGTTGTAAATTGTCGATGAGATTTTTTACACAAATCGCTGAAAACCCAACGAGGGTTATTTTTAGCTTCGAATATAATGGATTTCGAAAAGTCTTGCTTTTTCATGATTTTTATGTTTGGAAAAATTTGTTTTTTAAAGGGGAAGACCCACCTTGAACAATTTTTTTTGCTCCAATTTTCGACGCGATGGCAGACTCATTGGAGCTGCTTTTTTTATTCGTTGGAGCTGCAAAAGGTTTTAAAAAAAGCAGCTCCAATGCCTGATCAGAAATTACATAAATTTTTTATTCAGAGCAAGCTTAAAATTGATTTTGACTACTGCCACCCGAAAAATTTTTCCAAATTTTGCATTTTACTCAATTTGAAAAAAGATGTTAGATTTTTTTTCATCTCAATCCTAAAAAAGGATGAACTTTGTTTCTAAATAAGCCGTTTTTACACAATTTGCACTAAAACGGCAACTTGCACTTTTTTTATGCTTTTCTAAAAAGTTTATTTTGTAAATTATCACTGAAAAAAATATGGCCACATCAAACTCTTTTTTACATTTGTTAGTAATGAATATTGTCCTATTAGGATTAAATTTCATCCTATTTTGACAATTAAGGGTTAATTCAACAAATAAAAAAAAAATTTTAAATAACGATGAAATGGATTTGTGAAATTTAAATAAATTTATGTGTCTTGAAAAATGAAATAATTCACACATTTTTCACTGCAAAAACAACAATATTAATAGTAAGAAATATTTTTAACTGTTTATAAACAATTTTTTTATTTCATTTTTGCAGCTTTTTCCCGTTGAAATGCCGCAGCTTTTTTTGCAAAAACTTTTGTTTGAAATTTCATTAAAAAATCTTGAATAAATTGTGGTAAACCAAATGCCGCAGCTTGAATTTGATGTTGAATGCACCCCGTCGTTTCATCAATTATCCCAACCGTTTTTAAAGCAGAACGAACAAAATTTTTTGGAATCAATGAAAAAAATGATTCTTCAACTTTTGACATATTTGTTTTAACATAAAATGGACAAATTGTTTGAATTACAATATTTGTATTACTGTATTCAGCGCGTAAAATGTTGGTAAAATGATTGATGTATGCTTTTGTTGAAGAATAAATTGATAAATATGGAATTTTCATATATGCAGTTCCAGAAGAAATATTTATAATTATTCCAGCATTTCTTTTTACCATTTGTGGCAAAACTGCGGCAGTAAGAACGGAGACCCCAACGGTATTTACAATTACAATATCGGCATTTATTTGTAAATCCACTTTGTGTAACATATCTGCGCTTTCATATGCAAGTCCAACATTGTTAACTAAAATTTTAATGATTTGAAAGATTTTTGTACAGAAACATTCTTTTGGCATTCTAGGATTTATGCCAAAACTATAGATGAAAATATTGTGTTGGCATAGATCTCAGATCGCCAAAAGTTTGACATAAATCTTTCAGGTTGCTTCTGGCGGTAGGTGATCGAACAAATTAAGCATCCTTTATTTTTTCAGGTAAAAAAATGCGAAAAGAAAACGAATACTTTAGTTTGCCACATGGCATTAAAAAACATTTTGCCAAACATCGGACCACAAAAATTTAACTTTTTATTCCTGGATTTGATCTGAGTCACGAAAAATGCCAAAAATCGAGCTGGTTTCGACTTTAGAAGCAAAAAAGCGATTTTAGGCATATACTTTATCAATATTAAAATATAGTTACAGTATCCTTGGTAAAGAATAACTATTCTACTTTTTCTTTTATTTCTTTTTTCATTGCAAAATTATTACCCAAAAGACTCACCAAGAATTCCAATTTCTTTCTTTTCAATTGCTGGAAGAATTAGCTTTTTATAATCCTCCAAATTTGCATTTTTAAAATCATATGCAATTGTTTCAATTTCAATATCATTTTTACATTCCTTTTTTATTTCATTCTTTACCAAATCCAATTTTGATTGAGTTCGAGAAATTAAAATTAAATTAAATCCTTTTTGAGCTAATTGAATTGCATATTCTTTTCCAATTCCATCCGTACTTCCCGTGACAGCTGCCCATTTAGCGTTTTCACCGGCAAGCTTATGCAAATCTTTTGGAGTTGCAATTAAATATGGATAAATGATAATATAAATTGACCAAAAAAGTCGATAAAGGATATATGCCAATGAAATATATGCAAATGAATTAAAGATACAATGGAAGCACACCATTTTTGAAAACTTTTGGAAGGATTCAAAAAAAGTTTTTTTTAAAAGTTAAAACAAAATCATTAATTTTGATATAGATTTTATCAAAAAAATGAAAAAACTAAAAATATTTTAGAACCTTCTCGAAAAAAATTGCTTTGTTGCAAAAAAAAGTGTAGTATTTTTTGAACAAAAAAAAAGATAGCAACCATTCATAGTTAAACAAAACAGCTAAAAAATTTCAAATACTACAAAGTTTAAACTACAAAACTTCATTTATTGATGGAAAAAAATGTATTTTATTAGAAAAAAGAATAAATCAATATTCTTATTGTGTTATAGCTGAGCAGAAAAGTAAAAAATTTGAATATTTTGAATATTTTTTACACAAATATTTAAAGGGAGCGGACGGTTTAGTACTTTTTCTATAATTTGGGTCTCACAACGATTAAGAAAATGTCCGACAAAACACTGGAGCATGCAAGATCCTGATTGTCAATATCTTGCATTTCCCGAGTGCAAAAAAGTCGCAAACCGTCCGCTCCCTTTAAACGACGTTTTAAGTAACCTAAAAAGTCGTTTATTTTTTTGGGATAAAAGGGATAATTTACTTTACAATGAAATCCTCCTTTGGAAAATAAAGATTACGTCGTAATTTTAGTTGTTTTTGGTTTTATGTTTTCAAGTTACTTGTTCTTGTAATTTTATGCAATAATTGAACCTAATAATGGATAAACGAAAAAATGAACAATAGGAAAGATAACAAAGAAAAATTTAAATCATTAATTTCACAGAAATATTTATTTATTTTATCCCTTTTTGCTTCGGAAAAACATTTTCCCAAAAAAATGGATGAGGAAACTCATAGCAATGTACCATTTGCAAGGCATCCAATTTGATGGGAATTACATAAAATAAAATGGAGTCCATTGCGGAACTCTTCATTTTAACAAATGGTCGGCGCATAAAACAGTGATGATCGTGATCAAAACTCTTAAAAATGACTTTTTAAACTACCTTAAAAAGAAGAAGCCAGCTTAGTATTATCATGGACACTTCAACTGCTACACATTATTTACAATCGAGTATTCCGTAGCAACGAACCCCATTTATTTTAATTTTATTAGCAGTGTTGCTGACAATTGTGAGCGCGGTTTTAGTATTCTATTCCATGCATTCAAAAATGAAAAAGTGGCACGTTAGTTGATACTATTAAAGCTATCCGTACCATCATGATTTTCAAAAATATTTAAATATCAGAAAAGTTGTTGGCCATTTAGAAAGTGATGCCCAGCAACCTCGGTTCAGATCATGAAAAAGATAATGAACCAACCGATGATCCCATTCAAAAAAATATTTTTTTAATTTATTCATACTGAATTGATGAAAGAAATGTGGGAAAAATTAATCTTTTTTTATTGTTTAAAAAAAACGTTTTTGCAGCAAAAAAACTTTAAAAAACATAAATAAAATTTAATTAAATACATGATTCATTGCATGCAAATTTCCAATTGTGGCACCATTTTTTTGAACATAAAATCCCCCGCCAGATTTTGCAGAAATTGTAATGCCAACAACATTAAGTGCCATTTTGACGGTCCATGTATTGATTATTGTGGCAAGACATTTTTGATCACAATCTGCATGAAAAATTGAGCCATTAAAAATAATTTTAATTCCTAAACATTTTGTTAGAACTGTGGCAATAGCTTTGGGATCAGACATTGCTTCAGGAAATGTGCCTAAAATTTGCATATTTTTAGATAAAAATACAAAAACTTAAAAGTGCCCAAAAAACTAAAAAATCAAAAGAAACAGCAATGGCATTTTTTGTCAATGTTTTTTGGCACTAAAATTGTTTTTTTAGGTTTTGTAGAAAAAATTAAAGACAACCCAAAGCAGCAACAACACATAAGGGAGTATTCCAAAAAAAAATTTTTTTTAAACTTTATATGGTAATTTTTCATAAACTACTTTTTCCTCGTGGGACCGTTTATTTTCACTCAATCTTTTTTTGCACAACAAAAAAGTTTTGGGGTGACTAAAATTTTGAAGAGTTAAAATATTCTTTTTTCTTATTTATTTACAGAAATAACTGAAACTATTTTTTGAAAAAAAATTTTCATGATGGATATCGTAATCTTTCCACAACAAAAGCTTGTAAAGTGTTTGTTGTTCATATTTCTCAAAAATTAAATAAAACTATAAATTATTGGTTTTATATTTTTTTTACCAAAACTTGGAAATGTTTCATTTCTTTCAATTTTTTCCGGCCCGATGTCTGGCAAAATGTGTATTCAATGCCATGTAACAAAAAAGTGTAAATTTCTTTGTAATATTTTTTTGTTGTAAAAAAATGATAAAAAATTTTTTTTCCACACTTGGCATTGAAAAACTTTTAGCCAAACATCGGTACAGTAAATTGTTTGCTGAATTTGATGTGCAAGTTTTAATATTAAATTACAGCATGCTGTAGGTAAGATGCAATAGATTTAAAGATTTTTATGCTTTGTGTTTATTTCATTAAAATATGATTGAAAATGTGTTAAATGTTTTTTCTAAAATCCAGTAAAAACGTTTATTGCAGTTTTATACTTTTTTTTGTTAAGGATTATATCCAAATATTTTATCTTTAACATATTTTTTTTAAACATTAAATAGCCAATCCTTTTTTTAACCCCTCACAAAAAAAGAATAGAAAACAAAAAACGCGTGCTTTTTTGCATTTATATTTCTTTTTCTGAAGGAAAAAAGAGCATAAAAAAAGTGCAACAAAAAAAACGCATTAGAAAAAAGAAAAAATGTTTGGATACTGCTAAAAAAAACATATATGAATCAGCTGAGAGAGTGGACAAATAAAGTGGACAAAGAGATAGTGAGAGAGAGAGAAATGGCGTAAACAAAAAGGCCAAAGGCTGATTTTGTCTTTTTCTTTCTTCCTTGCCTGGCTTTGTGCTGTTGTTGGTTTCCATTTTTTTTCCTTAAATGTAGTAAACAACTTTTTTTTCTTCGATGCACTCATTTTGCGAGTGGATTTCTGCTGCACCCGGAAACACACAGTTGAATGAATGGAATTATTTTTTCTTCTTTTTTTGGAACAAAAAAAGTCTTTCTTTCAAAACAAAACACATGTGTTTGTTTTTTGATGGAAAAAAATGATTTTTTTAATTGAAATATGATATTTAGCAACAACTTCAAATTAATTATCAGTAAATTTCATAATGCCGTTCATTGATAACCAATAAAAAAGCGGCATCAAAAAGAATGAAATATACATGGATGCAGATATCATATATCCGGTCAAAAAAAACTTTGCTTGAATGGCACGGTTTTGTGAACTATTTAAAATTAAAAAATTTGTGCTGTAATACAGTAATACGATGGCACATAATTTATATGATATAAATAACTTCTGTTAACAAAGAATGTGATACAAGTTTAAAGTAAAAACAAATTCCTACGGATATCATATATCCGCCCAAAAATCACAAATTAACACACAGTTTTTATGCCATCCTATTACGGCACATGATAAATGATAAAAGTTAAAAGAAAGACAATTTGATATTATCATAGGGTTAATGATATGATATCATCAACCACTTTTTTTTCTTCTAAAAATAAATGATTTTGTTCAATCTTTTTAAATGATTTTTTGAAAAGTTGTGCCATTCTTTTTTTTGTGATATTTGTTTGAAGTGTTATTAAATCACCATAAAAATAAATGAATAATAATTTTTTGCATTTTTGTTACTGCAATTTAATATCAAAAAATGGGGCTTTCAATTTATTTTTATAAAATCTAAAAATCTTCAATTTACAACTTTGTTGATTCATTTTATTATTAAAAGTATTAAAAATAAATGAATAAAAAGTGTTAAAAAATAAAAACGTTCTTTTGCACAATGTTTACTACATTTATATTTTTTCTTTTTTTTGGCAAATGCAATAAAATAAGCCAATATTTCCCTTTCTTTTTTTTCTCTCTCTCTCTTTCCTCTCTCTTCTTTTTTTTCACTTTTTGAAAACTCTTTTTTTTCTTTCTTTCTTTTTTTCTCCATCTTTTTTTTTCTATTTTCCAAAAAGAGGCTCCTCCTTTCTATTTTTTTCTACTGATGTTGCAAAAATTTAAAATATATAAATATGGAAAACCAAAAATACTTTATTTCCTCCACTTTTTTTCTCTCATTTTTTTCTCCTTCATTTATTTATTATATTATTTTGTTTGGAAAAGATTCAGTTTTTAATGGAAGCTTTTATTTTCTTAGTTTTTGTCTTTCATTTGTTTCAAAGAAATATTTTTTTATCAGTAGCTATCATATCATAGTTTCAATAAAAGTATCCTATGACATAGTGCCCAAAATTTCTGCAAAAACCATATTTGTAAAATTCTTTGCCTTTTTTCCGTGCTGCTAATTTTTGTTAATATTTAATATTACTGTAATTTGACTTTTATATAATTAATACATTTTAGTTATATTACTTTACTTCAATTCTTATCAATCAATCAATCATGCCAAAACCAAGTGGTCAACAAGAAAAATCCGGACAAATGAAGGCTTCCGGGCAAGAAAAAGCTAGTGGACAAACAAAAGCTGATGGATCTGCTTCTGGTCAAATGAAAGCCTCCGGACAGGAAAAACATTCCGGGCAAACCAAGAATTCTGGTCAAACTAAAAAAGTAAGTTTTTTTTTAAATTTTTTTAAAATTTAAATTAAATTAATTTTTTTTCAGTAAATGATCAAGATCTGATATGAATGTGAATCAAAATGCCATCACTGATCACATTTTTATACCAAATATAAGCTTATGTTCTGTAAATAATTTATTAATTTTATATAATTTCATAAGCTTTTGTTGCATTTCTTTAAAAAGAAATTTTTGTATTGCTTTAAAAAAATAAAAATTTTGTAAGAAAATTAATTTGGAGGAGAATTTTGAAGCCATTGTTTGTCAAAAAAAAGAAAGATTTTTTGTGAAAAAAGATATCTGACAAAATTGAAACATTTTGTGTAACCCATAAATCAAAAATTTGCATACCAATTAAGGTAAAATAAAATATGGCCCTTTAAAGTTAGAAACAGATTATCACTATTCATTATTTGCAAGGATTTTTATTCTATTAAATTTCCAAAAAAAATATTAATAAAAAGCAATGACACAAGAAATTTTTGAAAAAATTTAATAGATTTTTAATACAGTTATTAGTTTTTTTGTTACAGAAGCTTCATGAATGATTCTTAAGTTTTTTTCGAAGACAAAAAAGATAAATCAAAACTAAAAAAAATTTGTTTTGGAAACAGAAAATTAAAAGAAAAAACTTACGATTCAGATAAAGCTTGAGCGTTTGGTCGTTGCTTCACATAAAGTTCAAGATATAATTTACACAAGGCACAGAGATTAGTTGTTTTTTGATTTTGATTAGATTGTTTCCAAAGTTTGTTAATACAATTTTCGCAAATAGGCTTTGAAGTGGATCTAAATTTACCAAATAATTTTACACAATTACTGTAGTTAAAAAAAATATTACTTGAAAAAATTTGAAGATTGTTTAAATGTTTGATTTCGAAATGATAAACCAGCACTTTTAAGAGTGTAATAAAAGTTTGAACAATTTTCAGGAGATTTGTTGAGAAACTAAAAAATAAAATGAAGAATTATACAAAAAAATAAAGGAAACTAACATTTTTACGGATTATTTTAAGCCAATCTGGATGTTTTGTAGTTTTTCTAACTTTGCTATTCCATTGATAATTATCAGATAAAACTTGAACAAATGTTTGCATTTCTCTTTTATTCCATATTCCAAGATTGCATTGAATATATTTCATTGGAAGAGAAGCAGGAAGATCAATATTTTCTAGAGCTTTCTTAATCGAATATCCATTTTTTGCAAGATGATACAATGCCTAAAAAAAATATATATCATTAAATGGCAGATAAAATAAAAAGTTTTGTGGCAAAAAAAGAGAATATGAAAAACCATCTTTTGAAAACTTTAAGTCATTACTTTTGCTTTAAATTAAATTAAAAGTAACCTACATTATGAGTATCACCTTTGAACTTGGATTCACATGCATAAAGATAGGTATGAACATTAGAATTTTTGAAACATTTATAGCCTTCCGAGTTTGAGATAATTTCATCACGATCATCATCATCTGCAGCTTCAGAAGCATCACGAAGATTTGGAATTTCTGCTGCCGTAATAGTATCTTCTAAATATGTTTTTGTAATTAAAACAATTCACTCTACTAATTTCAAGTAAAAACATTACTTTTAGCTTTTTCCAAAATACGCCGAGATTTTCTTGATGAACCTAATGGCTTAAGAATTGAAGGTGTTGAAACCAACTCAATGCCTCCAATATTATCAACATCCATTTTTTCTTCTTCAGAATTGCTAAAAATTAAATGTTGGTGTTTGACAATCAAATAAAAATTCAACATACTTGGAACAGCAATCATCATCATCAAAAATATGTTCAGTTTGCATCGATTTATCCGCCGTTTTACATCTTTGATTAGCCGTTTGAATTCCACTTTTAGCTACCGCATCATCGCTTAAAAAAACTAACATTATGTTTAAAATTACATATATAAAAGCTTACATTTGATTGTTGTTTAACGATCCAGATTGAACAAAAGAAAAATTAAAATATTCATTTTTTTTTCTTAAAAAAATAAACTTTTGAATTAGAACAATAATAATAAAAGCATTTTACCGAATATCATAATATTTGTTAATCATTTCTCGACGCTGTGCAATAACTCGTTTTCGGAAGGTTAAACATCGAATAAAAATCTCTTTCGTTTTAGCATCATAGCTTTCCATCTTTGCTTGAATTTTAGGATTTATTACATCATATTTTTTATTTCTTAATTGATTAATAGCATTGTCACGGTTTTCCTGAAATAACAACTCAATTAAAATATTTTTCAATGTAAACGCGCTAATATTTTACAACTAATACATTTAACATTTGGAACGGAAAGCATTCTGAGACTAAAAAATCAACACATGTGTAGCTCAGTTGGGAGCGCAGACGTCTAGTAAGCGAAAGGGCGGAGAGTTGAATCACACATGCAGGGGTATCTGGTAGGTTTAAAACAAATATCTTTGGTATTTTTGTTTAAATATTTCTATTAAAATGGTAACCATAAAAGTTCTAATCAATAATATTATGCGTTGACATTATTTAATGGAACACATTGTGATCATCAATGTCAACCTCATCAATTATATCAACCGCCATCTCTCTTACTCTCTCTCTGCCCAAAACTGCATCATCGTTGAAGCCCGATAAATGATCCTCAAAAACATCAAACAATAACCCATAAAATAATATATGTATGTACAAAAAAACTTACATTCGATGGATCAAGTAAATATTCAAATGTTGCAATATTATCTTTAATAAAATCTCTTGCAATAGTTTTACAGCATCCACTATTATTTGGTAAATCAGAAAATAGTTGATTATATTTAAGCATTGAAATGAAAGCTTCATCAAAACTTGAAAATGTATTTTCTTCAAAAACAATCGAATAATCCATAACAGGAAAATAATTTCCTTGAGGTTGAGGTAAAACCATTTCATTCAAAGAATGTTTAGCAAGAATTTTGTTGAAGCAAACCGCAGGACAATAATCAAATTTCAAATACCACCAAAGAATTTCCATAACATCAACAAAATCTTTTGCAAGTTCCACCGCAGATTTGTATTGAGGTTGTTGCAAAAAGATTTGATTCCACCATTTTAAACATAATTTTAGAACTTTTAACTTTATTATTTCTTTTGGAATTTCTTTGCTGGAATCTTTGATGGAAGAAATTGCATAAAGAAAATCATTGAATCCATTGATTTGTATTTCTTCTCTAATATAGGTAAGACAACTTCGGGAATATTTTTGATCACTGATTGTCAAGCATTCTGGGCTAAAAAATAAAGGCAAACATGAACATTTACATTTTTTACAGCAAAGAATGAAAAGGGATTCACGGAAAATCAGACATATATATCTGTTATATAACATTATAAAACAGAAAATTACCGGTGCACACGAAAAAGTTGATCGCATTTTGTATGACGTTCGCTCTCTCTCGGTCTTCATTGGGTCAGCTGCACTCTCTTAATTTTTTTTCAAAGTGGACAAAAAAGAGAGCACCGGCAAAAAAACATGTTTAATTTTGGACAAATTTGAAAACACCCACAGTTTTTCAAAAGAAAACACATTGCCAGAAACTCAATTTACTAATATTCAAGGTAGACGGTTTTTTGTTGAAATCATTTCAACTTGAATGCAGCAACGTGTTAATGATTAATCAGTTGGCTATCAATACTTTGATGATCAATATTAATAGTCAACTGTAAATTTATGTTATCCTCGTTTCATTCAACGAATTGATCTTCAGCGATGCACTCAACTAAACCCAAGCCGAGTGCGTCAAAGAAGAACTATATGATTTGAAATGGATGCTCTACATGACGTTTACAACTCGAAAGAAGGAGAAATACACAATTCCATGCTTCACAATACAAATTAATGTTTTCATTAATCACGAACGAAAGTCAGAGGATCGAAGGCAATCAGATACCGCTCTAGTTCTGACAAACTAACAAAAAATTAAAAAAACAAAAACACTTACGTAATCAAAATTTTATCAACAACTTGTCGTTCACCTAAACGAATTCCATGTAAATTTGAGAATAATATTGCAGAAATATTCTTAATTTCTGAAATTAGCATTGGAGATTCTTTGTCCAAGCCTTGAAGAAAAATAATATATTTATGCAGCTCATTTCGTTGTCGAAACTTTCCTTTTATTAATTTATCGTCTTTGACAGAAGTTGGTAATAAAGATTTGTACATTTCATCAGCCATTGTGTAAACGTATATCTGCAAAATATTGTTATTATTACTACTATGTACTTTAATCATTTTTAAGCATTTAAATGATAACGGAATAACAATATGAGTGAAAATGTAAAAATTATATGACGAAAAAACAGCTACGACGGCAAAACTGATGTTAAACAAAATGAAGCAGCAAAAAAATAGAAGAAAAAGAAAAAAACACTGATATACAAATTTTTTAATGACTTAAAATCAGCAAGAAGCGCTGTTAAAAAAACGTTTTTCTTCGAAAATTTTCATCTCGTTTCCAGAATAAATAACGCGAATGATTTTTTATGGCAAAATAATTAATGAATGTTAAAATCAAAGAGAACGCACATTTTATTGGAGCTTAAAAGTGTCATATTTTTCGGTTTTTATATCATTTTTAAAGCGCTTCTGGAAAAATAATATATCTGTAAAAGTCTTGGGAACATTTTTAATTAATATTGGCCAAAATATGGAAATAATTTCGCACAAAAATTATGTAAATTCAAAAAGCTTATCACTGAGTCGATAAAAATTTTTGCAGCTTTTAAACATTATGCCAAAAAATTAAAATTTTTGCCGGGGAAAAATCAATGTTTGTTTTTGGCTTTTTTAACCATCTTTCAACTTGTAGATATTCATTCCGCCAACAGAATCTCCAACATTACTTTCATACAAACAGATTTTTCAAGAATTCGTGGTGGACTTATTGGAGCAACAGGAACCCCAGAAGTTTTATTTCAACAAATCATTAAACATTTGGGATTAAAAAGATATGTAAATACTTATGGGGCAACTGAAACAATGATGACAGCGGTGAGTTATCCGGAAGATAAAAATATTGTTAAACCAATGTATGTAATGCCACACATGGAAATTGGAATAATTAATAAAAATGGAAAATTTGTAAATCGAGGAGAAAAAGGTGAAATAATTGTTCGAGGATATTCCGTAATGCATGGATATTGGAATGATGAAGAAAAAACTCAACAAGTTTTGGACAAAGATCGATGGTATCATACAGGGTGGGGAACAAACAATGCAAAAATAAATAAATTTGCGTAAACTTAAAAACTTTTTCAGAGATATCGGATCAATGAATTTTGATGGAAGTGTTGAAGTGATCGGGAGATATAAAGATATGATAATTCGAGGGGGTGTAAATCTTTATCCGGCTGAAATTGAACAATATATTGTTCGACATCCTTTAATCGCTGATGCAAACATTGTTGGGGTTCCGGATGAAAAAATGGGCGAAGAACTTTGTGCTTGGATTAGATTAAAACCCGGTGCAAAATTATCCGAGGAAGACATTGTTGAATTTGTTGAAAATGGGGTAACTGAATAGATTCTTTTGAACGCTTTTTATATTATAATTATATTTTACATTTTACGTAACAGAATCCCCAAATATTTTTTTCAAATTTAAAGATAAATTTTTATTAACTCCAAGCGCAAAGATTTCAAAATATGTATACATTTAAAAAATTAGCATAAAGGATAAAGAAACTAAAAATGTTGTTCAAATTTTTAAGTTTTTATTGTTGGATACATTTTTGTTATCCAGGATATTGTTGCATGTGTTTTTTTAGAACAAGATTTACAAAAAATACAACTTTTGTTTTCAATTTTGATACGCTTTTTTTAATCGAAATTGGAAAAATGTAATTTTTGATAATATGTTTTTTGAGAACAATGAATTCTGAGTAATGAACATGTTTATGATAAATTTATCAATGCATGTTAGTGAAAAGATTGTTTGTTTTAAAAACTGGTTTTCATTTATGGAGTTTTTTATAGCCATCAATCTATGTTTTTTTAATTAAATAAATTAATAATAAAAACAATTATTTATTTATTTTTGTCATCACTTATTTTTTTTCCCTTTTTTTCATACTACAAAAAGAGGGTCAACAATTATTAAAGCTTAAACTACAAAATATAAACATAAAGTAAAAAACAATTTTTAGTTTTTTAGCCGCTGCAAAAATGTTACTAAAAAACACATTTTTAAAAAAAAATTTAAACAACAGACATATTTTTAAAGATTCTATTTTGTGTTTTTCCAAAAAGAATGATTTATAAAAAGCTATAAAAGCAACTAAGAAATATTTGTTAGTTATCAGTTTTTTTGTTGCTTTAATTTGTTGTTTCAATTTTCAAAGATGGTTCATTACAAGCTTTCATACTTTGATACCCGAGGTATTGGAGAAGCAATTCGGCTTTTATTTAAATATGCCAAAGTAGATTTTGAGGATCATCGATTTACCCGAGATCAATGGGCTGCCATTAAGCCAACAACTCCTGCAGGGAAAGTTCCAATTCTTGAATTTGATGGCATTACTTTGGTTGAATCAGCCGCAATTTCACGATATTTGGCACGAAAGTTTGGACTTGCTGGAAAGGATGATCTTGAACAGGCAAAGGTTGATGCCATCGTTGATCAAAATAAAGATTTCTTTGCTAAATCAATTCCATGGTACATTGTTAAACTTGGAATGGAAAAAGGGAATGAAGTAAGTTGTTTTTCTTCGGCATACATCGAAAAGTTCCACATAAGTTAATCTGAATAATTACTTGTGAAATCTAAATATCGTTATTTCAAAGTATTTTTTTGCAATAAAAAAAATACAAAAAACTTTTTCTCCCACATGGCATTCAATAGACATTTTGCCAGACGTCGGTTCAAAAAATTGCACCCTGTTTTTGCTTTGCATTAAATATGTCTTTTGGGTCCCAGCACGAAAATTTGAAAAATCTTTTTAACTTTTTTTATCAAATTTTTACTCATTCCATCAATTTTTAGGAAGAATTAAAAAAGACCAAACTCATCCCAGAAGCTGATATCTATCTTCCCCTCTATCAAAGATATATAAAAGAAAGTGGCTCAGGGTTTCTTGTCAAAAGTGGAATAACATTCGCAGATTTTATTGTCAGTGAATTTCTTATCAGCCTTCGACAACATGCTCCAGATGTTATTGAAAAATATCCCGATCTTGTCAAATATCTTGATCGTTTAAAGAATCTCCCCCAACTTAAGCAATATTATGCTTCTCGAAAAGAATAATCTCTCCTTTTTTAAATGTTACTTTTTTAAATTGCTCTTTTTTGTGATAACTTTAATAAATTCGGGACCTTCCATTCAATCTTGGAGCTTTATGAATGAGCCCATTGCCCCATTACCTTCCGATTGGTAGCCCCAGGGTTGATTAAAGACCTGGATTCGAACATGCAGAGGGTAAGCTGAGCGCTCCTCATCACTCGGCCAGCAGGGAAGGCAACACTTTTCCACAAGTTTTTTTTGTAATAATGAGCAAATGTTTATTTTTTTAATTATTGCATTCTTCAGCTATAGCAAGGTATACCTTTTATCAGAGCTCATATCTGTCCTAACAGAATTCTAATATATGCAGTGCCGCAAATTAGTCCCAAGTAAGGGGGGAGACATTCCTTATAAGAGATCAAAAAAATCTTATTTTACCTAGTATGAATTTAATTTTTCACTTAAAATTATGGCACCAAGGGGGGTGAACTGTCACCAATGTCCCTAAGGCAGTTGCGGATAAAATCATAAAAAAAAATTCTGGTAGGACAGATATGAGCTGTGATAAAAAGTAGCTGAAGATTGCAATAAATAAAAAAATAAACATTTGCTCATTATTAAAAAAAAGTTTGTGGAAAAGTGTTCCCCGAAAAAACTTCCGCACATCCCTTTGAAATATATAAACATAAAATTAATATTTATTCAAATTTTATACCAAAATCTTGATTTAAAATAAGAGTTAAAAACGAAAATAAATTTATGAAAAACATTCAAATAATAATATTTAGAATTTGCTTTTAATCAAATTTGATTGTTGGAGAATCAATTAATATTCCACCTTCAACATTGATGCATTGCCCGGTTAAATATGAAGCTTTTTCGGTTGCCATAAAACACAAAAATTCCGCCATTTCTTCAGAAGTCCCCCAACGATTGAGTGGAATTGGAAAAAGTTTAATCATCTGCAAAACAAAAAAACAATCATGAAAATTTGATGCCAATAAAATTCAGCAAATAACCTTTTGCCTCATTTCTGCAGTCACGCCATGCCGAGATGCAAATGCCGTTTCAGTTACGCCAGGATTTAAATTGTTTACTCGAATACTTTTGGAAGCAAGAAGAGAAGCATAATTTCGAGCAAAATGATCTAAAGCTGCTTTTGAGATGGCATAAAATGGTGACATTTGATTAGTTTTTTGTGAAAGGGCACTGCTAACATTGATAATATTACCCTTTGTTTTTTCCAAATATGGAATTACAAGTTCAGTGAGATGAATAATACTGAAGAAAAAATTTAAGAATTTTGTTAATTAAGGTTAAAATATCCCATGTCAGACAGTCAGACATTAAGTCGAGGGGGACTATATCCATAGCGGTTTGGATGCCATTTTATAATAACTAATTATCAGGCAGGTCGTAAGGAGCTTTTGCTGGCACAACCCGGTAGTCAATCCCTCGGGATCTTCCACTCAACCTGTTGGCTCTATAAAATTTTCCATAGCGTTTCAATGGGTAGCATTAGGGGTAGGGTTGCCGTCCCCCCCCGAAAATCGAAAAAGTCGGGGACGGGGAATCCCCGACTTTCGATTTTTCCCTCCCCGACTTCCCCGGCCGGGGAAGAAAGTAGTCGGGGACGGGGAACGGGGATCCCCGTTCCCCGAAAATATCCCGGGGAAGGGTAAATTTTTGGAAAAATTTTTTTAATTTTCCAATAATGAACATACAAATGGTTAATATTGTATCGTTTTTTGGGATTGGGCATAGGATTGGTCGTAATTATCGCGAATTTTTATCTTTTTCATCGAATTTTAAAAAATGTAAAATTAAGGAATTTTTTTTCGGGGAAGAAAGGTGTCGGGGACGGGGAACTGGGGATCCCCGAAATTTAAAAATGGTCGGGGACGGGGAATCGGGGACGTCCCCGTCGGGGATATCCCCGGGGATCCCCGACTTTAGGGGGGGGACGGCAACCCTAATTAGGGGTGTGCAATGATGGGGATTCGAACCTGCTAAGATCGGGACGTGAGGTGAGCGCTTTTCAACACTCGACCACATGCGCACTGTAAAGTTTTATTAAAAATGTGTAAAATTTTGTCTAAAAATTGCGCCAAAAAACTTGGTTTTATCAAAGAATTTATAAAATTTCGCTTTAAATAAATCAACTAATATGCAAATTTTTCAATAAAACAATATATTTTAGCCAAACTTATTCCCCCACCTTTTAACATTAACATTCCAAATATAATCCAAATTTTCCATAGATCGAACATTTTTTTCTCCTTCTTTCTTTGCAATTCCAACATTATTAATTAGTACATCAATTTTGGCAAACTTTGAAATCGTTTCATCAATCAACGCTTTCAAAACGGATTCTTCAGTTACGGCACCTCGTACAGAGTGAATTCTTTCTTTTGGAATTTTAGCTTTAGCAAGCATTTCCATCGTTTTTTTCAGCCCTTCTTCGGATCGACCATGAATTGTTACAGAGGCACCATTTTTGGCGAATAAAACTGCTGCCGCTTGTCCGATCCCAGATGAACTTCCTGTAATAATTACAACTTTTCCAGCAAAACTATTTTGTTGAGACATAATTTTAAACATAAAAAGATTTTAAACCAAAAAAAGCAAGATTAATTTTTCTTTAATTCTTTTTAAAAAATTTATTGTATTTATACTTGTTTTTTTTCTGTCCTTTTTGTGCTTAAAGTTCAAATTTGAACACAAAATGGACAGAATTTTTTGCAAGTTCAAAGAAAAGACAACAAAACTGACACAAAAGAAAGACATTTTGAAAATTAAAAAGGTAAAATTTATTTAGCACAAAAATGACACAGTTTAATTTTATTTAGCAAAAATGTTGAAATACAAAAATAAGCGCATGTTTGATTAAAGGGGGAAGGGTTCTTATAAAAATTATTGAAAGTCAGGCAAAAGCTATTGTATATTTTTCATTCAGTTTTTTCAGGCATTGTGTCATTTTTTATTCTCCGCCCCCAAAAAGTATATGAATGAAAAAATAAAAAATCATTCATTTTTATAAACAAAAATTTGTTAGAAATGGCTAGGATTGCTCATTTCCCGGAAAATTGAAGTAAAGGCGGGAATTTTCCCCCATTTCTCGAAATTCTTGATTTTGATAATTTGCCGAATTTTATGTCAAAAAGCTAAAAACTTTTATTTTCAGTATTAAACATTTAATTAAAGCATTTATGGACTCCTAAAATGTTTTAAAAGCAGAAATTATTATATTATATATTATTATTAATTTTAATTTAAAAACTTCTGTTTCTACTGTATGCAAAAATTTTCCGGAGATGGAAGTCATTTCTCGTAAAAATCGGAAAAAATTTTTTTTTCAGGGTTCATTGGAGCTTCAACAAGTAAAAAAAAAAAACTCCAATGAGTGATAATTTGCGACGAGACCTCCAATCAATGTCAAATCACATACACAAAAATTTCTTAGAGGTGCATCTCCTCCTTTAAAATCTTTTTCTGCTTTCTTCAGCCTTAAATTTTGTAACCATATTTTGTTCAGGGAAGGATACGATCACAAAAAATATAGTATTCCTTTTTAAATAGATTTTGGCTTTTGAATAAACTTTCAATGAACAGTGTTTGTTGTGCCGAACATTTTTAATTAATTTCAGGGGCCAGGCACCAAGACTCTAATCTAGGGTTGACCATTTCCCGGGAAATCGAAGAAAAGCGGGAAATTTCCCGGGAATTTCCCAGGAATTTCCCGGGAAATTTCCTGCAAATTTCCCGGAAACGCAATTTTGGTTTTTTCAACTATGTTTCTTTGCGAAAACAGTACTTTTATGTTTTAAGTAATATTTAGCTTTTTTGAGATTTTATTTAAAGATTTATGACAATAATGGTGAAACATGTGATTAAAAAATTGATAATAAAAGAGATTCATCTGCCCAAACGAATTTTAAATATCTTTCAGTAATCATTTTTCCAAAACACTTCGACTAAACAGCTTTCAAATAATTAAACAAATAGATAGAAACAAACTTTTGAAATGCTTTTTAAAAAAACAAACACAATTATTTATTAATATTAATAAAAAAGCAGCAAAGTATTCGTAAAACATTTTAGCTGAAAAACATTTTCCCGGGAAATTCCCGCAAACATCGGGAAATCTCCCGGGAAATTTCCCAGGAAATTTCCCGGGAATTTCCCGGGAACGGGAAATGGTCAACCCTACTCTAATCTCCAAAAAGCGACACTTTTACTTTAGTATTTTGAGAGCTGTGACTCTGTTTCCAAAGCCCCTTTCAATGAACCTTTGTTTTTATTTATTTTGTAAAAAGTGTAAGATTGTTTTTGCTTCATAAAAATTTATTCAATGCTTTTTATTATTCAAATTTTAACACGCCCAAATTGTGCTGCATATAGTTGTTGCACTTATACCATTTGAGAGTGCACCAACAATTGTGTCCCAAAATTTATTGAACAGGGCTGTGCACTCCGTTTTACATCCAGGGAGGTGGAAAGGAATTTTGCTGCAAGCGTAATCACATACTTCGGCAATTTTCTATAAAATATTATTATTTCTGTAATATTTGTTGAACTAGTTTAAAATAAACTTACTTCTTCAACGGGAACCGTATTATCGTGCAACAACCCTGCCAAATATCCAACGCCAATAGTGCAGAGAGGGCACAACCCAGGAACTTTGGGTGTTTCACTGATATTCTTTTTATCATTAAGTTCAAAATTTTGAATTTGTTCATTGTCGCTGCTTCTGCGGCTTTGCTCAGTTGAATGAGCTTCGACGAAACAATTAACCATAATTGCAAAAAGCAAACAACCTTTGAAAAACATCATACTCGATTTCGATTCTTTACCACAGTTTTCACAAAACTTGTTAATTTTAGTATTAAAAATAATTCTTATTTATACTAATAAAAAAACGAAAAGACTCCGCCTTATAGCTACTATTATATCACATTTTGGCGAAATCATGATATTTTAAAAAGCAAATTAAGTGCTTTGAGAGATAAAAGGCATTTAAATTCTTTTTAAAAAGCCCTCTATCAACTGATTTTATCACGTTGTTTATTAAAATGATGTCATAGAAAAAATAACAGAAAATAATTAAAAAGTCTTATGATATCACAACGCTTTTGACAATAAAAAATGTCGCACTTTTTTTTAAAATCTTTTATCATCTTTTTTTTTAAACATAAATTTTTTTTCACAGCTACATCCATTTGGCTTACAAGAAATTTAATTAAAAATGTGCATTTTTAAAATCTTGTTTTTTGTCATCTGTTCATCACACGGGGGCTTGATCACAGCATCAATTTTCGCCTTTTGGGCACTTATCGTAATACACAATGGAAATGTATTGTTTAAATATTAATTCAGTGAAGACTAAAAATTTATTGGGAAAAATACAATATTCAAAAAAATAAAATAATCCGTTGGATCAACATTGGAAAAGTTTATTAATTATGGTTTTTTTTATTTATCTGGCAATGATTAGATGATCAACATAATCATTTTTCACAATATGGAACAACATTTTCCAGATTTAATTCCTTTATGCTAATTTTTTGAAGTTCATATTTTTTAATTTTCCCACTTGGAGTTAATGGAAATTCTTCTTTGGATTTAAAAAGAAAATATCGAGGAATTTTAGAGAGTGAAATCTGAAAAAAGCTCATTTTTAAAAATTAAAAAACTAAAATACATATATTTAATTGCATTTAAATCGTCGGGGTTGCAAAAAAGGCAGTTTCCCATGCTAATAGATATCAGTGCCATTTGTGGTAAAATTTTGGCATTCAGCTCTCCAAGCAAATGTCTGGCAAAACATTTTTCAATGCCACGTGAGAGGAACGATGTTTTTAAATTTTATACCACAAAAAATACGAAAACTTTTTTGCCACATGGCATTAGGCTTTTTTGCTTGACATCCGCTTAAGCGATTGAACATTTTCTTGTACTTATAAATGCTGTACACGAAAAAAAACCAATTACCCTATTTTCAAGAAATTCAACAATTTCTTCCATGTATACTTTTGCACCGGGTTTTAATCTAATCCATGCACAAAGTTCTTCGCCCATTTTTTCATCAGGAACCCCAACAATGTTTGCATCAGCGATTAAAGGATGTCGAACAATATACTGCTCAATTTCAGCCGGATAAAGATTTACACCCCCTCGAATTATCATATCTTTATATCTCCCGATCACTTCAACACTTCCATCGGAATTCATTGATCCAATATCTCTAAAAAAGTTTTTAAGTTTATGCAAATTTATTTATTTATGCATTGTTTGTTCCCCACCCTGTATGATACCAACGATCTTTGTCCAAAACTTGTTGAGTTTTTTCTTCATCATTCCAATATCCATGCATTACGGAATATCCTCGAACAATTATTTCACCTTTTTCTCCTCGATTTACAAATTTTCCATTTTTATTAATTATTCCAATTTCCATGTGTGGCATTACATGCATTGGTTTAACAATATTTTTATCTTCCGGATAACTCACCGCTGTCATCATGGTTTCAGTTGCTCCATAAGTATTTACATATCTTTTTAATCCCATATGTTTAATGATTTGTTGAAATAAAACTTCTGGGGTTCCAGTTGCTCCAATAAGTCCACCACGAATTCTTGAAAAATCTGTTATTGCAAGGTCCGGTTCATTTAAAAGATCTATCAGCAATGAAGGAACAGCATATATTACTGTCAGCCTAAAAAAGTGTATTTGTAATGCCAATAACAGAATTAACAAAGATATCATCTAGCAAGAGGCACAGGAATAAATATGCAAATTTATATACTAAACGACGCAAAAAGTTAATGTTTAATATTATTTGGCCAATAAAATATTAAAGGAGGCAGACGCATTACTTTTTTCGATTTTTTCTCGAATGGATGAACCTGACAATCAGGCAAAAAGCAATCGAAATATCTTTTGTTCTTTGCCTGATCGTCAGGTTCATTCATTCGAAAAAAAACGAAAGCAATAAAGAGTCCGCCTCCTTTAATCTCCTCTCTCCTGAAGCTAAAAAAAGATAAACAAACTTTTCATCTCTAACAGCTTTTAAAATATTTTTTGTTTCAGAAAATATAATTGTTTCTTGATGACAAAGTGATAAAAGTGATCCAAAAACAAATGCTCCACAACCAAATAATTTGAGTGTTACAGTCAGAACTTCGCTGCTAAATTTAAAACCTCCTCGAATTCCCAAAAAATATGCATTATTTATGACATTATGGTGTGAAAGTGTTGCAGCTTTTGGACGGCCAGTTGTTCCCTGAAAAAATTAACTAATTTTTTTTAAAAAAAATAAGCAAATTTACAGATGTAAAAATGATATCAAAAGGATCATCAACTTTGATTTCTTTTTCATAAATTTCCAAAAGTTCAAAATCTTTATCTTCTGGAAATTTCAGGATTTCATCAAAATTCCATGCACCTCGAAATTTTTTTTCACCGGTATTAAATAAAATAATATTTTTTAAATTTGGAAATTCGTTGGATTCAATTTTTCCATTTCCATCTTTGCCATCTAATATTTGGGGAAGAATTTCACAAAGAATACTGTAATAATTATTTTTTTGATCTTTTACTGGCGAAATTATTGCTGATACGCCAACTTTTTGTAAAACATATTTTAATTCATCAGCTTTATATTCAAAATTTATTCCAACAATTATAAGCCCCGATAATGCCGCGGCATATTTTGCAACAATCCATTCACAACAATTTTGAGCCCAAATTCCTAATCTATCACCTTTTTTGAGATTTAAATGAATCAGCGAAGCTGCAAATTGTTGAGCCTAAATTTTTTTGTTTTTATTTGACCAAAATTAAAGAAAAGAAAACGTTTAACTTTCCAAGTCGATGTTTGGCAAAATGTCTTTTCAACGCCATGTGGCAAAAAATGTTTTTGTTTTTTTTGTTTATTTTTGTTGAAAAAATTTAAAAATCAAAGAAAACGTGTTCTTTTCTCCCAGACTTGGCATTGAAAAACATTTTGCCAAACATTGGCTGTAAAAATGTACGCTAAATTCGATATGATTAGTTTTGTTTTTTCTTAGGGCTGATAATAAAAGACATACATCATTAAAAATTTGTTGATAAGTTTTTCGAATTCCGCTTTCAGTAAAAATGACCATGGTTCGATCGGGAACATTTTTTACAGCCATCCTTAATCGATCAGCTACTGTATCATGCAATAATGGGATGTCACAAGCTCCATGAACATAACTAATTTCAGAAGATTTGGTAAAAACTTTAGCGACGGTATCTTCCATTTTTACTTTATTGATGGATTTTTAGATTTTTATACAAATTTTAATCAAAAATGATGTAACTTTAAAATGTGTTGAAAGAAACGAAAAGATTTTATATACTTTGAAAGCAACCTACTTTTTCTTATGTCCTTTTAACTCCTCCTCCATGGCTTGCATATTAAAAGTTTAAAAAAAAACGATAAAAAAAAAAGTTGCACTTTTTTAGCAAAAAAAATTACGATAAAAAAGTTGCACTTTTTTAGCAAAAAAAATTTGGCAACAACTTTGTTACTTTTACCAAAATTTTTGAGTGTCAGAAAAAAATGTTTATTTCATTGAAACCATAAATATCAAAATTTCACATACCCGTCAATCACATTTTTTTCTTCAATAAATTGTCAAAACAATGGTTCGAATATAATCGCATTTTTTTGATTTATGACTTGAAAAAGTAAAGTACTCCATAGCCGTGTAAAACAACAGTTGCGAAAAAAATTATAAAAAACTTCTGTCGCCTACATTTATTGTCGTTTGATAAATTTTTTCAAGGAAAAAAAATAATAGTTTTTCAAAATTTGTCACTAAAGTTGCTCATTTCCTGGGGAATCGAAAAAAAAGAAAGATTTAAAACAGTTTAAAAATGAATTTTCTACGGCCCGTGGGCCGAGTTTGTTGGGCCCGGCCTAGCACAATGATTTTTCGGTCAGCCGACCCGGGCTCTGATCGCTTAAAGCATAGCCGTAAAGTTATAACGCATAAAAGGCAAGCGATCAAGTTTTTAGCGAAATTAACTTTTGCTACCACATTTTCAAATTTGCATATTTAGGCTTGAATTTTTTTTGGCATGTTCCTGATAGCCATATCAACATTTTTAGTTTCAATTACAAAATTTGGAAGTAATGCGGCTGAGTTTGAGCAGATCAAAAAGCAATTTTTCATTCCTATTTCCAAATTCTCCTGCACCGATTCCGATGTGAACACTAAAAACTTTTATTTTCAGTATTAAACATTTAAATAAATCATTTTTGGAGTCTTACAAGCTGAAATAACCATTTTTAAATAAATTTAATATAAAAATTTCTGTTTCTATACGTATAGAAATTTCATGTTAATTGTACAGTCCTTTTTCCTAATTTGATTCTGAATTTCCGCTCATTTTTGTGATTTTTTTATATTTCAAAAATATATATTAATTTGTTTTTAAAGTATTTTATAAAAAAAAATATTAAATAAACGAAGAATTGAAAGGAAAGAAAAGTCTCCAAAAAATGACCTTCAATTTTGTTTCAAAATTTAACAAAAAAATTTAAAAAGAGGGAGACGTGTCTCTAACAATTATGTATCAACGACAACTAAAAAGATATTAGCTTCACTAAAGATTTTTTTTTGGTTTTTGACTACTGTTGGAACAGAAGAGTATTCTAGTACCATCATCGTTATTTACAGTAACACCGTATAATGTCAAATCTTCTACGGATGAACAAAGAAACATCAATTCATGAAAAGAAATAAATTAGAAATAATTAAAATTGGATTTTTGACGAAAAAGTATTTGCAACTTTTAATCATTTTCTGATAAAATTCTGAATTCTTTGGATTCTTTGCAATATAATACATCATTGAATCTCGAAGAGAGAATTTTTGATGACGATTAAAAGTTGTTAAGAAGATATGACGCTTGGAGGATTGTCAGCAGTATCGCTTGACTGTGTCATCAAATTTGTTAAAAGATGTAAAAAAAAATACCCTAATTTTTTTTGTTATTTAAAAAAATTTATAAAAAATTCAAAAAGCATTTATTTGCAACCAAAAAAAATCGTTAATGATTTTTAAAAAAAAGAGATGCATTTTTCCCTTTTCACAGCAGGTGTATTATTATTTATGAGTAACATGCTGAGAATTCTTCAATAAACCTTTTTATTCGCATATTTAAATGCAAAAAATGACCTTGAATTTTGTTTTAAAATTTTAAAGCGGTCAATTAAAGAGGGAGACGCGCCTTCTAACAACGAAACTGTGAATGAATTATGTATCAACGACAACTAAAAAGATATTAGCTTCACTAATAAATTTTCTTAAAGATTTTTTTTTTTGGTTTTTGACTACTGCTGGAACAGAAGAGTATTCTATCAGCAGTTAGGCACTTGCATTGAAAGAAAAAAGGGCAAAAAATCTAAATGATGCCAAAAAGAGCTCCCATCTGGGTCTACTTCTGTTCTCTATAGATGACAGAATTAACGTCTTACTACTGATGTGCAAAATTGACTTGAAAAAGTAGTTTCTGGGGGGGGGGGGGGTGGCGGTATGTGGTGACGATACTTTGATTTTTGTCCGGTAACAGTTTGCGTTCTTTCTTTAAGACGCAAAAACACTGAGAATGCCTTTAAAATTTTGAAATTATTACAATTCTTGGAAAATATTTCGCAAACGCAAATATCAGATGACATGGTCATATCCTGTTGATAACGTGATAATGACAGTAATTATAGATGAAAAAAAATAATTAATTACAGTAAACAGTTCGTAACACCTTCAAATTTTTAATTGTTTAAAAAACATAAATGAACAATTTTTGTAAAAAATTTTAATTACACGTTTAAATAAATGCTCAACAAACTTGTTGGTTACATTTTTATTCATAGACATTAAACGAATAAAATATATTCTTGCTAAAATGTCGTATTCAAATTTAAAAAGTTTAGCTTTTTTTGCCAACAATTCTGTGCCATCATCATCAATGGCAAAAATGCAAATAATGTCATTTTCTGGTCCAACAAAGGTAAAAGAAACTGCTACACCTTTTACCCTCTGTTATCTTTGTTATCTTTTTTTGGAAATACTTTTTTATATTTTTCATTTATCAGTTTTTATTTTATTGGTGGCAAAACGGCATTCAGCATTTGGTGGACCATTTTATGTCATTTTTCGAGTGGTTTTGGTTGCTGATTTAATGTGCTTTTTGTTGGTAAGCTTAAACTTTAAAAAAAGATTTAGTGCTAATAATTTGAAACAATACCCCCAATGGCACACTGATTAGTGCCATGGCATTTTTAAAAGCAAATAACAAATTTTATTTTTATTCAAGGAATTTATAAAATTCCGGTATCAGCTTTTTTTTGCTTCAGAAAAATGAAATAATAATTGTGGCAAATGCCATGGCATTTTTCGGATAAACCAAACAAAAATTTGTCTCCCATTTATTTGCCAAAAAATATATATCCGGTAATTTGCATATAATTTTTTCAGATAATTATTACCCTAAAACTATCATTAATTTCTGTATTTATGCCATTCTTTAAAGCTCATGAATTTATTGGTTCCATTTCTTTCAATCTCTTTTCCTACATTACTGTAGTACAATTTTTTGGGCATCTTTTAATGGCTTTTAATCGTTTCACACTCATTTGGTTTCCCGTTAAACATTATTTTATTTGGAAAAAACAATGGTACACTTTTATGCTAATTTCTTTACCATTTTTGCATATTTGTTGGAGACTTCATGAACCTGGGATAATTGAATATTTGCCAAATGGAAGTGTACAAGCTTCGATTGAAAATGATAATATTGTAGAAATTAATTATATTTGTACTGCAACATTTTATATGTTTTGTACTTTTATGGCAGCTACTTTTAATTTGCTTTCTTTTTTTCGGTTTTATCTTCGAAAACAACTTGCTTCAAATATTACTGTAAATGAAATGAATTTATTGGGTAAGTATTTTTTGGTCACGTGATTTCTGGAGAGTCCCAAAGTGATTAAAAATCTTAAAACTAAAAATACTTTAAAATCGAAAAACTGTGATAAAATTTTTCTTTGTTTATTTTTTTGCTGTTTCCAAAAATGTTGTTAAAAATTAAGTCGAATATAATTCCCAAATTTAATTTTTTTATTTTATTTTCTTTGTTTTACTTGCTGGAAAAATTGCCGTTTGACGACTTTAGGGCTGCCCAGGTATGACGTCATGTTAAAATCGTTATTTTTTACTCCCCCTCCACTCATTAGGTGATAATACATTAAAGCTTTTTGCCGACAACCAAGGCCGCATTCAGGGGGTAGGGATTCAGGACCTGTGCACCCCCCCCCCCCCCCCCCCCCGAAAGCGGTGTCTAATTAGCAACCCCCATCCACCCATTTTTTGTATGACGTCATATTTGGAGAGCAACTTTTTGGTGGTTTTTTTTCGGAGAATCTACATTTTTTAGATAAATTATTATATGTCATCAAAAAGCACATCTTTTGATTTGATATTATTTAAATTTTTTATACATTTTTCTCTAAATTATTGCACAATTTCAGCGGTCTCTTTTATCATGTTAATTGCTCAATTATTGAGAACTTCATACAATATTTTTCGGATAATTTTTCCATCCGATGAAAAAGCGCTTTTATTTTTTAATACCATTATTCCGGTACTCTATGACATTTTTGCATTATCTGGAAGTGTGTCTTTGTTGATCTTGAGGTGAGAGAATTCATTTTTGATAAAACTGTTGTTAAAAACCTAGATAACTGATATATAATTTTTCAGTGCCAAAACTCGCAAAGAATATAAATCATTATATTTTTGTCGAAATCAAATTAAACGTTCAACAATTGTGAGAATAAAATAAATGCAAAAGTTTCAGCGGTTTTTTTTTCAAATATTTAATATTGTTGATTATGGTTTGAAACATTTATTCAAAGTATTTCTATTTATTTAATTAATAAAATCCTTAGTTTCTTGTTCTTAAAGGATGGGAAATTTGCAATTTTTCAAACTTTGAACTCCTGAAAACAGTAATAAACAAAATTAAACGTTTTGGACGAAACAAAAAGTGTTTTTCTCCTTTTAAAACATGTTTTTTCTTTGATTTTAAAAAATTTTTTGTTTTTTTACATTGATTTTTTCTATCTATGGTATTATTAGAATAATTTATTTCCAATTTTTTCCACTTTAAAGAAACTCAAAAAAGATATTAAAAATTTATATAAAAAATAATAATGTTTCATTAAAGTTACCGTACTACTCATAACCACAACAAAATATAAAATCATATATAAAAAACAGTTTGTAAATCCATTTTGGTTATTTTGTGATGGGCTGCCAAAATTGTTTTGTTTCCACATTTTTTGAATTTTTAGTTGGTCTTCTTAAAATTAAAAAACGGATCTTTGAAACAAAAAAAGCTGTGTCGCTTTTGTGCTTCACAAAAAAAGGGACATTGACTCACCCCTTTTTTTTCTTTCCTCAAAATTGTGTTTCTTTTGTGCTTTTTTTCTTTTAAACTAAATAAAAGTGTTCTCTGACCGACTCTCGTCGACGTCGTCGTTGTTGGGGGAAACAAAACACACACAATTTTTTTTTCAATATAAAACCAACTGAAAAAAAGTGGTAAAAATTTATTTTTTAACATAATTCTAAAAACTTATTTTTTTGATGAAATTTTGAGAAAATGGTTATTGCAAATATTTCTGACCCAAATAATATCCGTAAGTTTAAAAAAAATTAATATTATTAAAATCCATTTTTATTTTGTCGCTTTTAAAAAAGCAAAAACACTGTCCGAAGCTTACAAATTTTTTTTCTGAAAAGGCGTTAGATGGTTAGATTTTTTTATTTAAAAAAAACTAAAAATTTAAAAAACTTTTGGGCATTTGGCATTGACTAGACATTTTGCCAAACATAACCTTTTTCTATGCTTTGGATTTAATGTGGTGTAATTTTTTTTAAAAAAAAGTGTTATTTTTAATATCTTTTACGTATCTTTTTTTTCAGGTGTCCTAGTTTCCGGTGCTTCAGGATATTTAGGTTTACATTGTGTCAAACAATTGTTAGAAGCTGGGTACATTGTTCGAGGAACAGTTCGAAGTTTAAATAATTCAAAAAAAGTTGAACCACTTCGATCTTTGCCTCATGCTTCAGAGAGATTAGAGCTTGTTGTAGCAGATCTTGAAAAGCCTGATTCATGGCCTTCAGCTTTACAAGACTGTACTTACATCCTTCACACAGCATCTCCATTTCAAATAAATCCTGATGAAAGTTGTATTAAAACGGCTGTTGATGGAACTTTAAATGTTTTAAGTGCAGCGGCAAGAACTTTAACAGTGAAAAAAATTGTGCTAACAAGTTCATGCGTTGCTATCATGGGTAATAATATTTCATCAATCAAAAGTTCTTTTATCACCTCTTTAAATAAAAACTTTTAGAAGGTCATGAAGATTCAACAAAAGTCTTTAATGAATCTGATTGGTCCGTTACAACTCCTAAAACGAATCCATACTTTCGTTCTAAGGTTTCCGCAGAAAAAGCTGCATGGAATTTTTTAAAGAATTTTGGAAATGATGATAACAAATTTGAATTAACAGTTATCAATCCAAGTTTTATCATTGGTCCACAGCTATCTGATATTGAAGGGGCATCCGCTAATGTATGTTTTTAATCAATAATGGTGACTCCGATGCCGGAGTTGAAGTGACTGGAGTCGACTCCGGGGTCATTAATCCCTACAAAATGTTCTAATTCTTATTAGAATTTATGTTAGTTTAGTTTTGCCGGAGTCGACTCCACCTTTAAGTCCGGAGTCATATTCGAGGCCAAATCGATTTCGTCGACTCCGGAGTTCGGAGTAGCAAACACTGACCATAAAATATTAAAAAATTTAGTTATTAATAAATTAATTATTGCAGACCATTAAAATGTTTTTAAATCATATGATGCCTGTGATTCCAAGTGTATGTGTTCCAATGGTTGATGTTCGAGATGTTGCAGCATGTCATATAAAGGCAATGGTAAAGAACTTTTTTTTCACATATTTTAGTAAACTAAAAATCAATTTTTGTAGACAAATTCAAAGACAGATGGTGAAAGAATTATTGCAGCTTCACAGCCATCAATTTGGATGAAAGAAATTGCAAAAGCTTTGGGAGATGAATTTACTTCACAGGGTTATTGCGTTCCAAAGCATAAAGCTCCTGATATGATTATTAAAGCGGCATCACTTTTTAGTGATCAAGCTAAAATGGTTTCAGAGCGGTTAAATGTTGATTGCAAAATTGATAATTCAAAGGTATGATAAAAGTATGATAAAAATTAGCATTTTGCCAAAAAATTGTTTTTCTTTTAAAAATGGAATTGCTTTTTTAACTAATTTTTTTGCTTATGAAAAATATTGAAAATCAGGCAATATGTTTTTGTTCTGTTTTCATTTAGATTTTTGTAGGCGGGGAAATAATAAAAAAGTATATTGCTTTGCCCCACTCCGCCCGGAGCAAACATTCAACGCCCAAATCTTAACACTTAAAAGTTTTTATGTTATTTTTTATATATTCAATTTTTTAGGCTAAACGATTGCTCAATATTGAATTCCGTGATCCCAGAAAATCAGTTGTTGAAATGGCATACACTTTAATCGAGCATGGCATTTTGCCAAAGAAAAGTGGATTTAAAGAAAGAAATACAAAAATGTAAAATTATTATATCTTTTTTTTAACACATAAACTCTATTAAACTGTCATTTTTAATAAACTTTTACGATTTAAATCGGTGAATGCAATCGAGAAGGGTTTGTTTCTGACCCCCAATGAATAGTTAAAACTATGGGGGGGGGGGGGGGGTAATGTAACTCGATGATCATCTCCCGTGGTTTCCTAAGTCATGGTTTAAAAAGCTTTATATGTCATCGTTTTAATTGTAAAAAGAAAATATCTTTCAATTTTTATGAATCAGATAAATTTTACAAAAACCGATTATTTTTCTTAGAACTCTGTTTAATGACTTTTAGCTTTTCAGGTTTTAGCTTCCGCTTTTTTGCATAAATCTTTCCTAAAAACCTTTGCGAAACCACACAAAAAGGAATGTATGACATTTCACCGAAAGATTTTTCACCGAAAACCTTTTCACTGAAAAAGGTTTTTCGCCGAAAATGTATATTTTATACTGTTTTTAGATTTTATACTTACATTAGCAATCGAAACTTCAGTTTTTGTTTTAACTAAGACATTTTACCAGCTAAAAGTGCTAAAAACCTAAGAACCCATAGCTTCGTACATGGGGGTTTGGGGTGCTAAATCACATAAGCCTAAGTATATGGGAGTCGGGAACATTAAATCACAGAAACTAAGTCAAGTATATTACTAACTTAGCTTAAATGTTACGGGCTTTAAAAAATCTACAGTGATTCTGAATTTGAACTTCCTTAGTGTTTCATAGGGTTTCCTCAGTCAAAATGCCAAAGGGGATGGTTACTGATCGGCTTAGTTAGTGATCCTTAAGGTTTTTAGCACTTAAATTTTGTTTAAGTGTTTCTATGTTTTTTAACTTTTAGCCGGTAAAATCTTTTAGTTAAAACAAAAACTGAAGTTTCGATTGCAAATGTAAGTATAAAATCTGAAAACAGTATAAAATATATATTTTCGGCGAAAAACCTTTTTCGGTGAAAAATCTTTCGGTGAAAAGTCTTTCGGTGAAAAGCTTTTTGGTGAAATGTCCGCAAACCACAAAAAGCATTTTTTAAATTCAAAGGCTTTTTGCTTCTATTACACCAAAACAATAGCCCAAAAAAATATTTCGAAGTTTTTTTGACGTTGCACTGTAATAAAAGAATTATGACGACTTAATAAAGAATTATTAAATAAAAAGAAACAATTGCTTTTGCCTGATTTCAACATTTGTTTTAAGTAAAAATTTGTTTGAAATTCAATTTACAAAAACGTAAAATCTTGCCGATATTCATATTGTAAAAATACCGTGCAAGATCAATCGCATCAGGGTTGCACGAAACTAGGTTTTGCAAAACGAAACGAAACGAAACGAAACGAAATTTTTGTTTCGCTAGCGCGAAACGAAACGAAACCTAAAAAAACCGCGAAAGTTTCGCGAAACGAAACGAAACGAAACGAAAGTTCAAAAATTTTTTTTATTAATAACCACAGCGGAATTTTTCGGAAATAGAAATGAAAAAAGTTCAAACTTTTGTTGCCATTTTTTCAGCTTTAACCCATTTCGCCCAAAACTTTGCCAATATCTTCTCAAAGATGGTATCTTTAGTTTAGGTTTTACTCATAATTATTGAAAGCATATCCGCAAAGTTATAACCAATTAAAGGTGCGCGATCGATTTTTTGACGAAATTAACTTTTGCTGTCATATTTTTAAATTTGCATATTTCGGCTTAAGTTTTTTCTGACATGTTCCTGATAGCCATATCAACATTTTTGATTTCAATCTAAGCATTTGGAAGTAATGCGGCTGATTTTAAGCCCATCGAAAAACACGATTTTTCATTCCTATTTCCAAATTCTCCTATAGCGATTCCGCTGTGTAACGTAAACAAAAAATCAACAAAACAAAAACAAGTTTTAATAATCATAATTAAGCAGCTTTAAATTACAATTTAAAAACAGTAACTTTTTAATGGCTTTTTTTTTGATGACGACATTTTAAGATTAAAATGAATCAAAGAGATTTTAAAAATATTTAAAAAGATTTTTTGTGTAAAATCAACGTCTTGGCAAAATGCATAATAACAGCAACATCGTTAGAGAAAATTTTTCCAAAAAAGCGCCAAAATTAAACTCAAAAAACAAATTATGATTTTATTTTCGACTTGGTTGTCACTCATTTTTCTCCAAAAGTTTTGGGTTTTTACATCATTCTTAGCACATCGTTTTCACGAAACTTTCAGGCTTTGTTTCGCGAAACACGAAACGAAACGAAACCCTAAAAAACCGCGAAAGTTTCGCAAAAACGAAACGAAACGAAACTTTCGTGCAACCCTGAATCGCATATCTGAGTTTGAATCAAAAAAAATTTCACAAAATTAATCTATTAATAATTAATTTTAACTAAAAAAGTTGCAAAAAAAGATTGCCCCGGGTGAGGCTCGAACTCACGGCCTTCAGATTATGAGACTGACGCGCTGCGCTACCGAGACGACGAAATCGATGTGAGCTATCATACATTTGTTTAGATCGTTCTTTTAAAGCATGATAGTAGTGAAAAAAAAATCATTTTCTATAATCCCCGTTTTAATTTAGCAAAATATTTTTTAAATTTTTAAAATTTATATATTAAAAAATTAAAATTAAAAAAGAATTTTATTCAGGTGTAAAAAGAAAACATCTTTTGATTTTTATGAATCAGATAAATTTTACAAAACATGATTATTTTTTATGTTACTTACTAGCTTTGAAGGTTTTTTTTTCCCTAAAAAACATTGCGAAACCACACAAAAAGTATTCTTGAAATTCAAAGGTTTTTTTGCTTCTTTTTATTTTGCATTGCTTTGATTCATATGGAAATTAGGATGGATTCCCCTCTCTTTTCTTTTTTTTTTATGATTTTTTTATAATGTAAAAACGGGTAACACACGAGAGACACGGCCGTGCCTCTCTTTGTTTCCTTCTTTGTTTTGCATTTTTTTAGCATCAGTATTTTTGTTCCTATGCTTTGCAAGCAAAAAAAATGCCAAGGGTGGAGCAACTGACAGAAGAGAAAAAATCAATAAACTACCAAAATATTTTTCTTTGCTGCTTTCTAATTCATTTTTTTGAAAATGTTTTTCGATTGTGATAAAAAAAATGCATATTTTTTTATTATCAATTTTCACACTTTTTTGAATTTTTTATAAGATATTAAAAACAATCGTTCACATTGCTCCACGGATTCATAAGGCCACCCTTATTTTTGCCAAATTTTGCTTATTTTTTGTGTATTTTTTTTGAAATGAATGGGATTTTGGTAGTACTTTATAGTTGGCTAGTTGACATGTTTCAACGTTTTTGTTCATTTTTGATTTTTGGTGATTTTGCAGCTAAAATGAAAAATGACCTAAAATCGAAATTGACCTGAAACATGTCAATTGAAAAACTTATTTTACTACCAGAATCACATAATATTTAAAAAAATACTCAAAAATAAGCAAAATGTGGCAAAAATAAAGGTGGCTTTATACTTCCGTGGAGCATTGTAGCCTTGTGGCATTTAGCCGCATATTGCCAAGGTTCAAATTTTATTTACAATGAACAATCACTATTAATATAAAAACGGGTAACACACGAGAGACACGGCCGTGCCTCTCTTTGTTTCCGTCTTTGTTTTGCTTTTTTTTAGCATCAGTATCTTCGTACCTATGCTTTGCAAGCAAAAAAAAATGCCAAGGGCGGATCAACTGACAGAAGAGAAAAAATCAATAAACTACCGAAATATTTTTCTTCTTTGCTTTTCATTTTTCTTTGCTGCTTTCTAATTAATTTTTTTTCACATTGCTCATTTTTTGAATGTGATAAAAAAATGGTTTTATCATCAATTTTGACATTTTTTTTGAATTTTTAAGTAGATATTTAAAACGGTCGTTCATTTTAAAGGGAGTGTCGAAGACAGTCAAAAAATTTTTTTCTTGGTGACCAAATATTAACGTGAAAGCAATATTGTCATGCAACTTTTTATTAAATATGACAAGATTGCTTTCACGTTAAGATTTGGCCGCCAAGGAATGAAAAAAATTTTTTTGTTTGTCTTCGACACTCCCTTTAAAAAAGTTAAAGTTTCATTTATAATGAACAATTTTTATTATAACAGTTTATTCTCAGCAACAAATTTATTTTTTTAAGATAAACAATCAAAAAACATCCGAGATATTTTTCTCCATTTTTCTTTGCTGCATAAAAAAAATTCTTACCGAATAAAATTATTGAATCATCCTTTTGATAAAACCTTAAATATTCTTTTTAACATATTATTTACTGATTTTTGTAATAAAAATTCAAAAACAAATTTTTATAAATTGTATCAAAACTGCAAAAATAAAAATTTGAGAGTTTCTTTTTAAAAAAACAGCTTCAATAAACATAACAACTGTAATAAAGGTTGCATTGGTGAGATGCATTTGTGAAACTTTTTTTTTGCTGATCCTTTTCTGATGTTTCCATTTACATATACTTTACAAAGGTATCACTTTCGTCTATGACCTTTCTTCTATGACCTTTAAAGTGGGAGTCGACGACAAGCAAAACATAGTTGATTGCAACTCTCAACACGAAAAGAACTACAGAATCCGAATCAACAAAATTCCAATGATTTCTTTGCACCAAAAATGGTGTCCATATAAAAAATTGGTTTGATCAAAAAATGTTTTTTTCCCGATTTTATAAATTTTTTAATATTCTAATATTATTATTTATATCTTTCACGCTGTGTGTTCCTTCATTTTCATTACTCTTTTTTTTATTTTTACGCCACAAAAGGCCGTATTTAGGGGGGGGGGGGGATTCGGCACCTGTGCCCCCCGAAACTGAGGAATTTCCTTTGATCTTTTGCCACTTAATGTTGGCGGCGGCAAAAGATCAAAGGCGTGCCCCCCCCAAATCGCTGTGCCCCCTCCGAAATTTTTTTCTGTATACGGCCTTGGTTTCGTTTGTTCTAGGCAAGTCCCGTTTGGTCCCGGTCCCGCTTAGTCCCGTCCCGTCCCGGGACAGGACGGGATCGGGACTAAAATTTTGGTCCCGGGATTTATTTAATTATATTTTTAGTATTAATTTTTATAAAATCGTTGTAAAACAGAAATTTTTTTAACTGCATTCATTCACTTTCAGAAACCTGTTCTTTAATAAAGTACTGTAAAAAAATTAGAAACAAAACTCCAAATAAAAAAAGCTAACATTAAATTGTATGCCACTAAAAAAACTAAACTCTTTTTAAAAAAACACAGTTTTCATTTTTTGAAATTTTAAAAATGCCTTATTCTGCTGGATAAAAATTATATGTAACTTTTTATTTATTGAAAAATATGAAAAAATCCCGGTCCCGTCCCGATCCCGTCCCGGGACCGGGCGGGACTTATCTTCAAGGGACGGGACCGGGCGGGACGGGACCGGGCGGGACGGGACGGGACTGGGAAAAAATGATCCCGCGTCATGTCTAGTTTGTTCTTTTTTATTCGCATTTTTTACAGTATATTTCATTGTTTGTATCATTTTTTGTTTTAATTTTTTCGCGCATTTTTTTTAAAAATGTAAAAAAATGGTGTGATTTTTTTCCTTTCTTTTCCGGTTTTTTTTTTAATAAAGTGTTGAAACAGTGTTTTTTTTTGCTTTCTTGTCAGTCAAAAAAAATTCTTTTTTCTTTGAACCAAAATTGATGGAAGAAAAAATATGGAAAAATTAAGGATAGGTTGAAATAAAAGGGAAACAAAGCAAAAAAGAAACTCACAAATAATTGTGGGAAATGTCCAGTAAGAGAACACTTTTCTCTATATTTTTTCAATATTATGTGTTACACTTCTTTTAAATACTTCCCCTTTGATCACCAAAAGTATTTGTATAAAATTGAACATTTTAATTTTAAAAAGTTTTTTAAAAACAAGGGGGAGGAAAAGTTAAGAAAAGCACAATTTTTATATGCAAAATTCTAAATGAAAAATATATTGATGTTTTAAACGAATGACGTAAAGCTATTATTCTTTTTGGCACTCCAAAAAAATCAGCAATAGATTCGAATTTATATTTGCTTGGATATGGTATATCCATAAAGAATATCTGAAGCAGATCGGTTTGTGTTTTCGTGAGGAAAATGCGTGGTTTTATGATATTTTTTACTCAAAATCTATTTCACACAGGTCACTCGTCCTAGACAAAATTGACGACAAAATGAACGTTATCTACAAATGTAGAGAATTCCCATTTTCTTGTCAATTTTGCCTAGGGCCAGTGACCTGTATTTCTGCTAAAACATACGTATTTTTTCACGTCTTTTAATAAATTTAAATTTATTAAAAGATGTAAAATAAATACCTAATTTTTTCTGTTATTTAAAAAAATTTATAAAAAATTCAAAAAGCATTATTTTGCAACCAAAAAAAATCGTTAATGATTTTTAAAAAAAAGAGATGCATTTTTCCAGCTTCCTTTATTTTTGCTTTTTCACAGCATGGAATTTTTTTGACAGCTTTTTTTTTTATTTACGAGTAACACGCTGAGAATCATTTAAAAAATTTCTTTATTTGCATATTTAAATGCAAAAAATGACCTTGAATTTTGTTTTAAAATTTTAAAGCGGTCAATTAAAGAGGGAGACGCGCCTTCTAACAAAGAAACTGTGAATGAATTATGTATCAATGACAACTAAAAAAATATTAGCTTCACTAATAAATTTTGTTTTTGACTGCTGTTGAAAAAAAAAGTGTATTCTATCAGCTGTTAGGCACTTGCATTGAAAGAAAAAAGGGCAAAAAATCTAGATGATGCCAAAAATTAAATTCAGAAGTTCAGATATTAATTGTAGAAGTCGAGCTACTTTTTCATCAAAAAAACTGTTTTTTTTTTCAACAAAAAAATAGTGGTCTTGTGGGGAAAACACTTTCTTCTTCTTTTTTTAAATGACGCTTTTTTTTATTTTGTCGGCTCGTGAATAAGCAATCATTGATGCGTCATATTTTTACATTGCAGCCGTTTATTTTTTTTTGTTCCATTGTTTTTTCTTCAATAACGAAAAAATTATTTGCCTTTTTTATTGATTTTTTTTATCTCAGTAATATATTGTTTGAATATTTTGAGCTTAATAAAACCTGGCAAAAAATTAACAATTTATTTTAATACAAAATTAAATGAAATTAAAAATGAATGTCTGTTAAATATAGTTTTGAATGATTACAATGATTGAACTGTTGCATTTGAAAAATTGAACGAATAATTATTACATTTAAATCATCCAAAAAAGACGAAAGATCCGAAAGTTTTATCATTATCATCATTGGCATGAAATTTTTTTACTACAAAAATCTGTCTTAAAAAAAGACAAGCAAGAGTTTTTTTTTCTAAACCAAGATTATTCATATAGCACTGCAGAAATTTTTGGGAAATGAAAACGAAAAAATTTCAATCTTTTTTTTGCCATTTTTTCTGTTTTAATCCATTTGGCCCAAAAATTCGGCAATAGTTTCTCAAAATTGTTATCTACAGTTTGGGTTTCAATCAAGGTTATTGGAATCATATCCGCAAAATTATAATGAATTAAAGACGCGCCATTGATTTTTTGGCGATATTGACTTTTGCTGCCGCATTTTCAAATTTGCAAATTTGGGATTTTTTTTTGGCATGTCCCTGATAGCCATATCAACATTTTTAGCTTCAATTACGGCATTTAGAAGTAATGCGGTGAAGTATAATAATAGCCCGCCGAAAACGCAATTTTTCATTTATATTTCCAAATTCTCCTACAGCGGTTTCGCTGTGACGTAAGACTATGACAATTGAAAATATTTTGTGATGCGTTGGGTTTCGGATAATCTTTGCCTTTTTTCAGGGCCGTATACAGGAAAAAATTTCAGGGGGGCACAGCGATTTTGGGGGGGGGGCACGCCTTTGATCTTTTGCCGCCACTAACACCAAGCGGCAAAAAATCAAAGGAAATTCCTCAGTTTCGGGGGGGGGGGGTGCACGGGCCCCCAGTGCATCCCCTTAAATACGGCGCTGCCTTTTTTAAAAGAAATTTACACTTTTCATGGTTCTCACGGGCTCATTTTGGGGCCAAAATTGTACGGTACAGGCGTCCTTTTAAAATTACGTTAAACACACCTAAAAACCATAAAAAAATGATATTGGGGGTCTTCATATCATATTTTGGGGTTGTCAGGTCCAAAAAACGAAATTTGCATAAAATAGCGAATTTTGGCACTTTTTTCCTCGGCAAATGGATACTAGGTCATTTAAACAAAAGTTCTATTGCAGATATATTGGAAATTTTGTGGGCTACAACACTGTTATAAAAGATTTGGGCTAAAATCAAAGCAAAAAAAAAACTCGCTGGCTTCTAAATAGTCCATTTTACCTATAAATATAGTAAAGTCCAAAAATTTTTGGGTTTCCGATAAGATATACTCAAAAGCTCGTGTAATTTTTTCCATATGGTTGTGACAATCAAAAAAAAAACAACAGGAATTATCTGGATATCTGTTTTACATGAGTTCTCTCCTTTCAACGATGTTGGGGTATATACAACGGAAATTTTCAAATAGCTGGCAAATGAGAAATATTCACCCGGCAATAAAAATCTCGTGTAATTTTTTTATAAATAACCTAATGATCATTTAAAAATAAAAAGCGTGCTTCTATCTTATCTGGAAAACACGGTCTCTCCTTTTTAGTTCAAAATACGCCTGTAAAAGCCACCAAGAGCAAAAGCTATAATTAAAAATGAGTTTAAACGCCTGAAAATGCTTTAATTAAACTCCCTGACCTCGATTTAGTAAGACCCAATCATATCAAAGTCGAAGATAAGCACAAAAATTTTTTTTTCCTACTTGAAGCATTTTCACAATACCCCCAACATCATTGAAATGATATATCTTCAATATTTGATTGTTTTGTATCATTTAAATGATTTTTATAGTGTTATTATATTATTTTAAACATATTTTGATAATTTTAAAGCAAAAAAATTTTTTTCTCAAAAATTTTTTTAAAAAATTTTTGTCTTGGTCCCCCCTGTGAAAAATATCGAAAATTTCGAAATTTCGATTTTCGGGCCCGACATCTCCCAAATTATTTTATAATGATTTTAGGGTGGTTTGGGAGTAAAAATAACCATATCACATCCCTTAAACTCAAAATCCGTCTTTACCGAACACCCAATGAGCCCGTGTTCTCCTGGTACCGATTCTGAAACGTAAAAGTTTTTTTTATAATACATTTAACTCAGAATTTTCGAGTACGTTTTGAGTTTTTTAATGCTTAAAGGAATAATCAAATTATCGCTTTAAAGTTATTTTATTACATTATTTGTTTTCTTATCAAATAACACATGTAACGTTATAAAAAAATAAAATAAAAAATGATGATAAAAAGCAAAACATTTTGAATTTTATGTATTCTGATCCACTGTTTTTTACCTTTAAAATAACTGCGTTGTAGCTCCCCAACTTTTAATTGAGTCATTTCCCCTCAAAAAAAGGTAATTTGTAAATGTAATTATTTAAATACCATCAAATTAAATTTATAAAATTTAATTGTAGTGTTAAAAGAGTATTTAAGAAAGTGACGGTTTTAAAAATACTGTCACTATTTTTAGAAAGAATTATGTTTAAAAATAATATTTTGTTTTTGGAGCTCATAATATTATTTATATCCATTGCTGTTGAAGGTAAAAAAGTTTGAAATAATTCATTTGCAAATAGTCAATTTTTAAGGAAAACAAATTTTGGCTGATCACTTTTTAGGGTTAATCATTTCCCGGGAGATTTCCCGATTTTTGCAAAAAAAAAAATTTATGCATTAATTAACAAAAATGTTACATCAAACCCAAAAAAAAGACTTTTTTCTTTTTAACACAATTTTAAAATGCACAAAAATGTTTTTTTTTTATTCAGTTGCTTAAATTTTAGATTTTTTTAAGAATTTTGGGTGTTTAAAAATATTAAATTTCAAAAATGAAATTCTCGATTATTTTTGATTACCCGGGAAATGAACAATCCTAATCACTTTATTTATCTTTATCTCATGATTTATCTCAAAAATAGTTTAAGCCTTTTTTCTCTTACTTGTTCAAAAATATTAATATTCAAACTTCTTTATTATTATAATATTTATTTATAGGCTGCCGATTAATTCATGACAAAGATGTGGACAGTGCAGATTTGGATAATAAACCTGGGGAATTAAGTGATTGTTGTAACTTTTGTAAATGTGCTGAAGGATGTAAAGGTTTTTCTTGGACGGATTATCTAAATGGAACATGTTGGCTAAAATCTAAATCTGAACCACTTCGAGATGGAGCACAAGTGATTTTTGGGATTTTGGATGGATATGAAGGTAATTTAAATATGTGTAAACTGTATTAAATTTAAGCATTTTTTTATTAAAAATGGCTAATTTTTTTAATTATGGAAAAAAAGTTTGATATTTTTGGTAATTGATTGAAAAAAAGTAATTTACTAGCAAAAATTTGAATTTGGCGCGGAATGGCGAAGTGTTTTGAATGCCAAAATTTGTCGAAAATATAAGCTTTTAAAAATCGAAGGTTATTAAGTGCTTTTCAAAAAGCAAGTGTGCCTCTTAAACTAAAATACCAGAAAAAATTGGCTTTTTAGCCCTCTAAAATTTGTAATTACCTTTCGTTTAAGGACCTTGTATTGGACCAACGACAAAACCACAATCAATTTTTAATCAACCCCTTGATATTCTAATTAATTTTCTTGTTTATTTTGTAATTGTTTCAAATATTTTGGGGGTATTGTTGGAAGCGCTGGTAGCAATATTTTTATTAAAAAGATTTTTGATTAAAGATAAAAAGTTTTTAACAACATATTTTATAATTTTAAATTATGGATATTTTATGGATCTTTTAATGTTTAGTCCATTTTGGATATACAAAAAGTTTAGTCATGATGATAATTTTATGACTCGAATGTTTAATGTCGTTGAATGGTATGCATATTTATGGTACAGTTGTTGGAATATGATATTAGCGTTGAATCGGGCAACCGCAATTTTATTACCTTTTCATTATACACAGGTTTGTAATCATTTTTTTGATATTTAAATAAACACTTTTTTTGCGGTTATTTAAACAAGGTAAAAATTTGAATTTGGCGGGGTTTGGCGAAATGTCTTGAATGCCAAAATATAAAAGGAGGACTAACATCCACAAAAATTTAAACAAAAGTTTATTAAAAAAGTGCAAAGAATAAGAATGTTTTGCTTGTTTAAAATGTTGATATGGCTATCTGAAACATACCAGAAAAAAATTAAGCCAAAATATGCAAATTTGAAAAAATGGCAGCCAAACAAAAATTGATCGCCTACTTTTTTTGGTTATAACTTTGCGGACATGCTTACAGTAAACTTGAGTGAAACCTAAACCATTGACAAGACCGAATACAGAAAAAAATTTCGGGGGGGGGGGGGGCACGCCTTTGATTTTTTGCCGCCACCAACACTAAGCGGCAAAAGATCAAAGGAAATTCCTCAGTTTCGGGGGGGGGGGGCACAGGTGGCAAACCCCCCCCCCCCCCCCCTAAATACGGCCTTGACCATTGATAACACCTTAGAGAATATATTGGCAAAGTTTTAGGCGAAATGGTGTAAAACTGAAAAAATGGCTGCAAAAGTTTTTTTTATTTCCTCTTCATTGTGTACATTAAATTTTTTCATTTCTATTTCTGAAAAATTCCGCTAAAATTAACTACGAAGTTAATTAACTTTAAAAAATGTTTTTTTTACAGATTTGGAATTTTAATCGAAGTGCAATGGTAATAATTTTGATCACCGTTTTACCACTGATTATTAATATTCAAAGTTATGAGGATTTTTGGAATCTTTTACATGGAAATGCAACAAAATATGATTCATATAAAAATTCTCTTCTTGCCCGATGCATTCTTACAAGTATTTTCAGTGGAATTCTTGTAATTCTTTCAACAATTTTAAGCGTATATTTTACAAAATCTATTGCAATTCCAAAATCTCTTCAATGGGTTGAACGTCGATTAATTATTCAATCAATTGTTTCATCAATGCTGCTATTTTTTCAATATGCCTTCTATTATCTTGCTGTATATCTTCCAACAATTCCAAATGGCTTTGTAGATTGGCATAATCGATGGGTATTATTTACTGCCGGAGATGCATTTTATATGTTTCAACATTTTGCAAGTATTGGAATTATCTTTTTTGTATCCCCACCATTTCGCATCTGTTTTGTAAGATTTATTTCTGGAAGCATTATTGATCTAGAGCATTATGATAATCATAGAGTTGCAGCAAATAGATGAATTTATTTCATCCTTTTGTAACTCTATCGTATATTCCATTTGTTTAAATATCGAAAAATTTGAGTAACTGTTAACTTTTAATATTCATCAACTGAAATTGCAAAAAATGAAAAAATTGGCCACTGATAAAAGTTAAATTTCGCATTCGCAGACACAAGAAAAATATGTATCAATATTATGCCATAATTTTCACAAGCTGTGCTCGGGGCTTGTGAAAACTATTTATTTTTTAACATATTAAATTAATTTAATTATAGTTTAACTATTTTTTACATTCAAAAAAATATTTTTAAAAACAGAATGGGAGAAAAATAAAGATGCAATCACACAAAAAAAAGTGGAAGTTTATCAATGAAGAACAAATCAAATAAGCAATAAAGTAAAACTGAATTTTTACCTTCATAACATCGGTGAAGGGAGATGACAAGTATTTATTTTTTGCTAAATTCGACATTCACCCCGATCAGCTTCCACCCATACACCTGGAGTTAATTCATATTGCCAATTTCCACCTGATCCACCCGGGCATCGCATTTGTTTAGGGGCCGGGAATAAATCGTAGGGAGCAACAGGAGTTTGCCGGAACTATAAGTTAAAATTTAAAAAAAAAATTTTGTTATTTAAATAGCAAATTACCGCTGCGATTGTGTATCCGGGATCACATGCAAAAGTACGATCAAAGATGCATGTGGTTGGATCCTGCGGTTCAGGTCCTGGAGCTGCTATACCTGGACCTGTAGTCATAAAACATTTACTCGTACTACATCTACATGTAACTGTATTAATCTGTGTTGGGATTCCAGCGTTATCGTATGTATATTGCATAGTTGTTGGATCACATGTCCATGTTTGTATGCCATTGACATCGGGAGCAGCTCCATTGTACTAAAAAAATGCGAGATATTTTTCAAATATTTTGTTAACACATACTCTGAATACAGTTAGAGCACCAGCACCTTTCATACAATCTGCTTGTACGGTATATTCACAATTCCCATCTGCCATTGGAGGACTGACAAGTATTACCCTTGTTCCTGTTGGAGTTGCTGGGCATGGATTAACATCACATGCACAATCAATTGAATTAACTTGTGTAGGCGTTCCTGCATTATCAAATGTATATTGCATGGTTCCAGTATCACATGTTATTGTTTGAGGAGACATTAATAGTGGAGGTCCGGCATTAAACTATATAATTAAAATAATATAATATGTTTAAAAATAAATTTAAAAATTATACTTGTACGCTTAATGTTGTCGGTGTACACATTGCATCAGTCGTATATGTGCAAGCAGCATCAACGGTTGGCATAGATACGGAAGCCATTGCCCCTATGGTTGGGGTTGGGCATGGATTTACATCACAATTACAATCAATTGTTGTAATTTGTTGTTGCATACCTCCACCATCTGTATATGTATATTGAGAAGTTGAAGTATCACATGTTAAAGTTTGTGGTGACATATATATTACTCCACCACCATTATACTAAACTAAAAGATAATTGCACAAAATTTTCTGTTTTTTTACCTGTATCACTCTTGGATATGGATTATTACATGTTGCTGTAGCAGTGTAGGTACATGCAGCATCGACAGTTGGAGTGGATACAGTAACCATTGATCCTGTTAGCGTTGGACATGGATTGGCTTTACAAATACAATCAATTGCATTAATTTGTTGTTCAACACCTCCACCATCGATATACGTGTATTGAGATGTTGCTGTATCACAGGTTAATGATTGAGGAAAAGTATATCCCGGTGGGACACTGTTAAACTTAATTTATTAAATAATATTATGATAAATCCAAACATTTAAATATACCTGTATCTCAGAAAATGTTAAAGTGCATGTTGCTGTTGCTGTGTAAATACAATTAGAATCTGGAGCATTTTGAGATATTGTCACCATTGATCCAGTAATTGAACATGGATTTGGATCACAAACTACAACAAAAAAAGGGTAATGTTAAAATATCCCATGTCAGATTCTAAGTGGGGGGGAGGGATATATCAAAGGAGACTTGTACGGCATTTTTGTAGGATTAAGGTTCAGATCCTAAAAACCTTTTACAAGCGCAAATCGTTGGTGGTTCCCCATATCTGCCATAAGCCAATGACTCTAAGGAATTTAAAAGTGTTACAACTGCCTTTCAATTGATCAATCATAGACATGGACTCGAACCTGTGAGGGTCGGACCGTGACGCTCCCCAACTACTCGACCACAAGAACAATACATTTATAAAATTATTTTATCTTACTTGGTTCCATCATATCTCCGATTGTTATTATCGGGCCCGAGTTTACAGGAGGATTTGGTAAGCATCCATAACAAAATGATAAGATTGAAATTAACAATATAAATTTTAAATTCATTTTTGATGTATAACCATATACATATATATTTTTGTACATCGAAAATCGATCTGAGAATGATAAAAAAATGAAATATATATTTCTTTTCAGTTTTTTTCATCTTTTTGTTTTTAATTTAATTTTAATTGCCTAAATTTTTTCATGCAATATTTCCTTTTTTCCGTGACCCAAATGAGTCCGTTTAAAGATTGTCCCTGCTCAAATTTAATTAGATATCATTTAATAGACTACAAAAAAATTAGATAAATGAAGTGTGAATACAAATTAAAATCTAAAAATTTGATCAAGGCTACATTTCAAATCGATCCAGTTAGACTTAATTTTGGATTATTTTATTATTTTTCAAATAAAATTTTTGTTTTCGAGTTTATGTTTTTAAATTTTCATAACCTTGAACATGCTACATACAAAAAAAAACAATTTTTTGATTTATTTTTTTTCGAGTAATCACGAAAATGTCCTTTTATATGATTACGTAAATTTATTTTACGTAAAATTTTTGCATTGATAACTTTTTTGGACCTAACAAAATCAAATTTTCGTATTTAAAAATGTTTAACTTGTTTTTAAATTTTTATTTGGCGCTTTTGTTGGCGAATTGTTTCAAGAAAAATTTTTTACCGAACCATTTTTAATTTATGCAGAATTATAGAATTTCGACAATCTTTCCATTTCTTTTTTTGATTTATTTGTTTGTCCTTCAAAATTGATCAAAGGAAGTTTATGCTTTGTGGGCCAAGTTTCAATAATTTTATCAGTAAAAGTTTGCAAATATTCGACGGGTCTTGAATAACTAATTTCAAGAATAAAATAAATTTGAGGATTATTCTAAAATTTTATCATTAAATTTTGAAAACAAAACATTTACACCAAAATGCAATTATTTTTACCAGTACAAAGTTTAAACATTCTTCAACATTGAAATCAGTTCTAATTTGACAAAATCGAAATTCTTTCAATTTTGGTGAAACTTTTTTTGTTGCATTTTGCCAAGAAACAAAAGAATTGGCGGTAAAAAATCTAAATCAAAATATTTTAAAATTTATTTAATATTAATTTTTATTAGTAGTAAAAAATATACACTTACATTCCAAAACTTTTAACATTTGGAAGATAATCAAAAATATTTTCAAGTGGAACAGCATTTCCATTACTGTAATTAATAAATGATTTATTTAAACTAATTAATTGAATACTTTTTTCAGAAGATAAAACTTTAAATTCTTCCAAAGTTATATTTTGATCAATCAAATATAATTTTCGGATATCACAAACAGCAATTTTTGGGATTAATAAACATATTTGATCATTTTTTGATAAAATATTCAAATCTCCAAGAATCCATAAATTTTGTGGAAGTGACTTTAAATCAGTTTTTTGGAATTTACTTTCGGATAACGTTTGATATTCCCATCCATAATAATCTCCGTGCAAATTTTTAATTACAAAAAAGGGAAATTTTGTATATTGAAAATATTTACAAATTTGCATTAATTTTAATGCCATTTGAGGTTTGACATTTTGTTTCATCCATTTTAACACATCTGATGGAAAATTATTGTTGTTTACAACAACTTCCATTTTTTAACAAAAAAAGAGAGAAGAAATCAATAAATGAAAAACAGATAAATAAAGGAAAGCAAAGACACACCTTAAATTTAAAAAATAGATTAAACATAAAGGACGTTTTTTCTAACAATCCAGTATTTTTGACGTTTTTTGGCACAAGCGAAAATTTTTAGTCTCAGATTTGGCCAAAAATGTTTTTCTGGGGTAATATGGGTCCAAAAACACCAAATTCATTATCAGTTTTGAGATTCACGAAGTAGTTTTTGAGTTACAGTATACCGGATTCAGAATCCGGATTCTGGAGCCAAGTTTTCAGATAGCTCTAAAAGTGATATCGTTGGATAGCCCTGGACGAGTTGAGTCTAGGAGACCCAGAAATATCCATATTTACCACATTTAAAGTGCTTTTTCATTCAAATGAATGTCCAAAAACGTCAAAAATTACAGTAATCCAGCTACAGAATCCACCAGAATCCAAAATACCTGGGTTTCTATTTTTTTCTATATACCTTAGGATATGGGGCATCTAAAAATACCAAAACTTTGAAAAATAGGGTAGGTTCCAATTACCATTTTTTTCGTCAAAGCTCATTCACCAATATCTTCAACATCATTAAAAATTCATAACTTTTGGAATATGTTATGAAAAGTGTTCCGGTGTTTTTTATTATCAAATGTAATGTTGTTGGAAGATTTGGGGCTAGTTTTAGACACCAGATATCAAATATGGCTATTTTGGACCGCTTTGAATTTCAAATTCTGTCCAATATAGTCAACATCAAATAAAATGGTTTTTTCTTGGTGAATTCAAGCGAAAACATAATTTTAATGAATAAAACATATAAAAACACTAAAATAAAGTGTTGAAAAATGCCGACGGCCATTATTGATTTTTTTACGATTTTTTGAAAACTACTCATTTTTGATCAATTTTCAAGATATTAAAATTTTATCAATATTGAAAGATATCAGTTTTTTGATATTTTTATGATAAAATATAGCTCGTTTAAGATTTTTGGGAGGTACTTCAACATCCTGGGATCACTACTTTTCATTTTCCACAAAATTGAAAAAATGGTGAAAAATCAGAGAATAAATTAACCCAAATCAATGTTTTTTCAATTAAAACATTGTTTAAAACAATTTTTTCTAGATTTATTATATATTATTTTGATTGGCTGAAGTGTTTGGAAGTTTTTTTTTGAATTATAAAAATTTTAAAATTATTGATTTTTCAAAATTTGAAAAAATTAACTTCATAATTTTTTGAGTTCAAATCATGCAAAAAAAGGTGAAATATTGACATTTACGCAAAAAAAATTGTTTTAAACAATGTTTTAATTGAAAAAACATTGATTTGGGTTAATTTATTCACTAATTTTTCAGCATGTTTTAAATTTGATGAGAAACGAAAAGTAGTGATCCCAGGATGTTGAAGTACCTCCCAAAAATCTTAAACGAGCTATATTTTATCATAAAAATATCAAAAAACTGATATCTTTCAATATTGATAAAATTTTAATATCTTGAAAATTGATCAAAAATGAGTAGTTTTCAAAAAATCGTAAAAAAATCAATAATGGCCGTCGGCATTTTTCAACACTTTATTTTAGTGTTTTTATATGTTTTATTCATTAAAATTATGTTTTCGCTTGAATTCACCAAGAAAAAACCATTTTATTTGATGTTGACTATATTGGACAGAATTTGAAATTCAAAGCGGTCCAAAATAGCCATATTTGATATCTGGTGTCTAAAACTAGCCCCAAATCTTCCAACAACATTACATTTGATAATAAAAAACACCGGAACACTTTTCATAACATATTTCAGAAGTTATGAATTTTTAATGATGTTGAAGATATTGGTGAATGAGCTTTGACGAAAAAAATGGTAATTGGAACCTACCCTATTTTTCAAAGTTTTGGTATTTTTAGATGCCCCATATCCTAAGGTATATAGAAAAAAATAGAAACCCAGGTATTTTGGATTCTGGTGGATTCTGTAGCTGGATTACTGTAATTTTTGACGTTTTTGGACATTCATTTGAATGAAAAAGCACTTTAAATGTGGTAAATATGGATATTTCTGGGTCTCCTAGACTCAACTCGTCCAGGGCTATCCAACGATATCACTTTTAGAGCTATCTGAAAACTTGGCTCCAGAATCCGGATTCTGAATCCGGTATACTGTAACTCAAAAACTACTTCGTGAATCTCAAAACTGATAATGAATTTGGTGTTTTTGGACCCATATTACCCCAGAAAAACATTTTTGGCCAAATCTGAGACTAAAAATTTTCGCTTGTGCCAAGAAATACTGGATTGTTAGAAAAAACGTCCTATAAAATGTTAAAGGGGGAGTATCACTTCACATATGCTTGTAAAAAATATTGAAAACCAGGCACAGCGGAATCGATATCAGGAAGATGCAAAATGAAACCAAAATATGCAAATTTGAAAAAATGGCACCAACACCTTAGAGAAGATATTGGCAAAGTTTTTGGAGAAATGGTTTAAAATTGAAAAAATGGCAGCAAAAAGGTTGAACTTATTTTGTTTTATTTTCCTAAAAATTCCGCAAAAAATGATTGTTTGGGGGCAATGCATTTTCCTAAATTGACTAAGTTGCACTATTATTCATCGCGGCGGGAGTAGAATAACTACGACACTTTGCCAATCGAAAATACATTAGTCAATTTTTGTTGAAACTGAGTTATTTTTTTAAAATTTAAAAATTACTATTGTGTTTTATTTTAATATATTTTTAACACATTTTTAAGTTTTAAAAATATGTTAGAAAATGGTTTACATTGATGCTTAAAAATTGGAAAGAAATCAACTGTTATACGAAAAAGATAAATAACTTGCACCCAAGGCCGTATACAGAAAAAAATTTCGGAGGGGGCACGCCTTTGATGCCGACGCAAAGCGGCAAAAGATCAAAGGAAGTTCCTGAATTCCGGGGGGCACAGGTCCCGAATCCCCCACCCTAAATACGCCCTTGACTTGCATTATATTTATTTATTTTATAAATGCGTTTTTTTAAGTTTTTAAGTTTCATTTTTGGTAAAAAACAACACTGTAAAAATGCACCCTTTTTTGAGTTAGCATTTTTTGGGGGCTGGAAATTTAAAAAAAAGGTATGAAAAAAGAAACAAAGTCTGGCTTTCTAAAATTTTTAAATATGTTATTTAAAAATAAATTTTTTAATAATGGGATTTCCCATTGAATTTTGCCAAAATTAACGGAAGCATTTTTTTACAAAGAAGTGTAGACAAATGTTACCGTAAACCAACTTGATATTATATTAATTACTACAAAACGTATTAAATATGCTGAAAAGCGTCAATTATTTACAAATTGTGTATGTCTGATGATTACGTCACATTTATATAAAATAACAATATTAAATTAAACAAAATGAAAACATTTTCAAATACAAACACGTATTCAAAAAATACTATTATCTTTTTTTTAAACAATGTGCCGTGGAATTGATAAAACTTTTAGAGATTGGGGGGTGATTGGAATATTATAATTTGTTGTTGGAAGCTTTTTGATAGCTGTATAATATAAAAACATACAAAATGCAACATTTATTGCGCTTAAAGTTGTTGAATAACGTCCCAAATATGCTGGTACTGAAGTTCCGGTTGCCTAAAATTTGATGGATGAAAAATAGAAATAAATAATAATAAATAAAATATTTAAAAGTTTTTTTTAAAAAATACATCGAAAAAAAAGGAAGAAAACGGTACGTGTTTCAGGGCCAATGTCTGGCAAAATGTTATTCACGCCAGGTGGTATAAAACGTAACGCATAAAAGGACGTGACGTCACACATTTTATGGGCGGTATGGGGATTAACAAGAGGTGACGCCGTTTTGAAATGCAGCGTTAGATCAGAGGAATGAAAGGCTCAGTGAGTATAAAAATATCAGATTTTTTCGTGACGTCACTTCTGGACAATCTTTTTTGTTGGAAAAACAATTTTTTTTTCTCCCACAATGGCATTGAAAAACATTAAACCTAGACATCGGCACAGAACTTTGACCTCTGGATTCAATTCCAAATTCAAATTCTGAACAACGAAAACTTACATTTTTAAACAGCCGAGCAAAAGCAGTTGGAATAAATTCAAAAATTAATGTTGAAACAATTGTAATAATTACAGTATAACTTAATTTTGAGGCGGATGCATTTGAATGAAGTCTAAATTTAATGAGAAATAATAATGCCATTGTTGTCACAATATTAATGGCACCACAAATTAATTTCATTTTTAAAAATCCATTTTCTTCTGCCCCTTTCGTAATACAAGTTGGAGTGTAACAATGGGTTGGAAAACTTTCAGGGATTCGAGCAAAATAACCATCAAAGAGAAATTGTGCCAAAATTGCTGATATTGTGATAGCAGCACTGATAAAAGCGAAGATTATTTTTGCACGGGTGTTGTATTTAAAGGAGATTGCAACGATAAAACATCGATCAAGGCAAAGAAACATATCATTGATAAGATTGTTACCACTGATTAAACCTAAAATTTTTTTTTTTGATATGTGATATGAGAGATAAAGGGATTTGATATATTCGGATATCCGAAATCTGTTTTTATGCCAAAAAAAATTTTATGCAAATTAACCATCAAATAAATGAAATTTCGAAACCTATGGATATCGAATATCCGTCAGATATATGATATCCAAAATTTAAGACTTTCATTTACTTTTTTAAAAACCATTGAAAATATTCTTACCCGGAAATGCAGTTAAAAAATATAAAATTTTTGCATCAAATATTGCTCCAGATGGCCTCCAATTTATACAAAAATATATGCAACTTATCACTGATATTCCACTTAACAAAATTATATATCCCAAATAAACTTTAAAAATTGGAGTTGATTCAAAATTATATTTTTTTTGTAGTAATAATTTTGTGGAAACATACAACGAAAAAGAATATGATCCAGTAATGATAAAACTTTGTGCCAATAAAACTATTGGCGTAATTTCCATATTTAAAAAAAAAATTGAATTTAAAAAACAAGTAATTTTACGTAATAAAAATATGATAAAATAATAACAACTATGGTTTTTTTGTGTTTAAAACACATTCTACGACAAAATATTCGTAATCCATAGTAATGGCTGTACCACCAAAAATGAATATTTCTGAAACTTTACCCATGTTTTCGACTATGCTTAACAAGACTAGAGCCATGGGCTTTTTGCTCAAAAGTTCCATTTTGGCACTTTTTTGTGCCATTGAAGTCAAAAACGGCATTTTTGAAAAACAGCCGCTCTTGGAGATATTGGCTTAATTTAATTTGGTATAAACTAAATCGAGGTCGCTGAATTCGAATATCGCATTTACAAATCTTGAAATTCGTTGTGGGACCCAAAAATGACGAAATTATGAAAATTTTTGCATTTACGCCGTTCTAGCGCCGTGGGGGTTTTCGTGCGGGTTCCAATTTATTTTTTTTCGGATTTCTCGTGGTTTTTTACCCCTGGAGAAGGAGGAATATAAAAAAAATATTAAAACAACTATCCTTTATGAATTTTTGAATGAGCTCGATTCAACTTTTTTGTCTTGGTCCCCCCTTACAGAAAAAATTTTTGGAAAAATTTTTGAAAAAATTTTAAAAAAAATTTTAATTTTATTTTAGAAATACTTGAAAAATTACAAAAAAATGTAACTGATCTGAGATAAAACATAAAATTTAAAAAATAAAAAAAAAATTTTTCAAAAATTTTTCCAAAAATTTTTTCTGTAAGGGGGGACTAAGACAAAAAAGTGAACCGAGCTCACTCAAAAATTCATAAAGGATAGTTGTTTTAATATTTTTTTTATATTCCTCCTTCTCCAGGGGTAAAAAACCACGAGAAATCCGAAAAAAAATAAATTGGAACCCGCACGAAAACCCCCACGGCGCTAGAACGGCGTAAATGCAAAAATTTTCATAATTTCGTCATTTTTGGGTCCCACAACGAATTTCAAGATTTGTAAATGCGATATTCGAATTCAGCGACCTCGATTTAGTTTATACCAAATTAAATTAAGCCAATATCTCCAAGAGCGGCTGTTTTTCAAAAATGCCGTTTTTGACTTCAATGGCACAAAAAAGTGCCAAAATGGAACTTTTGAGCAAATTGAAAAATTTTTTTTTTATTTTTTAAATTTTATGTTTTATCTCAGATCAGTTACATTTTTTTGTAATTTTTCAAGTATTTCTAAAATAAAATTAAAATTTTTTTTAAAATTTTTTCAAAAATTTTTCCAAAAATTTTTTCTGTAAGGGGGGACCAAGACAAAAAAGTGAACCGAGCTCACTCAAAAATTCATAAAGGATAGTTGTTTTAATATTTTTTTTATATTCCTCCCTCTCCAGGGGTAAAAAACCACGAGGAATCCGAAAAAAAATAAATTGGAACCCGCATAAAAACCCCCACGGCGTTAGAACGGCGTAAACGCAAAAATTTGCATAATTTCGTCATTTTTGGGTCCCACAACGAATTTCAAGATTTGTAAATGCGATATTCGAATTCAGCGACCTCGATTTAGTTTATACCAAATCATATCAAGCCGATATCTCCAAGAGCGGCTGTTTTTCTAAAACGCCATTTTTGACTTCAACGGCACAAAAAAGTGCCAAAACGGCACTTTTGAACAAAAAGCCATTGGCTCCAGTCTTGTTAAGCATAGTCGAAAACATGGGTAAAGTTTCAGAAATATTCATTTTTTGGTGGTACAGGCTGAAGAATATTTTGTCGTAGAATGTGTTTTAAAAATCTTGCACTTTAAAAAATAAAAAACAGAAAGCGAATGCTGGCATTAAAAGTTAGACTTCACCTTTTCAACTATAACCAAATATTATTTTAAAAGATATATAATTTTTTTTTGGTTTTAGTTGTAAATTCCCAAAGGTAACAATTTATATAATAGAAATTAAATTATTAAATAACTATTTCCTTCGTTTTTAAGTTTAAAAAAATGGTTTTTGAATAAGAACAAAATTTCAGACAAGAAAATTCTGTAATTTTCATTAAAAAATTAACTTTTTGGTTTCCAATTTTTATGAAAAAAATTGTACAAATTCGGAGAAATTATAAAAATTACTGAATACATAAAAAGCAAATAAAATAAAAGTTGGACAATTTAGCACATCAAATCCAGCCTAAGCCAAAACTTAAAAAAAAATTACTATCAATTTGCAAACATTTTTAAATATTGGCAAAGACTTTTATGATTAAATTCAGTCCAATCAAGTTTTTGGCATTCTTGTGAACAATAAAGTGCCATTTTGCATTTTGAACATGATGGAAGAGTTTTTCCTTCCTTTCCACAAATATGGCATAATTTGTTAAGCATGGATGTATCTAAAAATTAAAAATTAATGAATTTTTAAAAATTGAATTAAAAAGAATTTACCAATTTTTACAAATTTGGGTCCTTCAACTCGAATAGTATTTTGTCCATCTTTTGCCATTCGATGATATGGATTAATAATTGAAATTTTAACATTTGGACGAAAAGTTTTAAGCGCTTCAGCCATGCCATTCTTTGAATTACCATTGGTTGGCCAATTATAAATTGCAAATCGATAAACATCACCATTTTCATCTTCAATTACTGTTTGAATACTGTACATTTTAAATGCCCAATCAAGAATTCGAACTTTTAAAATACAACCATTATACACTTTATCCTTTGTTGGATCCATTTCTTTTAAAGTAATCTTTTTTGGAGATGACCAATTTGGGGGATTTGGTGTGGTGCAAGGTGGTTTTGGGGCAGTTTGAACAAATGAAATTGTTGCTCTACCGTATTCTCTTGCATAACTAATAAAAATTTCGTGATTTTGAAGAATCAATGCCTTTCTTTTTCGATCAAATTTAACTTTTTCAAAGCGGCTGTTATCTGTTTTTGCGACTAAAAGAGTATAATTTTTTTTAAATGTTACAGGTAAATGGCTTTGGCGGTCTGTCACCCTGTGCCACAATCAAAATATCTTTGATTAATAAAAATTACAAATTAGTTATCAGATTTTAACGTTTTGTGACATGCCACCAAAATGCGAAACCAGCCATACTGAGTTAAAAACAATTGTAAAAAATATTAAATTGACTGATATTTGCATTACTTATGTTTACTAACCTCTTTCAATTGTTGTTTCTTTCTTTGAACAAAAATAATTAAGTTCCAATAAATTTTTGCCTGGAAATCGATACGGTAAAAAGCAAGGAAGTTGATTTTTTTCAGCAGCAATGCCGTCTTCAAAGCTTGTGACAAATTTTGCTTCATCACCACAATTAAAATAGTAATGAGCTTTTCGATAATGACATGCTGGAACATATTGATGATCATTTGGTGCCGCTGCAAGAAAAGCGTCCAAAGCTTTAATATTTTCTTCGGTTTGTTTATCGTTTTGAAGACAAAGAATAATGGCATGACTATATAACATAACAAGAGATTGAGGAAAATTCTAAAATACAGAGTGCTTCAAGAAATTTGGACTCCTGTATTTAAGGATGGACGAGGGCATAGGGCTTTTGAAAAGCCCGGGCCCGGCCCGGCCAAGCCCCAGGGCCGGGCCGGGTCGGGCCTCGAAATTGAGGATCGGGCCGGGCCTTTTCAATTTTTTGAAAAAAATTTTAAAAATTCCACAAGGGAGACCATGACAAAATTTACAAAAAATTTTAAAATCAGGGCCTGGGCCGGGCCGGGCTTTTCGAAAATTTTCGGGCCCTCGTCCATCCTTACCTGTATTTCTCGTGCCAAATTAATAATATTCGTGTAAACCAAAAACGGACTTTCTCAGCATCCAACATCAAAGTGTTTGATGTAAAAAATCAATTTCTGGTCTCTCTTTTTCATTTGTCTTTTTTTTTCACATGTGGGATCAAGTTAAACTCGAAAATTTTAAGTCCTGAAAAATTGATAAGCTTACAACAAAATATTCAATAAAAAATAAATAATAATTTTTTGACAATTTCTCAAATATTAACTAAAAAAGAGGATTAAATAAAAATTTAAGCGGCATTAACAGCTCATGCTGAAATATGTTCGGTTTTGACCCTGAAAGATGACACAACAAAACCATATTTGAAAGAAGAAAACCGGCTGGAACATAAATGATGGTTTTCCTGTAAAAGGGGGAGACCTACCTTTAATAAAAATTTTTTCAACAAATTTCCGTGATGCTCCCGACACGAATCAAGAAATGTCAAAGCTAATAAAGTTAATTTTTTTTTGTTGTTCTGCCATGAAAATACATTTTAACACCCAAAACAAGATAGTACAGCCGTTTTTGCCTCATTCGTGTTGAGAGCGTCAAAGAAAGTTGCTCAATAAAATTTTTTAAAGGTTGGTTCCCCCCCCCCCCTTTTTTAAAAGAATCCAAAATTAGATAAGTATAAAAATCGCAAACAGTTTCGAAATTACATTTTGGAAAAAAATAAAATCCAAATAGCCTGCATTTTTTTCTTCTGAAGATTTTAGCTATACTTTCTTGATGGAATAAACACAAAAAATAAAAACAATTTTTTATGTTTATTTTTACAAAATAAAATGCATCTCCGCAAATCTTCGAGATGTGTTTTTGTAAAAAAATGTTTTGAAACATAAATATTTTTTTCTGTGCTTTATTAGGGGGAGTCGCACTTCACACAAACTTTTTTAAATTGCAACAAATGTTAAAAAACTTATAAAATAATCCATTCAAAAAATCAAAATTATTTAAAAAAATTCTTGATGCTTTTTTTTGAGAAAGTATAAAAATGTTGTACAAAATCAATAATTTGTTTCATTGTGTTTTGCAATCTTTAAAGCTTCACCAACATTTCCCAACATTGCAAAACAACAAGATGGTTCATCATCAGCCTTGTCGGCGGCTTCAAATAAAAGTTTACCATTTGATTTAAAAGATGAAAATGGAAAATTAAAGATTTCTTTCATTTCATACTAAAATTTGCATATATATGAGGTTTAATTTTATTGATTATGTCAGAAAGGTCATTTGAGAGGTTTGCATAAACTGTAAGGCTTAATGCTAAAGAAAGAGGAGGATACGTTTTAAAGTTTATGCAAATTTCTCAAATAACAGCACCGTGTCCTAACTATTGTCAAAATGGTAATCAACGAAATAAAAATATTACTTACATTTTGACACATTTTATAGGTTCCTTTAGCAACACAATAACCAACAAAATAATTACATCCATGCTTTTCAAAACATTTCAAACTTTCTTCATACAAATATTGTATTAATCCAGTTCTAAAAATTAAAACATATTTAAAGATAAATGTAAAAGCATTTTGGCACTTCTTCAGTTTATCCCCCCCCCCTTCGCATTTTTCGTTCAAAATTTGCATAAAATTGTTGAGTTTTTACTGTGAATTTAAAAGGTGTGGGTGAACTGAGCGGTTGCTTTTGTGAATGAAAATTTTTATGCTTTTGAAAGACGTATCGCCAAAACAATGCATTCCTTTTTATGCTTTTGAAAGACGTATCGCCAAAACAATGCATTCCTTCGATTTTTTAACGTTTTTGATCAAAATCTAGCTCTGCGATTGCTCCCTATTTTTTTCCCCTGATTTTTGTTTTTTACTCAGATGTATTTTTTTAAGGGCTATTAAACTGTGCTCACAGTTATGTTTACGTGGACTTACCTAGGGGTCAAATGTCGAAAAAACATGTTATTTTTGAGTTTTCCACCCTTTGTCCTATGGGAAATTTTTTTAAAATGTCATATTCGGAATCAGCATAAAGTCTCTCTTTCAAACACCTCTTATACACATTTGTTTCGCTTTTAACCCTCTCATGCAAGGCCGGGAATTTTTGAACTACATGATCTCTTCCACCTTACCTGCTCAACGTGTGCGACCAATCTTTCGATTCTGTCAAACAGGGTTTCTCTTAGGATTGAAATTGTTGTATTGTAATTATATTATGTGTTTACCTCTCCTCAAGACATGTGTGCCCTGTTAAGGAGCAATTAATAAAAAGTGTTTTATATGAAATCACTTTGACCTTGTCGCTGAGGCTCCGTCGGGTTGGCTCCATACCATGCATAATCGCCGATAACAATGAGTGATAACTTCTTCAAAAGAAAACGTTTGTTTGATTTTTTTTATTAATAATTAATAGTATTTTAAACATCTTACCGGAGCTATAACGAAGCTCATAACTGATACAATTATATCAATGATACTATTTGGAACCAACGAATAATTAATATTAACCAAAGTTTTAGTTTTAACTGTTTTAATTAAAAATAAAAGTAAACCATTACAAAAAATAGAAAGTAATGGAACTATAATATTATTGTAATACACAATTCTAAGCAACATGTTTAAGGAAAAAACACAAGTATTAAAATTTAATGAAAAGGGTAAATTTAAAAAAAATTAACCTTTTAGTTTACTCAAGAAATAAAAGTAAGAGTAAGAAAACTCATTATATTATAATTACCTTATTTTGTATCAGAATTTATTTAATTAGTGTCAGACAAATAATTGTTCATGTGACCTTATTGTTGTTATTACTACACTTTGAGGGGAATAAATTTGTTTTTTAATCAGTTTTTATGATTCATTTACAGTGCTCCACAGAAATATAAGGCCACCCCATATTTTGCCGATTCTGAAATTTCTAGAAGCCGAATCATTCCAAAAGTTGTAGATTTGGATTCAGTTTTTTTCAAAAAATTGAAATTTTGCTCCACGGAAATATAAGGCCACTCTTGGATTATGCTCATTTTGATTAATTTGGCTAAAATATCATTTTAGGGGTTGTTCAGCATGCTTATTAAAGCTGAAATGTAAAGAAAGTTTCAGAAAATATGCAATGGCATCGATTTGCCAAGGCATCGAAAATCGCATTTTTGCCATTTTTGGCACTTTTTTGATGCCGGTGCAGCTGCGGAGCAAACGTTTTGGAAGAAGCCACATATCCCATTTTGTAGCCCTAACCAAACTTAACATGTCCACATAGTTTCAGAACTCCATATCTAATACCCGCCGACATCCCCCTCTTCAAATTTTGTAAAATGGCTCGTTTTTCACATTTTTTTTAAATTTTTGCATTTTTTGACGTTTTTTAGGAAATTTCCCGGGAAATGGTCAACCCTATTTGCAATAATTGTGATGAAAAAAAAACAAAAATTATAAGCTAATATTTTTGTTTTAACAGCTGTACAAAAAAAAGCAAAACAGTTCTTCATTTCCTTTATTGTCTTATTATGTTCCATTTTTCTTTTAAATTTTATTAAATTATTTTTGTGTTTATTTAGAGTTTATTCAATCCATTCTTCAACGTTTTTGTTGCTGTAAAAAAATGTTATCGATTGATAATCCTTTACCAAATTCAAATAAATTACCGCTTTACGTAGAAATTAAAAGTGATAATAATAATTCTGATAAACCACAAAGATATATTTCAAAATTATTTAAAAAAGTTTCGTATTTTTCAAAAGACAACTTTGAAGTAACATTTTTATTTTAAATACTGCCATTTTTATAGATCTTTTTCTAATTTTTCAGGATGATGATTATCCATTTAGATTCGAGATTGAAACATCTTTTGCTTTTATAACAATTCTTTTTGTACTTTTTTGTTATTTTTTATGGGAATGTAATCCAAATAATGCTGAAAATTATGATTATGAAGGAGTAGATTTTATTGAACCCTGTACAAATGCTTCAATATCTATAAATCATTTGATTCAATTAAAAAATCAGACGGAAAATTTGCATAAAGTTTGTAATTTTGGAGCTTGGGTTGTTTTTAAGGGTTACATGCAGGCAGTGCCGTATATAGAAATTGTTTTTGGGGTGTGCACAATTATTTCGGAGGGGGCATGCCTTTTATCTTTTGCCGCATCCAGGCTAAAAATTGAGAAAATCGAAATTTGTTAAAAAATGCTGAATGATTATTTTTAAACTTTTAAACAGCTATTTAGTTTCCCGGATAATAGAGATACCAAATGAATGTATTTATAAAGAAGATAAAAAACAAATTTCGGTTTTCAAAATCGTTATTTTCGAGTTCGCAGAGCCCGGTTACAATCATTTTTAAGTTTCATTTCAGGAATTGGGATCCCTTAATGTTGCCCTATATTATCATATCCAAAATGACACCATTAATCCATATGATGATATTGTAATCAGATATGATAATGTCCGAGGTCGATATCTTAATCAAGCAAAACAATTGAATGAACAATACAATATTTATTTGAAATGTTATGAAACAAATGTTATAAAATATTATAAATATTTGTCATTTCAAAATGGCATTTTTTGTATAATTTATTTAATGATTGTTGGAATATTTATTTATGCTGCAATTTATTACATTCGAGAAATTGATAAAAATGAGTTAACAGAATATCAGCTATTAATTCACAAAAGAAATAATTTTATAGCAAAAGTTTCTGTTATTTTAAATGCTTTTTGTGGAATTGGTGCTTTAATTATCTTCTTCTTTCCAGCTATTGATCAAATACAAATTAAAGAATATCCATTGTAATACTATTTTACATAAATTAACGGCATAAATTTGAAGAAAAAATAAATAAAGTTTGAAATGTTAAAATTTTTTTCCCTTGTTGAAATTTACTTTTTAGCTTTGCTTAAAGAGAACATCTTCAAATTTTTTTTCTGAATTTTTAAATGAAATTAATTTTATCCATTTCAACATCAGGGGTGTGCTCAAGGCCGTATACAGAAAAAAATTTCGGAGGGGGGCACAGCGATTTTGGGGGGGGGGGCACACCTTTGATCTTTTGCCGCCGCTAACACAAAGCGGCAAAAGATCAAAGGGAATTCCTCAATTTCGGGTGCCGACCCCCCCCCCCCCCCCTAAATACGGCCTTGTGTTTGCTAGACAGTATTTTTTAAAATCGGGATCAAGTCTTAAAACACTACTATTTAATTTTCATAATATTGGTTAAAAATTAAAATAAGCGTCGGACGACAAGCAAGTAAAAATGTGATTGCAACTCTCGAAACAAAAATGTTTCAGAATTCCAATCAAAAAATTCTGATAATTTTTTCTTTCTTTGCATATTTTTCTAACCCTAAAAATGGTGCCCACATAAAAAATCGGTTAAACAGAGCCAAATCCATGTTTTTATTTTTTTCATTTCTTTTGCCTGATTCAGGGAAGGAGTGCTACTTGCTTGTCGTCAATAATCCCTTAAAAATTCGTTTTGTTGAATCTCCTGTGAAAAATAAAGCGTTTTAAAATTTTTGCAATTGATTTTTATCAGAAAAAAAAGTAAAACAAAAACTACAAAATTTATATTTTAATACTTCCAACAAGTTTGTTCAAGTTGTTTTTTTTTGTTTTTTAAAATGAAAATAAAATGTTTTTAAAAAATTTATTTGAATATTTTATTTTTTTAAAAACTCCTTAAGAATGAATTAATATATAAAACGAGGAGACTCCCTAATAACTGAATTGATAGAAATATTTAAAAACGAGGGACAAAAGAAGGAAAAAAATTATTTTATTTGCAAATGCGACGAAGCGGGACACATCGTACCGTTAAATATAAATGGAATCTTTTATTAATTACACAACTCATTAATTAAAAATGTAAATTTTGCAGTTTTTTCAACAAAAACAGAATTTGAAGTTTTGCTGCCACTAAATTTTTACAAATATTTTAAACTAAAAAATTGATTTATAATTTTTTTTCATTTAAAAAAAAGTTTAATAAAAGCCGAAAAACATTGATGATGTAAAAATACCAAGTTTTGTATACGTAATTTAATATTTTTATTTTCATTAACTTTAACAAAAATAATGCTCGAAAGGTATTCCATTTGAGCTTTTGCTGACGATGTTTGACCAAATTTTTGGTGGATTTGCACCCCATATTGCTCTTCCGGTGTTTTTTCAAAAATATTTTCTGATTCAGTGATGTTAATTCCGATACTTAAAAGTTCTGATCTCCGTTTTGTTTCAAACTATCCGTCAAGCATCGTTTTGTTGGACGAAACGTCCAAATATCCTCCATTTTCATGATGTCAGGATATTCGGTGTTTGACTCTGAAAAAAACCGGAAAATTACTCTTTCTGTAAAAAATACGAAGAGATTGATTTCTTGATCAATTTTCTCTCGGTTTTTGTTATATTTTTAACCATTAAATTTCGTCATTTAAAAGCTTTTAAATTTTCCTGTTTTTAAAAGAATTTTTTGGCCGCTTTTAAAATGTGTCTGATTTTTCGTACAAAAAGTAAGCTTTTATTAAATTTCAATTTTTTAGAATGTTTTAAGAAAATAAGGCGGAGCAAAAATAGTAATTTTCTTGTAAAATATATAAGTCCCAAAAAATGAATGTTACAGAAAAATAAAATCTGAAAGAAACTTCCAAAAATTATTAGATTTTTTTTTCAGATTTTTTTTTCAAAAATGAAATCAACATTGGTTATCATTTTTATATTTGCAAGCTTTTTTGCTTTTGTTTCAACTCAACGAAGAGGAAACGGAACACCTGGTTCTTATTGTGATTCCGAAAGGGTTTGTAATTGGGGTTTAGCATGTTTTGATAATATGTGTCATGTAAGTTTCCCCCTTTTTTAATATCCTTATGTAATTTAAATTAAAAAAACTTATTATTTTTCGTGTAAAATAAAGTCGAACATTATTATATTGAGACCATAACACCTCATTTTAGCCAATTCCCCCTGGTCGTCGTCGTCGTCGAGATGCCATTGTTAGATGCAAAACCGATGCAGATTGTGTTGATCAAGGTTATCAGTTCTGTCGATTTGGTCAATGTGTTGTAAGTTTTTTTTTCTCCTATATTTTTTTTCATCTTTTTCTTAAGTGATATGTTTCAGTTTCTTCCATAACCATCCAAAATGTATTATCAATTAAGAATGATCAGTTACAAAATCTTTTCCCACATCAAATGTTTTTAAAAACTTTTTCAAATAAAAATACATTTTTGTCGAGATATCGGATCACAAATTATATTTTTTTAAGTAAACAGTGAGAAAAATTGTAAACAAAAAGCATTTAAAACTGAATTTAATTAAAGGGAGTGTCGACGACAAGCAAAAAAAAATTTTTGGCAACAAGTATGTTTTTACACGAATAAGACATTTTTCTATGCTATTTCTTTTCTCTAACTCATTTTCGTGTTAAAACATACTTGTTGTCCACACAAATTTTTTTTTGCTTGTCGTCGACACTCCCTTTAACACAAATTTTTCCACGAAAAAAATGAAAAAACAAAGACGTTTTTGCTTTGTTTTTTTTGCTTCAAAAAATAGCAATCAATAAACAAAAAAAAACTATCGCACACGAAAAAGATTTTTTTTTGTATATCACTTTTTTTTGCAGCAGCAGCATTTTTTTGAATATTTTATTTTTTTGGGATATTAACTCCGGGGTTCTGCGATATCGATATTGAGAAAATCGAAATGTATATTTTTTTGATTTTTACGAAATCTGTACATTTTGAAATCGAAATTGATAATTCTCTCAAAATCAATATCGCAGAGCTCTGATTTACATAAAAAAAATCATAACAAAACACATAAAACCTTATTTGTATAAATATGGTTGTATTAATAAAATTAATAAAAAGATACCAATAATTAACAATAATTAGGATTTTCCAAAGTACCTAAATGATCAACAAGTAAAGAAGTATTTTTTATTTTCTACTTCGATCATTTAAAAAAATGAAGTGATTTGTTCCATTCAAAAAATGTAGTTTGATCAACGACAAAAATTCTCACCACAAAATTTTTTTCTGCTAATATTTTTTAATGATAAATGTTTAAATTTTTAAATTTAAATTTTGTTAAAATGTTTTCGTCAACTATTAAACCAAATGTGCCAATTTCTGGTGATTATTTGATTGATATCAGGAAAAAAGGTGAAAGATCTGTGATAAATCAGTCCTGGAAATCAAGAAATGATAAACATTTAATTAGAATAGAAGTTATTGACGAAAAAGATTTGGAATTGATTGGGCATTTTTATAATTATAATAATTATGTGAATCTTATCAGTAAGTTTATTTCCATTTTGGAGTAATACAGGTTTATCACTTTATCATTGATAATTAGAAATACTGATAAAATGATAAAAACATTGATAATGATTTTTTTCCTTTATTTTCAGAGGTAAAACCAGAAGATACAGAAAAATTTGCATTTGATGCCGTAAAAAAATGCCTTTCTCAACCGTTTTCTTTTGCCGCCTTTGATGGTGATAAACTTGTTGGAATTAAACTTAATCGAATTCACACCCCTGACGAATTTCCTCAATTGTTTGATGGATTAAATGAAAATAATCCAAAATTTGTAATTAAAGAAGATTACACAAATGAGATCCAAAATGCTCCGTACACGATTGAAGCAAACAAAATTTATGTAAATTTGGAAGAATGTTTTGGACAAACTGGAAAATTTTTGCCAAAAAATATCAAAAATTTAGGTGTTTTAAAATCCACTGGCATTCATCCAGATTATCGGGGGTAACAAAAAATGGTGGTACTTCTTCAGTTTATCCCCCCCCCCCCTTACATTTTTCATTCACAAAAGCAACCGCTCAGTTCACCCACACCTTTTAAATTCACAGTAAAAACTCAACAATTTTATGCAAATTTTGAACGAAAAATGCGAAGGGGGGGGGGATAAACTGAAGAAGTGCCAAAATGCTTTTACATTTATCTTTAAATATGTTTTAATTTTTAGAACTGGATTAATACAATATTTGTATGAAGAAAGTTTGAAATGTTTTGAAAAGCATGGATGTAATTATTTTGTTGGTTATTGTTATAAAATGGATTAAATGAAAATAATCCAACAAAACAAAAAAAAAAAAAAAAAAAAAAAAAAAAAAAAAAAAAAAAAAAAAAAAAAAAAAAAAAAAAAAAAAAACAAAAAAAAAAAAAAAAAAAAAACTTTTGTCAGACAAATTTAACACTTATATATATTTTTATTGAATTTTAAATTTAATAAAATTTAAAAAAATATAAATTTTTTTTATGAAAGACAAAAAAACAAAATCAATAAAATTCATATTTTTAACAGTAACAAATAAAACCTTTTTTATCTTTTTTTTCATCCAACGAAAACTCTGAAAAAAAATTAATTATGATACCACATTTTTTATTCATGCCGCCTTTGAAATTCTTTATCCAAAAATTTGCAAGTTCGATGAAAAACAAAAATGACAAGCATTGTATGAAAAATGATAATTCCGGCCAAAATCGAAATTCCATAAACTAAAACTTTTCGACATATAATTTTGTCCAATGAACTCGTGTAGAGCAAAAAAGTATGAAAACAGATGTCTGGCAAAATATCTGTTCAATGCCTGTTCAAAGTGACAAAAAAAGTTTTCCTCTTTTTTTGTTGGAAAAAAATGAAAAACGAAAACAAAATAATTTTGGCATTGAAAAACATTTTGCCAGGCATTGATCGTGAAAACGGAGTCGCACTTCACACAAACTCATAGTAGCTCCATTTTCATTTGTGACATAATCGCGAATAACTGCATTTGGAAAAGCGTCAAAACAAGTTGTTATAAATTGATAATATTTCACGTCTTTATCAATATAACCAAGAAAATGAGCTAATCTCCAAAGCAAGCCCTTAATGGATTTTGTACGCAAATGTCTATTTCTATCACTACTTTCTTGAAGAAAATAACTCATGAAAGCAGCCATAAAAGGTCGAAACGCTGGAGGAATTTCATCCGATACGACATGATAATGACGATGACGCGATTCCATTTTCAAAAAATAAGGGTAATAAAACCAAAATATTGGGTAATAAAACCGAAAACTATTGGTGCCTTATGCAAAACCCATGTTTAGACCAATGACGCGGCAATACTATTTCTTAACCGGTTAGAGAAAAAAAGAAAACTTTAAAAAAAAACCCCATCAAATCCCAATTAAAGAAAACTACGTGAAAGAAAAGTGCTCTCTCAAAATCCTCCCCCAAAAAATTCTCCCTTCAAAAAATCTCTCCCCCAAAAAATTCTCCCTTCAAAAATTCACGCACCCAGCCAAAAACACGCACGCACGCGGTCAAAAACACGCGCGCGCACCCGATTGTCGGCAAAGATCAAAGGAAATCGGCGAAATCTCAAGTGGTTTCGCGAAAATCTCAAGTGGTTTTGTCGGCAAAGATCAAAGGAAATCGGCGATTCCTGAAAAATTCCCGAAAAATTCCTAAAAAATTCTTAAAAAATTCCCAAATAATTTTTCACTTTCGTATATGCTTAAGCGTGTAAAACGTGTATTTTTTTGGTTTTTTTCTTGTTTTTTTTTGGTTTTTTTCTTGTTTTTTTCTGGTTTTTTTTATAAAAATGCCCGTGCGTGCGTGTGCGAGCGTGCGTGCGTGTGTTTCGTCCATGTGTGTTCGCCTTTTTAATTATTTTTCGAGAAAATGTGTGCGTCAGTGTGAAAATTTCTCTCTGTTTTATTATATCTTTACTGTTATTATATTTTTTCATTTTATGATTTTTAATAATGCGATAAATAAATAAATGAAACATTTTTTGATGTCTCTTTTTCATTCAGCTATTTTTTTGGTCCCTTTTTGAACGATCACGTTGGCAATGAGCCATTTTTATTTGTCGCGATTCTTTTTTTGCCGCATTTGTCGTCAAGACTGGCAGTGAGTTTTTTGCCTTGGTTTATTTCTCTCTTGCCGTGATTGGCTTTTTTTTTGCCGCATTTGTCGCGCCTGGCTTTTTATTTGTCGCGATTTATTTCTCTCTTGCCATGATTGGCTTTTTATTTGTCGCGCTTTCTTTCTCTCTTGCCGTGACTGGCAGGGAGTCACTTGGATTTGCGCAGTGAGTTTTTGATCGAGACAGAAAAAAACATCGACCATGATGCGACACATTTTTAAGGAAAAGAAAATATGCCATAAAAATCTTGGCACAAAAGAATCGAGACTTGCCAGCAAAAGAAGTGAGACTTGCCAGAAAAAGAAACGCGCGAGACTTGTCAGAAAAAGAATCGAGACTTGCCAAGAAAAAGACTGTCAAGAAAAGAAAACGGGAAAAGTAAACAATGCAAATTTGTCAAAAAAAGATTTTGAAATCAGCACAAAAAGGACGCGAGATTTTGGCGCGCGAAATTTAGATGGGCATTTATTTTAAAAACTAGCAAAATAAGCATGAATATTGCTGCTGATTAGCTTTGCGAAAGAAAAAAAATTTGAGCAAGTGATAAATAAACAAATAAAGCGAGATTTATGATTTCGATGCCAACTTTTTTGCAAAAAATATTTTAGTGATAAGAGACTTATAAGAGATTATTAGTGATAAAAATTCCCCTTAAGTCTAGAATTTACTTTTGTGAAAAAATTGACCAACTGATAAGGTACTGATAAGATCATCGCCTGAGGGCATAAGAGATAAGCTTGAAAAATCGAGAAAATTATTGCATTTACGTTTGGGGCAGAATTTTAGAACTTGCTGATAAGAATTTAGTGATAAGAATTGGTGATAAGAGACTATTATTTTTGAAATCAGTGAGAAAAATCCTTATCAGTCATGTATGACTTGAAAAATTGATAAAAAATATTTACTGATAAGAAATTAGTGATAACGGCCGCTGATAAAGCATTCAATAGGATATTCGAGTTCAGCTTAAAAAATCCTTATCAGTCATGTCTCACGTGAAAAAATAAAAAGTAGGTCAGATTTTTGTCAGTTTACCAGAGTAATATTTTACCAGAGTAATATTTTACCAGAGTAATATTTTACCAGTAATATTTTACCAGAGTAATATTTTACAACAAAAATATAGCCCAATAGTCTTTTGGACTCAAAAAAGAAGGGTTACGAAAAAGAGGTCATTTTCAGCAACGAAGTCAGTACCTTACTACTTATAAGCATTTAAAGAATTCATTTAGCCTCAGGCGGGAGGTTACAATAATAAAGTTGTTGTAAGCTATAATCATCTAAGAATTAATGAAGAACCAAAGATCGATCGCGATGATGCATAGTTCCGATCAACGTTGCAGTGATCAGAAGTTTCCAAACCAAAAAGATGTGCGTTAAGTGCAAGTTCTTTAATACATCATCCAAATAAACATCAAAAATTGTTTTTCTTCCAAATATATGAAGATCATCAACTCCTGGTCTAACAATGTCATCAACAGTGCTGGCGATTTTTCGGTTCGGCCTTGTTTTTCAATTAACCGAATATACCCAGATTTATCTGCATAGCACATGCAGTAACTGCGCAGAGAAGCTGCAGATAAAAAATGCAGATTGCATGCAGATAGAATGCAGTAACTGCATTCTTTCCGCCAAAACTCAACGTTTTTTCGATCGTTGAAAAAAGCGTTAGAACTTGAGAAACTTCATATATTTTTGTATTTTTCTTTATATTTTTACTGATGACAAATATATAAAAAAATAGGTGTTTTAAAGCAGCATAAAAGGTTTTAAAAACATATTTATGAGCAGTTAACTGCGCAGACAGCATGCAGTGACTACGCAGTCACTGCCAAAATGCACCCGGGATGCAGTTACTGCACGATGCAGATAAGCAAGTAGGCCTTCTCTGTTCGCAAATTGAGAAACCGAGACAATTTGGTATCGGTTCGGTAAACCGAAAACCAAGAAATTTCGAATAACCGCTAGCACATGCATCAAACCATTCATTTCCAATAGTTCTATTACTTGTATTTCCATAAGCTTTGCTTGATACCTTGGGGATTAGGGCGATTAGTAGAATAATGAACAAACTTTGACATCTAATTGGAGGCTTATTAAAAAGTTTCAAAAGTGACGAAATAGAGAGCGAGGAGAAGGATACCTATTGACTTGACTGCTACTTGATTGAACAACAAATCTATCAGTATCACGTTGATTGTCACCATATGCTCTTAAATGCCCCATATTCAGAATCTTTTAGATCAGGAAAACGTCGTTGATGTAGTGGAGCCCTTGAACTTATCCAACATTGGGAGAGGAATCTTAGCTCTTTCATTATATTTACAAAAGAAGTAAATATTTTGCAAATGTTGGTACAAAAACTGTTATATAATAACCCCCTTTGTTGAAGGATTTGTGATTCATTATTTTTGACTTTGATACTTGAAGACCCGCACGAGCAGGATGATAATACTTGTTTATGGTAATCATATTGTTCAACCACAACAAATTAGGGATTGTCCAGACGTGACGTCACTATAAAATCGAAAATTTTGAACCCCACCCACCCTTCCGTCACGCTTTGACCTTTGATCTTTGTCGGCTTTTTAGCAGGAGCGTCACGTTTAGCTTACCCCCCACCCACCCATAAAACCCGTGACGTCACGTCTGGACGCTCCCTTATGGAAATTGATGAGCAAGCACAACGAGTTGTTGTTGATGACAAAGCTTGCTTACAACAACTTTATTATTGTAACCTCCCGCCTGAGGCTAAATGAATTCTTTAAATGCTTATATAATAATTAGGGACGATCCATTGATCAAAAAATGGTAGTTGTTATCTTTTCGAAAAAATTGTTATTATCCTTAATGAGTTATATAATATATTAATTAAACATTTGTACACACAAATAGAAAGAATAAAAAATTGAAAGAAAAATTAACAATTCGAAAATTTTTCTAAGTCTAAAAAAATATTTGTGTACAGTAGGGTAAAACCGACACATGTGTAAAGTAGGGTAAAACTGATTTTGTGTACCGTAGGGTAAAACCGATTAAAAATTTTCTAAGTCTTGTACCGTACCGGGTTTTACCCTTTTGTACCGTACCGGGTTTTAATTATCCGTACCGGGTTTTACTCATTTGTACCGTACCGGGTTTTACTCAACCGTACCGGGTTTTACCTTTTCCGACAATTAAATCTAAACTAAACAATTTTATAACCTGGCGTTACATAGTTTTGTAGTATTTTTTGTGCTGATTATTATTTTAAAAGAAAAATATAGCATTGTTAAGCTCAAAACCTCAGAAAAGGACTTTTAAGATTGAGAAAAGCAATGAAGTTCAAAGATGGTCCAAACGGAATAAAACTTTTTTTTAAAAGTCATTTTGCCGTTTTTTTAATTTGTCGACCAGTGGTAAACTTAAAAAATAGTTTTACAATAATTTAAAAAAATTATACCAATTTCAGAAAATTTAATTTCAAATCCAAGTGATTGAATACTTCCATCACTAACAAATTCAAATAAAATATTTCTTTCTAAATTAATATTATAATACGATTGAAGAACCAATATATTTGTATTAGCTGTATAATCATATGGAACAATAAACTTTTGATTCCTCTCAAAATCATAATACCCAACATAATCCACATCCTTTTCTAATGCAAATTTTTCAATTGAAACATAAATTTCTGTGTTGGGTTTTATTACAAGATTATATTCGCAACGGATATTTTTACCATATCCGATATTTCGGCTATCATAATTTGTCCAAATTATTTCACTTCCATTTTGTTTTTCGATGCAATCAATCAACTTTTCTGTAAAGTTTTGATTTACAATAGTGATATATGCTTGAAGTTCGATATCAGTGATAAATGTTGAATCACTTTGAGACAAATATATTTGTATCCATTTTGCGCTATTGTAATAAGGATGATGCAATCGAAGATTTTGTCTACTGAAAAAAAATAGATTTGCAAAATAAAGGAAATTTAGAGTACTGTAAAATTAAATTGAAAAATCAAAAATTAATTATTATCTAATATTTTAAGGGATTACACATATTTTGTTTTTGCATAAAATTATTTCATGATTTGGGGGCTGTTCAGATATGACATCAAACAAAACTTGGGATTTTTAAGACCCTCCTCCCTCGTCACACTTCCCGCTTTGATGTATCGGCAAAAGATCAAAGGGCGTCATCACGGTTGTATCCCCCCTCTTGTATGACGTCACATTTGAACCGCCCCTTTAGTGACTGGAAGCAGTGGGTATCAAACGGAGGCGGCGGAGAAGCGGAGTTCGGAAAATTTGTTAAAAAAATTTAAAAAAAACCAAAAAAAATTTCCAAAAATTCTTCTTTTTAAGTCTCGCAAAAGCCCACGGACTGAGTTTTTTCAGCTCGGCCCTCTATCAAGCCTATTAACAAAAACACTTTTTTAACACCTTACTTGACCAATTGATCAGTATCATTTTCGATTAAAAATTTAGTATTTAAAGAAACATTAAATTTTTCCACAACAATTTTAAATCCATATCCATGTGGAGCTAAAAATTCCCATCGACATGAACGTTTTCGACGAAAATTTGGAAAATAATTTGATCGAAGATGCAAAATTTGTGTGTCATCAGTAAAGATGAATGGTTGCCTTCGGCTTATCGATTCCAATGGACATCCATCATTTTTATCTTCAAATAAAATGAAACCTTGTTGAGCAGTTGTAAAAAAGAATTGTTGAAGAGAATATGTAAGATTTTCAGATACAAAAAAATTTTTCCATTCTCGTCTTTCATTTAATTGTCTTATCCCGACAATAAAATGATGACCCTAAAACATTTACAAGAGAACAGTGTGATAATGTAAATGTGATTTCAGGGTTCAGCCTACCCGGACTTTTGAAATGTTAAAATTTTTATGCAAATTTACGATAAAAATTTTTGCTTTTTGTTTGGGTGGGGGGGGGGGAGCAAAACGGCACTAATTGAAACCCGAAATCACATGGGGAGGGTTTTTTTATAAACAAAGTTTATAAAATTTTATGTAAAAAGTTAGAAAATACTGTAGTAATAATTCATCCACAATTTCTTACCGTATCATTTTTATCAGCTAACAAAAATGTCAAATTACAGTATTCATTCCATTCTTTTAGAGATGGAAATTTTGAGGTTTCAAAGAATGCAATTTCACCTTTTTTCAAATATACCGTAGCATTTTTTTCATCACAAATATACGGTTTACAAATAATTGCTGATATAATTCCAGAAAAAATAAATATTTTATAAAACATTTTGTTAAAATTTTAAGAAAAATAAGAAAAAAATGTACGTACTTTAATCAAAAAAGAAAAAATAAATGATTTTAAATACATTTTTTTAGCACATTTTAAAAGATTAATCCGCTTTAAATTCAATGGTGCCAAGGGATTTTTAACACCTCTTTTTATCAGTTAAACAGAATTGAAAAAAAGAAATAAAAACTTTTTGTACCGATCAAGTAAAAGCAAAAAGTTGGTGCTGTTTAAAATTGGCAATTTTCTGCGTTCTTTGACCCCGAAAAAATGATGTTGTACAGAAAATTTTTATTGGCGCCACCTCAAGCTCCGGAGCCGACTGCGAACACCGAAAAGCTGTATACTCCGAAGCCGCAATAAATCTGCAAGAAAATATGAAAGAAAATTTTTTGTTACAAAATATTTGCCAGACGCTTTCTTTAAAAAGGAGGCAAATGCTTAGATCCATTTTTGAAAATTTGTTTTTCGCTTTTTGGCATCCCATAATGTGGGATAATATGGGACCATATATCCGGGGATTTTTGAAAGAAAGAATTCAACATTTAAAGCACATTTTTACCACATTTTTAAAGAAATTTAAGCCGCTTAAAATTCAATGGTGCCGAGGGATTTTTAACACCATTTTTTATCAGTTAAACAGAATTGAAAAAAAGAAAGATAAAAACTTTTTGTACCGATTGAGTAGGAAAGAGGGAAAAGTTTTCGTTGCGAAAATCACAATACAAATTTCTTTGTAAAAATTTAAGGAAATGGAAAAAATAAAACTAAAACTTTTGTCAGACAAATTTAACACTTATATATATTTTTATTGAATTTTAAATTTAATAAAATTTAAAAAAATATAAATTTTTTTTATGAAAGACAAAAAAACAAAATCAATAAAATTCATATTTTTAACAGTAACAAATAAAACCTTTTTTATCTTTTTTTTCATCCAACGAAAACTCTGAAAAAAAATTAATTATGATACCACATTTTTTATTCATGCCGCCTTTGAAATTCTTTATCCAAAAATTTGCAAGTTCGATGAAAAACAAAAATGACAAGCATTGTATGAAAAATGATAATTCCGGCCAAAATCGAAATTCCATAAACTAAAACTTTTCGACATATAATTTTGTCCAATGAACTCGTGTAGAGCAAAAAAGTATGAAAACAGATGTCTGGCAAAATATCTGTTCAATGCCTGTTCAAAGTGACAAAAAAAGTTTTCCTCTTTTTTTGTTGGAAAAAAATGAAAAACGAAAACAAAATAATTTTGGCATTGAAAAACATTTTGCCAGGCATTGATCGTGAAAACTGATCGCTAATTTAATATAAAAAAATTTGCATACCCCATTCAGCCATAAATTGAAAAATCATAGCTTTTTTGGCAAGATTTAATATGTATAATGCCATTCCAATATTTGGTAACTAAAAAAATTGGGATACAGTAATCCTAGGCCTTTAAAAAACAATATTATTTATTTTACCAAAAATAATTGAGCAGCTTTGAGTTGAAAAGATTTTTCTTTGAGAGTTCCATTTAAAGCAAAAATGTAAGCGATAAAATTTGATAAAAGTAAAAGAAAAATATTAAAGCTTAAAACTGATAGTAATTTTGCCACTGCAAACACAAATAATGAACCAAAACTTCCAAGAATTGAAAAGAATTTTGACAAAGTCTAAAACTATCAATTAAAAGTTAGTTTTTACAGTGATTAACAAAAATCATTGAATGTTATCTTTAATGACATGACATTAAGGGATTGTCAAAATCCACTGTCGTAAAAAAATTGAAATTTAGTAAATTTACCCTCTAAAGAGCTCTACAAAAAAAAATCGAAATAATTTTTTCTCCCACCCATAAAGTTTCGACAACGGATTTGGACAATCCTTTTTAAGCTTACAAACCTTTACATGAACTCCACAAATTCTGTTGTGAGTTATCATTTTACACAAAAAAATATTTTAGCTAAAGGGAAATAAATATAATAACAGCAACTATATTTTCAATTGATGAAAAAATGTGAAATCAATATTTATTTATTTAATCGTTGTGCTTGCTCATCAATTTCCATAAGGGAGCGTCCAGACGTGACGTCACGGGTTTTATGGGTGGGTGGGGGGTAAGCTAAACGTGACGCTCCTGCTAAAAAGCCGACAAAGATCAAAGGTCAAAGCGTGACGGAAGGGTGGGTGGGGTTCAAAATTTTCGATTTTATAGTGACGTCACGTCTGGACAATCCCTAATTTGTTGTGGTTGAACAATATGATTACCATAAACAAGTATTATCATCCTGCTCGTGCGGGTCTTCAAGTATCAAAGTCAAAAATAATGAATCACAAATCCTTCAACAAAGGGGGTTATTATATAACAGTTTTTGTACCAACATTTGCAAAATATTTACTTCTTTTGTAAATATAATGAAAGAGCTAAGATTCCTCTCCCAATGTTGGATAAGTTCAAGGGCTCCACTACATCAACGACGTTTTCCTGATCTAAAAGATTCTGAATATGGGGCATTTAAGAGCATATGGTGACAATCAACGTGATACTGATAGATTTGTTGTTCAATCAAGTAGCAGTCAAGTCAATAGGTATCCTTCTCCTCGCTCTCTATTTCGTCACTTTTGAAACTTTTTAATAAGCCTCCAATTAGATGTCAAAGTTTGTTCATTATTCTACTAATCGCCCTAATCCCCAAGGTATCAAGCAAAGCTTATGGAAATACAAGTAATAGAACTATTGGAAATGAATGGTTTGATGCATGTGCTAGCGGTTATTCGAAATTTCTTGGTTTTCGGTTTACCGAACCGATACCAAATTGTCTCGGTTTCTCAATTTGCGAACAGAGAAGGCCTACTTGCTTATCTGCATCGTGCAGTAACTGCATCCCGGGTGCATTTTGGCAGTGACTGCGTAGTCACTGCATGCTGTCTGCGCAGTTAACTGCTCATAAATATGTTTTTAAAACCTTTTATGCTGCTTTAAAACACCTATTTTTTTATATATTTGTCATCAGTAAAAATATAAAGAAAAATACAAAAATATATGAAGTTTCTCAAGTTCTAACGCTTTTTTCAACGATCGAAAAAACGTTGAGTTTTGGCGGAAAGAATGCAGTTACTGCATTCTATCTGCATGCAATCTGCATTTTTTATCTGCAGCTTCTCTGCGCAGTTACTGCATGTGCTATGCAGATAAATCTGGGTATATTCGGTTAATTGAAAAACAAGGCCGAACCGAAAAATCGCCAGCACTGTTGATGACATTGTTAGACCAGGAGTTGATGATCTTCATATATTTGGAAGAAAAACAATTTTTGATGTTTATTTGGATGATGTATTAAAGAACTTGCACTTAACGCACATCTTTTTGGTTTGGAAACTTCTGATCACTGCAACGTTGATCGGAACTATGCATCATCGCGATCGATCTTTGGTTCTTCATTAATTCTTAGATGATTATAGCTTACAACAACTTTATTATTGTAACCTCCCGCCTGAGGCTAAATGAATTCTTTAAATGCTTATAAGTAGTAAGGTACTGACTTCGTTGCTGAAAATGACCTCTTTTTCGTAACCCTTCTTTTTTGAGTCCAAAAGACTATTGGGCTATATTTTTGTTGTAAAATATTACTCTGGTAAAATATTACTGGTAAAATATTACTCTGGTAAAATATTACTCTGGTAAAATATTACTCTGGTAAACTGACAAAAATCTGACCTACTTTTTATTTTTTCACGTGAGACATGACTGATAAGGATTTTTTAAGCTGAACTCGAATATCCTATTGAATGCTTTATCAGCGGCCGTTATCACTAATTTCTTATCAGTAAATATTTTTTATCAATTTTTCAAGTCATACATGACTGATAAGGATTTTTCTCACTGATTTCAAAAATAATAGTCTCTTATCACCAATTCTTATCACTAAATTCTTATCAGCAAGTTCTAAAATTCTGCCCCAAACGTAAATGCAATAATTTTCTCGATTTTTCAAGCTTATCTCTTATGCCCTCAGGCGATGATCTTATCAGTACCTTATCAGTTGGTCAATTTTTTCACAAAAGTAAATTCTAGACTTAAGGGGAATTTTTATCACTAATAATCTCTTATAAGTCTCTTATCACTAAAATATTTTTTGCAAAAAAGTTGGCATCGAAATCATAAATCTCGCTTTATTTGTTTATTTATCACTTGCTCAAATTTTTTTTCTTTCGCAAAGCTAATCAGCAGCAATATTCATGCTTATTTTGCTAGTTTTTAAAATAAATGCCCATCTAAATTTCGCGCGCCAAAATCTCGCGTCCTTTTTGTGCTGATTTCAAAATCTTTTTTTGACAAATTTGCATTGTTTACTTTTCCCGTTTTCTTTTCTTGACAGTCTTTTTCTTGGCAAGTCTCGATTCTTTTTCTGACAAGTCTCGCGCGTTTCTTTTTCTGGCAAGTCTCACTTCTTTTGCTGGCAAGTCTCGATTCTTTTGTGCCAAGATTTTTATGGCATATTTTCTTTTCCTTAAAAATGTGTCGCATCATGGTCGATGTTTTTTTCTGTCTCGATCAAAAACTCACTGCGCAAATCCAAGTGACTCCCTGCCAGTCACGGCAAGAGAGAAAGAAAGCGCGACAAATAAAAAGCCAATCATGGCAAGAGAGAAATAAATCGCGACAAATAAAAAGCCAGGCGCGACAAATGCGGCAAAAAAAAAGCCAATCACGGCAAGAGAGAAATAAACCAAGGCAAAAAACTCACTGCCAGTCTTGACGACAAATGCGGCAAAAAAAGAATCGCGACAAATAAAAATGGCTCATTGCCAACGTGATCGTTCAAAAAGGGACCAAAAAAATAGCTGAATGAAAAAGAGACATCAAAAAATGTTTCATTTATTTATTTATCGCATTATTAAAAATCATAAAATGAAAAAATATAATAACAGTAAAGATATAATAAAACAGAGAGAAATTTTCACACTGACGCACACATTTTCTCGAAAAATAATTAAAAAGGCGAACACACATGGACGAAACACACGCACGCACGCTCGCACACGCACGCACGGGCATTTTTATAAAAAAAACCAGAAAAAAACAAGAAAAAAACCAAAAAAAAACAAGAAAAAAACCAAAAAAATACACGTTTTACACGCTTAAGCATATACGAAAGTGAAAAATTATTTGGGAATTTTTTAAGAATTTTTTAGGAATTTTTCGGGAATTTTTCAGGAATCGCCGATTTCCTTTGATCTTTGCCGACAAAACCACTTGAGATTTTCGCGAAACCACTTGAGATTTCGCCGATTTCCTTTGATCTTTGCCGACAATCGGGTGCGCGCGCGTGTTTTTGACCGCGTGCGTGCGTGTTTTTGGCTGGGTGCGTGAATTTTTGAAGGGAGAATTTTTTGGGGGAGAGATTTTTTGAAGGGAGAATTTTTTGGGGGAGGATTTTGAGAGAGCACTTTTCTTTCACGTAGTTTTCTTTAATTGGGATTTGATGGGGTTTTTTTTTAAAGTTTTCTTTTTTTCTCTAACCGGTTAAGAAATAGTATTGCCGCGTCATTGGTCTAAACATGGGTTTTGCATAAGGCACCAATAGTTTTCGGTTTTATTACCCAATATTTTGGTTTTATTACCCTTATTTTTTGAAAATGGAATCGCGTCATCGTCATTATCATGTCGTATCGGATGAAATTCCTCCAGCGTTTCGACCTTTTATGGCTGCTTTCATGAGTTATTTTCTTCAAGAAAGTAGTGATAGAAATAGACATTTGCGTACAAAATCCATTAAGGGCTTGCTTTGGAGATTAGCTCATTTTCTTGGTTATATTGATAAAGACGTGAAATATTATCAATTTATAACAACTTGTTTTGACGCTTTTCCAAATGCAGTTATTCGCGATTATGTCACAAATGAAAATGGAGCTACTATGACGTCTCTTGAGCAATTTAAAGTGTTTGCCCAAATTTTAGCTGCTAAAGAAATCAAAGCTGATGTTTATTTATATCAACAAGGTCATCGAGAACGCCTTTGGAAAACAAATGAACACGAAATTTCGAAATCTCTGATTCCAGTTATTCGCCTTCTTGATGGAAGATTTTCTGCTACTTCAATTAATAACCGCTTCAGTTTTGATTTAAAAAATAGAATTCTAAGAACTGAAACTCAAAAAGTCCGCAGAGAAAAAAGAATTGCCCAATGCAAAGCTTATCATTCAAAGCTCTTTGATGCTCTTAATCATATTAAGTAAAGTTAAAAGTTGGCTATTAAGAGGCTAGCAATTTTTTATTCATATTTCATTGTTTTCATTTTTTTGTAATTTTCATTGTAGTCGTAATAACTAATAAAGATTTTGAAATAAAAATTTGTTCTCTGATTCTCTGACGTACTCTAAATTCTATTTATCTCTCACAAATTTTCCAAACTCGTCCAATGTTGAAGTTTTCATTTGAGAAGAAGACGAGGTTTTTTTTGTACAAATTAATCATGGATAATTTGGAGATTTTTGATCACGAAGATATATCTTTTCATCATCCATGCAATATTATTATTTCAGGCTCGACTGGATCTGGAAAATCGACTTTGTTGGCAAAAATTATTAAGCATAGAAACGAATTATTTTATCCAAAACCTTTAGATTTGTTAGTTGCATACGGGCAAAATAGTAAGTTAATCGAGCAACTTCAAGAAGAAGGAGTAAAAACCTGTAAAGGATTGCCAGATTTTGAAATAATTGATGAGCAATTAGAAAAGCCTTCTCTTGTCATTTTTGATGATCTCATGGACGCAGATCCAGATTACTTAAATACGTTATTTTTAAAAAAAGGAAATAATAATAACACATCGATTATTTTTGTCGTGCAAAGTTTATTTCATGCAAAACTTCGATTATTAAAAACAAATTCACAATATATTTTACTATTAAAAAGTCCAAATCAGACGTTAAATATTCGCACATTTTTCTCACAAATTTATGGAAATAAGTTTAAAGAAGCATTAAAAGCTTATTCAGATTGTGTGGAAAAGAATCCGATAGGAAGTTATCTTAGAATTTCGCTTCATCCTAGAACTAAATCACTTTTTCGACTTGTCACTGGAATTTTACCCGAAGAACTCTTTATTTATTACAAAATATAATGTTAAAAATATTAAAAAAGTTTGCAAGAATAAATTCAATTTTGAGTTTAACAAATGCATGTGAAGAAGAAATGCGGCTGATTCACCAAGTTTTTTACTTTTATTATAGCAAAAAATGTCATGTTTCAGCACGACTTGCAATTTCATTGGACGATGAGAAAGAAAAAATTATTGGTTTTGCACGGTCAAGAAATTTATCCACTATAACAAAAAATTCAGAATACTTAAAACCAAAAACTGTAAGATTACTTTGTAAATGGGCTCTCAAAATAAATATTTTTGATCAAGGATTAAGTCATATAGAAAATAAAGAAAAGATACGGGAAAAAACATCTGCTAGCAATTCAACATGGAAGACAAACAAAAGACAAATTGATGCCCAAAAAACGACTGAAACAATTTTAAATTGGAAATTTATTGATGACTAAAAACCCCAAGAAAACTACGTGAAAGAAAAGTGCTCTCTCAAAATCCTCCCTCAAAAAATTTCTCCCTTCAAAAAATCTCTCCCCCAAAAAATTCTCCCTTCAAAAATTCACGCACCCAGCCAAAAACACGCACGCACGCGGTCAAAAACACGCGCGCGCACCCGATTGTCGGCAAAGATCAAAGGAAATCGGCGAAATCTCAAGTGGTTTCGCGAAAATCTCAAGTGGTTTTGTCGGCAAAGATCAAAGGAAATCGGCGATTCCTGAAAAATTCCCGAAAAATTCCTAAAAAATTCTTAAAAAATTCCCAAATAATTTTTCACTTTCGTATATGCTTAAGCGTGTAAAACGTGTATTTTTTTGGTTTTTTTGTTGTTTTTTTTTGGTTTTTTTCTTGTTTTTTTCTGGTTTTTTTTATAAAAATGCCCGTGCGTGCGTGTGCGAGCGTGCGTGCGTGTGTTTCGTCCATGTGTGTTCGCCTTTTTAATTATTTTTCGAGAAAATGTGTGCGTCAGTGTGAAAATTTCTCTCTGTTTTATTATATCTTTACTGTTATTATATTTTTTCATTTTATGATTTTTAATAATGCGATAAATAAATAAATGAAACATTTTTTGATGTCTCTTTTTCATTCAGCTATTTTTTTGGTCCCTTTTTGAACGATCACGTTGGCAATGAGCCATTTTTATTTGTCGCGATTCTTTTTTTGCCGCATTTGTCGTCAAGACTGGCAGTGAGTTTTTTGCCTTGGTTTATTTCTCTCTTGCCGTGATTGGCTTTTTTTTTGCCGCATTTGTCGCGCCTGGCTTTTTATTTGTCGCGATTTATTTCTCTCTTGCCATGATTGGCTTTTTATTTGTCGCGCTTTCTTTCTCTCTTGCCGTGACTGGCAGGGAGTCACTTGGATTTGCGCAGTGAGTTTTTGATCGAGACAGAAAAAAACATCGACCATGATGCGACACATTTTTAAGGAAAAGAAAATATGCCATAAAAATCTTGGCACAAAAGAATCGAGACTTGCCAGCAAAAGAAGTGAGACTTGCCAGAAAAAGAAACGCGCGAGACTTGTCAGAAAAAGAATCGAGACTTGCCAAGAAAAAGACTGTCAAGAAAAGAAAACGGGAAAAGTAAACAATGCAAATTTGTCAAAAAAAGATTTTGAAATCAGCACAAAAAGGACGCGAGATTTTGGCGCGCGAAATTTAGATGGGCATTTATTTTAAAAACTAGCAAAATAAGCATGAATATTGCTGCTGATTAGCTTTGCGAAAGAAAAAAAATTTGAGCAAGTGATAAATAAACAAATAAAGCGAGATTTATGATTTCGATGCCAACTTTTTTGCAAAAAATATTTTAGTGATAAGAGACTTATAAGAGATTATTAGTGATAAAAATTCCCCTTAAGTCTAGAATTTACTTTTGTGAAAAAATTGACCAACTGATAAGGTACTGATAAGATCATCGCCTGAGGGCATAAGAGATAAGCTTGAAAAATCGAGAAAATTATTGCATTTACGTTTGGGGCAGAATTTTAGAACTTGCTGATAAGAATTTAGTGATAAGAATTGGTGATAAGAGACTATTATTTTTGAAATCAGTGAGAAAAATCCTTATCAGTCATGTATGACTTGAAAAATTGATAAAAAATATTTACTGATAAGAAATTAGTGATAACGGCCGCTGATAAAGCATTCAATAGGATATTCGAGTTCAGCTTAAAAAATCCTTATCAGTCATGTCTCACGTGAAAAAATAAAAAGTAGGTCAGATTTTTGTCAGTTTACCAGAGTAATATTTTACCAGAGTAATATTTTACCAGAGTAATATTTTACCAGTAATATTTTACCAGAGTAATATTTTACAACAAAAATATAGCCCAATAGTCTTTTGGACTCAAAAAAGAAGGGTTACGAAAAAGAGGTCATTTTCAGCAACGAAGTCAGTACCTTACTACTTATAAGCATTTAAAGAATTCATTTAGCCTCAGGCGGGAGGTTACAATAATAAAGTTGTTGTAAGCTATAATCATCTAAGAATTAATGAAGAACCAAAGATCGATCGCGATGATGCATAGTTCCGATCAACGTTGCAGTGATCAGAAGTTTCCAAACCAAAAAGATGTGCGTTAAGTGCAAGTTCTTTAATACATCATCCAAATAAACATCAAAAATTGTTTTTCTTCCAAATATATGAAGATCATCAACTCCTGGTCTAACAATGTCATCAACAGTGCTGGCGATTTTTCGGTTCGGCCTTGTTTTTCAATTAACCGAATATACCCAGATTTATCTGCATAGCACATGCAGTAACTGCGCAGAGAAGCTGCAGATAAAAAATGCAGATTGCATGCAGATAGAATGCAGTAACTGCATTCTTTCCGCCAAAACTCAACGTTTTTTCGATCGTTGAAAAAAGCGTTAGAACTTGAGAAACTTCATATATTTTTGTATTTTTCTTTATATTTTTACTGATGACAAATATATAAAAAAATAGGTGTTTTAAAGCAGCATAAAAGGTTTTAAAAACATATTTATGAGCAGTTAACTGCGCAGACAGCATGCAGTGACTACGCAGTCACTGCCAAAATGCACCCGGGATGCAGTTACTGCACGATGCAGATAAGCAAGTAGGCCTTCTCTGTTCGCAAATTGAGAAACCGAGACAATTTGGTATCGGTTCGGTAAACCGAAAACCAAGAAATTTCGAATAACCGCTAGCACATGCATCAAACCATTCATTTCCAATAGTTCTATTACTTGTATTTCCATAAGCTTTGCTTGATACCTTGGGGATTAGGGCGATTAGTAGAATAATGAACAAACTTTGACATCTAATTGGAGGCTTATTAAAAAGTTTCAAAAGTGACGAAATAGAGAGCGAGGAGAAGGATACCTATTGACTTGACTGCTACTTGATTGAACAACAAATCTATCAGTATCACGTTGATTGTCACCATATGCTCTTAAATGCCCCATATTCAGAATCTTTTAGATCAGGAAAACGTCGTTGATGTAGTGGAGCCCTTGAACTTATCCAACATTGGGAGAGGAATCTTAGCTCTTTCATTATATTTACAAAAGAAGTAAATATTTTGCAAATGTTGGTACAAAAACTGTTATATAATAACCCCCTTTGTTGAAGGATTTGTGATTCATTATTTTTGACTTTGATACTTGAAGACCCGCACGAGCAGGATGATAATACTTGTTTATGGTAATCATATTGTTCAACCACAACAAATTAGGGATTGTCCAGACGTGACGTCACTATAAAATCGAAAATTTTGAACCCCACCCACCCTTCCGTCACGCTTTGACCTTTGATCTTTGTCGGCTTTTTAGCAGGAGCGTCACGTTTAGCTTACCCCCCACCCACCCATAAAACCCGTGACGTCACGTCTGGACGCTCCCTTATGGAAATTGATGAGCAAGCACAACGAGTTGTTGTTGATGACAAAGCTTGCTTACAACAACTTTATTATTGTAACCTCCCGCCTGAGGCTAAATGAATTCTTTAAATGCTTATATAATAATTAGGGACGATCCATTGATCAAAAAATGGTAGTTGTTATCTTTTCGAAAAAATTGTTATTATCCTTAATGAGTTATATAATATATTAATTAAACATTTGTACACACAAATAGAAAGAATAAAAAATTGAAAGAAAAATTAACAATTCGAAAATTTTTCTAAGTCTAAAAAAATATTTGTGTACAGTAGGGTAAAACCGACACATGTGTAAAGTAGGGTAAAACTGATTTTGTGTACCGTAGGGTAAAACCGATTAAAAATTTTCTAAGTCTTGTACCGTACCGGGTTTTACCCTTTTGTACCGTACCGGGTTTTAATTATCCGTACCGGGTTTTACTCATTTGTACCGTACCGGGTTTTACTCAACCGTACCGGGTTTTACCTTTTCCGACAATTAAATCTAAACTAAACAATTTTATAACCTGGCGTTACATAGTTTTGTAGTATTTTTTGTGCTGATTATTATTTTAAAAGAAAAATATAGCATTGTTAAGCTCAAAACCTCAGAAAAGGACTTTTAAGATTGAGAAAAGCAATGAAGTTCAAAGATGGTCCAAACGGAATAAAACTTTTTTTTAAAAGTCATTTTGCCGTTTTTTTAATTTGTCGACCAGTGGTAAACTTAAAAAATAGTTTTACAATAATTTAAAAAAATTATACCAATTTCAGAAAATTTAATTTCAAATCCAAGTGATTGAATACTTCCATCACTAACAAATTCAAATAAAATATTTCTTTCTAAATTAATATTATAATACGATTGAAGAACCAATATATTTGTATTAGCTGTATAATCATATGGAACAATAAACTTTTGATTCCTCTCAAAATCATAATACCCAACATAATCCACATCCTTTTCTAATGCAAATTTTTCAATTGAAACATAAATTTCTGTGTTGGGTTTTATTACAAGATTATATTCGCAACGGATATTTTTACCATATCCGATATTTCGGCTATCATAATTTGTCCAAATTATTTCACTTCCATTTTGTTTTTCGATGCAATCAATCAACTTTTCTGTAAAGTTTTGATTTACAATAGTGATATATGCTTGAAGTTCGATATCAGTGATAAATGTTGAATCACTTTGAGACAAATATATTTGTATCCATTTTGCGCTATTGTAATAAGGATGATGCAATCGAAGATTTTGTCTACTGAAAAAAAATAGATTTGCAAAATAAAGGAAATTTAGAGTACTGTAAAATTAAATTGAAAAATCAAAAATTAATTATTATCTAATATTTTAAGGGATTACACATATTTTGTTTTTGCATAAAATTATTTCATGATTTGGGGGCTGTTCAGATATGACATCAAACAAAACTTGGGATTTTTAAGACCCTCCTCCCTCGTCACACTTCCCGCTTTGATGTATCGGCAAAAGATCAAAGGGCGTCATCACGGTTGTATCCCCCCTCTTGTATGACGTCACATTTGAACCGCCCCTTTAGTGACTGGAAGCAGTGGGTATCAAACGGAGGCGGCGGAGAAGCGGAGTTCGGAAAATTTGTTAAAAAAATTTAAAAAAAACCAAAAAAAATTTCCAAAAATTCTTCTTTTTAAGTCTCGCAAAAGCCCACGGACTGAGTTTTTTCAGCTCGGCCCTCTATCAAGCCTATTAACAAAAACACTTTTTTAACACCTTACTTGACCAATTGATCAGTATCATTTTCGATTAAAAATTTAGTATTTAAAGAAACATTAAATTTTTCCACAACAATTTTAAATCCATATCCATGTGGAGCTAAAAATTCCCATCGACATGAACGTTTTCGACGAAAATTTGGAAAATAATTTGATCGAAGATGCAAAATTTGTGTGTCATCAGTAAAGATGAATGGTTGCCTTCGGCTTATCGATTCCAATGGACATCCATCATTTTTATCTTCAAATAAAATGAAACCTTGTTGAGCAGTTGTAAAAAAGAATTGTTGAAGAGAATATGTAAGATTTTCAGATACAAAAAAATTTTTCCATTCTCGTCTTTCATTTAATTGTCTTATCCCGACAATAAAATGATGACCCTAAAACATTTACAAGAGAACAGTGTGATAATGTAAATGTGATTTCAGGGTTCAGCCTACCCGGACTTTTGAAATGTTAAAATTTTTATGCAAATTTACGATAAAAATTTTTGCTTTTTGTTTGGGTGGGGGGGGGGAGCAAAACGGCACTAATTGAAACCCGAAATCACATGGGGAGGGTTTTTTTATAAACAAAGTTTATAAAATTTTATGTAAAAAGTTAGAAAATACTGTAGTAATAATTCATCCACAATTTCTTACCGTATCATTTTTATCAGCTAACAAAAATGTCAAATTACAGTATTCATTCCATTCTTTTAGAGATGGAAATTTTGAGGTTTCAAAGAATGCAATTTCACCTTTTTTCAAATATACCGTAGCATTTTTTTCATCACAAATATACGGTTTACAAATAATTGCTGATATAATTCCAGAAAAAATAAATATTTTATAAAACATTTTGTTAAAATTTTAAGAAAAATAAGAAAAAAATGTACGTACTTTAATCAAAAAAGAAAAAATAAATGATTTTAAATACATTTTTTTAGCACATTTTAAAAGATTAATCCGCTTTAAATTCAATGGTGCCAAGGGATTTTTAACACCTCTTTTTATCAGTTAAACAGAATTGAAAAAAAGAAATAAAAACTTTTTGTACCGATCAAGTAAAAGCAAAAAGTTGGTGCTGTTTAAAATTGGCAATTTTCTGCGTTCTTTGACCCCGAAAAAATGATGTTGTACAGAAAATTTTTATTGGCGCCACCTCAAGCTCCGGAGCCGACTGCGAACACCGAAAAGCTGTATACTCCGAAGCCGCAATAAATCTGCAAGAAAATATGAAAGAAAATTTTTTGTTACAAAATATTTGCCAGACGCTTTCTTTAAAAAGGAGGCAAATGCTTAGATCCATTTTTGAAAATTTGTTTTTCGCTTTTTGGCATCCCATAATGTGGGATAATATGGGACCATATATCCGGGGATTTTTGAAAGAAAGAATTCAACATTTAAAGCACATTTTTACCACATTTTTAAAGAAATTTAAGCCGCTTAAAATTCAATGGTGCCGAGGGATTTTTAACACCATTTTTTATCAGTTAAACAGAATTGAAAAAAAGAAAGATAAAAACTTTTTGTACCGATTGAGTAGGAAAGAGGGAAAAGTTTTCGTTGCGAAAATCACAATACAAATTTCTTTGTAAAAATTTAAGGAAATGGAAAAAATAAAACTAAAACTTTTGTCAGACAAATTTAACACTTATATATATTTTTATTGAATTTTAAATTTAATAAAATTTAAAAAAATATAAATTTTTTTTATGAAAGACAAAAAAACAAAATCAATAAAATTCATATTTTTAACAGTAACAAATAAAACCTTTTTTATCTTTTTTTTCATCCAACGAAAACTCTGAAAAAAAATTAATTATGATACCACATTTTTTATTCATGCCGCCTTTGAAATTCTTTATCCAAAAATTTGCAAGTTCGATGAAAAACAAAAATGACAAGCATTGTATGAAAAATGATAATTCCGGCCAAAATCGAAATTCCATAAACTAAAACTTTTCGACATATAATTTTGTCCAATGAACTCGTGTAGAGCAAAAAAGTATGAAAACAGATGTCTGGCAAAATATCTGTTCAATGCCTGTTCAAAGTGACAAAAAAAGTTTTCCTCTTTTTTTGTTGGAAAAAAATGAAAAACGAAAACAAAATAATTTTGGCATTGAAAAACATTTTGCCAGGCATTGATCGTGAAAACTGATCGCTAATTTAATATAAAAAAATTTGCATACCCCATTCAGCCATAAATTGAAAAATCATAGCTTTTTTGGCAAGATTTAATATGTATAATGCCATTCCAATATTTGGTAACTAAAAAAATTGGGATACAGTAATCCTAGGCCTTTAAAAAACAATATTATTTATTTTACCAAAAATAATTGAGCAGCTTTGAGTTGAAAAGATTTTTCTTTGAGAGTTCCATTTAAAGCAAAAATGTAAGCGATAAAATTTGATAAAAGTAAAAGAAAAATATTAAAGCTTAAAACTGATAGTAATTTTGCCACTGCAAACACAAATAATGAACCAAAACTTCCAAGAATTGAAAAGAATTTTGACAAAGTCTAAAACTATCAATTAAAAGTTAGTTTTTACAGTGATTAACAAAAATCATTGAATGTTATCTTTAATGACATGACATTAAGGGATTGTCAAAATCCACTGTCGTAAAAAAATTGAAATTTAGTAAATTTACCCTCTAAAGAGCTCTACAAAAAAAAATCGAAATAATTTTTTCTCCCACCCATAAAGTTTCGACAACGGATTTGGACAATCCTTTTTAAGCTTACAAACCTTTACATGAACTCCACAAATTCTGTTGTGAGTTATCATTTTACACAAAAAAATATTTTAGCTAAAGGGAAATAAATATAATAACAGCAACTATATTTTCAATTGATGAAAAAATGTGAAATCAATATTTATTTATTTAATCGCTCCTTTACATAGCGGAAAACCCAATATTATGTTTTCCACTTTCATTTTTTTAAATAAAGGGGGATTTGCATTTTAAATACATATCAGCGGCAAAATAAAGTTATCAAATAATCATTTTATTTTAAATAAAAAATACTTTTTTCAACTTTGTATGCAAGGAGAAAAGCGGTCAGCAGGCAGGCATAAAGTTTGTTTTGGATAATGCCAATTGACATGGATTCATAAGCTGTAATACAGACTTATATTGATTTATATTGATCGGAAATAAATTTTTATTGGTCGATAAAAAACAATATTTATTCATATTCAATCAAAAGAATCCATGTCAATCGGCATTTTTTAATTTATGGCAAACTTTGATGTTAGCAATTCTTGCAAAATATTTTTGTTTTGAATAATGCCAATTGACATGGATTCATAAGCTGTAATACAGACTTATATTGATTTATATTGATCGGAAATAAATTTTTATTGGTCGATAAAAAACAATATTTATTCATATTCAATCAAAATAATCCATGTCAATCGGCATTTTTTAATTTATGGCAAACTTTGTTGTTAGCATTTCTTGCAAAATATTTTTGTTTTTGAATAATGCCAATTGACATGGATTCATAAGCTGTAATACAGACTTATATTGATTTATATTGATCGGAAATAAATTTTTATTGGTCGATAAAAAACAATATTTATTCATATTCAATCAAAAGAATCCATGTCAATCGGCATTTTTTAATTTATGGCAAACTTTGATGTTAGCAATTCTTGCAAAATATTTTTGTTTTGAATAATGCCAATTGACATGGATTCATAAGCTGTAATACAGACTTATATTGATTTATATTGATCGGAAATAAATTTTTATTGGTCGATAAAAAACAATATTTATTCATATTCAATCAAAATAATCCATGTCAATCGGCATTTTTTAATTTATGGCAAACTTTGTTGTTAGCATTTCTTGCAAAATATTTTTGTTTTTGAATAATGCCAATTGACATGGATTCATAAGCTGTAATACAGACTTATATTGATTTATATTGATCGGAAATAAATTTTTATTGGTCGATAAAAAACAATATTTATTCATATTCAATCAAAAGAATCCATGTCAATCGGCATTTTTTAATTTATGGCAAACTTTGATGTTAGCAATTCTTGCAAAATATTTTTGTTTTGAATAATGCCAATTGACATGGATTCATAAGCTGTAATACAGACTTATATTGATTTATATTGATCGGAAATAAATTTTTATTGGTCGATAAAAAACAATATTTATTCATATTCAATCAAAAGAATCCATGTCAATCGGCATTTTTTAATTTATGGCAAACTTTGATGTTAGCAATTCTTGCAAAATATTTTTGTTTTGAATAATGCCAATTGACATGGATTCATAAGCTGTAATACAGACTTATATTGATTTATATTGATCGGAAATAAATTTTTATTGGTCGATAAAAAACAATATTTATTCATATTCAATCAAAATAATCCATGTCAATCGGCATTTTTTAATTTATGGCAAACTTTGTTGTTAGCATTTCTTGCAAAATATTTTTGTTTTTGAATAATGCCAATTGACATGGATTCATAAGCTGTAATACAGACTTATATTGATTTATATTGATCGGAAATAAATTTTTATTGGTCGATAAAAAACAATATTTATTCATATTCAATCAAAAGAATCCATGTCAATCGGCATTTTTTAATTTATGGCAAACTTTGATGTTAGCAATTCTTGCAAAATATTTTTGTTTTGAATAATGCCAATTGACATGGATTCATAAGCTGTAATACAGACTTATATTGATTTATATTGATCGGAAATAAATTTTTATTGGTCGATAAAAAACAATATTTATTCATATTCAATCAAAATAATCCATGTCAATCGGCATTTTTTAATTTATGGCAAACTTTGTTGTTAGCATTTCTTGCAAAATATTTTTGTTTTTGAATAATGCCAATTGACATGGATTCATAAGCTGTAATACAGACTTATATTGATTTATATTGATCGGAAATAAATTTTTATTGGTCGATAAAAAACAATATTTATTCATATTCAATCAAAAGAATCCATGTCAATCGGCACTTTTTAATTTATGGCAAACTTTGATGTTAGCAATTCTTGCAAAATATTTTTGTTTTGAATAATGCCAATTGACATGGATTCATAAGCTGTAATACAGACTTATATTGATTTATATTGATCGGAAATAAATTTTTATTGGTCGATAAAAAACAATATTTATTCATATTCAATCAAAATAATCCATGTCAATCGGCATTTTATAATTTATGGCAAACTTTAATGTTAGCAATTCTTGCAAAATATTTTTGTTTTGAATAATGCCAATTGACATGGATTCATAAGCTGTAATACAGACTTATATTGATTTATATTGATCGGAAATAAATTTTTATTGGTCGATAAAAAACAATATTTATTCATATTCAATCAAAATAATCCATGTCAATCGGCATTTTATAATTTATGGCAAACTTTGATGTTAGCAATTCTTGCAAAATATTTTTGTTTTGAATAATGCCAATTGACATGGATTTATAAGCTGTAATACAGACTTATATTGATTTATATTGATCGGAAATAAATTTTTATTGGTCGATAAAAAACGATATTTATTCATATTCACTCAAAATAATCCATGTCAATCGGCATTTTATAATTTATGGCAAACTTTGATGTTAGCAATTCTTGCAAAATATTTTTGTTTTGAATAATGCCAATTGACATGGATTCATAAGCTGTAATACAGACTTATATTGATTTATATTGATCGGAAATAAATTTTTATTGGTCGATAAAAAACAATATTTATTCATATTCAATCAAAATAATCCATGTCAATCGGCATTTTATAATTTATGGCAAACTTTGATGTTAGCAATTCTTGCAAAATATTTTTGTTTTGAATAATGCCAATTGACATGGATTCATAAGCTGTAATACAGACTTATATTGATTTATATTGATCGGAAATAAATTTTTATTGGTCGATAAAAAACAATATTTATTCATATTCAATCAAAAGAATCCATGTCAATCGGCATTTTATAATTTATGGCAAACTTTGATGTTAGCAATTCTTGCAAAATATTTTTGTTTTGAATAATGCCAATTGACATGGATTCATAAGCTGTAATACAGACTTATATTGATTTATATTGATCGGAAATAAATTTTTATTGGTCGATAAAAAACAATATTTATTCATATTCAATCAAAAGAATCCATGTCAATCGGCATTTTTTAATTTATGGCAAACTTTGATGTTAGCAATTCTTGCAAAATATTTTTGTTTTGAATAATGCCAATTGACATGGATTCATAAGCTGTAATACAGACTTATATTGATTTATATTGATCGGAAATAAATTTTTATTGGTCGATAAAAAACAATATTTATTCATATTCACTCAAAATAATCCATGTCAATCGGCATTTTATAATTTATGGCAAACTTTGATGTTAGCAATTCTTGCAAAATATTTTTGTTTTGAATAATGCCAATTGACATGGATTCATAAGCTGTAATACAGACTTATATTGATTTATATTGATCGGAAATAAATTTTTATTGGTCGATAAAAAACAATATTTATTCATATTCAATCAAAAGAATCCATGTCAATCGGCATTTTTTAATTTATGGCAAACTTTGATGTTAGCAATTCTTGCAAAATATTTTTGTTTTGAATAATGCCAATTGACATGGATTCATAAGCTGTAATACAGACTTCTATTGATTTATATTGATCGGAAATAAATTTTTATTGGTCGATAAAAAACAATATTTATTCATATTCAATCAAAAGAATCCATGTCAATCGGCATTTTATAATTTATGGCAAACTTTGATGTTAGCAATTCTTGCAAAATATTTTTGTTTTGAATAATGCCAATTGACATGGATTCATAAGCTGTAATACAGACTTATATTGATTTATATTGATCGGAAATAAATTTTTATTGGTCGATAAAAAACAATATTTATTCATATTCAATCAAAAGAATCCATGTCAATCGGCATTTTTTAATTTATGGCAAACTTTAATGTTAGCAATTCTTGCAAAATATTTTTGTTTTGAATAATGCCAATTGACATGGATTCATAAGCTGTAATACAGACTTATATTGATTTATATTGATCGGAAATAAATTTTTATTGGTCGATAAAAAACAATATTTATTCATATTCAATCAAAAGAATCCATGTCAATCGGCATTTTATAATTTATGGCAAACTTTGATGTTAGCAATTCTTGCAAAATATTTTTGTTTTGAATAATGCCAATTGACATGGATTCATAAGCTGTAATACAGACTTATATTGATTTATATTGATCGGAAATAAATTTTTATTGGTCGATAAAAAACAATATTTATTCATATTCAATCAAAAGAATCCATGTCAATCGGCATTTTTTAATTTATGGCAAACTTTGATGTTAGCAATTCTTGCAAAATATTTTTGTTTTGAATAATGCCAATTGACATGGATTCATAAGCTGTAATACAGACTTATATTGATTTATATTGATCGGAAATAAATTTTTATTGGTCGATAAAAAACAATATTTATTCATATTCAATCAAAAGCAGTGTTATGCTTTTGTGTTTTTCGCAGTTTGCGCCCCGCCCCGCGCCCTTCTTTTTTCAGAACATCGCCCCGCGCTCCGCCCCGTGCCCCGAAATTTCTAAAAGCCGCCCCGCGCCCCGCCCCGCGCCCCGTTGTTTTTTTAAATGTTTTTCCTTCATCAATTTTCAATTTTGTTTATTATCACGAACTAAAATATTATATAAAGATTTATTACTGCTAAGCAAAACACGTAATCTTGTAAGTTGTGATTTTGAATTGCTTTTATGTCCATCAGTGTGAATTTTGAGATGAGAGAACATTCTTTCAACAGCTGCCGATGTTGCTGGAATAGCCAAAATTGCCATAGCCATATCAAAAAGTTTTGGATATTGTTTTTGATGTAAAAACCATGCTTCAATAGGTCTATTAAAATTCCAATTTCCTTCTTTTACAGATGAAAAAAATTCAGTAATTTCTTTTCCCAATGTTTTTTTCGTTGTTGTAACAAGTTGTGAAGTAGGTGCTTGAATTTCAAAACCTAATCGATTCTTTATGAAAATTTCTCGAAGCAAATTGTTTGCTTGTTTGTTTTGAAAGAAAAAAAGTATTTTCGTTTGTGACTGATATCCTCAGAGGGCATCAAGTTAGTCCAAGCCAGTACAAACATTTTGTTTTTCTTCTACGAGCTGTTTTTTCTTCACATTGGAATTGCAATGCCGTGTAAAGTGCGTTGCATAAATATAGCCGAACAGAAAAATTCACGATTGTGACCCCAAATCAAGAACTTAGCAAAAAGCTGTCATCATATTCTGATTCAGCGTAAAAAATAACCATAAAAGCCAAGAAACTACCCTGATTGCATTTTTTAAATCAATAATTTCGATAAAATTCTGAATTTTAGGTGTTGCATAAATATAGCCGAACCAAAAAAAAATTTACATACGGCACTTTTATTTATATTCTTTAGTCAGAGGTTGTTCAGCATGCTAAAAAAAGCTAATCTGTGAAAAAAACATCAAAAAATATTGAATGGCATCGATTTGCCAGGGTATTAAAAGTCGCATTTTTGCCTATTTTGGCATTTTTTCCGGTGCCGGTGCAGGGTCAAAAAGCGGTGTTACAACAAACTACATATGCCATTTTGTAGTCCTATCCATGGTTAATGAACCCCCAAATTCTCACAGCTCGATATCTAATACCCGCTGTCAGCTCTCTTATTGAAAATTTGAACCTGAGCCATTTTTCAGCTTTTTTCCTCAAATTTTTGCATTTTTTGCAATATTAGGCAACTTTCAACGAGGAGCTGACAGCGTGTATTAGATATCGAGCTGTGAGAATTTGGGGGTTCATTAACCATGGATAGGACTACAAAATGGCATATGTAGTTTGTTGTAACACCGCTTTTTGACCCTACACCGGCACCGGAAAAAATGCCAAAATAGGCAAAAATGCGACTTTTAATACCCTGGCAAATCGATGCCATTCAATATTTTTTGATGTTTTTTTCACAGATTAGCTTTTTTTAGCATGCTGAACAACCTCTGACTAAAGAATATAAATAAAAGTGCCGTATGTAAATTTTTTTTTGGTTCGGCTATATTTATGCAACACCTAAAATTCAGAATTTTATCGAAATTATTGATTTAAAAAATGCAATCAGGGTAGTTTCTTGGCTTTTATGGTTATTTTTTACGCTGAATCAGAATATGATGACAGCTTTTTGCTAAGTTCTTGATTTGGGGTCACAATCGTGAATTTTTCTGTTCGGCTATATTTATGCAACGCACTTTATACATTGTTGTCCAAAAGATGTTTTTTCTGCTTCGAGACAAAAAATAAATTGGGCAATGAAAAATTTCTTTTTTTCTCAAATATTTAATCAATAAAAATCGAAAATGTTTGTCCATTAAATGTTCGCCCCGCGCCCCGCCCCGTGCCCCGGAAATTTCTAAAAGCCGCCCCGCGCCCCGCCCTTCGCCCCGTCGGGGCGCCCCGGGGCGGGGCAAAATCGGGGCGAAGCATAACACTGATCAAAAGAATCCATGTCAATCGGCATTTTTTAATTTATGGCAAACTTTCATGTTAGCAATTCTTGCAAAATATTTTTGTTTTGAATAATGCCAATTGACATGGATTCATAAGCTGTAATACAGACTTATATTCTTTATATTGATCGGAAATAAATTTTTATTGGTCGATAAAAAACAATATTTATTCATATTCAATCAAAAGAATCCATGTCAATCGGCATTTTTTAATTTATGGCAAACTTTGATGTTAGCAATTCTTGCAAAATATTTTTGTTTTGAATAATGCCAATTGACATGGATTCATAAGCTGTAATACAGACTTATATTCTTTATATTGATCGGAAATAAATTTTTATTGGTCGATAAAAAACAATATTTATTCATATTCAATCAAAAGAATCCATGTCAATCGGCATTTTTTAATTTATGGCAAACTTTGATGTTAGCAACTCTTGCAAAATATTTTTGTTTTGAATAATGCCAATTGACATGGATTCATAAGCTGTAATACAGACTTATATTGATTTATATTGATCGGAAATAAATTTTTATTGGTCGATAAAAAACAATATTTATTCATTTTTTAATTTATGGCAAACTTTGATGTTAGCAATTCTTGCAAAATATTTTTGTTTTGAATAATGCCAATTGACATGGATTCATAAGCTGTAATACAGACTTATATTGATTTATATTGATCGGAAATAAATTTTTATTGGTCGATAAAAAACAATATTTATTCATATTCAATCAAAAGAATCCATGTCAATCGGCATTTTTTAATTTATGGCAAACTTTGATGTTAGCAATTCTTGCAAAATATTTTTGTTTTGAATAATGCCAATTGACATGGATTCATAAGCTGTAATACAGACTTATATTGATTTATATTGATCGGAAATAAATTTTTATTGGTCGATAAAAAACAATATTTATTCATATTCACTCAAAATAATCCATGTCAATCGGCATTTTATAATTTATGGCAAACTTTGATGTTAGCAATTCTTGCAAAATATTTTTGTTTTGAATAATGCCAATTGACATGGATTCATAAGCTGTAATACAGACTTATATTGATTTATATTGATCGGAAATAAATTTTTATTGGTCGATAAAAAACAATATTTATTCATATTCAATCAAAAGAATCCATGTCAATCGGCATTTTTTAATTTATGGCAAACTTTGATGTTAGCAATTCTTGCAAAATATTTTTGTTTTGAATAATGCCAATTGACATGGATTCATAAGCTGTAATACAGACTTCTATTGATTTATATTGATCGGAAATAAATTTTTATTGGTCGATAAAAAACAATATTTATTCATATTCAATCAAAAGAATCCATGTCAATCGGCATTTTATAATTTATGGCAAACTTTGATGTTAGCAATTCTTGCAAAATATTTTTGTTTTGAATAATGCCAATTGACATGGATTCATAAGCTGTAATACAGACTTATATTGATTTATATTGATCGGAAATAAATTTTTATTGGTCGATAAAAAACAATATTTATTCATATTCAATCAAAAGAATCCATGTCAATCGGCATTTTTTAATTTATGGCAAACTTTAATGTTAGCAATTCTTGCAAAATATTTTTGTTTTGAATAATGCCAATTGACATGGATTCATAAGCTGTAATACAGACTTATATTGATTTATATTGATCGGAAATAAATTTTTATTGGTCGATAAAAAACAATATTTATTCATATTCAATCAAAAGAATCCATGTCAATCGGCATTTTATAATTTATGGCAAACTTTGATGTTAGCAATTCTTGCAAAATATTTTTGTTTTGAATAATGCCAATTGACATGGATTCATAAGCTGTAATACAGACTTATATTGATTTATATTGATCGGAAATAAATTTTTATTGGTCGATAAAAAACAATATTTATTCATATTCAATCAAAAGAATCCATGTCAATCGGCATTTTTTAATTTATGGCAAACTTTGATGTTAGCAATTCTTGCAAAATATTTTTGTTTTGAATAATGCCAATTGACATGGATTCATAAGCTGTAATACAGACTTATATTGATTTATATTGATCGGAAATAAATTTTTATTGGTCGATAAAAAACAATATTTATTCATATTCAATCAAAAGCAGTGTTATGCTTTTGTGTTTTTCGCAGTTTGCGCCCCGCCCCGCGCCCTTCTTTTTTCAGAACATCGCCCCGCGCTCCGCCCCGTGCCCCGAAATTTCTAAAAGCCGCCCCGCGCCCCGCCCCGCGCCCCGTTGTTTTTTTAAATGTTTTTCCTTCATCAATTTTCAATTTTGTTTATTATCACGAACTAAAATATTATATAAAGATTTATTACTGCTAAGCAAAACACGTAATCTTGTAAGTTGTGATTTTGAATTGCTTTTATGTCCATCAGTGTGAATTTTGAGATGAGAGAACATTCTTTCAACAGCTGCCGATGTTGCTGGAATAGCCAAAATTGCCATAGCCATATCAAAAAGTTTTGGATATTGTTTTTGATGTAAAAACCATGCTTCAATAGGTCTATTAAAATTCCAATTTCCTTCTTTTACAGATGAAAAAAATTCAGTAATTTCTTTTCCCAATGTTTTTTTCGTTGTTGTAACAAGTTGTGAAGTAGGTGCTTGAATTTCAAAACCTAATCGATTCTTTATGAAAATTTCTCGAAGCAAATTGTTTGCTTGTTTGTTTTGAAAGAAAAAAAGTATTTTCGTTCGTGACTGATATCCTCAGAGGGCATCAAGTTAGTCCAAGCCAGTACAAACATTTTGTTTTTCTTCTACGAGCTGTTTTTTCTTCACATTGGAATTGCAATGCCGTGTAAAGTGCGTTGCATAAATATAGCCGAACAGAAAAATTCACGATTGTGACCCCAAATCAAGAACTTAGCAAAAAGCTGTCATCATATTCTGATTCAGCGTAAAAAATAACCATAAAAGCCAAGAAACTACCCTGATTGCATTTTTTAAATCAATAATTTCGATAAAATTCTGAATTTTAGGTGTTGCATAAATATAGCCGAACCAAAAAAAAATTTACATACGGCACTTTTATTTATATTCTTTAGTCAGAGGTTGTTCAGCATGCTAAAAAAAGCTAATCTGTGAAAAAAACATCAAAAAATATTGAATGGCATCGATTTGCCAGGGTATTAAAAGTCGCATTTTTGCCTATTTTGGCATTTTTTCCGGTGCCGGTGCAGGGTCAAAAAGCGGTGTTACAACAAACTACATATGCCATTTTGTAGTCCTATCCATGGTTAATGAACCCCCAAATTCTCACAGCTCGATATCTAATACCCGCTGTCAGCTCTCTTATTGAAAATTTGAACCTGAGCCATTTTTCAGCTTTTTTCCTCAAATTTTTGCATTTTTTGCAATATTAGGCAACTTTCAACGAGGAGCTGACAGCGTGTATTAGATATCGAGCTGTGAGAATTTGGGGGTTCATTAACCATGGATAGGACTACAAAATGGCATATGTAGTTTGTTGTAACACCGCTTTTTGACCCTGCACCGGCACCGGAAAAAATGCCAAAATAGGCAAAAATGCGACTTTTAATACCCTGGCAAATCGATGCCATTCAATATTTTTTGATGTTTTTTTCACAGATTAGCTTTTTTTAGCATGCTGAACAACCTCTGACTAAAGAATATAAATAAAAGTGCCGTATGTAAATTTTTTTTTGGTTCGGCTATATTTATGCAACACCTAAAATTCAGAATTTTATCGAAATTATTGATTTAAAAAATGCAATCAGGGTAGTTTCTTGGCTTTTATGGTTATTTTTTACGCTGAATCAGAATATGATGACAGCTTTTTGCTAAGTTCTTGATTTGGGGTCACAATCGTGAATTTTTCTGTTCGGCTATATTTATGCAACGCACTTTACACGGCATTGCAATTCCAATGTGAAGAAAAAACAGCTCGTAGAAGAAAAACAAAATGTTTGTACTGGCTTGGACTAACTTGATGCCCTCTGAGGATATCAGTCACAAACGAAAATACTTTTTTTCTTTCAAAACAAACAAGCAAACAATTTGCTTCGAGAAATTTTCATAAAGAATCGATTAGGTTTTGAAATTCAAGCACCTACTTCACAACTTGTTACAACAACGAAAAAAACATTGGGAAAAGAAATTACTGAATTTTTTTCATCTGTAAAAGAAGGAAATTGGAATTTTAATAGACCTATTGAAGCATGGTTTTTACATCAAAAACAATATCCAAAACTTTTTGATATGGCTATGGCAATTTTGGCTATTCCAGCAACATCGGCAGCTGTTGAAAGAATGTTCTCTCATCTCAAAATTCACACTGATGGACATAAAAGCAATTCAAAATCACAACTTACAAGATTACGTGTTTTGCTTAGCAGTAATAAATCTTTATATAATATTTTAGTTCGTGATAATAAACAAAATTGAAAATTGATGAAGGAAAAACATTTAAAAAAACAACGGGGCGCGGGGCGGGGCGCGGGGCGGCTTTTAGAAATTTCGGGGCACGGGGCGGAGCGCGGGGCGATGTTCTGAAAAAAGAAGGGCGCGGGGCAGGGCGCAAACTGCGAAAAACACAAAAGCATAACACTGCTTTTGATTGAATATGAATAAATATTGTTTTTTATCGACCAATAAAAATTTATTTCCGATCAATATAAATCAATATAAGTCTGTATTACAGCTTATGAATCCATGTCAATTGGCATTATTCAAAACAAAAATATTTTGCAAGAATTGCTAACATCAAAGTTTGCCATAAATTAAAAAATGCCGATTGACATGGATTCTTTTGATTGAATATGAATAAATATTGTTTTTTATCGACCAATAAAAATTTATTTCCGATCAATATAAATCAATATAAGTCTGTATTACAGCTTATGAATCCATGTCAATTGGCATTATTCAAAACAAAAATATTTTGCAAGAATTGCTAACATCAAAGTTTGCCATAAATTATAAAATGCCGATTGACATGGATTCTTTTGATTGAATATGAATAAATATTGTTTTTTATCGACCAATAAAAATTTATTTCCGATCAATATAAATCAATATAAGTCTGTATTACAGCTTATGAATCCATGTCAATTGGCATTATTCAAAACAAAAATATTTTGCAAGAATTGCTAACATTAAAGTTTGCCATAAATTAAAAAATGCCGATTGACATGGATTCTTTTGATTGAATATGAATAAATATTGTTTTTTATCGACCAATAAAAATTTATTTCCGATCAATATAAATCAATATAAGTCTGTATTACAGCTTATGAATCCATGTCAATTGGCATTATTCAAAACAAAAATATAATATAAATCAATATAAGTCTGTATTACAGCTTATAAATCCATGTCAATTGGCATTATTCAAAACAAAAATATTTTGCAAGAATTGCTAACATCAAAGTTTGCCATAAATTATAAAATGCCGATTGACATGGATTATTTTGATTGAATATGAATAAATATTGTTTTTTATCGACCAATAAAAATTTATTTCCGATCAATATAAATCAATAGAAGTCTGTATTACAGCTTATGAATCCATGTCAATTGGCATTATTCAAAACAAAAATATTTTGCAAGAATTGCTAACATTAAAGTTTGCCATAAATTATAAAATGCCGATTGACATGGATTATTTTGATTGAATATGAATAAATATTGTTTTTTATCGACCAATAAAAATTTATTTCCGATCAATATAAAGAATATAAGTCTGTATTACTGCTTATGAATCCATGTCAATTGGCATTATTCAAAACAAAAATATTTTGCAAGAATTGCTAACATCAAAGTTTGCCATAAATTAAAAAATGCCGATTGACATGGATTCTTTTGATTGAATATGAATAAATATTGTTTTTTATCGACCAATAAAAATTTATTTCCGATCAATATAAATCAATAGAAGTCTGTATTACAGCTTATGAATCCATGTCAATTGGCATTATTCAAAACAAAAATATTTTGCAAGAATTGCTAACATTAAAGTTTGCCATAAATTAAAAAATGCCGATTGACATGGATTCTTTTGATTGAATATGAATAAATATTGTTTTTTATCGACCAATAAAAATTTATTTCCGATCAATATAAATCAATATAAGTCTGTATTACAGCTTATGAATCCATGTCAATTGGCATTATTCAAAACAAAAATATGTTGCAAGAATTGCTAACATCAAAGTTTGCCATAAATTAAAAAATGAATAAATATTGTTTTTTATCGACCAATAAAAATTTATTTCCGATCAATATAAATCAATATAAGTCTGTATTACAGCTTATGAATCCATGTCAATTGGCATTATTCAAAACAAAAATATTTTGCAAGAATTGCTAACATCAAAGTTTGCCATAAATTAAAAAATGCCGATTGACATGGATTCTTTTGATTGAATATGAATAAATATTGTTTTTTATCGACCAATAAAAATTTATTTCCGATCAATATAAAGAATATAAGTCTGTATTACAGCTTATGAATCCATGTCAATTGGCATTATTCAAAACAAAAATATTTTGCAAGAATTGCTAACATCAAAGTTTGCCATAAATTAAAAAATGCCGATTGACATGGATTCTTTTGATTGAATATGAATAAATATTGTTTTTTATCGACCAATAAAAATTTATTTCCGATCAATATAAATCAATATAAGTCTGTATTACAGCTTATGAATCCATGTCAATTGGCATTATTCAAAACAAAAATATTTTGCAAGAATTGCTAACATCAAAGTTTGCCATAAATTATAAAATGCCGATTGACATGGATTATTTTGAGTGAATATGAATAAATATTGTTTTTTATCGACCAATAAAAATTTATTTCCGATCAATATAAATCAATATAAGTCTGTATTACAGCTTATGAATCCATGTCAATTGGCATTATTCAAAACAAAAATATTTTGCAAGAATTGCTAACATCAAAGTTTGCCATAAATTAAAAAATGAATAAATATTGTTTTTTATCGACCAATAAAAATTTATTTCCGATCAATATAAATCAATATAAGTCTGTATTACAGCTTATGAATCCATGTCAATTGGCATTATTCAAAACAAAAATATTTTGCAAGAGTTGCTAACATCAAAGTTTGCCATAAATTAAAAAATGCCGATTGACATGGATTCTTTTGATTGAATATGAATAAATATTGTTTTTTATCGACCAATAAAAATTTATTTCCGATCAATATAAAGAATATAAGTCTGTATTACAGCTTATGAATCCATGTCAATTGGCATTATTCAAAACAAAAATATTTTGCAAGAATTGCTAACATCAAAGTTTGCCATAAATTAAAAAATGCCGATTGACATGGATTCTTTTGATTGAATATGAATAAATATTGTTTTTTATCGACCAATAAAAATTTATTTCCGATCAATATAAAGAATATAAGTCTGTATTACAGCTTATGAATCCATGTCAATTGGCATTATTCAAAACAAAAATATTTTGCAAGAATTGCTAACATGAAAGTTTGCCATAAATTAAAAAATGCCGATTGACATGGATTCTTTTGATCAGTGTTATGCTTCGCCCCGATTTTGCCCCGCCCCGGGGCGCCCCGACGGGGCGAAGGGCGGGGCGCGGGGCGGCTTTTAGAAATTTCCGGGGCACGGGGCGGGGCGCGGGGCGAACATTTAATGGACAAACATTTTCGATTTTTATTGATTAAATATTTGAGAAAAAAAGAAATTTTTCATTGCCCAATTTATTTTTTGTCTCGAAGCAGAAAAAACATCTTTTGGACAACAATGTATAAAGTGCGTTGCATAAATATAGCCGAACAGAAAAATTCACGATTGTGACCCCAAATCAAGAACTTAGCAAAAAGCTGTCATCATATTCTGATTCAGCGTAAAAAATAACCATAAAAGCCAAGAAACTACCCTGATTGCATTTTTTAAATCAATAATTTCGATAAAATTCTGAATTTTAGGTGTTGCATAAATATAGCCGAACCAAAAAAAAATTTACATACGGCACTTTTATTTATATTCTTTAGTCAGAGGTTGTTCAGCATGCTAAAAAAAGCTAATCTGTGAAAAAAACATCAAAAAATATTGAATGGCATCGATTTGCCAGGGTATTAAAAGTCGCATTTTTGCCTATTTTGGCATTTTTTCCGGTGCCGGTGTAGGGTCAAAAAGCGGTGTTACAACAAACTACATATGCCATTTTGTAGTCCTATCCATGGTTAATGAACCCCCAAATTCTCACAGCTCGATATCTAATACACGCTGTCAGCTCCTCGTTGAAAGTTGCCTAATATTGCAAAAAATGCAAAAATTTGAGGAAAAAAGCTGAAAAATGGCTCAGGTTCAAATTTTCAATAAGAGAGCTGACAGCGGGTATTAGATATCGAGCTGTGAGAATTTGGGGGTTCATTAACCATGGATAGGACTACAAAATGGCATATGTAGTTTGTTGTAACACCGCTTTTTGACCCTACACCGGCACCGGAAAAAATGCCAAAATAGGCAAAAATGCGACTTTTAATACCCTGGCAAATCGATGCCATTCAATATTTTTTGATGTTTTTTTCACAGATTAGCTTTTTTTAGCATGCTGAACAACCTCTGACTAAAGAATATAAATAAAAGTGCCGTATGTAAATTTTTTTTTGGTTCGGCTATATTTATGCAACACCTAAAATTCAGAATTTTATCGAAATTATTGATTTAAAAAATGCAATCAGGGTAGTTTCTTGGCTTTTATGGTTATTTTTTACGCTGAATCAGAATATGATGACAGCTTTTTGCTAAGTTCTTGATTTGGGGTCACAATCGTGAATTTTTCTGTTCGGCTATATTTATGCAACGCACTTTATACATTGTTGTCCAAAAGATGTTTTTTCTGCTTCGAGACAAAAAATAAATTGGGCAATGAAAAATTTCTTTTTTTCTCAAATATTTAATCAATAAAAATCGAAAATGTTTGTCCATTAAATGTTCGCCCCGCGCCCCGCCCCGTGCCCCGGAAATTTCTAAAAGCCGCCCCGCGCCCCGCCCTTCGCCCCGTCGGGGCGCCCCGGGGCGGGGCAAAATCGGGGCGAAGCATAACACTGATCAAAAGAATCCATGTCAATCGGCATTTTTTAATTTATGGCAAACTTTCATGTTAGCAATTCTTGCAAAATATTTTTGTTTTGAATAATGCCAATTGACATGGATTCATAAGCTGTAATACAGACTTATATTCTTTATATTGATCGGAAATAAATTTTTATTGGTCGATAAAAAACAATATTTATTCATATTCAATCAAAAGAATCCATGTCAATCGGCATTTTTTAATTTATGGCAAACTTTGATGTTAGCAATTCTTGCAAAATATTTTTGTTTTGAATAATGCCAATTGACATGGATTCATAAGCTGTAATACAGACTTATATTCTTTATATTGATCGGAAATAAATTTTTATTGGTCGATAAAAAACAATATTTATTCATATTCAATCAAAAGAATCCATGTCAATCGGCATTTTTTAATTTATGGCAAACTTTGATGTTAGCAACTCTTGCAAAATATTTTTGTTTTGAATAATGCCAATTGACATGGATTCATAAGCTGTAATACAGACTTATATTGATTTATATTGATCGGAAATAAATTTTTATTGGTCGATAAAAAACAATATTTATTCATTTTTTAATTTATGGCAAACTTTGATGTTAGCAATTCTTGCAAAATATTTTTGTTTTGAATAATGCCAATTGACATGGATTCATAAGCTGTAATACAGACTTATATTGATTTATATTGATCGGAAATAAATTTTTATTGGTCGATAAAAAACAATATTTATTCATATTCAATCAAAAGAATCCATGTCAATCGGCATTTTTTAATTTATGGCAAACTTTGATGTTAGCAATTCTTGCAAAATATTTTTGTTTTGAATAATGCCAATTGACATGGATTCATAAGCTGTAATACAGACTTATATTGATTTATATTGATCGGAAATAAATTTTTATTGGTCGATAAAAAACAATATTTATTCATATTCACTCAAAATAATCCATGTCAATCGGCATTTTATAATTTATGGCAAACTTTGATGTTAGCAATTCTTGCAAAATATTTTTGTTTTGAATAATGCCAATTGACATGGATTCATAAGCTGTAATACAGACTTATATTGATTTATATTGATCGGAAATAAATTTTTATTGGTCGATAAAAAACAATATTTATTCATATTCAATCAAAAGAATCCATGTCAATCGGCATTTTTTAATTTATGGCAAACTTTGATGTTAGCAATTCTTGCAAAATATTTTTGTTTTGAATAATGCCAATTGACATGGATTCATAAGCTGTAATACAGACTTCTATTGATTTATATTGATCGGAAATAAATTTTTATTGGTCGATAAAAAACAATATTTATTCATATTCAATCAAAAGAATCCATGTCAATCGGCATTTTATAATTTATGGCAAACTTTGATGTTAGCAATTCTTGCAAAATATTTTTGTTTTGAATAATGCCAATTGACATGGATTCATAAGCTGTAATACAGACTTATATTGATTTATATTGATCGGAAATAAATTTTTATTGGTCGATAAAAAACAATATTTATTCATATTCAATCAAAAGAATCCATGTCAATCGGCATTTTTTAATTTATGGCAAACTTTAATGTTAGCAATTCTTGCAAAATATTTTTGTTTTGAATAATGCCAATTGACATGGATTCATAAGCTGTAATACAGACTTATATTGATTTATATTGATCGGAAATAAATTTTTATTGGTCGATAAAAAACAATATTTATTCATATTCAATCAAAAGAATCCATGTCAATCGGCATTTTATAATTTATGGCAAACTTTGATGTTAGCAATTCTTGCAAAATATTTTTGTTTTGAATAATGCCAATTGACATGGATTCATAAGCTGTAATACAGACTTATATTGATTTATATTGATCGGAAATAAATTTTTATTGGTCGATAAAAAACAATATTTATTCATATTCAATCAAAAGAATCCATGTCAATCGGCATTTTTTAATTTATGGCAAACTTTGATGTTAGCAATTCTTGCAAAATATTTTTGTTTTGAATAATGCCAATTGACATGGATTCATAAGCTGTAATACAGACTTATATTGATTTATATTGATCGGAAATAAATTTTTATTGGTCGATAAAAAACAATATTTATTCATATTCAATCAAAAGCAGTGTTATGCTTTTGTGTTTTTCGCAGTTTGCGCCCCGCCCCGCGCCCTTCTTTTTTCAGAACATCGCCCCGCGCTCCGCCCCGTGCCCCGAAATTTCTAAAAGCCGCCCCGCGCCCCGCCCCGCGCCCCGTTGTTTTTTTAAATGTTTTTCCTTCATCAATTTTCAATTTTGTTTATTATCACGAACTAAAATATTATATAAAGATTTATTACTGCTAAGCAAAACACGTAATCTTGTAAGTTGTGATTTTGAATTGCTTTTATGTCCATCAGTGTGAATTTTGAGATGAGAGAACATTCTTTCAACAGCTGCCGATGTTGCTGGAATAGCCAAAATTGCCATAGCCATATCAAAAAGTTTTGGATATTGTTTTTGATGTAAAAACCATGCTTCAATAGGTCTATTAAAATTCCAATTTCCTTCTTTTACAGATGAAAAAAATTCAGTAATTTCTTTTCCCAATGTTTTTTTCGTTGTTGTAACAAGTTGTGAAGTAGGTGCTTGAATTTCAAAACCTAATCGATTCTTTATGAAAATTTCTCGAAGCAAATTGTTTGCTTGTTTGTTTTGAAAGAAAAAAAGTATTTTCGTTTGTGACTGATATCCTCAGAGGGCATCAAGTTAGTCCAAGCCAGTACAAACATTTTGTTTTTCTTCTACGAGCTGTTTTTTCTTCACATTGGAATTGCAATGCCGTGTAAAGTGCGTTGCATAAATATAGCCGAACAGAAAAATTCACGATTGTGACCCCAAATCAAGAACTTAGCAAAAAGCTGTCATCATATTCTGATTCAGCGTAAAAAATAACCATAAAAGCCAAGAAACTACCCTGATTGCATTTTTTAAATCAATAATTTCGATAAAATTCTGAATTTTAGGTGTTGCATAAATATAGCCGAACCAAAAAAAAATTTACATACGGCACTTTTATTTATATTCTTTAGTCAGAGGTTGTTCAGCATGCTAAAAAAAGCTAATCTGTGAAAAAAACATCAAAAAATATTGAATGGCATCGATTTGCCAGGGTATTAAAAGTCGCATTTTTGCCTATTTTGGCATTTTTTCCGGTGCCGGTGCAGGGTCAAAAAGCGGTGTTACAACAAACTACATATGCCATTTTGTAGTCCTATCCATGGTTAATGAACCCCCAAATTCTCACAGCTCGATATCTAATACCCGCTGTCAGCTCTCTTATTGAAAATTTGAACCTGAGCCATTTTTCAGCTTTTTTCCTCAAATTTTTGCATTTTTTGCAATATTAGGCAACTTTCAACGAGGAGCTGACAGCGTGTATTAGATATCGAGCTGTGAGAATTTGGGGGTTCATTAACCATGGATAGGACTACAAAATGGCATATGTAGTTTGTTGTAACACCGCTTTTTGACCCTACACCGGCACCGGAAAAAATGCCAAAATAGGCAAAAATGCGACTTTTAATACCCTGGCAAATCGATGCCATTCAATATTTTTTGATGTTTTTTTCACAGATTAGCTTTTTTTAGCATGCTGAACAACCTCTGACTAAAGAATATAAATAAAAGTGCCGTATGTAAATTTTTTTTTGGTTCGGCTATATTTATGCAACACCTAAAATTCAGAATTTTATCGAAATTATTGATTTAAAAAATGCAATCAGGGTAGTTTCTTGGCTTTTATGGTTATTTTTTACGCTGAATCAGAATATGATGACAGCTTTTTGCTAAGTTCTTGATTTGGGGTCACAATCGTGAATTTTTCTGTTCGGCTATATTTATGCAACGCACTTTATACATTGTTGTCCAAAAGATGTTTTTTCTGCTTCGAGACAAAAAATAAATTGGGCAATGAAAAATTTCTTTTTTTCTCAAATATTTAATCAATAAAAATCGAAAATGTTTGTCCATTAAATGTTCGCCCCGCGCCCCGCCCCGTGCCCCGGAAATTTCTAAAAGCCGCCCCGCGCCCCGCCCTTCGCCCCGTCGGGGCGCCCCGGGGCGGGGCAAAATCGGGGCGAAGCATAACACTGATCAAAAGAATCCATGTCAATCGGCATTTTTTAATTTATGGCAAACTTTCATGTTAGCAATTCTTGCAAAATATTTTTGTTTTGAATAATGCCAATTGACATGGATTCATAAGCTGTAATACAGACTTATATTCTTTATATTGATCGGAAATAAATTTTTATTGGTCGATAAAAAACAATATTTATTCATATTCAATCAAAAGAATCCATGTCAATCGGCATTTTTTAATTTATGGCAAACTTTGATGTTAGCAATTCTTGCAAAATATTTTTGTTTTGAATAATGCCAATTGACATGGATTCATAAGCTGTAATACAGACTTATATTCTTTATATTGATCGGAAATAAATTTTTATTGGTCGATAAAAAACAATATTTATTCATATTCAATCAAAAGAATCCATGTCAATCGGCATTTTTTAATTTATGGCAAACTTTGATGTTAGCAACTCTTGCAAAATATTTTTGTTTTGAATAATGCCAATTGACATGGATTCATAAGCTGTAATACAGACTTATATTGATTTATATTGATCGGAAATAAATTTTTATTGGTCGATAAAAAACAATATTTATTCATTTTTTAATTTATGGCAAACTTTGATGTTAGCAATTCTTGCAAAATATTTTTGTTTTGAATAATGCCAATTGACATGGATTCATAAGCTGTAATACAGACTTATATTGATTTATATTGATCGGAAATAAATTTTTATTGGTCGATAAAAAACAATATTTATTCATATTCACTCAAAATAATCCATGTCAATCGGCATTTTATAATTTATGGCAAACTTTGATGTTAGCAATTCTTGCAAAATATTTTTGTTTTGAATAATGCCAATTGACATGGATTCATAAGCTGTAATACAGACTTATATTGATTTATATTGATCGGAAATAAATTTTTATTGGTCGATAAAAAACAATATTTATTCATATTCAATCAAAAGAATCCATGTCAATCGGCATTTTTTAATTTATGGCAAACTTTGATGTTAGCAATTCTTGCAAAATATTTTTGTTTTGAATAATGCCAATTGACATGGATTCATAAGCTGTAATACAGACTTATATTCTTTATATTGATCGGAAATAAATTTTTATTGGTCGATAAAAAACAATATTTATTCATATTCAATCAAAAGAATCCATGTCAATCGGCATTTTTTAATTTATGGCAAACTTTGATGTTAGCAATTCTTGCAAAATATTTTTGTTTTGAATAATGCCAATTGACATGGATTCATAAGCTGTAATACAGACTTATATTGATTTATATTGATCGGAAATAAATTTTTATTGGTCGATAAAAAACAATATTTATTCATTTTTTAATTTATGGCAAACTTTGATGTTAGCAATTCTTGCAACATATTTTTGTTTTGAATAATGCCAATTGACATGGATTCATAAGCTGTAATACAGACTTATATTGATTTATATTGATCGGAAATAAATTTTTATTGGTCGATAAAAAACAATATTTATTCATATTCAATCAAAAGAATCCATGTCAATCGGCATTTTTTAATTTATGGCAAACTTTAATGTTAGCAATTCTTGCAAAATATTTTTGTTTTGAATAATGCCAATTGACATGGATTCATAAGCTGTAATACAGACTTCTATTGATTTATATTGATCGGAAATAAATTTTTATTGGTCGATAAAAAACAATATTTATTCATATTCAATCAAAAGAATCCATGTCAATCGGCATTTTTTAATTTATGGCAAACTTTGATGTTAGCAATTCTTGCAAAATATTTTTGTTTTGAATAATGCCAATTGACATGGATTCATAAGCAGTAATACAGACTTATATTCTTTATATTGATCGGAAATAAATTTTTATTGGTCGATAAAAAACAATATTTATTCATATTCAATCAAAATAATCCATGTCAATCGGCATTTTATAATTTATGGCAAACTTTAATGTTAGCAATTCTTGCAAAATATTTTTGTTTTGAATAATGCCAATTGACATGGATTCATAAGCTGTAATACAGACTTATATTGATTTATATTGATCGGAAATAAATTTTTATTGGTCGATAAAAAACAATATTTATTCATATTCAATCAAAATAATCCATGTCAATCGGCATTTTATAATTTATGGCAAACTTTGATGTTAGCAATTCTTGCAAAATATTTTTGTTTTGAATAATGCCAATTGACATGGATTTATAAGCTGTAATACAGACTTATATTGATTTATATTGATCGGAAATAAATTTTTATTGGTCGATAAAAAACGATATTTATTCATATTCACTCAAAATAATCCATGTCAATCGGCATTTTATAATTTATGGCAAACTTTGATGTTAGCAATTCTTGCAAAATTTTTTTGTTTTGAATAATGCCAATTGACATGGATTCATAAGCTGTAATACAGACTTATATTGATTTATATTGATCGGAAATAAATTTTTATTGGTCGATAAAAAACAATTTTTATTCATATTCACTCAAAATAATCCATGTCAATCGGCATTTTATAATTTATGGCAAACTTTGATGTTAGCAATTCTTGCAAAATATTTTTGTTTTGAATAATGCCAATTGACATGGATTCATAAGCTGTAATACAGACTTATATTGATTTATATTGATCGGAAATAAATTTTTATTGGTCGATAAAAAACAATATTTATTCATATTCAATCAAAAGAATCCATGTCAATCGGCATTTTTTAATTTATGGCAAACTTTGATGTTAGCAATTCTTGCAAAATATTTTTGTTTTGAATAATGCCAATTGACATGGATTCATAAGCTGTAATACAGACTTATATTCTTTATATTGATCGGAAATAAATTTTTATTGGTCGATAAAAAACAATATTTATTCATATTCAATCAAAATAATCCATGTCAATCGGCATTTTATAATTTATGGCAAACTTTGATGTTAGCAATTCTTGCAAAATATTTTTGTTTTGAATAATGCCAATTGACATGGATTTATAAGCTGTAATACAGACTTATATTGATTTATATTGATCGGAAATAAATTTTTATTGGTCGATAAAAAACGATATTTATTCATATTCACTCAAAATAATCCATGTCAATCGGCATTTTATAATTTATGGCAAACTTTGATGTTAGCAATTCTTGCAAAATTTTTTTGTTTTGAATAATGCCAATTGACATGGATTCATAAGCTGTAATACAGACTTATATTGATTTATATTGATCGGAAATAAATTTTTATTGGTCGATAAAAAACAATTTTTATTCATATTCACTCAAAATAATCCATGTCAATCGGCATTTTATAATTTATGGCAAACTTTGATGTTAGCAATTCTTGCAAAATATTTTTGTTTTGAATAATGCCAATTGACATGGATTCATAAGCTGTAATACAGACTTATATTGATTTATATTGATCGGAAATAAATTTTTATTGGTCGATAAAAAACAATATTTATTCATATTCAATCAAAAGAATCCATGTCAATCGGCATTTTTTAATTTATGGCAAACTTTGATGTTAGCAATTCTTGCAACATATTTTTGTTTTGAATAATGCCAATTGACATGGATTCATAAGCTGTAATACAGACTTATATTGATTTATGCTGATCGGAAATAAATTTTTAATGGTCGATAAAAAACAATATTTATTCATATTCACTCAAAATAATCCATGTCAATCGGCATTTTATAATTTATGGCAAACTTTGATGTTAGCAATTCTTGCAAAATATTTTTGTTTTGAATAATGCCAATTGACATGGATTCATAAGCTGTAATACAGACTTATATTCTTTATATTGATCGGAAATAAATTTTTATTGGTCGATAAAAAACAATATTTATTCATATTCAATCAAAAGAATCCATGTCAATCGGCATTTTTTAATTTATGGCAAACTTTGATGTTAGCAATTCTTGCAAAATATTTTTGTTTTGAATAATGCCAATTGACATGGATTCATAAGCTGTAATACAGACTTATATTGATTTATATTGATCGGAAATAAATTTTTATTGGTCGATAAAAAACAATTTTTATTCATATTCACTCAAAATAATCCATGTCAATCGGCATTTTATAATTTATGGCAAACTTTGATGTTAGCAATTCTTGCAAAATATTTTTGTTTTGAATAATGCCAATTGACATGGATTCATAAGCTGTAATACAGACTTATATTGATTTATATTGATCGGAAATAAATTTTTATTGGTCGATAAAAAACAATATTTATTCATATTCAATCAAAAGAATCCATGTCAATCGGCATTTTTTAATTTATGGCAAACTTTGATGTTAGCAATTCTTGCAAAATATTTTTGTTTTGAATAATGCCAATTGACATGGATTCATAAGCTGTAATACAGACTTATATTGATTTATATTGATCGGAAATAAATTTTTATTGGTCGATAAAAAACAATTTTTATTCATATTCACTCAAAATAATCCATGTCAATCGGCATTTTATAATTTATGGCAAACTTTGATGTTAGCAATTCTTGCAAAATATTTTTGTTTTGAATAATGCCAATTGACATGGATTCATAAGCTGTAATACAGACTTATATTGATTTATATTGATCGGAAATAAATTTTTATTGGTCGATAAAAAACAATATTTATTCATATTCAATCAAAAGAATCCATGTCAATCGGCATTTTTTAATTTATGGCAAACTTTGATGTTAGCAATTCTTGCAAAATATTTTTGTTTTGAATAATGCCAATTGACATGGATTCATAAGCTGTAATACAGACTTATATTGATTTATATTGATCGGAAATAAATTTTTATTGGTCGATAAAAAACAATTTTTATTCATATTCACTCAAAATAATCCATGTCAATCGGCATTTTATAATTTATGGCAAACTTTGATGTTAGCAATTCTTGCAAAATATTTTTGTTTTGAATAATGCCAATTGACATGGATTCATAAGCTGTAATACAGACTTATATTGATTTATATTGATCGGAAATAAATTTTTATTGGTCGATAAAAAACAATATTTATTCATATTCAATCAAAAGAATCCATGTCAATCGGCATTTTTTAATTTATGGCAAACTTTGATGTTAGCAATTCTTGCAAAATATTTTTGTTTTGAATAATGCCAATTGACATGGATTCATAAGCTGTAATACAGACTTATATTGATTTATATTGATCGGAAATAAATTTTTATTGGTCGATAAAAAACAATTTTTATTCATATTCACTCAAAATAATCCATGTCAATCGGCATTTTATAATTTATGGCAAACTTTGATGTTAGCAATTCTTGCAAAATTTTTTTGTTTTGAATAATGCCAATTGACATGGATTCATAAGCTGTAATACAGACTTATATTGATTTATATTGATCGGAAATAAATTTTTATTGGTCGATAAAAAACAATTTTTATTCATATTCACTCAAAATAATCCATGTCAATCGGCATTTTATAATTTATGGCAAACTTTGATGTTAGCAATTCTTGCAAAATTTTTTTGTTTTGAATAATGCCAATTGACATGGATTCATAAGCTGTAATACAGACTTATATTGATTTATATTGATCGGAAATAAATTTTTATTGGTCGATAAAAAACAATTTTTATTCATATTCACTCAAAATAATCCATGTCAATCGGCATTTTATAATTTATGGCAAACTTTGATGTTAGCAATTCTTGCAAAATATTTTTGTTTTGAATAATGCCAATTGACATGGATTCATAAGCTGTAATACAGACTTATATTGATTTATATTGATCGGAAATAAATTTTTATTGGTCGATAAAAAACAATATTTATTCATATTCAATCAAAAGAATCCATGTCAATCGGCATTTTTTAATTTATGGCAAACTTTGATGTTAGCAATTCTTGCAAAATATTTTTGTTTTGAATAATGCCAATTGACATGGATTCATAAGCTGTAATACAGACTTATATTCTTTATATTGATCGGAAATAAATTTTTATTGGTCGATAAAAAACAATATTTATTCATATTCAATCAAAAGAATCCATGTCAATCGGCATTTTTTAATTTATGGCAAACTTTGATGTTAGCAATTCTTGCAAAATATTTTTGTTTTGAATAATGCCAATTGACATGGATTCATAAGCTGTAATACAGACTTATATTGATTTATATTGATCGGAAATAAATTTTTATTGGTCGATAAAAAACAATATTTATTCATATTCAATCAAAATAATCCATGTCATTCGGCATTTTATAATTTATGGCAAACTTTAATGTTAGCAATTCTTGCAAAATATTTTTGTTTTGAATAATGCCAATTGACATGGATTCATAAGCTGTAATACAGACTTATATTGATTTATATTGATCGGAAATAAATTTTTATTGGTCGATAAAAAACAATATTTATTCATATTCAATCAAAATAATCCATGTCAATCGGCATTTTATAATTTATGGCAAACTTTGATGTTAGCAATTCTTGCAAAATATTTTTGTTTTGAATAATGCCAATTGACATGGATTTATAAGCTGTAATACAGACTTATATTGATTTATATTGATCGGAAATAAATTTTTATTGGTCGATAAAAAACGATATTTATTCATATTCACTCAAAATAATCCATGTCAATCGGCATTTTATAATTTATGGCAAACTTTGATGTTAGCAATTCTTGCAAAATTTTTTTGTTTTGAATAATGCCAATTGACATGGATTCATAAGCTGTAATACAGACTTATATTGATTTATATTGATCGGAAATAAATTTTTATTGGTCGATAAAAAACAATTTTTATTCATATTCACTCAAAATAATCCATGTCAATCGGCATTTTATAATTTATGGCAAACTTTGATGTTAGCAATTCTTGCAAAATATTTTTGTTTTGAATAATGCCAATTGACATGGATTCATAAGCTGTAATACAGACTTATATTGATTTATATTGATCGGAAATAAATTTTTATTGGTCGATAAAAAACAATATTTATTCATATTCAATCAAAAGAATCCATGTCAATCGGCATTTTTTAATTTATGGCAAACTTTAATGTTAGCAATTCTTGCAACATATTTTTGTTTTGAATAATGCCAATTGACATGGATTCATAAGCTGTAATACAGACTTATATTGATTTATATTGATCGGAAATAAATTTTTATTGGTCGATAAAAAACAATATTTATTCATATTCAATCAAAAGAATCCATGTCAATCGGCATTTTTTAATTTATGGCAAACTTTAATGTTAGCAATTCTTGCAAAATATTTTTGTTTTGAATAATGCCAATTGACATGGATTCATAAGCTGTAATACAGACTTCTATTGATTTATATTGATCGGAAATAAATTTTTATTGGTCGATAAAAAACAATATTTATTCATATTCAATCAAAAGAATCCATGTCAATCGGCATTTTTTAATTTATGGCAAACTTTAATGTTAGCAATTCTTGCAAAATATTTTTGTTTTGAATAATGCCAATTGACATGGATTCATAAGCTGTAATACAGACTTCTATTGATTTATATTGATCGGAAATAAATTTTTATTGGTCGATAAAAAACAATATTTATTCATTTTTTAATTTATGGCAAACTTTGATGTTAGCAATTCTTGCAAAATATTTTTGTTTTGAATAATGCCAATTGACATGGATTCATAAGCTGTAATACAGACTTATATTGATTTATATTGATCGGAAATAAATTTTTATTGGTCGATAAAAAACAATATTTATTCATATTCAATCAAAAGAATCCATGTCAATCGGCATTTTTTAATTTATGGCAAACTTTGATGTTAGCAATTCTTGCAAAATATTTTTGTTTTGAATAATGCCAATTGACATGGATTCATAAGCTGTAATACAGACTTATATTCTTTATATTGATCGGAAATAAATTTTTATTGGTCGATAAAAAACAATATTTATTCATATTCAATCAAAAGAATCCATGTCAATCGGCATTTTTTAATTTATGGCAAACTTTGATGTTAGCAATTCTTGCAAAATATTTTTGTTTTGAATAATGCCAATTGACATGGATTCATAAGCTGTAATACAGACTTATATTGATTTATATTGATCGGAAATAAATTTTTATTGGTCGATAAAAAACAATATTTATTCATTTTTTAATTTATGGCAAACTTTGATGTTAGCAATTCTTGCAACATATTTTTGTTTTGAATAATGCCAATTGACATGGATTCATAAGCTGTAATACAGACTTCTATTGATTTATATTGATCGGAAATAAATTTTTATTGGTCGATAAAAAACAATATTTATTCATATTCAATCAAAAGAATCCATGTCAATCGGCATTTTTTAATTTATGGCAAACTTTAATGTTAGCAATTCTTGCAAAATATTTTTGTTTTGAATAATGCCAATTGACATGGATTCATAAGCTGTAATACAGACTTATATTGATTTATATTGATCGGAAATAAATTTTTATTGGTCGATAAAAAACAATATTTATTCATTTTTTAATTTATGGCAAACTTTGATGTTAGCAATTCTTGCAACATATTTTTGTTTTGAATAATGCCAATTGACATGGATTCATAAGCTGTAATACAGACTTATATTGATTTATATTGATCGGAAATAAATTTTTATTGGTCGATAAAAAACAATATTTATTCATATTCAATCAAAAGAATCCATGTCAATCGGCATTTTTTAATTTATGGCAAACTTTGATGTTAGCAATTCTTGCAAAATATTTTTGTTTTGAATAATGCCAATTGACATGGATTCATAAGCTGTAATACAGACTTATATTGATTTATATTGATCGGAAATAAATTTTTATTGGTCGATAAAAAACAATATTTATTCATATTCAATCAAAAGAATCCATGTCAATCGGCATTTTTTAATTTATGGCAAACTTTAATGTTAGCAATTCTTGCAAAATATTTTTGTTTTGAATAATGCCAATTGACATGGATTCATAAGCTGTAATACAGACTTCTATTGATTTATATTGATCGGAAATAAATTTTTATTGGTCGATAAAAAACAATATTTATTCATATTCAATCAAAAGAATTCATGTCAATCGGCATTTTTTAATTTATGGCAAACTTTGATGTTAGCAATTCTTGCAAAATATTTTTGTTTTGAATAATGCCAATTGACATGGATTCATAAGCTGTAATACAGACTTATATTGATTTATATTGATCGGAAATAAATTTTTATTGGTCGATAAAAAACAATATTTATTCATTTTTTAATTTATGGCAAACTTTGATGTTAGCAATTCTTGCAACATATTTTTGTTTTGAATAATGCCAATTGACATGGATTCATAAGCTGTAATACAGACTTATATTGATTTATATTGATCGGAAATAAATTTTTATTGGTCGATAAAAAACAATATTTATTCATATTCAATCAAAAGAATCCATGTCAATCGGCATTTTTTAATTTATGGCAAACTTTGATGTTAGCAATTCTTGCAAAATATTTTTGTTTTGAATAATGCCAATTGACATGGATTCATAAGCTGTAATACAGACTTATATTGATTTATATTGATCGGAAATAAATTTTTATTGGTCGATAAAAAACAATATTTATTCATATTCAATCAAAAGAATCCATGTCAATCGGCATTTTTTAATTTATGGCAAACTTTAATGTTAGCAATTCTTGCAAAATATTTTTGTTTTGAATAATGCCAATTGACATGGATTCATAAGCTGTAATACAGACTTCTATTGATTTATATTGATCGGAAATAAATTTTTATTGGTCGATAAAAAACAATATTTATTCATATTCAATCAAAAGAATCCATGTCAATCGGCATTTTATAATTTATGGCAAACTTTGATGTTAGCAATTCTTGCAAAATATTTTTGTTTTGAATAATGCCAATTGACATGGATTCATAAGCTGTAATACAGACTTATATTCTTTATATTGATCGGAAATAAATTTTTATTGGTCGATAAAAAACAATATTTATTCATATTCAATCAAAAGAATCCATGTCAATCGGCATTTTATAATTTATGGCAAACTTTGATGTTAGCAATTCTTGCAAAATATTTTTGTTTTGAATAATGCCAATTGACATGGATTCATAAGCTGTAATACAGACTTATATTCTTTATATTGATCGGAAATAAATTTTTATTGGTCGATAAAAAACAATATTTATTCATATTCAATCAAAAGAATCCATGTCAATCGGCATTTTTTAATTTATGGCAAACTTTGATGTTAGCAATTCTTGCAAAATATTTTTGTTTTGAATAATGCCAATTGACATGGATTCATAAGCTGTAATACAGACTTATATTGATTTATATTGATCGGAAATAAATTTTTATTGGTCGATAAAAAACAATATTTATTCATATTCAATCAAAAGAATCCATGTCAATCGGCATTTTTTAATTTATGGCAAACTTTGATGTTAGCAATTCTTGCAAAATATTTTTGTTTTGAATAATGCCAATTGACAAGGATTCATAAGCTGTAATACAGACTTATATTCTTTATATTGATCGGAAATAAATTTTTATTGGTCGATAAAAAACAATATTTATTCATATTCAATCAAAAGAATCCATGTCAATCGGCATTTTTTAATTTATGGCAAACTTTGATGTTAGCAATTCTTGCAAAATATTTTTGTTTTGAATAATGCCAATTGACATGGATTCATAAGCTGTAATACAGACTTATATTGATTTATATTGATCGGAAATAAATTTTTATTGGTCGATAAAAAACAATATTTATTCATTTTTTAATTTATGGCAAACTTTGATGTTAGCAATTCTTGCAACATATTTTTGTTTTGAATAATGCCAATTGACATGGATTCATAAGCTGTAATACAGACTTATATTGATTTATATTGATCGGAAATAAATTTTTATTGGTCGATAAAAAACAATATTTATTCATATTCAATCAAAAGAATCCATGTCAATCGGCATTTTTTAATTTATGGCAAACTTTGATGTTAGCAATTCTTGCAAAATATTTTTGTTTTGAATAATGCCAATTGACATGGATTCATAAGCTGTAATACAGACTTATATTGATTTATATTGATCGGAAATAAATTTTTATTGGTCGATAAAAAACAATATTTATTCATATTCAATCAAAAGAATCCATGTCAATCGGCATTTTTTAATTTATGGCAAACTTTAATGTTAGCAATTCTTGCAAAATATTTTTGTTTTGAATAATGCCAATTGACATGGATTCATAAGCTGTAATACAGACTTATATTGATTTATATTGATCGGAAATAAATTTTTATTGGTCGATAAAAAACAATATTTATTCATATTCAATCAAAAGAATCCATGTCAATCGGCATTTTTTAATTTATGGCAAACTTTGATGTTAGCAATTCTTGCAAAATATTTTTGTTTTGAATAATGCCAATTGACATGGATTCATAAGCTGTAATACAGACTTATATTCTTTATATTGATCGGAAATAAATTTTTATTGGTCGATAAAAAACAATATTTATTCATATTCAATCAAAAGAATCCATGTCAATCGGCATTTTTTAATTTATGGCAAACTTTGATGTTAGCAATTCTTGCAAAATATTTTTGTTTTGAATAATGCCAATTGACATGGATTCATAAGCTGTAATACAGACTTATATTCTTTATATTGATCGGAAATAAATTTTTATTGGTCGATAAAAAACAATATTTATTCATATTCAATCAAAAGAATCCATGTCAATCGGCATTTTTTAATTTATGGCAAACTTTGATGTTAGCAATTCTTGCAAAATATTTTTGTTTTGAATAATGCCAATTGACATGGATTCATAAGCTGTAATACAGACTTATATTGATTTATATTGATCGGAAATAAATTTTTATTGGTCGATAAAAAACAATATTTATTCATATTCAATCAAAAGAATCCATGTCAATCGGCATTTTTTAATTTATGGCAAACTTTGATGTTAGCAATTCTTGCAAAATATTTTTGTTTTGAATAATGCCAATTGACATGGATTCATAAGCTGTAATACAGACTTATATTCTTTATATTGATCGGAAATAAATTTTTATTGGTCGATAAAAAACAATATTTATTCATATTCAATCAAAAGAATCCATGTCAATCGGCATTTTTTAATTTATGGCAAACTTTGATGTTAGCAATTCTTGCAAAATATTTTTGTTTTGAATAATGCCAATTGACATGGATTCATAAGCTGTAATACAGACTTATATTGATTTATATTGATCGGAAATAAATTTTTATTGGTCGATAAAAAACAATATTTATTCATTTTTTTATTTATGGCAAACTTTGATGTTAGCAATTCTTGCAACATATTTTTGTTTTGAATAATGCCAATTGACATGGATTCATAAGCTGTAATACAGACTTATATTGATTTATATTGATCGGAAATAAATTTTTATTGGTCGATAAAAAACAATATTTATTCATATTCAATCAAAAGAATCCATGTCAATCGGCATTTTTTAATTTATGGCAAACTTTGATGTTAGCAATTCTTGCAAAATATTTTTGTTTTGAATAATGCCAATTGACATGGATTCATAAGCTGTAATACAGACTTATATTGATTTATATTGATCGGAAATAAATTTTTATTGGTCGATAAAAAACAATATTTATTCATATTCAATCAAAAGAATCCATGTCAATCGGCATTTTTTAATTTATGGCAAACTTTAATGTTAGCAATTCTTGCAAAATATTTTTGTTTTGAATAATGCCAATTGACATGGATTCATAAGCTGTAATACAGACTTATATTGATTTATATTGATCGGAAATAAATTTTTATTGGTCGATAAAAAACAATATTTATTCATATTCAATCAAAAGAATCCATGTCAATCGGCATTTTTTAATTTATGGCAAACTTTGATGTTAGCAATTCTTGCAAAATATTTTTGTTTTGAATAATGCCAATTGACATGGATTCATAAGCTGTAATACAGACTTCTATTGATTTATATTGATCGGAAATAAATTTTTATTGGTCGATAAAAAACAATATTTATTCATATTCAATCAAAAGAATCCATGTCAATCGGCATTTTATAATTTATGGCAAACTTTGATGTTAGCAATTCTTGCAAAATATTTTTGTTTTGAATAATGCCAATTGACATGGATTCATAAGCTGTAATACAGACTTATATTGATTTATATTGATCGGAAATAAATTTTTATTGGTCGATAAAAAACAATATTTATTCATATTCAATCAAAAGAATCCATGTCAATCGGCATTTTTTAATTTATGGCAAACTTTGATGTTAGCAATTCTTGCAAAATATTTTTGTTTTGAATAATGCCAATTGACATGGATTCATAAGCTGTAATACAGACTTATATTGATTTATATTGATCGGAAATAAATTTTTATTGGTCGATAAAAAACAATATTTATTCATATTCAATCAAAAGAATCCATGTCAATCGGCATTTTTTAATTTATGGCAAACTTTGATGTTAGCAATTCTTGCAAAATATTTTTGTTTTGAATAATGCCAATTGACATGGATTCATAAGCTGTAATACAGACTTATATTGATTTATATTGATCGGAAATAAATTTTTATTGGTCGATAAAAAACAATTTTTATTCATATTCACTCAAAATAATCCATGTCAATCGGCATTTTATAATTTATGGCAAACTTTGATGTTAGCAATTCTTGCAAAATATTTTTGTTTTGAATAATGCCAATTGACATGGATTCATAAGCTGTAATACAGACTTATATTGATTTATATTGATCGGAAATAAATTTTTATTGGTCGATAAAAAACAATATTTATTCATATTCAATCAAAAGAATCCATGTCAATCGGCATTTTTTAATTTATGGCAAACTTTGATGTTAGCAATTCTTGCAAAATATTTTTGTTTTGAATAATGCCAATTGACATGGATTCATAAGCTGTAATACAGACTTATATTGATTTATATTGATCGGAAATAAATTTTTATTGGTCGATAAAAAACAATATTTATTCATATTCAATCAAAAGAATCCATGTCAATCGGCATTTTTTAATTTATGGCAAACTTTGATGTTAGCAATTCTTGCAAAATATTTTTGTTTTGAATAATGCCAATTGACATGGATTCATAAGCTGTAATACAGACTTATATTGATTTATATTGATCGGAAATAAATTTTTATTGGTCGATAAAAAACAATATTTATTCATATTCACTCAAAATAATCCATGTCAATCGGCATTTTATAATTTATGGCAAACTTTGATGTTAGCAATTCTTGCAAAATATTTTTGTTTTGAATAATGCCAATTGACATGGATTCATAAGCTGTAATACAGACTTATATTCTTTATATTGATCGGAAATAAATTTTTATTGGTCGATAAAAAACAATATTTATTCATATTCAATCAAAAGAATCCATGTCAATCGGCATTTTTTAATTTATGGCAAACTTTGATGTTAGCAATTCTTGCAAAATATTTTTGTTTTGAATAATGCCAATTGACATGGATTCATAAGCTGTAATACAGACTTATATTGATTTATATTGATCGGAAATAAATTTTTATTGGTCGATAAAAAACAATATTTATTCATATTCAATCAAAAGAATCCATGTCAATCGGCATTTTTTAATTTATGGCAAACTTTGATGTTAGCAATTCTTGCAAAATATTTTTGTTTTGAATAATGCCAATTGACATGGATTCATAAGCTGTAATACAGACTTATATTGATTTATATTGATCGGAAATAAATTTTTATTGGTCGATAAAAAACAATATTTATTCATATTCAATCAAAAGAATCCATGTCAATCGGCATTTTTTAATTTATGGCAAACTTTGATGTTAGCAATTCTTGCAAAATATTTTTGTTTTGAATAATGCCAATTGACATGGATTCATAAGCTGTAATACAGACTTATATTGATTTATATTGATCGGAAATAAATTTTTATTGGTCGATAAAAAACAATATTTATTCATATTCAATCAAAAGAATCCATGTCAATCGGCATTTTTTAATTTATGGCAAACTTTGATGTTAGCAATTCTTGCAAAATATTTTTGTTTTGAATAATGCCAATTGACATGGATTCATAAGCTGTAATACAGACTTATATTGATTTATATTGATCGGAAATAAATTTTTATTGGTCGATAAAAAACAATTTTTATTCATATTCACTCAAAATAATCCATGTCAATCGGCATTTTTTAATTTATGGCAAACTTTGATGTTAGCAATTCTTGCAAAATATTTTTGTTTTGAATAATGCCAATTGACATGGATTCATAAGCTGTAATACAGACTTATATTGATTTATATTGATCGGAAATAAATTTTTATTGGTCGATAAAAAACAATATTTATTCATATTCAATCAAAAGAATCCATGTCAATCGGCATTTTTTAATTTATGGCAAACTTTGATGTTAGCAATTCTTGCAAAATATTTTTGTTTTGAATAATGCCAATTGACATGGATTCATAAGCTGTAATACAGACTTATATTGATTTATATTGATCGGAAATAAATTTTTATTGGTCGATAAAAAACAATATTTATTCATTTTTTAATTTATGGCAAACTTTGATGTTAGCAATTCTTGCAACATATTTTTGTTTTGAATAATGCCAATTGACATGGATTCATAAGCTGTAATACAGACTTATATTGATTTATATTGATCGGAAATAAATTTTTATTGGTCGATAAAAAACAATTTTTATTCATATTCACTCAAAATAATCCATGTCAATCGGCATTTTATAATTTATGGCAAACTTTGATGTTAGCAATTCTTGCAAAATATTTTTGTTTTGAATAATGCCAATTGACATGGATTCATAAGCTGTAATACAGACTTATATTGATTTATATTGATCGGAAATAAATTTTTATTGGTCGATAAAAAACAATATTTATTCATATTCAATCAAAAGAATCCATGTCAATCGGCATTTTTTAATTTATGGCAAACTTTGATGTTAGCAATTCTTGCAAAATATTTTTGTTTTGAATAATGCCAATTGACATGGATTCATAAGCTGTAATACAGACTTATATTGATTTATATTGATCGGAAATAAATTTTTATTGGTCGATAAAAAACAATATTTATTCATTTTTTAATTTATGGCAAACTTTGATGTTAGCAATTCTTGCAAAATATTTTTGTTTTGAATAATGCCAATTGACATGGATTCATAAGCTGTAATACAGACTTATATTGATTTATATTGATCGGAAATAAATTTTTATTGGTCGATAAAAAACAATTTTTATTCATATTCACTCAAAATAATCCATGTCAATCGGCATTTTATAATTTATGGCAAACTTTGATGTTAGCAATTCTTGCAAAATATTTTTGTTTTGAATAATGCCAATTGACATGGATTCATAAGCTGTAATACAGACTTATATTGATTTATATTGATCGGAAATAAATTTTTATTGGTCGATAAAAAACAATATTTATTCATATTCAATCAAAAGAATCCATGTCAATCGGCATTTTTTAATTTATGGCAAACTTTGATGTTAGCAATTCTTGCAAAATATTTTTGTTTTGAATAATGCCAATTGACATGGATTCATAAGCTGTAATACAGACTTATATTGATTTATATTGATCGGAAATAAATTTTTATTGGTCGATAAAAAACAATTTTTATTCATATTCACTCAAAATAATCCATGTCAATCGGCATTTTTTAATTTATGGCAAACTTTGATGTTAGCAATTCTTGCAAAATATTTTTGTTTTGAATAATGCCAATTGACATGGATTCATAAGCTGTAATACAGACTTATATTGATTTATATTGATCGGAAATAAATTTTTATTGGTCGATAAAAAACAATATTTATTCATATTCAATCAAAAGAATCCATGTCAATCGGCATTTTTTAATTTATGGCAAACTTTGATGTTAGCAATTCTTGCAAAATATTTTTGTTTTGAATAATGCCAATTGACATGGATTCATAAGCTGTAATACAGACTTATATTGATTTATATTGATCGGAAATAAATTTTTATTGGTCGATAAAAAACAATATTTATTCATTTTTTAATTTATGGCAAACTTTGATGTTAGCAATTCTTGCAACATATTTTTGTTTTGAATAATGCCAATTGACATGGATTCATAAGCTGTAATACAGACTTATATTGATTTATATTGATCGGAAATAAATTTTTATTGGTCGATAAAAAACAATATTTATTCATATTCAATCAAAAGAATCCATGTCAATCGGCATTTTTTAATTTATGGCAAACTTTAATGTTAGCAATTCTTGCAAAATATTTTTGTTTTGAATAATGCCAATTGACATGGATTCATAAGCTGTAATACAGACTTATATTGATTTATATTGATCGGAAATAAATTTTTATTGGTCGATAAAAAACAATATTTATTTAGAGACTGGCAGCGAACATTTTTTCCTTTCATTTTTTAGTCATTTTTTTCGTTACAGTATGAAAAATTAAATTTTAATTAACAACCTAATAATCAGACCTACTAGATGTTATTTTTTACGCTGATTCCGAATATGCAACTTAAAAAATTTTTTTGCCTTGGACAAAGCGTATCGTATCGTTTCAACTACAAAACACGGGTTTGAGAAGGTTTGAATCTGGATTTTGTATAATTCGATAGAGAATTTTTTTCTGATTCCAGTGGTATTTTTTTCTTATGTGCGAATATGAGCGAAAAAATGGTATTCCCCAAAAACCACCCTTTTTTCATACAAAATCGCCTAAAAAAGGTGTTTTTGGCGAAGCGTCTTTCAAAAGCATAAAGGAATTGCATTTTTTTGTCGCAAAAAAAGGAAAGAAAAAGTGTCTTTTTTTCTACCAAAAAATTTTGTTTTTTTAAATTTTCAGATGGCATTTTTGACGCTTTAACTTAATTTTTTTAATTTTTTGTTTTTAAATTATTCTTATTCAGGCCCAAAAGTACTATAATAAAACAAAAAAATTTAATTTTTCGAAAATTTTTTTTTCACTTGCCGGTGTCTATATTTATTCATATTCAATCAAAAGAATCCATGTCAATCGGCATTTTTTAATTAATGGCAAACTTTGATGTTAGCAATTCTTGCAACATATTTTTGTTTTGAATAATGCCAATTGGCAAAAAAACAAAAATATTTTGCAAGAATTGCTTACATCAAAGTTTGCCATAAATTAAAAAATGCCGATTGACATGGATTCTTTTGATTGAATATGAATAAATATTGTTTTTTATCGACCAATAAAAATTTATTTCCGATCAATATAAATCAATATAAGTCTGTATTACAGCTTATGAATCCATGTCAATTGGCATTATTCAAAACAAAAATATTTTGCAAGAATTGCTTACATCAAAGTTTGCCATAAATTAAAAAATGCCGATTGACATGGATTCTTTTAGTAGTATATAGTCGACTTTTTAGGCAATTAAAAAAATGTCTCCTTTTTAGCCAATTAAAACAAACCGGTTTGCCATTTTCCTCCCCGTTGCCTGAACCGGTATTTATCCCCTTTCCAGCAATTATTTCTTGCCAAAACCTGTTTTTTTTCTCGCCGAAATTTGTTTTCTTGTTTTGTGTTTTTTTATGCAATATTAGAAATTATTTATTTCTGATACACATATAAATATTGTTCTTACATTTGTCGCAAACAAATAATAAATAAATATTTTTTTGTTCAAACAACACAAAAAAAACCAATAATATCAAAGTTACAAAGTAGCACTGTACGTTTTTTTTCGAAAAAACAGGAACATGGAAAAAAGAAAGAATTGTTTTAGTAATGCATTTTTGCCATAGCGACTTTTCCAGCAATTATTTCTTGCCAAAACATGTTTTTTTCTTGCCACAACCTGTTTTTCTTATATTGGGTTTTTTATGTAAATTTAGAAATCATTTTATTATATATGATTATTTATGATACACATATAAATAATGTTTTAAAAAAAATTTATTTACAAATAATATTTAAAAATTGTTAATGAACATTTTAACGTATTTATCGCAATTGCGATGCTTATAAAGATATTTTAGAGGACTACCTTACACTTCGTTGCCTTTACACTTCGTTGCCATACTCTTCGTTACCTTACACTTCGTTGCCTACACTTCGTTGCCTACATACACTTCGTTGCATTTACACTTCGTTGCCTTTACACTATTATCCACTTAGATCCTACCTGTTTAGGCTAGATCTAACCTCATTAGGCCCAGAATATCTTTCTTACTCCTCAAAATCATTGCTATACTTCACCTAATTTCCTGAGGGCGCCCTTCGGGCGCCTACTAAGCCTAAGCTAAGGGCGCCCTTCGGGCGCCTACTAAGGCTAAGGCTAAGGCTTAGGCCCATCTGATAGCCTAATGTGGTAGGATCTAGCCTAACGAGGTAGGATCTAGCCTAACGAGGTAGGATCTAGCCTAAACAGGTAGGATCTAGCCTAAACAGGTAGGATCTAAGTGGATAATAGTGTAAAGGCAACGAAGTGTAGGGCAACGAAGTGTATGTAGGCAACGAAGTGTAGGCAACGAAGTGTAGGCAACGAAGTGTAAGGTAACGAAGAGTATGGCAACGAAGTGTAAGGGCAACGAAGTGTAAATTAGCCATTTTAGAGTCTCTGCTCGACTAAAACCAACAACTGTTCTTAAATATAAATAATATAACGAGTGTTCACCACATGTATTAGCGAATATATTTTGAACAGGTTTATAATTATACTGGATATCCTTTCTCCAATTATATAATTCTTGTGGGGGCCTATTACCTAAACTATCAAAATATTCTACTTTGTTTTCCTTATTAATTATAATAGAAACCCAATGAGTTCCTGGTTGATTCATAAAATCGTGATTTAAAATAAAAAATAGGATATATGTAAAATTAATGGTGGTGTTTTAAATTACAAAGTAAAGCTTTCAACTAATTAAGATATCCTTAAAATTACCGCTAAGGACGAAAAGGCTACATTAACCTTAAAAGTACTCAAAATTTCGCAAGAAGATTCAACGTTCATCAAGACTCGAAATGAAACCAGCGCGTATCAAGAATATTTATTAGTTGGAGATGATCCTATTCAGTTATATGATTTCTTTTGGAGTAAAAAAAAACAGCATTGTCCTATTCAGACAGTATTGAAGAAAGTAATGATGATCAATAAACAATATCTTTTTTTTCATCGAAACATTTGGGAGGTGGGGTTATTAAATCAAGTGTCCGTTGAATTATGAAATATTTATAATTTAATTGAAATTGTTTCTCTTTTTTGTTTAGTTTTTAGTTTTAGTTTGTTTTCATTTACCAAGTTTAAAAATGCGAAGGACTGCTAGTGATTATCGTTTATGTCGAAATTTTCGAAAACTGATTTTTGAAAATGATAAATTTTTATTAAAATTAAGAAAATCGTTCAAAAAGATTGATTGTTCTGAACAAATAAAAATGACAGAAGAATATTGTAAGAAAATAGTCTCATTTGAAAATGGTATTTTATTTAAAGTTGATACTTTCGAGGATCTTGTAATCGGAGTTTTTTGTGATATTCGCACAAATCCGTCACAAAAAAAAATTCAAGAATTGCTTTGTAAACTCATCGAAAATATTAGTGAACATATTGAAATGTGTATTTTAGAATGTGATCAAAGAAAAGGATTACGAAACCCTAGATTCGATGTAGAATTTTATTATGAGTGCGAAGATAGTGATAATGATTAATAAAAAAATAGTTCAACTTTTTTTCTTGTTTAAAAAGTATGTTTTTTTTTAATAAATAAAACACTGTAACACTATTTTATTTGTCATTTCTTTTTCATATGAGTTACTAATTAGAGATTGATGTTTTTGTTTTCTTGAATATAGTTTTCTTTTCTTTTGACATTGAGCTAAGTTTGTACCTGTAAAAACAAACATGAAAATACTAAAAAGAACTCCAAAACATAGAATATAATTTTTGTAATTAATAATAGGTGTTATTTGTCTTTGAGATAATAAAAGGGGAAAACAAGATGACTCTAATTTGAAACCTTGCTTTTTTCAACAAAGAACATTTTTTCTCCGTAAATGTAATAAACATCATCATTTATTAGTTGAAAATCACTAATTATGTGAGGAATGAAAGTTCTTTTTACAACTGGTTTAGGAAAGTTATGTATTAAAGCAGAAATTTATTCATTATGATTATATTCGGTAATCCATTTATCGTAATACTCTACTAATCGCTGTGAACGAACGTTAAATCTCAGTAATATATTTCCGTATGTAAATATTCTAAAATTTTCATTATTATCTGTCGCGAAGATCGCGATTTATCATCTCTTGGCGTTCTGCCACGTAAATCAACCTCAAAATTACCATAAATACAAGAATATACATTCCTTTTTTTTCACTTTTATAATTCTTTTATTCATCACTTTTATGTGTAATCTTCTCTTATATTTATTATTATAAAACATAAACTATTATTATTTAAACCTTATACAACTCAAACATATCTGTTACTTTGATTATAAATCTCCGTAACAATTGGTGACCCCGACGTTAAAGTTTCATGGAAGCTTTTTAACGTGAACAAACAACAAAATTTCAAGAAAACTTATTCAATCAAACTTCAAATCAAAGGTTTCAAGGAAACTTATTGATAAATCAATTTATAAATTTATAAAGATTTCACGGAAATCTTTTGTTATCAGTTTCAGTGGAAACGTGATATCATATCAGCATGGCTGAACGAATTTTTGCAGCAATGCAAACTTTATCAACAGAAATGGAGAGCAGCAAAGAAGATTATCTGAAAAAATTTGATCAACTTCCTCCACCTTGGACAAATTTGCAAAAAGTTACTTTTAGTGCACGTGTTCAAAAATTACAAGGTGATCTTGACACGTGGGATGAATATATGTCAAAGCTTGAAGGAAAAGCAAATGTATTAAGAAATGATGATGATGGCAAACAACAAATGTTTACTCGCATTGACACGGTCAAGCAAGAACATCGATCGTTAATCAATGATATTAAGATGATTATTTTGGAAGGAACTGGTTATTTGCGTGTTGCAATTCCTGAACCTGCTCGAATTTTACCACCAGCAACAGTTTCTCCAGCAACATTAAAAATTCCATCTTTAAATATTCAAAAATTTAATGGAGATTATTTAAAATGGAAATCTTTTTGGCAACGATTTGAAATTAATGTCCATAATCATCCGTTTTCAAATGTTGAAAAGTTGGATGCACTTATGGGATTGCTTGATGGTCTTGCCTTGGAAGAAGTTTCAGGATTTGAAATCGTTGGAGAAAATTACGACACGGTCGTCAATACACTTATTAATCGATTTGGAAATCCTAAAATTATTTTGAAAGAACTTTATAGTAACCTTCGACGAATACCAACTGCAACATCAAACGCTAAGAGCTTGAGAACTACTGTAAACACAATTGTCAACATGTGCCGTCAACTTGAAAATTATGGAGCAGATATTGATAATAATGCATTACAAACAGAAATTATCGAAAAAATGCCTCCATGGGAGCAACATGAATTGTCTTGGTTTCAACTTGAAACAGAATATGTTACAACTGAAATGATTTTAGAAAAAATGAAAAAGATTGCTTTGAAAGCTGAATTTTCAACACAAAATAATTTTTCATCAACAACTGCTAAAACTTATAGTCAGAATTCAAAAACTACAAAGAATGAAGATGAATACTGTAACTCAAGCAAAAGGTTTGCTTGTAGTTTATGCGAAGGTGATCATTGGACAGCAAATTGCCCACAATTTACAACTGTTGAAGAAAAAATAAAACGATTGAAACTCAAAAATTGCTGTACAAATTGCGCACGGCGAAATCATGATGCCAAACAATGTCATGCAAATGTTGTATGCCAAAATTGTGATGGAAATCATTATGCCTTTATTTGTCCAACAAGACTCAATACAACCTATCAAAAACCAAACACTTCAAATACATTCGTTTCAACTGGAGCACAACAAGGTTCTTTGCTAACAAAAAGAATTACTGTAATTAATCCTTATACAAATGAAACTGCTGATGCAACTGTATTATTTGATCCTGGATCTCAAAGAACATATGTTTCTGATAATTTGATCCGTCAGCTAAAGCTTCCAAGGGGAGCGAAAGAATGGTTAAATATCCAAGGTATTGGGGCTAAAGCCACCAATTATGATTCATCATTGGTAAAACTTCGCATCAAAACAACAGATGATTTTGAAGACATTGATGCAAATTCTATTCCAAAGATTGCGAATTCTGTATCGGTAATTTCTTATGAAGAAAATGATCCAACAAAATATACTGTAACTGAAGCAACTCCAGACATTTTAATTGGTATGGATTACTTTTTTACGTTTATTACATCATTTGAAAAACACAATGAAATGGTTATTGTTTATTCCAAAGTTGGACAAATGTTGTCCGGGAAAATTGATTCTTCAACAGGAAATACAACATTTTCTTCTTTGGCTATTGAAAAACCAAAAATGTTGGGTCAAGCTAAACAACAAGAATCATTAAAGAGTCGAGGATTTATACAACATCGACATCCAAGAACTTTTCATAATTCAACACTACCAAATCAATTAACTCGATCACAATCTGCTGAACATATTAAACGATTAATTTTAAAATACTCAACAACTGCCAAAATTGGACACTGTCATGGACAGAGTTTCCCACCAACACTTTCATCACAAAAGGAAAAAGTACATGAAACGAAAACAAAAATTTACACTGTATTTAATACAACATCGTCTGGAGGCGGGGAGTGCCTTACGGGTAAGTCAAGTGAAAAATGGAGATCACCAACTACAAAAATCCAAAAACGCTTAAACTATGAAACCTATTCAACGAAATTTAAATTAAATCAAATGAAAAGAGAATGTCATGGACAAACTTTGATATCACAACAAATTCAATCTAAACCATTTCTAAATAATAAAATGCTACCGTAACCCATGGGGTTGTTCAACTGCTGGTGGCGGGAGTGTCGCGAAGATCGCGATTTATCATCTCTTGGCGTTCTGCCACGTAAATCAACCTCAAAATTACCATAAATACAAGAATATACATTCCTTTTTTTTCACTTTTATAATTCTTTTATTCATCACTTTTATGTGTAATCTTCTCTTATATTTATTATTATAAAACATAAACTATTATTATTTAAACCTTATACAACTCAAACATATCTGTTACTTTGATTATAAATCTCCGTAACAATATCAGCATAAATAATTGTTGCGTTATCGAGTACACTTTTCCCTATTACGTAAATAGTATTATTGTATGTATCCGAAAACAGTTGTCTACGCTAATTACGATCTTCGAAAAATTCTTTTACAGGTAACATAACACCATGATCATGTTTGTATTCACTCCATTCAAAAAGCATTTTAATACCGTTAGATTTATATTCATTTTCTATCTTTTTTTTGATATCTTTTTCTAACGATTTATCAATAAATCTAATACACAACAATGGGACACAATCTTCCATTTTTTCTCTGATTTTTTAAATATAAATGCAAGTCTTTTATATTTTTTTTATCATTTAATTCCACCCTCATATAAGGTAACAGGTTTCTGGAGATGTCTTTTACGTGTTTACAAACCAATCACTCGGTTTTAATGGTTTTTTGTATTTGATTTAAGATTTTTACAGATTTGTTTTGATTATAGTTTCTTGAGCAGCATAACTTAAAAACGAGTGTGTCGATAAATAATTAATTAAAAATTGTTAAAACAGGCGTATTTAAAATAAATCACGCCTTTTTAATGAATACTTTGTTTCTAAATTGAACCATTATATTAAATTTTATGTTTTATTTAAAATTCATTACTTACAAAATGCGTAACCACTGTAAAGTAGGTGACTGTGTCCGCCACAATTATTTTTTTCTTAATAAATTGGCAAAAACTCAAAGTGATAAAAAACGTTTAAATTTAATAAAAAATGCAAAACCTGAAGAAATGCGTGCTTTAGTGGAAATTGCACATAATATTATTCATTCAAATTTTAAATTAAGTCCTAAAAAAACCAAAAAATTAACACCATTCGCCACACCCATCCGTGAACTGTCTCGCGCTCGTTCAGCAGCGTCTGTTAAAAGAGTTCTTCAAAAAGGAGATGGTTTTCCGCTTGCATCTTTATTATTACCCGTATTGCTGGCTGCTGGGCAGACGTTATTAGAATGAGCACTGCAGATAAATATTTTTTAGTAAAAGAAGATAAATATAAATCTTTAATTAAAAACAATGATTATGATCCCGATCATTTAAAAATTGCAAAAAATGATATAAATGATATATTAAAAAACCCCAAATTAGATACTTCTTCAAAAAATGCTTATTACAATATTGCTTTAAAAAATTTAATAAAAAAACAAGAAGAAATTAATGAAAGACCAATTAAAGTGGAAGATGCCGCTTTGGCAAAATCCAGTGTTAATATGGGCAACACCTTAAAAACATTAACAGCTTTATTACAAAAACAACAAAAACCCTTCTTTCCAAAGGTGCCACGTAAACGAATCAATAAAGTGCCATATGAAACGGTACCAAAAATTCAAAAACTCGAAGGTGATATGCCTTTTACACCGCCATCAGACTGGAAGAATGAAGATAACCCTTTTTCATCAAATGAATCACAACATTTATTCGATCAAGAAGCTGAATCTGATTATCCTTTATCAGATATAACACAAGACTCTTATCAGTCCGATGATACACTTTCCTCTATTACTGATCAACCAGATAATTCTGAAATTCATGCCTCACAACACAATTTTAAAGATTTAGTTACATCCTTTTTACAACAGAACCTTTAGCTAATCAAAAATCGGTTGAAAAAACACCTTTATCAAAAGAAAGGCGAAATGTAAGAGACAGAGCATCGAGTGCTGAAATCGATTCTAGAAAAACTGAAGAACTAGCTAGGTATTTGCTAAATAAACAAGAGTATGGTTTCACAGAAGAAGGACAACTGGTGAGTCCTACCAGTAAAAAAATCATCAAAGGAAGCAGTCATCAAGACATTGCCGAATATGCTGTTAATACTCTGGGCAAGAATACACCACCAGGCTTTAAGAAGGTGCAACAACAACTGAATAAGGATCCTTTAGTTCAAAGTATACGGTCAGATTCGAAAGGAAGATTTACTATTAATAATTGGGATAAATAAAATAATACTTTTGTATTCCTTTATTACTGCATTGTTTTTAAATAATAAATGGTTATAAAAAATTAAGAATTATTATGACTTGAAAATTTAAAAAGACGGTTAAATGCGCGCTTTTAAGGCTTTTCTTTAAAATTTTCTTAAAAATTAAAATAGAAAGGTAATAATATGCTAAGTTATATCAAAATTACTATATTAATCTATGAACATAAAGATAGGTAACTGCGTTATTTCTAAAATAATTGTTTAGAAGTATACAGATTGAAAAAATTTATTTAAATTTAAAATTTATTTGTTCATTTCTTTAAAAAATTTTTAAACGAAACGGAGATCGTAAAAAAATCAGATAAAATTTTCCAATTTTTTGGGTGCTTTTTCTATAGATTGAGTTCCTTTACCAAAGATATTACCAGCAAGTTTTATATTAATCCATTAATGAATTAACCTGGCACTCACTGGGTTGCTGTTTTCAATTACTTTACCACCATAAATCAAAATTTTATAAATTTTTATTTAATTATGTTTTAACATTTTGTTATTAAAATAGTTTGTGATAAAAAAACTTAGATTTTAAATGTTTTAGTCATCACTTTTTTCAACTGATTGTTGTTTCTTCCATTTTTTGTACATTTTCTCAGCATCATTGTCTATCAGGAAAGCTTTATTTAATGTTATACGTAATCCACATTCACATTTAAGATAGTAGCCTGTAATGTGGTATGTGTTTTTCGTATCTTTAATAGATTTAACATCCCAGCTTTCTGTTAGAAATTGTTCAATAGATTCATCGATGTCAATTTCGGATAAGTCCTGGGAATTACGGTATTTAATTAGTTTCTGAATGTTGTTTAACGTTTCCTTAAACTTTAGACCTTTTTCGCAGCAAAAATGTAGAATTTTATAATTTAGCGAACTGTCTTTGTCAGTGAAAACGCTAATTTGGGAGTCTGAATTAATATCTTTTAATATTCTGCCATTCGTCATACTTAAATTTTCGAATGATAGATTTATTTTACACAATATTTTAAATAAAACTTTTGGTCCTCCCATTTTAATCATGCCTTGGACGTTTACAAGGACAAAATTTATCTTCTCGTGTATTTTTAGGTAATAAAACAAAAATAATCAAATTTTTTGTTTTTTTTGATTCTGAGAAAATTGTTGTTACTGTTTTTTTCTTAAAGTTTACATAAATATATGTCCCGGATCCTGAATCCCAGTATCCTAAATTCCCTCACAGAGGTCAAGGAAATTAAGTGTAACTAAAAAGAGAGAGAGAGAAGGAACTATTTTTTATTGTGTGTGAAAAAAGTGTAACTTATAAAAAGAGAAGGGAGAATTTTTTATTGTGCATGAAAAAAAGTCGAGGTCATAAAAAAATTGAAGACAAAAAAAATAAGGAAGAAGGAAAGATTTTTTATTTTACAAAAAATCGCATTTATTTTCAGTGTTGAAGAAAAAATTGACTGGCTTAATATTATTTTCTTTGCTTCATCGATTGTAAATACTGTTGGGTAAACTTTTTTTTATTTTTTACTTCGCATCTATGTGTCCGGATAATATTTTTATCTATTTTTTGTTATTATTAATTATTACATGTGTTATCGGATATTATTTTACTAACCACACTGAATATTTTAAAAAGTCTTCTCAAAAGCTTGTTTCTGTTTTGGAATGTACGAAACACTAATTATCAAAAAAGCTAACGAAATGAAGATCCCTAGTTTTTTAGGAGTTTTTCCTGTTGATAGAATCCCGATCCCTAAAGTCTTGCCAGCTCATTTTATTTTAAATCACGATTTTATGAATCAACCAGGAACTCATTGGGTTTCTATTATAATCAATAAGGAAAACAAAGTAGAATATTTTGATAGTTTAGGTAATAGGCCCCCAAAAGAATTATATAATTGGAGAAAGGATATCCAGTATAATTATAAACCTGTTCAAAATATATTCGCTAATACATGTGGTGAACACTCGTTATATTATTTATATTTAAGAACAGTTGTTGGTTTTAGTCGAGCAGAGACTCTAAAATATCTTTATAAGCATCGCAATTGCGATAAATACGTTAAAAAGTTCATTAACAATTTTTAAATATTATTTGTAAATAAATTTTTTTTAAAACATTATTTATATGTGTATCAAAAATAATCATATATAATAAAATGATTTCTAAATTTACATAAAAAAACCCAATAAAAGAAAAACAGGTTGTGGCAAGAAAAAAGAAACAGGATTTGGCAAGAAATAATTGCTGGAAAAGTCGCTATGGCAAAAATGCATTACTAAAACAATTCTTTCTTTTTTCCATGTTCCTGTTTTTTCGAAAAAAAACGTACAGTGCTACTTTGTAACTTTGATATTATTGGTTTTTTTTGTGTTGTTTGAACAAAAAAATATTTATTTATTATTTGTTTGCGACAAATGTAAGAACAATATTTATATGTGTATCAGAAATAAATAATTTCTAATATTGCATAAAAAAACACAAAACAAGAAAACAAATTTCGGCGAGAAAAAAAACAGGTTTTGGCAAGAAATAATTGCTGGAAAGGGGATAAATACCGGTTCAGGCAACGGGGAGGAAAATGGCAAACCGGTTTGTTTTAATTGGCTAAAAAGGAGACATTTTTTTAATTGCCTAAAAAGTCGACTATATACTACTAAAAGAATCCATGTCAATCGGCATTTTTTAATTTATGGCAAACTTTGATGTAAGCAATTCTTGCAAAATATTTTTGTTTTGAATAATGCCAATTGACATGGATTCATAAGCTGTAATACAGACTTATATTGATTTATATTGATCGGAAATAAATTTTTATTGGTCGATAAAAAACAATATTTATTCATATTCAATCAAAAGAATCCATGTCAATCGGCATTTTTTAATTTATGGCAAACTTTGATGTAAGCAATTCTTGCAAAATATTTTTGTTTTGAATAATGCCAATTGACATGGATTCATAAGCTGTAATACAGACTTATATTGATTTATATTGATCGGAAATAAATTTTTATTGGTCGATAAAAAACAATATTTATTCATATTCAATCAAAAGAATCCATGTCAATCGGCATTTTTTAATTTATGGCAAACTTTGATGTTAGCAATTCTTGCAAAATATTTTTGTTTTGAATAATGCCAATTGACATGGATTCATAAGCTGTAATACAGACTTATATTGATTTATATTGATCGGAAATAAATTTTTATTGGTCGATAAAAAACAATATTTATTCATATTCAATCAAAAGAATCCATGTCAATCGGCATTTTTTAATTTATGGCAAACTTTGATGTAAGCAATTCTTGCAAAATATTTTTGTTTTGAATAATGCCAATTGACATGGATTCATAAGCTGTAATACAGACTTATATTGATTTATATTGATCGGAAATTAATTTTTATTGGTCGATAAAAAACAATATTTATTCATATTCAATCAAAAGAATCCATGTCAATCGGCATTTTATAATTTATGGCAAACTTTGTTGTTAGCATTTCTTGCAACATATTTTTGTTTTGAATAATGCCAATTGACATGGATTCATAAGCTGTAATACAGACTTATATTGATTTATGTTGATCGGAAATAAATTTTTATTGGTCGATAAAAAACGATATTTATTCATATTCACTCAAAGGAATCCATGTCAATCGGCATTTTATAATTTATGGCAAACTTTGTTGTTAGCAACTCTTGCAAAATATTCTTAAAACGATTGTTTTGAATAATGCCAATTGACATGGATTCATAAGCTGTAATCCAGACTTATATTGATTTATGTTGATCGGAAATAAATTTTTATTGGTCGATAAAAAACGATATTTATTCATATTCACTCAAAATAATCCATGTCAATCGGCATTTTATAATTTATGGCAAACTTTGTTGTTAGCAACTCTTGCAAAATATTCTTAAAACGATTGTTTTGAATAATGCCAATTGACATGGATTTATAAGCTGGAATACAGAATTATATTGATTTATATTGATCGGAAATAAGTTTTTATTGGTCGATAAAAAACAATATTTATTCATATTCAATCAAAAGAATCCATGTCAATCGGCATTTTATAATTTATGGCAAACTTTGTTGTTAGCATTTCTTGCAAAATATTTTTGTTTTGAATAATGCCAATTGACATGGATTCATAAGCCGTAATACAGACTTATATTGATTTATATTGATCGGAAATAAGTTTTTATTGGTCGATAAAAAACAATATTTATTCATATTCAATCAAAAGAATCCATGTCAATCGGCATTTTATGATTTATGCCAAACTTTGTTGTTAGCATTTCTTGCAAAATATTTTTGTTTTGAATAATGCCAATTGACATGGATTCATAAGCTGAAATACAGACTTATATTGATTTATATTGATCGGAAATAAGTTTTTTTTGGTCGATAAAAAACAATATTTATTCATATTCAATCAAAAGAATCCATGTCAATCGGCATTTTATAATTTATGGCAAACTTTGTTGTTAGCAACTCTTGCAAAATATTCTTAAAACGATTGTTTTGAATAATGCCAATTGACATGGATTCATAAGCTGTAATCCAGACTTATATTGATTTATGTTGATCGGAAATAAATTTTTATTGGTCGATAAAAAACGATATTTATTCATATTCACTCAAAATAATCCATGTCAATCGGCATTTTATAATTTATGGCAAACTTTGTTGTTAGCAACTCTTGCAAAATATTCTTAAAACGATTGTTTTGAATAATGCCAATTGACATGGATTTATAAGCTGGAATACAGAATTATATTGATTTATATTGATCGGAAATAAGTTTTTATTGGTCGATAAAAAACAATATTTATTCATATTCAATCAAAAGAATCCATGTCAATCGGCATTTTATAATTTATGGCAAACTTTGTTGTTAGCATTTCTTGCAAAATATTTTTGTTTTGAATAATGCCAATTGACATGGATTCATAAGCCGTAATACAGACTTATATTGATTTATATTGATCGGAAATAAGTTTTTATTGGTCGATAAAAAACAATATTTATTCATATTCAATCAAAAGAATCCATGTCAATCGGCATTTTATGATTTATGCCAAACTTTGTTGTTAGCATTTCTTGCAAAATATTTTTGTTTTGAATAATGCCAATTGACATGGATTCATAAGCTGTAATACAGACTTATATTGACTTATATTGATCGGAAATAAATTTTTATTGGTCGATAAAAAACAATATTTATTCATATTCAATCAAAAGAATCCATGTCAATCGGCATTTTATGATTTATGCCAAACTTTGTTGTTAGCATTTCTTGCAAAATATTTTTGTTTTGAATAATGCCAATTGACATGGATTCATAAGCTGAAATACAGACTTATATTGATTTATATTGATCGGAAATAAGTTTTTTTTGGTCGATAAAAAACAATATTTATTCATATTCACTCAAAGGAATCCATGTCAATCGGCATTTTATAATTTATGGCAAACTTTGTTGTTAGCATTTCTTGCAAAATATTCTTAAAACGATTGTTTTGAATAATGCCAATTGACATGGATTCATAAGCTGTAATCCAGACTTATATTGATTTATGTTGATCGGAAATAAATTTTTATTGGTCGATAAAAAACGATATTTATTCATATTCACTCAAAATAATCCATGTCAATCGGCATTTTATAATTTATGGCAAACTTTGTTGTTAGCAACTCTTGCAAAATATTCTTAAAACGATTGTTTTGAATAATGCCAATTGACATGGATTTATAAGCTGGAATACAGAATTATATTGATTTATATTGATCGGAAATAAGTTTTTATTGGTCGATAAAAAACAATATTTATTCATATTCAATCAAAAGAATCCATGTCAATCGGCATTTTATAATTTATGGCAAACTTTGTTGTTAGCATTTCTTGCAAAATATTTTTGTTTTGAATAATGCCAATTGACATGGATTCATAAGCCGTAATACAGACTTATATTGATTTATATTGATCGGAAATAAGTTTTTATTGGTCGATAAAAAACAATATTTATTCATATTCAATCAAAAGAATCCATGTCAATCGGCATTTTATGATTTATGCCAAACTTTGTTGTTAGCATTTCTTGCAAAATATTTTTGTTTTGAATAATGCCAATTGACATGGATTCATAAGCTGTAATACAGACTTATATTGATTTATATTGATCGGAAATAAATTTTTATTGGTCGATAAAAAACAATATTTATTCATATTCAATCAAAAGAATCCATGTCAATCGGCATTTTATGATTTATGCCAAACTTTGTTGTTAGCATTTCTTGCAAAATATTTTTGTTTTGAATAATGCCAATTGACATGGATTCATAAGCTGAAATACAGACTTATATTGATTTATATTGATCGGAAATAAGTTTTTTTTGGTCGATAAAAAACAATATTTATTCATATTCAATCAAAAGAATCCATGTCAATCGGCATTTTATAATTTATGGCAAACTTTGTTGTTAGCATTTCTTGCAAAATATTTTTGTTTTGAATAATGCCAATTGACATGGATTCATAAGCTGTAATACAGACTTATATTGATTTATGTTGATCGGAAATAAATTTTTATTGGTCGATAAAAAACGATATTTATTCATATTAACTCAAAGGAATCCATGTCAATCGGCATTTTATAATTTATGGCAAACTTTGTTGTTAGCAACTCTTGCAACATATTTTTGTTTTGAATAATGCCAATTGACATGGATTCATAAGCTGTAATACAGACTTATATTGATTTATGTTGATCGGAAATAAATTTTTATTGGTCGATAAAAAACGATATTTATTCATATTCACTCAAAGGAATCCATGTCAATCGGCATTTTATAATTTATGGCAAACTTTGTTGTTAGCAACTCTTGCAAAATATTCTTAAAACGATTGTTTTGAATAATGCCAATTGACATGGATTCATAAGCTGTAATCCAGACTTATATTGATTTATGTTGATCGGAAATAAATTTTTATTGGTCGATAAAAAACGATATTTATTCATATTCACTCAAAATAATCCATGTCAATCGGCATTTTATAATTTATGGCAAACTTTGTTGTTAGCAACTCTTGCAAAATATTCTTAAAACGATTGTTTTGAATAATGCCAATTGACATGGATTTATAAGCTGGAATACAGAATTATATTGATTTATATTGATCGGAAATAAGTTTTTATTGGTCGATAAAAAACAATATTTATTCATATTCAATCAAAAGAATCCATGTCAATCGGCATTTTATAATTTATGGCAAACTTTGTTGTTAGCATTTCTTGCAAAATATTTTTGTTTTGAATAATGCCAATTGACATGGATTCATAAGCCGTAATACAGACTTATATTGATTTATATTGATCGGAAATAAGTTTTTATTGGTCGATAAAAAACAATATTTATTCATATTCAATCAAAAGAATCCATGTCAATCGGCATTTTATAATTTATGGCAAACTTTGTTGTTAGCATTTCTTGCAAAATATTTTTGTTTTGAATAATGCCAATTGACATGGATTCATAAGCTGTAATACAGACTTATATTGATTTATATTGATCGGAAATAAGTTTTTATTGGTCGATAAAAAACGATATTTATTCTTATTCACTCAAAGGAATCCATGTCAATCGGCATTTTATAATTTATGGCAAACTTTGTTGTTAGCATTTCTTGCAAAATATTTTTGTTTTGAATAATGCCAATTGACATGGATTCATAAGCTGTAATACAGACTTATATTGATTTATATTGATCGGAAATAAATTTTTATTGGTCGATAAAAAACAATATTTATTCATATTCAATCAAAAGAATCCATGTCAATCGGCATTTTATGATTTATGCCAAACTTTGTTGTTAGCATTTCTTGCAAAATATTTTTGTTTTGAATAATGCCAATTGACATGGATTCATAAGCTGAAATACAGACTTATATTGATTTATATTGATCGGAAATAAGTTTTTTTTGGTCGATAAAAAACAATATTTATTCATATTCAATCAAAAGAATCCATGTCAATCGGCATTTTATAATTTATGGCAAACTTTGTTGTTAGCATTTCTTGCAAAATATTTTTGTTTTGAATAATGCCAATTGACATGGATTCATAAGCTGTAATACAGACTTATATTGATTTATATTGATCGGAAATAAGTTTTTATTGGTCGATAAAAAACAATATTTATTCATATTCAATCAAAAGAGTCCATGTCAATCGGCATTTTATAATTTATGGCAAACTTTGTTGTTAGCATTTCTTGCAAAATATTTTTGTTTTGAATAATGCCAATTGACATGGATTCATAAGCTGTAATACAGACTTATATTGATTTATATTGATCGGAAATAAGTTTTTATTGGTCGATAAAAAACAATATTTATTCATATTCAATCAAAAGAATCCATGTCAATCGGCATTTTATAATTTATGGCAAACTTTGTTGTTAGCATTTCTTGCAAAATATTTTTGTTTTGAATAATGCCAATTGACATGGATTCATAAGCTGTAATACAGACTTATATTGATTTATGTTGATCGGAAATAAATTTTTATTGGTCGATAAAAAACGATATTTATTCATATTAACTCAAAGGAATCCATGTCAATCGGCATTTTATAATTTATGGCAAACTTTGTTGTTAGCAACTCTTGCAAAATATTCTTAAAACGATTGTTTTGAATAATGCCAATTGACATGGATTCATAAGCTGTAATCCAGACTTATATTGATTTATGTTGATCGGAAATAAATTTTTATTGGTCGATAAAAAACGATATTTATTCATATTCACTCAAAATAATCCATGTCAATCGGCATTTTATAATTTATGGCAAACTTTGTTGTTAGCAACTCTTGCAAAATATTCTTAAAACGATTGTTTTGAATAATGCCAATTGACATGGATTTATAAGCTGGAATACAGAATTATATTGATTTATATTGATCGGAAATAAGTTTTTATTGGTCGATAAAAAACAATATTTATTCATATTCAATCAAAAGAATCCATGTCAATCGGCATTTTATAATTTATGGCAAACTTTGATGTTAGCAATTCTTGCAAAATATTTTTGTTTTGAATAATGCCAATTGACATGGATTCATAAGCTGTAATACAGACTTATATTGATTTATATTGATCGGAAATAAGTTTTTATTGGTCGATAAAAAACAATATTTATTCATATTCAATCAAAAGAATCCATGTCAATCGGCATTTTTTAATTTATGGCAAACTTTGATGTTAGCAATTCTTGCAAAATATTTTTGTTTTGAATAATGCCAATTGACATGGATTCATAAGCTGTAATACAGACTTATATTGATTTATATTGATCGGAAATAAGTTTTTATTGGTCGATAAAAAACAATATTTATTCATATTCACTCAAAATAATCCATGTCAATCGGCATTTTATAATTTATGGCAAACTTTGTTGTTAGCAATTCTTGCAACATATTTTTGTTTTGAATAATGCCAATTGACATGGATTCATAAGCTGTAATACAGACTTATATTGATTTATATTGATCGGAAATAAGTTTTTATTGGTCGATAAAAAACAATATTTATTCATATTCACTCAAAATAATCCATGTCAATCGGCATTTTATAATTTATGGCAAACTTTGATGTTAGCAATTCTTGCAAAATATTTTTGTTTTGAATAATGCCAATTGACATGGATTCATAAGCTGTAATACAGACTTATATTGATTTATATTGATCGGAAATAAGTTTTTATTGGTCGATAAAAAACAATATTTATTCATATTCACTCAAAATAATCCATGTCAATCGGCATTTTATAATTTATGGCAAACTTTGATGTTAGCAATTCTTGCAAAATATTTTTGTTTTGAATAATGCCAATTGACATGGATTCATAAGCTGTAATACAGACTTATATTGATTTATATTGATCGGAAATAAGTTTTTATTGGTCGATAAAAAACAATATTTATTCATATTCACTCAAAATAATCCATGTCAATCGGCATTTTATAATTTATGGCAAACTTTGATGTTAGCAATTCTTGCAAAATATTTTTGTTTTGAATAATGCCAATTGACATGGATTCATAAGCTGTAATACAGACTTATATTGATTTATATTGATCGGAAATAAGTTTTTATTGGTCGATAAAAAACAATATTTATTCATATTCAATCAAAAGAATCCATGTCAATCGGCATTTTTTAATTTATGGCAAACTTTGATGTTAGCAATTCTTGCAAAATATTTTTGTTTTGAATAATGCCAATTGACATGGATTCATAAGCTGTAATACAGACTTATATTGATTTATATTGATCGGAAATAAGTTTTTATTGGTCGATAAAAAACAATATTTATTCATATTCAATCAAAAGAATCCATGTCAATCGGCATTTTTTAATTTATGGCAAACTTTGATGTTAGCAATTCTTGCAAAATATTTTTGTTTTGAATAATGCCAATTGACATGGATTCATAAGCTGTAATACAGACTTATATTGATTTATATTGATCGGAAATAAGTTTTTATTGGTCGATAAAAAACAATATTTATTCATATTCAATCAAAAGAATCCATGTCAATCGGCATTTTATAATTTATGGCAAACTTTGTTGTTAGCAATTCTTGCAACATATTTTTGTTTTGAATAATGCCAATTGACATGGATTCATAAGCTGTAATACAGACTTATATTGATTTATATTGATCGGAAATAAGTTTTTATTGGTCGATAAAAAACAATATTTATTCATATTCACTCAAAATAATCCATGTCAATCGGCATTTTATAATTTATGGCAAACTTTGATCTTAGCAATTCTTGCAAAATATTTTTGTTTTGAATAATGCCAATTGACATGGATTCATAAGCTGTAATACAGACTTATATTGATTTATATTGATCGGAAATAAATTTTTATTGGTCGATAAAAAACAATATTTATTCATATTCAATCAAAAGAATCCATGTCAATCGGCATTTTATAATTTATGGCAAACTTTGTAGTTAGCAATTCTTGCAAAATATTTTTGTTTTGAATAATGCCAATTGACATGGATTCATAAGCTGTATTACAGACTTATATTGATTTATGTTGATCGGAAATAAATTTTTAATAGTCGATAAAAAACAATATTTATTCATATTAACTCAAAGGAATCCATGTCAATCGGCATTTTATAATTTATGGCAAACTTTGTTGTTAGCAATTCTTGCAACATATTTTTGTTTTGAATAATGCCAATTGACATGGATTCATAAGCTGTATTACAGACTTATATTGATTTATATTGATCGGAAATTAATTTTTATTGGTCGATAAAAAACAATATTTATTCATATTCACTCAAAATAATCCATGTCAATCGGCATTTTATAATTTATGGCAAACTTTGTTGTTAGCAATTCTTGCAACATATTTTTGTTTTGAATAATGCCAATTGACATGGATTCATAAGCTGTAATACAGACTTATATTGATTTATATTGATCGGAAATTAATTTTTATTGGTCGATAAAAAACAATATTTGTTCATATTCACTCAAAATAATCCATGTCAATCGGCATTTTATAATTTATGGCAAACTTTGTTGTTAGCAATTCTTGCAACATATTTTTGTTTTGAATAATGCCAATTTTCATGGATTCATAAGCTGTAATACAGACTTATATTGATTTATGTTGATCGGAAATTAATTTTTATTGGTCGATAAAAAACAATATTTAGTCATATTTAGAGACGTTCACTTGATTTTCAAAGTTCTCGAGTCGCAATAAATTTGGTACCATTAGATTCGCCGCAAAAAAATTAGTTGATATAAAAAAAGAAAAATAAAAAATAAATTAATATTGCAACTTAATTTATTGTTAGAAAATAGCGAATTTATTTTTTTTTTCGGTCGGGGGACACATTTCTTTCTTCAATATTTTCGTGTTGCATTTGCAAATTGAACTTTTTTTGCATTTAACCCGAGGACGGGTTTGAACCTGCGCACACTTGCCTCATGCTCCCCCGTCTTCTCCACTGCGACAAGCATGCAAGCGCAGCGAGTCACTTTTTTGCAACCATCTAACTTTTGAGAAAAAGCTAAGCTGAAAATTAGAAAAAATGAGTTTTTATTTTTTCCTGTAATTTCCTGTAATTTCTAAAAATATGGTAAGATAGAGAATGAGAAGCTCTATTAAACTGCTGTGGTGGCTTATGTGAGCGTGACTGAGCGTAATGTATCACTTTATCAAAAACGTGAAAAAATGCGATTTTTTAGACTTTTCTCCAATTTTTTGTATGAAAGTGATATTTGAAAGTTGCATTTTTGAAATCTCCGTATTTTTTTACATCTAGAAGGATAAAAATCATATTTATAAAAAAAAGATAAAAAATCTACAGTATGCCTCTCTTCGTTTTTCCTTTGGACGAAAAAAAGTGAAGGGGAACACTCGCGTCTGAGTCGCGCGTGCACGTCTCTAGTCATATTCAATCAAAATAATCCATGTCAATCGGCATTATATAATTTATGGCAAACTTTGTAGTTAGCAATTCTTGCAAAATATTTTTGTTTTGAATAATGCCAATTGACATGGATTCATAAGCTGTAATACAGACTTATATTGATTTATGTTGATCGGAAATAAATTTTTATTGGTCGATAAAAAACAATATTTATTCATATTCACTCAAAATAATCCATGTCAATCGGCATTTTATAATTTATGGCAAACTTTGTTGTTATCAATTCTTGCAAAATATTTTTGTTTTGAATAATGCCAATTGACATGGATTCATAAGCTGTAATACAGACTTATATTGATTTATGTTGATCGGAAATAAATTTTTAATGGTCGATAAAAAACAATATTTGTTCATATTCACTCAAAATAATCCATGTCAATCGGCATTTTATAATTTATGGCAAACTTTGTTGTTAGCAATTCTTGCAACATATTTTTGTTTTGAATAATGCCAATTTTCATGGATTCATAAGCTGTAATACAGACTTATATTGATTTATGTTGATCGGAAATAAATTTTTAATGGTCGATAAAAAACAATATTTATTCATATTCACTCAAAATAATCCATGTCAATCGGCATTATATAATTTATGGCAAACTTTGTAGTTAGCAATTCTTGCAAAATATTTTTGTTTTGAATAATGCCAATTGACATGGATTCATAAGCTGTAATACAGACTTATATTGATTTATTTTGATCGGAAATTAATTTTTATTGGTCGATAAAAAACAATATTTAGTCATATTCAATCAAAAGAATCCATGTCAATCGGCATTTTTTAATTTATGGCAAACTTTGATGTTAGCAATTCTTGCAACATATTTTTGTTTTGAATAATGCCAATTTTCATGGATTCATAAGCTGTAATACAGACTTATATTGATTTATATTGATCGGAAATAAATTTTTATTGGTCGATAAAAAACAATATTTATTCATATTCAATCAAAAGAATCCATGTCAATCGGCATTTTATAATTTATGGCAAACTTTGTTGTTAGCAATTCTTGCAACATATTTTTGTTTTGAATAATGCCAATTGACATGGATTCATAAGCTGTAATACAGACTTATATTGATTTATATTGATCGGAAATAAGTTTTTATTGGTCGATAAAAAACAATATTTATTCATATTCACTCAAAATAATCCATGTCAATCGGCATTTTTTAATTTATGGCAAACTTTGATGTTAGCAATTCTTGCAAAATATTTTTGTTTTGAATAATGCCAATTGACATGGATTCATAAGCTGTAATACAGACTTATATTGATTTATATTGATCGGAAATAAGTTTTTATTGGTCGATAAAAAACAATATTTATTCATATTCAATCAAAAGAATCCATGTCAATCGGCATTTTATAATTTATGGCGAACTTTGTTGTTAGCAATTCTTGCAACATATTTTTGTTTTGAATAATGCCAATTGACATGGATTCATAAGCTGTAATACAGACTTATATTGATTTATATTGATCGGAAATAAGTTTTTATTGGTCGATAAAAAACAATATTTATTCATATTCAATCAAAAGAATCCATGTCAATCGGCATTTTTTAATTTATGGCAAACTTTGATGTTAGCAATTCTTGCAAAATATTTTTGTTTTGAATAATGCCAATTGACATGGATTCATAAGCTGTAATACAGACTTATATTGATTTATATTGATCGGAAATAAGTTTTTATTGGTCGATAAAAAACAATATTTATTCATATTCAATCAAAAGAATCCATGTCAATCGGCATTTTATAATTTATGGCAAACTTTGTTGTTAGCATTTCTTGCAAAATATTTTTGTTTTGAATAATGCCAATTGACATGGATTCATAAGCTGTAATACAGACTTATATTGATTTATATTGATCGGAAATAAGTTTTTATTGGTCGATAAAAAACAATATTTATTCATATTCAATCAAAATAATCCATGTCAATCGGCATTTTATAATTTATGGCAAACTTTGTTGTTAGCAATTCTTGCAAAATATTTTTGTTTTGAATAATGCCAATTGACATGGATTCATAAGCTGTAATACAGACTTATATTGATTTATATTGATCGGAAATAAGTTTTTATTGGTCGATAAAAAACAATATTTATTCATATTCAATCAAAAGAATCCATGTCAATCGGCATTTTATAATTTATGGCAAACTTTGTTGTTAGCATTTCTTGCAAAATATTTTTGTTTTGAATAATGCCAATTGACATGGATTCATAAGCTGTAATACAGACTTATATTGATTTTTATTGATCGGAAATAAATTTTTATTGGTCGATAAAAAACAATATTTATTCATATTCACTCAAAATAATCCATGTCAATCGGCATTTTTTAATTTATGGCAAACTTTGATGTTAGCAATTCTTGCAAAATATTTTTGTTTTGAATAATGCCAATTGACATGGATTCATAAGCTGTAATACAGACTTATATTGATTTATATTGATCGGAAATAAGTTTTTATTGGTCGATAAAAAACAATATTTATTCATATTCAATCAAAAGAATCCATGTCAATCGGCATTTTTTAATTTATGGCAAACTTTGATGTTAACAATTCTTGCAAAATATTTTTGTTTTGAATAATGCCAATTGACATGGATTTATAAGCTGTAATACAGACTTATATTGATTTATATTGATCGGAAATAAGTTTTTATTGGTCGATAAAAAACAATATTTATTCATATTCAATCAAAAGAATCCATGTCAATCGGCATTTTATAATTTATGGCAAACTTTGTTGTTAGCATTTCTTGCAAAATATTTTTGTTTTGAATAATGCCAATTGACATGGATTCATAAGCTGTATTACAGACTTATATTGATTTATATTGATCGGAAATTAATTTTTATTGGTCGATAAAAAACAATATTCATTCATATTCAATCAAAAGAATCCATGTCAATCGGCATTTTTTAATTTATGGCAAACTTTGATGTTAGCAATTCTTGCAAAATATTTTTGTTTTGAATAATGCCAATTGACATGGATTTATAAGCTGTAATACAGACTTATATTGATTTATATTGATCGGAAATAAGTTTTTATTGGTCGATAAAAAACAATATTTATTCATATTCAATCAAAAGAATCCATGTCAATCGGCATTTTATAATTTATGGCAAACTTTGTTGTTAGCAATTCTTGCAACATATTTTTGTTTTGAATAATGCCAATTGACATGGATTCATAAGCTGTATTACAGACTTATATTGATTTATATTGATCGGAAATTAATTTTTATTGGTCGATAAAAAACAATATTTATTCATATTCACTCAAAATAATCCATGTCAATCGGCATTTTATAATTTATGGCAAACTTTGTTGTTAGCAATTCTTGCAACATATTTTTGTTTTGAATAATGCCAATTGACATGGATTCATAAGCTGTAATACAGACTTATATTGATTTATATTGATCGGAAATAAGTTTTTATTGGTCGATAAATAACAATATTTATTCATATTCAATCAAAAGAATCCATGTCAATCGGCATTTTTTAATTTATGGCAAACTTTGATGTTAGCAATTCTTGCAAAATATTTTTGTTTTGAATAATGCCAATTGACATGGATTCATAAGCTGTAATACAGACTTATATTGATTTATATTGATCGGAAATAAGTTTTTATTGGTCGATAAAAAACAATATTTATTCATATTCAATCAAAAGAATCCATGTCAATCGGCATTTTATAATTTATGGCAAACTTTGTTGTTAGCATTTCTTGCAAAATATTTTTGTTTTGAATAATGCCAATTGACATGGATTCATAAGCTGTAATACAGACTTATATTGATTTATATTGATCGGAAATAAGTTTTTATTGGTCGATAAAAAACAATATTTATTCATATTCACTCAAAATAATCAATCGGCATTTTTTAATTTATGGCAAACTTTGATGTTAGCAATTCTTGCAAAATATTTTTGTTTTGAATAATGCCAATTGACATGGATTCATAAGCTGTAATACAGACTTATATTGATTTATATTGATCGGAAATAAGTTTTTATTGGTCGATAAAAAACAATATTTATTCATATTCAATCAAAAGAATCCATGTCAATCGGCATTTTTTAATTTATGGCAAACTTTGATGTTAGCAATTCTTGCAAAATATTTTTGTTTTGAATAATGCCAATTGACATGGATTCATAAGCTGTAATACATACTTATATTGATTTATATTGATCGGAAATAAGTTTTTATTGGTCGATAAAAAACAATATTTATTCATATTCAATCAAAAGAATCCATGTCAATCGGCATTTTTTAATTTATGGCAAACTTTGATGTTAGCAATTCTTGCAAAATATTTTTGTTTTGAATAATGCCAATTGACATGGATTCATAAGCTGTAATACAGACTTATATTGATTTATATTGATCGGAAATAAATTTTTATTGGTCGATAAAAAACAATATTTATTCATATTCAATCAAAAGAATCCATGTCAATCGGCATTTTATAATTTATGGCAAACTTTGTTGTTAGCATTTCTTGCAAAATATTTTTGTTTTGAATAATGCCAATTGACATGGATTCATAAGCTGTAATACAGACTTATTTTGATTTATATTGATCGGAAATAAATTTTTATTGGTCGATAAAAAACAATATTTATTCATATTAACTCAAAGGAATCCATGTCAATCGGCATTTTATAATTTATGGCAAACTTTGTAGTTAGCAATTCTTGCAAAATATTTTTGTTTTGAATAATGCCAATTGACATGGATTCATAAGCTGTAATACAGACTTATATTGATTTATATTGATCGGAAATAAGTTTTTATTGGTCGATAAAAAACAATATTTATTCATATTCACTCAAAATAATCAATCGGCATTTTATAATTTATGGCAAACTTTGTTGTTAGCAATTCTTGCAAAATATTTTTGTTTTGAATAATGCCAATTGACATGGATTCATAAGCTGTAATACAGACTTATATTGATTTATATTGATCGGAAATAAGTTTTTATTGGTCGATAAAAAACAATATTTATTCATATTCAATCAAAAGAATCCATGTCAATCGGCATTTTTTAATTTATGGCAAACTTTGATGTTAGCAATTCTTGCAAAATATTTTTGTTTTGAATAATGCCAATTGACATGGATTCATAAGCTGTAATACAGACTTATATTGATTTATATTGATCGGAAATAAGTTTTTATTGGTCGATAAAAAACAATATTTATTCATATTCAATCAAAAGAATCCATGTCAATCGGCATTTTATAATTTATGGCAAACTTTGTTGTTAGCATTTCTTGCAAAATATTTTTGTTTTGAATAATGCCAATTGACATGGATTCATAAGCTGTAATACAGACTTATATTGATTTATATTGATCGGAAATAAGTTTTTATTGGTCGATAAAAAACAATATTTATTCATATTCAATCAAAATAATCAATCGGCATTTTATAATTTATGGCAAACTTTGTTGTTAGCAATTCTTGCAAAATATTTTTGTTTTGAATAATGCCAATTGACATGGATTCATAAGCTGTAATACAGACTTATATTGATTTATATTGATCGGAAATAAGTTTTTATTGGTCGATAAAAAACAATATTTATTCATATTCAATCAAAATAATCAATCGGCATTTTATAATTTATGGCAAACTTTGTTGTTAGCAATTCTTGCAAAATATTTTTGTTTTGAATAATGCCAATTGACATGGATTCATAAGCTGTAATACAGACTTATATTGATTTATATTGATCGGAAATAAGTTTTTATTGGTCGATAAAAAACAATATTTATTCATATTCAATCAAAAGAATCCATGTCAATCGGCATTTTTTAATTTATGGCAAACTTTGATGTTAGCAATTCTTGCAAAATATTTTTGTTTTGAATAATGCCAATTGACATGGATTCATAAGCTGTAATACAGACTTATATTGATTTATATTGATCGGAAATAAGTTTTTATTGGTCGATAAAAAACAATATTTATTCATATTCAATCAAAAGAATCCATGTCAATCGGCATTTTATAATTTATGGCAAACTTTGTTGTTAGCATTTCTTGCAAAATATTTTTGTTTTGAATAATGCCAATTGACATGGATTCATAAGCTGTAATACAGACTTATATTGATTTATATTGATCGGAAATAAGTTTTTATTGGTCGATAAAAAACAATATTTATTCATATTCAATCAAAATAATCAATCGGCATTTTATAATTTATGGCAAACTTTGTTGTTAGCAATTCTTGCAAAATATTTTTGTTTTGAATAATGCCAATTGACATGGATTCATAAGCTGTAATACAGACTTATATTGATTTATATTGATCGGAAATAAGTTTTTATTGGTCGATAAAAAACAATATTTATTCATATTCACTCAAAATAATCAATCGGCATTTTATAATTTATGGCAAACTTTGTTGTTAGCAATTCTTGCAAAATATTTTTGTTTTGAATAATGCCAATTGACATGGATTCATAAGCTGTAATACAGACTTATATTGATTTATATTGATCGGAAATAAGTTTTTATTGGTCGATAAAAAACAATATTTATTCATATTCATTCAAAAGAATCCATGTCAATCGGCATTTTTTAATTTATGGCAAACTTTGATGTTAGCAATTCTTGCAAAATATTTTTGTTTTGAATAATGCCAATTGACATGGATTCATAAGCTGTAATACAGACTTATATTGATTTATATTGATCGGAAATAAGTTTTTATTGGTCGATAAAAAACAATATTTATTCATATTCAATCAAAAGAATCCATGTCAATCGGCATTTTTTAATTTATGGCAAACTTTGATGTTAGCAATTCTTGCAAAATATTTTTGTTTTGAATAATGCCAATTGACATGGATTCATAAGCTGTAATACAGACTTATATTGATTTATATTGATCGGAAATAAGTTTTTATTGGTCGATAAAAAACAATATTTATTCATATTCAATCAAAAGAATCCATGTCAATCGGCATTTTTTAATTTATGGCAAACTTTGATGTTAGCAATTCTTGCAAAATATTTTTGTTTTGAATAATGCCAATTGACATGGATTCATAAGCTGTAATACATACTTATATTGATTTATATTGATCGGAAATAAGTTTTTATTGGTCGATAAAAAACAATATTTATTCATATTCAATCAAAAGAATCCATGTCAATCGGCATTTTTTAATTTATGGCAAACTTTGATGTTAGCAATTCTTGCAAAATATTTTTGTTTTGAATAATGCCAATTGACATGGATTCATAAGCTGTAATACAGACTTATATTGATTTATATTGATCGGAAATAAATTTTTATTGGTCGATAAAAAACAATATTTATTCATATTCAATCAAAAGAATCCATGTCAATCGGCATTTTATAATTTATGGCAAACTTTGTTGTTAGCATTTCTTGCAAAATATTTTTGTTTTGAATAATGCCAATTGACATGGATTCATAAGCTGTAATACAGACTTATATTGATTTATATTGATCGGAAATAAATTTTTATTGGTCGATAAAAAACAATATTTAGTCATATTCAATCAAAAGAATCCATGTCAATCGGCATTTTATAATTTATGGCAAACTTTGTTGTTAGCATTTCTTGCAAAATATTTTTGTTTTGAATAATGCCAATTGACATGGATTCATAAGCTGTAATACAGACTTATTTTGATTTATATTGATCGGAAATAAATTTTTATTGGTCGATAAAAAACAATATTTATTCATATTAACTCAAAGGAATCCATGTCAATCGGCATTTTATAATTTATGGCAAACTTTGTAGTTAGCAATTCTTGCAAAATATTTTTGTTTTGAATAATGCCAATTGACATGGATTCATAAGCTGTAATACAGACTTATATTGATTTATATTGATCGGAAATAAGTTTTTATTGGTCGATAAAAAACAATATTTATTCATATTCACTCAAAATAATCAATCGGCATTTTATAATTTATGGCAAACTTTGTTGTTAGCAATTCTTGCAAAATATTTTTGTTTTGAATAATGCCAATTGACATGGATTCATAAGCTGTAATACAGACTTATATTGATTTATATTGATCGGAAATAAGTTTTTATTGGTCGATAAAAAACAATATTTATTCATATTCAATCAAAAGAATCCATGTCAATCGGCATTTTTTAATTTATGGCAAACTTTGATGTTAGCAATTCTTGCAAAATATTTTTGTTTTGAATAATGCCAATTGACATGGATTCATAAGCTGTAATACAGACTTATATTGATTTATATTGATCGGAAATAAGTTTTTATTGGTCGATAAAAAACAATATTTATTCATATTCAATCAAAAGAATCCATGTCAATCGGCATTTTATAATTTATGGCAAACTTTGTTGTTAGCATTTCTTGCAAAATATTTTTGTTTTGAATAATGCCAATTGACATGGATTCATAAGCTGTAATACAGACTTATATTGATTTATATTGATCGGAAATAAGTTTTTATTGGTCGATAAAAAACAATATTTATTCATATTCAATCAAAATAATCAATCGGCATTTTATAATTTATGGCAAACTTTGTTGTTAGCAATTCTTGCAAAATATTTTTGTTTTGAATAATGCCAATTGACATGGATTCATAAGCTGTAATACAGACTTATATTGATTTATATTGATCGGAAATAAGTTTTTATTGGTCGATAAAAAACAATATTTATTCATATTCACTCAAAATAATCAATCGGCATTTTATAATTTATGGCAAACTTTGTTGTTAGCAATTCTTGCAAAATATTTTTGTTTTGAATAATGCCAATTGACATGGATTCATAAGCTGTAATACAGACTTATATTGATTTATATTGATCGGAAATAAGTTTTTATTGGTCGATAAAAAACAATATTTATTCATATTCAATCAAAAGAATCCATGTCAATCGGCATTTTTTAATTTATGGCAAACTTTGATGTTAGCAATTCTTGCAAAATATTTTTGTTTTGAATAATGCCAATTGACATGGATTCATAAGCTGTAATACAGACTTATATTGATTTATATTGATCAGAAATAAGTTTTTATTGGTCGATAAAAAACAATATTTATTCATATTCAATCAAAAGAATCCATGTCAATCGGCATTTTTTAATTTATGGCAAACTTTGATGTTAGCAATTCTTGCAAAATATTTTTGTTTTGAATAATGCCAATTGACATGGATTCATAAGCTGTAATACAGACTTATATTGATTTATATTGATCGGAAATAAGTTTTTATTGGTCGATAAAAAACAATATTTATTCATATTCAATCAAAAGAATCCATGTCAATCGGCATTTTATAATTTATGGCAAACTTTGTTGTTAGCATTTCTTGCAAAATATTTTTGTTTTGAATAATGCCAATTGACATGGATTCATAAGCTGTAATACAGACTTATATTGATTTATATTGATCGGAAATAAGTTTTTATTGGTCGATAAAAAACAATATTTATTCATATTCACTCAAAATAATCAATCGGCATTTTATAATTTATGGCAAACTTTGTTGTTAGCAATTCTTGCAAAATATTTTTGTTTTGAATAATGCCAATTGACATGGATTCATAAGCTGTAATACAGACTTATATTGATTTATATTGATCGGAAATAAGTTTTTATTGGTCGATAAAAAACAATATTTATTCATATTCAATCAAAAGAATCCATGTCAATCGGCATTTTTTAATTTATGGCAAACTTTGATGTTAGCAATTCTTGCAAAATATTTTTGTTTTGAATAATGCCAATTGACATGGATTCATAAGCTGTAATACAGACTTATATTGATTTATATTGATCGGAAATAAGTTTTTATTGGTCGATAAAAAACAATATTTATTCATATTCAATCAAAAGAATCAATCGGCATTTTATTATTTATGGCAAACTTTGTTGTTAGCAATTCTTGCAAAATATTTTTGTTTTGAATAATGCCAATTGACATGGATTCATAAGCTGTAATACAGACTTATATTGATTTATATTGATCGGAAATAAGTTTTTATTGGTCGATAAAAAACAATATTTATTCATATTCAATCAAAAGAATCCATGTCAATCGGCATTTTTTAATTTATGGCAAACTTTGATGTTAGCAATTCTTGCAAAATATTTTTGTTTTGAATAATGCCAATTGACATGGATTCATAAGCTGTAATACAGACTTATATTGATTTATATTGATCGGAAATAAGTTTTTATTGGTCGATAAAAAACAATATTTATTCATATTCAATCAAAAGAATCCATGTCAATCGGCATTTTTTAATTTATGGCAAACTTTGATGTTAGCAATTCTTGCAAAATATTTTTGTTTTGAATAATGCCAATTGACATGGATTCATAAGCTGTAATACAGACTTATATTGATTTATATTGATCGGAAATAAGTTTTTATTGGTCGATAAAAAACAATATTTATTCATATTCAATCAAAAGAATCCATGTCAATCGGCATTTTTTAATTTATGGCAAACTTTGATGTTAGCAATTCTTGCAAAATATTTTTGTTTTGAATAATGCCAATTGACATGGATTCATAAGCTGTAATACAGACTTATATTGATTTATATTGATCGGAAATAAGTTTTTATTGGTCGATAAAAAACAATATTTATTCATATTCAATCAAAAGAATCCATGTCAATCGGCATTTTTTAATTTATGGCAAACTTTGATGTTAGCAATTCTTGCAAAATATTTTTGTTTTGAATAATGCCAATTGACATGGATTCATAAGCTGTAATACAGACTTATATTGATTTATATTGATCGGAAATAAGTTTTTATTGGTCGATAAAAAACAATATTTATTCATATTCAATCAAAAGAATCCATGTCAATCGGCATTTTTTAATTTATGGCAAACTTTGATGTTAGCAATTCTTGCAAAATATTTTTGTTTTGAATAATGCCAATTGACATGGATTCATAAGCTGTAATACAGACTTATATTGATTTATATTGATCGGAAATAAGTTTTTATTGGTCGATAAAAAACAATATTTATTCATATTCACTCAAAATAATCAATCGGCATTTTATAATTTATGGCAAACTTTGTTGTTAGCAATTCTTGCAAAATATTTTTGTTTTGAATAATGCCAATTGACATGGATTCATAAGCTGTAATACAGACTTATATTGATTTATATTGATCGGAAATAAGTTTTTATTGGTCGATAAAAAACAATATTTATTCATATTCAATCAAAAGAATCCATGTCAATCGGCATTTTATAATTTATGGCAAACTTTGTTGTTAGCATTTCTTGCAAAATATTTTTGTTTTGAATAATGCCAATTGACATGGATTCATAAGCTGTAATACAGACTTATATTGATTTATATTGATCGGAAATAAGTTTTTATTGGTCGATAAAAAACAATATTTATTCATATTCAATCAAAAGAATCCATGTCAATCGGCATTTTTTAATTTATGGCAAACTTTGATGTTAGCAATTCTTGCAAAATATTTTTGTTTTGAATAATGCCAATTGACATGGATTCATAAGCTGTAATACAGACTTATATTGATTTATATTGATCGGAAATAAGTTTTTATTGGTCGATAAAAAACAATATTTATTCATATTCACTCAAAATAATCAATCGGCATTTTATAATTTATGGCAAACTTTGTTGTTAGCAATTCTTGCAAAATATTTTTGTTTTGAATAATGCCAATTGACATGGATTCATAAGCTGTAATACAGACTTATATTGATTTATATTGATCGGAAATAAGTTTTTATTGGTCGATAAAAAACAATATTTATTCATATTCAATCAAAAGAATCCATGTCAATCGGCATTTTATAATTTATGGCAAACTTTGTTGTTAGCATTTCTTGCAAAATATTTTTGTTTTGAATAATGCCAATTGACATGGATTCATAAGCTGTAATACAGACTTATATTGATTTATATTGATCGGAAATAAGTTTTTATTGGTCGATAAAAAACAATATTTATTCATATTCAATCAAAAGAATCCATGTCAATCGGCATTTTATAATTTATGGCAAACTTTGTTGTTAGCAATTCTTGCAAAATATTTTTGTTTTGAATAATGCCAATTGACATGGATTCATAAGCTGTAATACAGACTTATATTGATTTATATTGATCGGAAATAAGTTTTTATTGGTCGATAAAAAACAATATTTATTCATATTCAATCAAAAGAATCCATGTCAATCGGCATTTTATAATTTATGGCAAACTTTGTTGTTAGCATTTCTTGCAAAATATTTTTGTTTTGAATAATGCCAATTGACATGGATTCATAAGCTGTAATACAGACTTATATTGATTTATATTGATCGGAAATAAGTTTTTATTGGTCGATAAAAAACAATATTTATTCATATTCAATCAAAAGAATCCATGTCAATCGGCATTTTTTAATTTATGGCAAACTTTGATGTTAGCAATTCTTGCAAAATATTTTTGTTTTGAATAATGCCAATTGACATGGATTCATAAGCTGTAATACAGACTTATATTGATTTATATTGATCGGAAATAAGTTTTTATTGGTCGATAAAAAACAATATTTATTCATATTCACTCAAAATAATCAATCGGCATTTTATAATTTATGGCAAACTTTGTTGTTAGCAATTCTTGCAAAATATTTTTGTTTTGAATAATGCCAATTGACATGGATTCATAAGCTGTAATACAGACTTATATTGATTTATATTGATCGGAAATAAGTTTTTATTGGTCGATAAAAAACAATATTTATTCATATTCAATCAAAAGAATCCATGTCAATCGGCATTTTTTAATTTATGGCAAACTTTGATGTTAGCAATTCTTGCAAAATATTTTTGTTTTGAATAATGCCAATTGACATGGATTCATAAGCTGTAATACAGACTTATATTGATTTATATTGATCGGAAATAAGTTTTTATTGGTCGATAAAAAACAATATTTATTCATATTCAATCAAAAGAATCCATGTCAATCGGCATTTTTTAATTTATGGCAAACTTTGATGTTAGCAATTCTTGCAAAATATTTTTGTTTTGAATAATGCCAATTGACATGGATTCATAAGCTGTAATACAGACTTATATTGATTTATATTGATCGGAAATAAGTTTTTATTGGTCGATAAAAAACAATATTTATTCATATTCAATCAAAATAATCAATCGGCATTTTATAATTTATGGCAAACTTTGTTGTTAGCAATTCTTGCAAAATATTTTTGTTTTGAATAATGCCAATTGACATGGATTCATAAGCTGTAATACAGACTTATATTGATTTATATTGATCGGAAATAAGTTTTTATTGGTCGATAAAAAACAATATTTATTCATATTCAATCAAAAGAATCCATGTCAATCGGCATTTTATAATTTATGGCAAACTTTGTTGTTAGCATTTCTTGCAAAATATTTTTGTTTTGAATAATGCCAATTGACATGGATTCATAAGCTGTAATACAGACTTATATTGATTTATATTGATCGGAAATAAGTTTTTATTGGTCGATAAAAAACAATATTTATTCATATTCAATCAAAAGAATCCATGTCAATCGGCATTTTTTAATTTATGGCAAACTTTGATGTTAGCAATTCTTGCAAAATATTTTTGTTTTGAATAATGCCAATTGACATGGATTCATAAGCTGTAATACAGACTTATATTGATTTATATTGATCGGAAATAAGTTTTTATTGGTCGATAAAAAACAATATTTATTCATATTCAATCAAAAGAATCCATGTCAATCGGCATTTTTTAATTTATGGCAAACTTTGATGTTAGCAATTCTTGCAAAATATTTTTGTTTTGAATAATGCCAATTGACATGGATTCATAAGCTGTAATACAGACTTATATTGATTTATATTGATCGGAAATAAGTTTTTATTGGTCGATAAAAAACAATATTTATTCATATTCAATCAAAAGAATCCATGTCAATCGGCATTTTTTAATTTATGGCAAACTTTGATGTTAGCAATTCTTGCAAAATATTTTTGTTTTGAATAATGCCAATTGACATGGATTCATAAGCTGTAATACAGACTTATATTGATTTATATTGATCGGAAATAAGTTTTTATTGGTCGATAAAAAACAATATTTATTCATATTCAATCAAAATAATCAATCGGCATTTTATAATTTATGGCAAACTTTGTTGTTAGCAATTCTTGCAAAATATTTTTGTTTTGAATAATGCCAATTGACATGGATTCATAAGCTGTAATACAGACTTATATTGATATATATTGATCGGAAATAAGTTTTTATTGGTCGATAAAAAACAATATTTATTCATATTCACTCAAAATAATCAATCGGCATTTTATAATTTATGGCAAACTTTGTTGTTAGCAATTCTTGCAAAATATTTTTGTTTTGAATAATGCCAATTGACATGGATTCATAAGCTGTAATACAGACTTATATTGATTTATATTGATCGGAAATAAGTTTTTATTGGTCGATAAAAAACAATATTTATTCATATTCAATCAAAAGAATCCATGTCAATCGGCATTTTATAATTTATGGCAAACTTTGTTGTTAGCATTTCTTGCAAAATATTTTTGTTTTGAATAATGCCAATTGACATGGATTCATAAGCTGTAATACAGACTTATATTGATTTATATTGATCGGAAATAAGTTTTTATTGGTCGATAAAAAACAATATTTATTCATATTCAATCAAAAGAATCCATGTCAATCGGCATTTTTTAATTTATGGCAAACTTTGATGTTAGCAATTCTTGCAAAATATTTTTGTTTTGAATAATGCCAATTGACATGGATTCATAAGCTGTAATACAGACTTATATTGATTTATATTGATCGGAAATAAGTTTTTATTGGTCGATAAAAAACAATATTTATTCATATTCAATCAAAATAATCAATCGGCATTTTATAATTTATGGCAAACTTTGTTGTTAGCAATTCTTGCAAAATATTTTTGTTTTGAATAATGCCAATTGACATGGATTCATAAGCTGTAATACAGACTTATATTGATTTATATTGATCGGAAATAAGTTTTTATTGGTCGATAAAAAACAATATTTATTCATATTCACTCAAAATAATCAATCGGCATTTTATAATTTATGGCAAACTTTGTTGTTAGCAATTCTTGCAAAATATTTTTGTTTTGAATAATGCCAATTGACATGGATTCATAAGCTGTAATACAGACTTATATTGATTTATATTGATCGGAAATAAGTTTTTATTGGTCGATAAAAAACAATATTTATTCATATTCAATCAAAAGAATCCATGTCAATCGGCATTTTATAATTTATGGCAAACTTTGTTGTTAGCATTTCTTGCAAAATATTTTTGTTTTGAATAATGCCAATTGACATGGATTCATAAGCTGTAATACAGACTTATATTGATTTATATTGATCGGAAATAAGTTTTTATTGGTCGATAAAAAACAATATTTATTCATATTCACTCAAAATAATCAATCGGCATTTTATAATTTATGGCAAACTTTGTTGTTAGCAATTCTTGCAAAATATTTTTGTTTTGAATAATGCCAATTGACATGGATTCATAAGCTGTAATACAGACTTATATTGATTTATATTGATCGGAAATAAGTTTTTATTGGTCGATAAAAAACAATATTTATTCATATTCAATCAAAAGAATCCATGTCAATCGGCATTTTATAATTTATGGCAAACTTTGTTGTTAGCATTTCTTGCAAAATATTTTTGTTTTGAATAATGCCAATTGACATGGATTCATAAGCTGTAATACAGACTTATATTGATTTATATTGATCGGAAATAAGTTTTTATTGGTCGATAAAAAACAATATTTATTCATATTCAATCAAAAGAATCCATGTCAATCGGCATTTTTTAATTTATGGCAAACTTTGATGTTAGCAATTCTTGCAAAATATTTTTGTTTTGAATAATGCCAATTGACATGGATTCATAAGCTGTAATACAGACTTATATTGATTTATATTGATCGGAAATAAGTTTTTATTGGTCGATAAAAAACAATATTTATTCATATTCACTCAAAATAATCAATCGGCATTTTATAATTTATGGCAAACTTTGTTGTTAGCAATTCTTGCAAAATATTTTTGTTTTGAATAATGCCAATTGACATGGATTCATAAGCTGTAATACAGACTTATATTGATTTATATTGATCGGAAATAAGTTTTTATTGGTCGATAAAAAACAATATTTATTCATATTCAATCAAAAGAATCCATGTCAATCGGCATTTTATAATTTATGGCAAACTTTGTTGTTAGCATTTCTTGCAAAATATTTTTGTTTTGAATAATGCCAATTGACATGGATTCATAAGCTGTAATACAGACTTATATTGATTTATATTGATCGGAAATAAGTTTTTATTGGTCGATAAAAAACAATATTTATTCATATTCAATCAAAAGAATCCATGTCAATCGGCATTTTTTAATTTATGGCAAACTTTGATGTTAGCAATTCTTGCAAAATATTTTTGTTTTGAATAATGCCAATTGACATGGATTCATAAGCTGTAATACAGACTTATATTGATTTATATTGATCGGAAATAAGTTTTTATTGGTCGATAAAAAACAATATTTATTCATATTCAATCAAAAGAATCCATGTCAATCGGCATTTTTTAATTTATGGCAAACTTTGATGTTAGCAATTCTTGCAAAATATTTTTGTTTTGAATAATGCCAATTGACATGGATTCATAAGCTGTAATACAGACTTATATTGATTTATATTGATCGGAAATAAGTTTTTATTGGTCGATAAAAAACAATATTTATTCATATTCAATCAAAAGAATCCATGTCAATCGGCATTTTTTAATTTATGGCAAACTTTGATGTTAGCAATTCTTGCAAAATATTTTTGTTTTGAATAATGCCAATTGACATGGATTCATAAGCTGTAATACAGACTTATATTGATTTATATTGATCGGAAATAAGTTTTTATTGGTCGATAAAAAACAATATTTATTCATATTCACTCAAAATAATCAATCGGCATTTTATAATTTATGGCAAACTTTGTTGTTAGCAATTCTTGCAAAATATTTTTGTTTTGAATAATGCCAATTGACATGGATTCATAAGCTGTAATACAGACTTATATTGATTTATATTGATCGGAAATAAGTTTTTATTGGTCGATAAAAAACAATATTTATTCATATTCAATCAAAATAATCAATCGGCATTTTATAATTTATGGCAAACTTTGTTGTTAGCAATTCTTGCAAAATATTTTTGTTTTGAATAATGCCAATTGACATGGATTCATAAGCTGTAATACAGACTTATATTGATTTATATTGATCGGAAATAAGTTTTTATTGGTCGATAAAAAACAATATTTATTCATATTCACTCAAAATAATCAATCGGCATTTTATAATTTATGGCAAACTTTGTTGTTAGCAATTCTTGCAAAATATTTTTGTTTTGAATAATGCCAATTGACATGGATTCATAAGCTGTAATACAGACTTATATTGATTTATATTGATCGGAAATAAGTTTTTATTGGTCGATAAAAAACAATATTTATTCATATTCAATCAAAAGAATCCATGTCAATCGGCATTTTATAATTTATGGCAAACTTTGTTGTTAGCATTTCTTGCAAAATATTTTTGTTTTGAATAATGCCAATTGACATGGATTCATAAGCTGTAATACAGACTTATATTGATTTATATTGATCGGAAATAAGTTTTTATTGGTCGATAAAAAACAATATTTATTCATATTCAATCAAAAGAATCCATGTCAATCGGCATTTTTTAATTTATGGCAAACTTTGATGTTAGCAATTCTTGCAAAATATTTTTGTTTTGAATAATGCCAATTGACATGGATTCATAAGCTGTAATACAGACTTATATTGATTTATATTGATCGGAAATAAGTTTTTATTGGTCGATAAAAAACAATATTTATTCATATTCAATCAAAAGAATCCATGTCAATCGGCATTTTTTAATTTATGGCAAACTTTGATGTTAGCAATTCTTGCAAAATATTTTTGTTTTGAATAATGCCAATTGACATGGATTCATAAGCTGTAATACAGACTTATATTGATTTATATTGATCGGAAATAAGTTTTTATTGGTCGATAAAAAACAATATTTATTCATATTCAATCAAAAGAATCCATGTCAATCGGCATTTTTTAATTTATGGCAAACTTTGATGTTAGCAATTCTTGCAAAATATTTTTGTTTTGAATAATGCCAATTGACATGGATTCATAAGCTGTAATACAGACTTATATTGATTTATATTGATCGGAAATAAGTTTTTATTGGTCGATAAAAAACAATATTTATTCATATTCACTCAAAATAATCAATCGGCATTTTATAATTTATGGCAAACTTTGTTGTTAGCAATTCTTGCAAAATATTTTTGTTTTGAATAATGCCAATTGACATGGATTCATAAGCTGTAATACAGACTTATATTGATTTATATTGATCGGAAATAAGTTTTTATTGGTCGATAAAAAACAATATTTATTCATATTCAATCAAAAGAATCCATGTCAATCGGCATTTTATAATTTATGGCAAACTTTGTTGTTAGCATTTCTTGCAAAATATTTTTGTTTTGAATAATGCCAATTGACATGGATTCATAAGCTGTAATACAGACTTATATTGATTTATGTTGATCGGAAATAAATTTTTACACTTATTTTTGTTTTTTCGATTATGGACATCATCTGTCAGTGACAGTACAGCTATAAGAAATAAAAAAAATTAAGTTTCAACGTTTGGGTCGAAGAAAAGAAGATCTTCTTTATCTTTCATATAAAATTTAGTTTACCAATAAATAAAAGCGTTATATTTTGGCAAAACCATTTAAATACTTTCCAACTAGAATAGTATTCAGAATCTTACAATTTGAGGTGCCTTATAATTATGCATATATATATTTACATTAAATGGTGCAAAATGGATTCCGATTTCGTAAAATGTAATTTTTTTATTATTTATATACTTATTACTTTGTTTTTTTACATAAACTTTTATCCTTTTGTTTTTTTACATAAACTTTTATCCTCAACTTGAGTGGTTTTCAGGTGCCTTTGTTTTGCGTTGCTCGGATAACCCAGTCAGGATACCCAGTGCTGTGTGTGTATTATTTTTTTGAAATTTTGTTGCGCAGTTGTGGATGTGAAATTGATTGACTGATACTCGTCATTTATTTCATCTGTTTCATCACTTTGTTAAAAAGGGACTTTAAAAAATGCCATTTGAAAAAAATTGTTAGTTCAACTTTAAAAGATTTAAATTTACGTTTTTTCAAAGTTTTGCAGTAAGATCTTTTTGGCGGCGCCTTATATTATCAAAAATTAATGAATCCTCGTCATCAATTTTATTATCATCAACGCCCCCTCCACCTTTTTGATTTTCTTTTCTGTTTTTTTGAGTTTTATTTTTTATTATTGTTTTACCGTTATGTTTTTAAATGTTTTTAGAATGTACATAAATCTTTTTTTCACTTATTTTACGTCTTTCTTTTTTGTAGTTTGAAAAAAAAAGTAATAAAACTTTTATTACTTTTTTTTTTTAAAATTTTGTCTTAAGGCTTTTCTCTAAGAAGTTATGGGGGCTCCTTTCGGTACTTATTTACTTTACCCCCCATTTTTTCACTTTTTTTATTTCATTTTTTTTTCTATTCATTTTTCAAAGTCATGTATGCTAATTTTGCATCGCGCGATCCATCACACGTCCGCCACAACACCCCGCATCCACTAATGTTTTTAATTTAAAAGATAGGAAAGGGGAAATTCGAAGCATCAAAATAATAAAGTGTGTGCTTTTTTTGAAAAATTTTCTTTTTTAAAACAAAAACAGTAAAATGAAAACGTTTTAATTATATTATTTATTTCTTTTCAATTAGCACACACTTATCATTATTATTATGGTTCAACATTAACTCGATACTGTTCCTTAATATGAGTTATTAAATTAAAAAACGATTCACGACCACCATAACGTTTTTTCCAAACAAATTTATGCATATAATCAGTCAACATTGCTCTTGCAGTCCCATATTTTTGCTTATGACGAGCTTTAAATTTTTGATTGTAAGATTCGATTGTATTTGTGTATGCTCCAGTGTCAGGATCAACAAAATTTGTTGAATGATTAACAGTAAAATGGTGATAATCGAATTTTTTTTCAAATTCTTCATCTGTTAAAGATAACTTCTTGTACAAATCTGATAAGGTAAAATTATACAATTCGTCCACATTTAGCGATCAAAGAGGTAAAAAAAACCCTCGAAAAAAATAGAAGAAGAAAAAAAAAATTATGCAAATTTTTTTTGAAAAAAAATTTTTAAAAAAATATGGGGGGTAAAGTAAATAAGTGCCCTCCTTTCTCCGCACACCTGTGTGTGTATTATTTTTTCGAAATTTTGTTGCGCAGTTGTGGATGTGAAATTTATTGATTGTTTAATTTTCAAAGAATGTTGAAATCTTTTTTTTATGCTTTGAGCAGCAAATGGTTTTTAATCATTTGGTTATGAAATGTATTGAGTGTTGTAATATTGTTATGGAGTGTTAAATTTTTGTGATAAAATGAGGTGGTCAAAGGCTTAATCTTAAAAGCAAACCGAGAAAATGGCCGTTAATTGTAAAAAAAGTCTTAAAACAATTTGTTCTTCTTTCGCGCGTGTATTCTGATTTATTTATTCACTCTTTTTTTTGCGTTGTCATTGTTTCACAGTTTTATGTAAATTAATTAATCGTTCGTTTTTCAGAAGCTAAACTCTTTCTTTTGCGATATATTTCTTGTTCTGCTTTGCTGTTTTTAATTTTATCTTGATTTTTTCAACTTTTAAATTGAATCATGCTTAATAGAAATCGAGTCTCGTTTGTTCTAGAATCTGAAGTTACAAGAGAAGTAAGTTTATGCGTCACTCTGCTAAAATACAAAATTTTTTTTTAGGAAGCTTCTACGGTAACAACTTTACAAAAATATGAACATGGTGATTATTCTGATTTACCTCAACATTGGCAGTACCTTCAATTTACTTCTTTCATTAATCGACTTCATGAAAATTTTGAAATTATCATTGTTGAAAAATACAAAAATGTTGCAATTGGTTTTAATCAATTCAGAAAGAAATGTCCTGTAATTCTTTTTCATGGAAACTATAAGTAAGTATTTCACATTTTGAAAAATTACATTTAAAATACATTTTTTTTTAGGAATTTCGAAAGTTTAAAAGTTGGTGATGTTATTAAAGTACTTCTTGGAAAGATGGACATTCGTGTTACCAGAAAAACTCTTACTGATTTATATGTTGCTCATGTTTTTGATACAATACTTGTTCCACTTTTTCATAATTATGAAACTTATGTTAGCAACGGTTCTCTAAAGGTTCGTTTGAGATTTTTGAAATTTTATGCAACTGAGAATATTGTAACGTTGTGCATTTTATTAAACTGTATGTGGATCAAGCTTTCATGAACTTGATCCACATACAGTTTTCGACGAAGTTTACAAATTTGATCATATATATGCTGCAGTTTTGTTAATGACATATAATTTTAGGTTCGTGACTTTACATCTGAAATCATTCAAACAGAGATCATTAATTATCATGAAGTTGTGTTTGCTGAATTTGGCGCTATTGTTATTCCTAAAGAACTTTCTGAAACATTTTCTTTTATGGGTAAGCGTATTATTTTTATAATATATTTTATTCATTCATATTTTCAGGATTAAATGAAAAAAAAGAAGTTTTTATAATGGGAACAATTAAATATTGCCTTACTGAAATTTCAGAAACCCGGTATGCATGCTGGGTTCTTGATGCTGATTTTAACGTTTATATTCAGGTATATTTTTTCAATAAACAATTAAAAATTAAATGGAATATCTTTTTATCAAATCATGTATGCAAAATGTATTGGTGGACGGTTTCAAGTTGTACCAGAATCTGATAAAAAGCGTCGGCTTGTATTGAATACAGGCACAAGAATTGTTCGAATGGTCGAACGAGAAACCTGAAAGCACTAGAAATTTTTTTTAAAAAAATTTGTTATATGATTTTTTGCTTTGTATTCAATTTTTTTGTACATTTTGTAAATAACTTTTTTCCTTGTGTTTTTGGGCCAAATAAAGTAATTGTTTTTATATTATTATACTGTAGTATTCGGGTGATATACATGTCCAATGCCGAGAGCCAACGTTCAGGCGTTAACGGTGGGGGGGGCATTGGAAAAAAATACTATTATATTCAGAATTGAATTCTCTATCAAAATATATAAAATTTAGAGTGGAACCTCGAGAAACCCCCTTTTTGTAGTTAAAACGATGCAGTAATTCAGCATTTTCGGTGTCCAAGGCAAAATAAATTTTTAAGTTGCATTTTCGGGATAAGCGTAAAAAATAATAATAATTCTGAAAAAATGCCGCTTTCAGAAACTCTAAATATTTCTAAAATACAACTTTCAGAAAAAATGTTAAAACTCTAACTATGTTTACAAGCGGAATTAAAACTGATCTTCCTGTCGCCGACTGGTTAATATCCATTGCTTCTATACTTGCTCAGAAAACATGTTAAAACTGTAACTATTTTTTCAAGCGGCATTAAAACGGTACATCCTGTCGCCGACTGGTAAATATGCATTGCTTCTTGGCTTGCTCAGAAAAATGTTAAAACTGTAAATATTTTTACAAGCAGCATTCAAAAGGTACATCCTGTCGCCGACTGGTAAATATGCATTGCTTCTTGGCTTGCTCAGAAAAAATGTTAAAACTGTAAATATTTTTACAAGCAGCATTCAAAAGGTACATCCTGTCGCCGACTGGTAAATATGCATTGCTTCTTGGCTTGCTCAGAAAAATGTTAAAACTGTAAATATTTTTACAAGCGGCACTCAAAAGGTACATCCTGTCGCCGACTGGTAAATTTTCATTGATGTAACTGTTACGAGTTTTCTTTTCAAAAAACCGCGCGCAAAAATATCATTCTTTTCGGGAATCGGCGAATAAACAATTTTATTTTGTAAATTTTGTGACTTTTTTTCGGCACTCTTTTAAACTAAAGAAATGTTTAAGTTTAAGGTGTAGTAAAATTTAACTGCTTCAATCTTATCTAAAAGATGATAAATGTTTTTATATGATATTTATCATTTTTTAGGTCCACTAAAGATTGCTGCTTTGGTAAATTGTCACTAAAACAGTGGACTTTGGCTTTTTGCTTTATTATTTTTTTCGACTGCTCATTAATCTTCAACATTATTTAACTTTTGGATCAAAACTGTTTGGTCCGGAATTCCTCGGAAAACGGATTTTTAGCGTTTTGGCACCCCTCTGTGTTTTTGTTTTATCTGCACATTTTCGTTTGTTTCGCGCTCTTTTTCTTTCCCTTAATAAAAATTTTTTAAATAATAGTTATATTTCAGCTTTGAATTCAAACGGTTAAACTTTTGCTATAATGGCATCCAAAAGATTCAAAAAGGATGTTGAATATTCTTCTGATTCTGATTCTGATTTTGAAATTATTGATCGAACAGGTGGATCAAGTGATGACGAAGATACAACAAAAGAACGGGATTTTCAAACGGAGGGGGTAGCATCTGAAGAGCAAGTCAAAGGAAATAAACCTCCACCTGGATTGCAACATTCAACTGATGCTCTTTCAGCTGGTATGGTTTTTTCAATTGAATTTTCGTCTACTTTTTGCAGTGTTTATATATATGTTGTATCGGATTTTGAGAACCATCAGTTCTCAGGAACCGATATCCGTTCTCAGGAACCGATATCCGTTCTCGAGAACCGATATCGGTTCCTGAGAACCTAGATTTTTATGGCGGTTCTCAAAATCCGATATCGGTTATCAGGAACGGATATCTATATATATATATTGGTCGATAAAAAACAATATTTATTCATATTCAATCAAAATAATCAATCGGCATTTTATAATTTATGGCAAACTTTGTTGTTAGCAATTCTTGCAAAATATTTTTGTTTTGAATAATGCCAATTGACATGGATTCATAAGCTGTAATACAGACTTATATTGATTTATATTGATCGGAAATAAGTTTTTATTGGTCGATAAAAAACAATATTTATTCATATTCACTCAAAATAATCAATCGGCATTTTATAATTTATGGCAAACTTTGTTGTTAGCAATTCTTGCAAAATATTTTTGTTTTGAATAATGCCAATTGACATGGATTCATAAGCTGTAATACAGACTTATATTGATTTATATTGATCGGAAATAAGTTTTTATTGGTCGATAAAAAACAATATTTATTCATATTCAATCAAAAGAATCCATGTCAATCGGCATTTTATAATTTATGGCAAACTTTGTTGTTAGCATTTCTTGCAAAATATTTTTGTTTTGAATAATGCCAATTGACATGGATTCATAAGCTGTAATACAGACTTATATTGATTTATATTGATCGGAAATAAGTTTTTATTGGTCGATAAAAAACAATATTTATTCATATTCAATCAAAAGAATCCATGTCAATCGGCATTTTTTAATTTATGGCAAACTTTGATGTTAGCAATTCTTGCAAAATATTTTTGTTTTGAATAATGCCAATTGACATGGATTCATAAGCTGTAATACAGACTTATATTGATTTATATTGATCGGAAATAAGTTTTTATTGGTCGATAAAAAACAATATTTATTCATATTCAATCAAAAGAATCCATGTCAATCGGCATTTTTTAATTTATGGCAAACTTTGATGTTAGCAATTCTTGCAAAATATTTTTGTTTTGAATAATGCCAATTGACATGGATTCATAAGCTGTAATACAGACTTATATTGATTTATATTGATCGGAAATAAGTTTTTATTGGTCGATAAAAAACAATATTTATTCATATTCAATCAAAAGAATCCATGTCAATCGGCATTTTTTAATTTATGGCAAACTTTGATGTTAGCAATTCTTGCAAAATATTTTTGTTTTGAATAATGCCAATTGACATGGATTCATAAGCTGTAATACAGACTTATATTGATTTATATTGATCGGAAATAAGTTTTTATTGGTCGATAAAAAACAATATTTATTCATATTCACTCAAAATAATCAATCGGCATTTTATAATTTATGGCAAACTTTGTTGTTAGCAATTCTTGCAAAATATTTTTGTTTTGAATAATGCCAATTGACATGGATTCATAAGCTGTAATACAGACTTATATTGATTTATATTGATCGGAAATAAGTTTTTATTGGTCGATAAAAAACAATATTTATTCATATTCAATCAAAAGAATCCATGTCAATCGGCATTTTTTAATTTATGGCAAACTTTGATGTTAGCAATTCTTGCAAAATATTTTTGTTTTGAATAATGCCAATTGACATGGATTCATAAGCTGTAATACAGACTTATATTGATTTATATTGATCGGAAATAAGTTTTTATTGGTCGATAAAAAACAATATTTATTCATATTCAATCAAAATAATCAATCGGCATTTTATAATTTATGGCAAACTTTGTTGTTAGCAATTCTTGCAAAATATTTTTGTTTTGAATAATGCCAATTGACATGGATTCATAAGCTGTAATACAGACTTATATTGATTTATATTGATCGGAAATAAGTTTTTATTGGTCGATAAAAAACAATATTTATTCATATTCACTCAAAATAATCAATCGGCATTTTATAATTTATGGCAAACTTTGTTGTTAGCAATTCTTGCAAAATATTTTTGTTTTGAATAATGCCAATTGACATGGATTCATAAGCTGTAATACAGACTTATATTGATTTATATTGATCGGAAATAAGTTTTTATTGGTCGATAAAAAACAATATTTATTCATATTCAATCAAAAGAATCCATGTCAATCGGCATTTTATAATTTATGGCAAACTTTGTTGTTAGCATTTCTTGCAAAATATTTTTGTTTTGAATAATGCCAATTGACATGGATTCATAAGCTGTAATACAGACTTATATTGATTTATATTGATCGGAAATAAGTTTTTATTGGTCGATAAAAAACAATATTTATTCATATTCACTCAAAATAATCAATCGGCATTTTATAATTTATGGCAAACTTTGTTGTTAGCAATTCTTGCAAAATATTTTTGTTTTGAATAATGCCAATTGACATGGATTCATAAGCTGTAATACAGACTTATATTGATTTATATTGATCGGAAATAAGTTTTTATTGGTCGATAAAAAACAATATTTATTCATATTCAATCAAAAGAATCCATGTCAATCGGCATTTTATAATTTATGGCAAACTTTGTTGTTAGCATTTCTTGCAAAATATTTTTGTTTTGAATAATGCCAATTGACATGGATTCATAAGCTGTAATACAGACTTATATTGATTTATATTGATCGGAAATAAGTTTTTATTGGTCGATAAAAAACAATATTTATTCATATTCAATCAAAAGAATCCATGTCAATCGGCATTTTTTAATTTATGGCAAACTTTGATGTTAGCAATTCTTGCAAAATATTTTTGTTTTGAATAATGCCAATTGACATGGATTCATAAGCTGTAATACAGACTTATATTGATTTATATTGATCGGAAATAAGTTTTTATTGGTCGATAAAAAACAATATTTATTCATATTCACTCAAAATAATCAATCGGCATTTTATAATTTATGGCAAACTTTGTTGTTAGCAATTCTTGCAAAATATTTTTGTTTTGAATAATGCCAATTGACATGGATTCATAAGCTGTAATACAGACTTATATTGATTTATATTGATCGGAAATAAGTTTTTATTGGTCGATAAAAAACAATATTTATTCATATTCAATCAAAAGAATCCATGTCAATCGGCATTTTATAATTTATGGCAAACTTTGTTGTTAGCATTTCTTGCAAAATATTTTTGTTTTGAATAATGCCAATTGACATGGATTCATAAGCTGTAATACAGACTTATATTGATTTATATTGATCGGAAATAAGTTTTTATTGGTCGATAAAAAACAATATTTATTCATATTCAATCAAAAGAATCCATGTCAATCGGCATTTTTTAATTTATGGCAAACTTTGATGTTAGCAATTCTTGCAAAATATTTTTGTTTTGAATAATGCCAATTGACATGGATTCATAAGCTGTAATACAGACTTATATTGATTTATATTGATCGGAAATAAGTTTTTATTGGTCGATAAAAAACAATATTTATTCATATTCAATCAAAAGAATCCATGTCAATCGGCATTTTTTAATTTATGGCAAACTTTGATGTTAGCAATTCTTGCAAAATATTTTTGTTTTGAATAATGCCAATTGACATGGATTCATAAGCTGTAATACAGACTTATATTGATTTATATTGATCGGAAATAAGTTTTTATTGGTCGATAAAAAACAATATTTATTCATATTCAATCAAAAGAATCCATGTCAATCGGCATTTTTTAATTTATGGCAAACTTTGATGTTAGCAATTCTTGCAAAATATTTTTGTTTTGAATAATGCCAATTGACATGGATTCATAAGCTGTAATACAGACTTATATTGATTTATATTGATCGGAAATAAGTTTTTATTGGTCGATAAAAAACAATATTTATTCATATTCACTCAAAATAATCAATCGGCATTTTATAATTTATGGCAAACTTTGTTGTTAGCAATTCTTGCAAAATATTTTTGTTTTGAATAATGCCAATTGACATGGATTCATAAGCTGTAATACAGACTTATATTGATTTATATTGATCGGAAATAAGTTTTTATTGGTCGATAAAAAACAATATTTATTCATATTCAATCAAAATAATCAATCGGCATTTTATAATTTATGGCAAACTTTGTTGTTAGCAATTCTTGCAAAATATTTTTGTTTTGAATAATGCCAATTGACATGGATTCATAAGCTGTAATACAGACTTATATTGATTTATATTGATCGGAAATAAGTTTTTATTGGTCGATAAAAAACAATATTTATTCATATTCACTCAAAATAATCAATCGGCATTTTATAATTTATGGCAAACTTTGTTGTTAGCAATTCTTGCAAAATATTTTTGTTTTGAATAATGCCAATTGACATGGATTCATAAGCTGTAATACAGACTTATATTGATTTATATTGATCGGAAATAAGTTTTTATTGGTCGATAAAAAACAATATTTATTCATATTCAATCAAAAGAATCCATGTCAATCGGCATTTTATAATTTATGGCAAACTTTGTTGTTAGCATTTCTTGCAAAATATTTTTGTTTTGAATAATGCCAATTGACATGGATTCATAAGCTGTAATACAGACTTATATTGATTTATATTGATCGGAAATAAGTTTTTATTGGTCGATAAAAAACAATATTTATTCATATTCAATCAAAAGAATCCATGTCAATCGGCATTTTTTAATTTATGGCAAACTTTGATGTTAGCAATTCTTGCAAAATATTTTTGTTTTGAATAATGCCAATTGACATGGATTCATAAGCTGTAATACAGACTTATATTGATTTATATTGATCGGAAATAAGTTTTTATTGGTCGATAAAAAACAATATTTATTCATATTCAATCAAAAGAATCCATGTCAATCGGCATTTTTTAATTTATGGCAAACTTTGATGTTAGCAATTCTTGCAAAATATTTTTGTTTTGAATAATGCCAATTGACATGGATTCATAAGCTGTAATACAGACTTATATTGATTTATATTGATCGGAAATAAGTTTTTATTGGTCGATAAAAAACAATATTTATTCATATTCAATCAAAAGAATCCATGTCAATCGGCATTTTTTAATTTATGGCAAACTTTGATGTTAGCAATTCTTGCAAAATATTTTTGTTTTGAATAATGCCAATTGACATGGATTCATAAGCTGTAATACAGACTTATATTGATTTATATTGATCGGAAATAAGTTTTTATTGGTCGATAAAAAACAATATTTATTCATATTCACTCAAAATAATCAATCGGCATTTTATAATTTATGGCAAACTTTGTTGTTAGCAATTCTTGCAAAATATTTTTGTTTTGAATAATGCCAATTGACATGGATTCATAAGCTGTAATACAGACTTATATTGATTTATATTGATCGGAAATAAGTTTTTATTGGTCGATAAAAAACAATATTTATTCATATTCAATCAAAAGAATCCATGTCAATCGGCATTTTATAATTTATGGCAAACTTTGTTGTTAGCATTTCTTGCAAAATATTTTTGTTTTGAATAATGCCAATTGACATGGATTCATAAGCTGTAATACAGACTTATATTGATTTATGTTGATCGGAAATAAATTTTTACACTTATTTTTGTTTTTTCGATTATGGACATCATCTGTCAGTGACAGTACAGCTATAAGAAATAAAAAAAATTAAGTTTCAACGTTTGGGTCGAAGAAAAGAAGATCTTCTTTATCTTTCATATAAAATTTAGTTTACCAATAAATAAAAGCGTTATATTTTGGCAAAACCATTTAAATACTTTCCAACTAGAATAGTATTCAGAATCTTACAATTTGAGGTGCCTTATAATTATGCATATATATATTTACATTAAATGGTGCAAAATGGATTCCGATTTCGTAAAATGTAATTTTTTTATTATTTATATACTTATTACTTTGTTTTTTTACATAAACTTTTATCCTTTTGTTTTTTTACATAAACTTTTATCCTCAACTTGAGTGGTTTTCAGGTGCCTTTGTTTTGCGTTGCTCGGATAACCCAGTCAGGATACCCAGTGCTGTGTGTGTATTATTTTTTTGAAATTTTGTTGCGCAGTTGTGGATGTGAAATTGATTGACTGATACTCGTCATTTATTTCATCTGTTTCATCACTTTGTTAAAAAGGGACTTTAAAAAATGCCATTTGAAAAAAATTGTTAGTTCAACTTTAAAAGATTTAAATTTACGTTTTTTCAAAGTTTTGCAGTAAGATCTTTTTGGCGGCGCCTTATATTATCAAAAATTAATGAATCCTCGTCATCAATTTTATTATCATCAACGCCCCCTCCACCTTTTTGATTTTCTTTTCTGTTTTTTTGAGTTTTATTTTTTATTATTGTTTTACCGTTATGTTTTTAAATGTTTTTAGAATGTACATAAATCTTTTTTTCACTTATTTTACGTCTTTCTTTTTTGTAGTTTGAAAAAAAAAGTAATAAAACTTTTATTACTTTTTTTTTTTAAAATTTTGTCTTAAGGCTTTTCTCTAAGAAGTTATGGGGGCTCCTTTCGGTACTTATTTACTTTACCCCCCATTTTTTCACTTTTTTTATTTCATTTTTTTTTCTATTCATTTTTCAAAGTCATGTATGCTAATTTTGCATCGCGCGATCCATCACACGTCCGCCACAACACCCCGCATCCACTAATGTTTTTAATTTAAAAGATAGGAAAGGGGAAATTCGAAGCATCAAAATAATAAAGTGTGTGCTTTTTTTGAAAAATTTTCTTTTTTAAAACAAAAACAGTAAAATGAAAACGTTTTAATTATATTATTTATTTCTTTTCAATTAGCACACACTTATCATTATTATTATGGTTCAACATTAACTCGATACTGTTCCTTAATATGAGTTATTAAATTAAAAAACGATTCACGACCACCATAACGTTTTTTCCAAACAAATTTATGCATATAATCAGTCAACATTGCTCTTGCAGTCCCATATTTTTGCTTATGACGAGCTTTAAATTTTTGATTGTAAGATTCGATTGTATTTGTGTATGCTCCAGTGTCAGGATCAACAAAATTTGTTGAATGATTAACAGTAAAATGGTGATAATCGAATTTTTTTTCAAATTCTTCATCTGTTAAAGATAACTTCTTGTACAAATCTGATAAGGTAAAATTATACAATTCGTCCACATTTAGCGATCAAAGAGGTAAAAAAAACCCTCGAAAAAAATAGAAGAAGAAAAAAAAAATTATGCAAATTTTTTTTGAAAAAAAATTTTTAAAAAAATATGGGGGGTAAAGTAAATAAGTGCCCTCCTTTCTCCGCACACCTGTGTGTGTATTATTTTTTCGAAATTTTGTTGCGCAGTTGTGGATGTGAAATTTATTGATTGTTTAATTTTCAAAGAATGTTGAAATCTTTTTTTTATGCTTTGAGCAGCAAATGGTTTTTAATCATTTGGTTATGAAATGTATTGAGTGTTGTAATATTGTTATGGAGTGTTAAATTTTTGTGATAAAATGAGGTGGTCAAAGGCTTAATCTTAAAAGCAAACCGAGAAAATGGCCGTTAATTGTAAAAAAAGTCTTAAAACAATTTGTTCTTCTTTCGCGCGTGTATTCTGATTTATTTATTCACTCTTTTTTTTGCGTTGTCATTGTTTCACAGTTTTATGTAAATTAATTAATCGTTCGTTTTTCAGAAGCTAAACTCTTTCTTTTGCGATATATTTCTTGTTCTGCTTTGCTGTTTTTAATTTTATCTTGATTTTTTCAACTTTTAAATTGAATCATGCTTAATAGAAATCGAGTCTCGTTTGTTCTAGAATCTGAAGTTACAAGAGAAGTAAGTTTATGCGTCACTCTGCTAAAATACAAAATTTTTTTTTAGGAAGCTTCTACGGTAACAACTTTACAAAAATATGAACATGGTGATTATTCTGATTTACCTCAACATTGGCAGTACCTTCAATTTACTTCTTTCATTAATCGACTTCATGAAAATTTTGAAATTATCATTGTTGAAAAATACAAAAATGTTGCAATTGGTTTTAATCAATTCAGAAAGAAATGTCCTGTAATTCTTTTTCATGGAAACTATAAGTAAGTATTTCACATTTTGAAAAATTACATTTAAAATACATTTTTTTTTAGGAATTTCGAAAGTTTAAAAGTTGGTGATGTTATTAAAGTACTTCTTGGAAAGATGGACATTCGTGTTACCAGAAAAACTCTTACTGATTTATATGTTGCTCATGTTTTTGATACAATACTTGTTCCACTTTTTCATAATTATGAAACTTATGTTAGCAACGGTTCTCTAAAGGTTCGTTTGAGATTTTTGAAATTTTATGCAACTGAGAATATTGTAACGTTGTGCATTTTATTAAACTGTATGTGGATCAAGCTTTCATGAACTTGATCCACATACAGTTTTCGACGAAGTTTACAAATTTGATCATATATATGCTGCAGTTTTGTTAATGACATATAATTTTAGGTTCGTGACTTTACATCTGAAATCATTCAAACAGAGATCATTAATTATCATGAAGTTGTGTTTGCTGAATTTGGCGCTATTGTTATTCCTAAAGAACTTTCTGAAACATTTTCTTTTATGGGTAAGCGTATTATTTTTATAATATATTTTATTCATTCATATTTTCAGGATTAAATGAAAAAAAAGAAGTTTTTATAATGGGAACAATTAAATATTGCCTTACTGAAATTTCAGAAACCCGGTATGCATGCTGGGTTCTTGATGCTGATTTTAACGTTTATATTCAGGTATATTTTTTCAATAAACAATTAAAAATTAAATGGAATATCTTTTTATCAAATCATGTATGCAAAATGTATTGGTGGACGGTTTCAAGTTGTACCAGAATCTGATAAAAAGCGTCGGCTTGTATTGAATACAGGCACAAGAATTGTTCGAATGGTCGAACGAGAAACCTGAAAGCACTAGAAATTTTTTTTAAAAAAATTTGTTATATGATTTTTTGCTTTGTATTCAATTTTTTTGTACATTTTGTAAATAACTTTTTTCCTTGTGTTTTTGGGCCAAATAAAGTAATTGTTTTTATATTATTATACTGTAGTATTCGGGTGATATACATGTCCAATGCCGAGAGCCAACGTTCAGGCGTTAACGGTGGGGGGGGCATTGGAAAAAAATACTATTATATTCAGAATTGAATTCTCTATCAAAATATATAAAATTTAGAGTGGAACCTCGAGAAACCCCCTTTTTGTAGTTAAAACGATGCAGTAATTCAGCATTTTCGGTGTCCAAGGCAAAATAAATTTTTAAGTTGCATTTTCGGGATAAGCGTAAAAAATAATAATAATTCTGAAAAAATGCCGCTTTCAGAAACTCTAAATATTTCTAAAATACAACTTTCAGAAAAAATGTTAAAACTCTAACTATGTTTACAAGCGGAATTAAAACTGATCTTCCTGTCGCCGACTGGTTAATATCCATTGCTTCTATACTTGCTCAGAAAACATGTTAAAACTGTAACTATTTTTTCAAGCGGCATTAAAACGGTACATCCTGTCGCCGACTGGTAAATATGCATTGCTTCTTGGCTTGCTCAGAAAAATGTTAAAACTGTAAATATTTTTACAAGCAGCATTCAAAAGGTACATCCTGTCGCCGACTGGTAAATATGCATTGCTTCTTGGCTTGCTCAGAAAAAATGTTAAAACTGTAAATATTTTTACAAGCAGCATTCAAAAGGTACATCCTGTCGCCGACTGGTAAATATGCATTGCTTCTTGGCTTGCTCAGAAAAATGTTAAAACTGTAAATATTTTTACAAGCGGCACTCAAAAGGTACATCCTGTCGCCGACTGGTAAATTTTCATTGATGTAACTGTTACGAGTTTTCTTTTCAAAAAACCGCGCGCAAAAATATCATTCTTTTCGGGAATCGGCGAATAAACAATTTTATTTTGTAAATTTTGTGACTTTTTTTCGGCACTCTTTTAAACTAAAGAAATGTTTAAGTTTAAGGTGTAGTAAAATTTAACTGCTTCAATCTTATCTAAAAGATGATAAATGTTTTTATATGATATTTATCATTTTTTAGGTCCACTAAAGATTGCTGCTTTGGTAAATTGTCACTAAAACAGTGGACTTTGGCTTTTTGCTTTATTATTTTTTTCGACTGCTCATTAATCTTCAACATTATTTAACTTTTGGATCAAAACTGTTTGGTCCGGAATTCCTCGGAAAACGGATTTTTAGCGTTTTGGCACCCCTCTGTGTTTTTGTTTTATCTGCACATTTTCGTTTGTTTCGCGCTCTTTTTCTTTCCCTTAATAAAAATTTTTTAAATAATAGTTATATTTCAGCTTTGAATTCAAACGGTTAAACTTTTGCTATAATGGCATCCAAAAGATTCAAAAAGGATGTTGAATATTCTTCTGATTCTGATTCTGATTTTGAAATTATTGATCGAACAGGTGGATCAAGTGATGACGAAGATACAACAAAAGAACGGGATTTTCAAACGGAGGGGGTAGCATCTGAAGAGCAAGTCAAAGGAAATAAACCTCCACCTGGATTGCAACATTCAACTGATGCTCTTTCAGCTGGTATGGTTTTTTCAATTGAATTTTCGTCTACTTTTTGCAGTGTTTATATATATGTTGTATCGGATTTTGAGAACCATCAGTTCTCAGGAACCGATATCCGTTCTCAGGAACCGATATCCGTTCTCGAGAACCGATATCGGTTCCTGAGAACCTAGATTTTTATGGCGGTTCTCAAAATCCGATATCGGTTATCAGGAACGGATATCCGTTATGGAGAACGGATATCGGTTCTTGGGAACGAAAATTTTTACGGTGGTTCTCAAAGTCCGATATCACTTCTCAAGAACCGATATCCTTTTATGAAAACCGATATCGGATTTTGTGAACACCAATTTTTATGGCGGTCCTCAAAATCGGATATCAGTTCACGAAAACCGATGTCGGTTCTTGAAAACCGATGGTTCTCAAAATCCGATACAACATATATATATATATATATATATATATATCTTTTTTAGGTTCGGTTTCAATTATGCATCGTGGTCCTGATGTTGATTTATCTGCGACTCAAACCCCAGAAGATGTTCTTCCCGGACAAACCCCGCTTGATCCATCAAAATCTCTTTTTGGCTCCTCAACAGCTCAACATCGTGAAGCAGACAAAAGTAATCAACAAGTTGGAACAACCTTACGTCAAGCTGACCGTTGTTATTCTGATTTGAATTGTATGCTTTTTTTTAAATTGGTTTTATTTTTCTTATTTTTTCAATTGTAATATTTAGATTCGGTTTCAAGGCGATTTTGAACTACCGGCCCCCACTGCTGCTGAGACCACCACCAACCAAGCATCGGCCCCCATGCCTTGAAATGGGGGCTGCATGTCCACGTCTAATCCGAAAAAGTAGCCCCCACACAAATGAATAAATGGGGGCCGGAACTCCAAGAGTTTAAATTAACTCTCTCTGTGGGGGCCAGTATTTTCATACCCGGCCATTTTGAACCAAACGCCCCCATACATGTCAACACTGGTCCCCACAAAGCATACCGAAAATCAGGCCCCCATAATAGAAAAAATATCTTGCTACTTTTTACATCTAGACATTTACATACAGCCCCCATACAAAGCACAGGATCCTGCACTTGGTAGGTGAAAGCCAATAAAAAAAAAAAAACTTACTTGAAGAGAGCATCCATGACACGACCATCATCCATGTGAGCAAAGCATTCAAATGAAAGCTTCGAGAATGGAAAATCTCACAAGAATGGTACGAATGACATGCTAATTTTTAAAATGTGAATTGTATGGGGGCCTGTGTTCACATGGGGGTCTCACTTTACATCTCTTATGGTGGTCGGTATCTACATTAAGATGAAACTCCCTTGGGGGGCGTATCTTACATGGTAGGCTGTGCTTACATGGGGGCTAGTATTTACACGTACATGAAGCACCCATGGGGGTTTCACCTTCAAAATGGTATGGGTGCCTGTTTTTACATGGGTATTTGTCTGTCTGTGGGGGGTTAATACTGACATGAATTACCAGTCCCCACTTCACATGGAGGAGGAGATAACTAAATGACAAAATTTTTCATTTTTTCTGACAAATTTAAAAATATGTTAATTTTTCAAGAAAAAAGAATGAAAAAAATAAACGACGCTTTCTGATGGGGGCTTAATACTCGCGCATATTTTTCATGAAGATGAAGCCCTCCTTTTTCTTTTTTTTGTGGGGGCTAGTTCTTCATGCCTGTATGTGGGGGCCAGTTTCTCAATTGATGGGGGCTGGTAGTTCAAGATCGCCCGGTTTCAATATCAACCCTCGTTACAAGTTGTTCTTTTGAAAGTGTTCAAGTTCTTCACGAAAACAAATCTGGTACCTTTGATTCTGATTTGGCTTTATTTTCTTCAGTAGAATCTGAATCTGAGCAAGTAGCAGTTGAAGTTGAACGCCAAAGCGAAACCTCTGCAGGTTAGCTAATGGGAATACTGATGAAACGGTGTTTTCATTTTTCTTACATTATATGTTAGCTCCATATCTCACAATGTAATTTTAGGTCCAGACGATGTAATGCCATCAATTTCTGATGCTAATACTTGTTCAACTGATGAAGAAGATGCAATCATCGTTCAAGTACCGGTACAATTTTTACTTGCCGATTTTCACGCTCGACAAACAATTTTTCCCAGCAGAATGACTGGTAAAATCTCCTTCAGTATTCAAAAAGCTGCCAACTTACCTGTTAGTGGTCAAGGTCATGTTACTCCTGATGCAATTCGACATAACGATGGACGAGGGCCCGAATTTTCAGGCCCGGGCCCGGCCCGGGCCCTCAAAATTTCGAAAAGCCCGGCCCGGCCCTGGCCCTGATAAATATAAAAAAAGCCCTGGCCCGGCCCGGGCCCTGATTTTTAAAATTTTTGTAAATTTTGTCTTGGTCCCCCCTGTGGAATTTTTCAATTTTTTTTCCAAAAATTCATAAGGCCCGGCCCGGGCCCGGCCCCGATCCTCATTTTCCAGGCCCGGCCCGGCCCGGCCCCAGGGCCGGGCCGAACCTGGCTCGGGCTTTCCAAAAGCCCTAGGCCCTCGTCCATCCTTAATTCGACAACTTCCATTGTATAGATATTATGATGAATTTGCAAAGTTGATGGATAACAATGAACTCATCCTTATTGAAGCTCCTACAGCAAGTGGAAAATCTTTTTGTGTAAGTTTTTTTAAAATTTAAAAAACTGTATATAAATATGTATTTACTTTCAGGCAGCAGATTGGGTTCGACGGTACAACAATGCTTTAAAAGTTATGCAAACATGCCCTTCAAGAATTGCTATGCATGAGCATTACAAAGCTTCTGTAAGTATTGGTGATACTGAAGCGTGTGAATTTAGTAGTGCGCATCAGAAGTTTCATGCAGCAAATCCTGCTAAATGGTTTGTAACAACTGGCATTGGAAATTTTTTTCTCAAAGAACGGAACAATTTTGATGTTGTTATTGTTGTAAGTTGTTTTTGTAAATTTTGACTTTATTACGTTTCTGTATGTATATTGTTTAGGATGAATGTCATCGGGATGATTTAACGATGCTCTTGAATCTTTACATTGCTTTAAAAGATGGATTTAAGAAGATCATTTTAATGTCGGCAAGCATTGATGATATTTTTGTTCAAGATTTTAAGAAGATTGCTCCAAATTTTCATCATCTTAAATGTATGTTTTTGTTTAAGTAAATGCGATTTATATGGACTCTTTAGGTGAAGCAGCAGTTTCATATGCGGTTTCAATTGTTACTGATGGATTTGTTCCAATGCCAGAGATTCCTGGTGAACCTTTTACTGTATTCCCAAAAGCTGAACAAGTTGCTGATATGATGGCATGTGCTTTGGTCGAATTTTTTGAAAGAACTCCTCCACCAAAGTGGGGCAACATTCTTTGTTTTGGCTCTGGAATGAAGCAAATTTCTGCTGGAAAAAATGCATGTTACAAAATTTTGAAACGTCACGGTTACACAATTGTACTTTTGCATAGTAAAATTGAACGAGCAGATGATGCTTTCGAAATTGCTAAAAAAGAACTTACTTGCGTATGTGTTTTTAATTTTATCATTTTGTCTTATTTTGTTATCTATCTGAGTTTAGGTCTTCACCACAAATGTTATTGAAACGGCGTCAACTTTTCCCAATCTTGTTTTAATTTTGGAGTCAGGTCTTGCAAAAATTCCTACTGAATTTAACAATGCTGGTTTGTCCCATTTACATGAAGTTCATGTAAATTCCTTTCAAATTATTCAACGAATTGGTCGTGGTGGAAGAACTTGTGATACTGTTTATCGATATCTCCTAAATCCAAAACATTTCAATTTTTACCGGAAAAATCCTACTGTATTGGATATTGCTCGGGGAGAAATGGAAGGCATTGCCCTTTATGGTGTTAAAGAAGGTGGCAAACTTAATGATCTTAAGCAATTCTTACATGGAATTAATGAAAATCAGTGGAATCTTGTTTTGAATGGGCTTGTTTGCAAAGGTTTCAACAATGGGCTCGTGATAATGATTCCGAACATATAACTATTTATGAAATGGTCAAATCTTGGTTTTGGTTTTCAAAAGTAAATGGTCGTAAAATTAAAGATCGTCAAACAGCAACATATGCTGATTTTTTCCGTGTTGGTGAATGCAAAGAAATGGAAGAAAATATTAAACGGTTACAACATTACTTTTGTCGATATGGATTGTTGGGTGCTGATGATGAAATCAATAATGAATCCTTATGGTGCAACCGTAATATGAAACAACTGCGTCGTAATGCCCTTTTTAAAAGTACGTTAAGTTTTTGTTCAAGAAATATTTTCAAATAACGACATTTTAGTTGCCTGTACCTTAGCTTACAGCTACAGATTCACCATCGACGGTAAAACTTTGCCAAGCATTTTAAAAGAATCCATGGAAATTAAATCTGAAACTGAACTTATTGCACCTGCTGGATATATTGGAGTATACCACAAAGCTACTCGGTATTCTGATGGTTTGATTGTGAGAAATTTTTACTGTTTATTTTACGATTACTGTTTAATTTAAATTTTTAGCGTGCCCCAATGACCTTTGTATCTCCATACATCTTTGCACATTTCACTCATCCTTTTCAAAAAATGGAAGAAGTTAACGGAAAAATTGAACTATGTACTGGTTATTATAATTCAATTGGAATAGATGTTGCTGATAAACAAAGATTTTTTGCATTCCGGCAAAATGTTGCTTCGAAATTTCTTGAACATGTATCTTGTCAAAGAGGTTCCACACTCAAGCATGCATATGATCTTCATGTTTCTCAAGTTTTACTTGATGAACTTCGGAAGAATCAATGCCGGTTTCCTGTTTTTCATGGAAGGGTTTCCAATGATGAAGAAGATTATTAGCGGAAGATTTTTTAAAATTTGAATTTTTGTTTTTAACGGAAAAATTGTGCTTTAAGCTTTGTTGTTGTTGTTTTTTTGTATATAAAAAATGTTGATTTTTTTTAAATTTCGGACCTTGTGTAACCCACCCCAAAAAAGATAATCCAGAATCATACAAAAATTTATAAAAATTTCCAAACATTACAGTACAACCCAAAGGGCTTTCTGCTTAAAAAAATAACAAAATAAAAAAAGCAATCAAAACAATCAGCTTATGCGGCATCACCTGCATCAGCAGCACATTCAAAAGCATCAGCAGCACGTTCTCGAGCTTCAAAGCATTCGTTCCATTTTTCCGTCCAATACGTAACACCCCGATGCAAAAAACATCGGGACCAAAACGGTACATCGAAGTGGAATAGATTGAACCTAAAAAAAATAAACAAAATCTGTTTAATGGTAAGCTACATTTCACCTTTATATCTGTCGCTGTCAATATATAAGTATGGCAAATCAACATAATGTAAAAAGTACGGAGCAAACGAGATAAATTGTAACAGTTCTGAGAAAATATGTTTTTGCACAAAAAACGAAAAAACTCAAGATCTTTTCACTACAAAACGCCAACATCCTGTCGCCGACTGGTAAATATGCATTGGTTCTATACTTGCTCAGAAAAATGTTAAAACTGTAACTATTTTTACAAGCGGCATTCAAAAGGTACATCCTGTCGCCGACTGGTAAATATGCATTGCTTCTATACTTGCTCAGAAAAATGTTAAAACTGTAACTATTTTTACAAGCGGCATTCAAAAGGTACATCCTGTCGCCGACTGGTAAATATGCATTGCTTCTATACTTGCTCAGAAAAATGTTAAAACTCTAACTATTTTTACAAGCGGCATTAAAATGGTACATCCAGTCGCCGACCGGTAAATATGCATTGGTTCTATACTTGCTCAGAAAAATTTTTAATACTGTAACTATTTTTTCAAGCGGCATTAAAAAGGTACATCCTGTCGCCGATTGGTAAATATGCATTGCTTCTATACTTGCTCAGAAAAATGTTAAAACTGTAACTATTTTTACAAGCGGCATTCAAAAGGTACATCCTGTCGCCGACTAATAAATAAATTCAGGAAGTTTTTTACACTAGCGAAAGCTTGTTTCAATATCTGAAACATAACAAATATAATTTAAAAAATACCATTTTTACATTAAATATTTTGGACATGTTTGGTCACGTAACTCATTAAAAACAAAAGGAGCGCTAAAAATCTAAAAGCAGATATTTTTCAGGAAGTTTTTTATACTAGCGAAAGCTTGTTTCAATATCTGAAACATAAACATGACTATTTTAAAAATACCATTTTTACATTAAATATTTTGGACATGTTTGGTCACGTAACTCATTAAAAACAAAAGGAGGGCTAAAAATCTAAAAGCAGATATTTTTCAGGAAGTTTTTTACACTAGCGAAAGCTTGTTTCAATATCTGAAACGTAAACATGATTATTTTAAAAATACCATTTTTACATTAAATATTTTGGACATGTTTGGTCACGTAACTCATTAAAAACAAAAGGAGGGCTAAAAATCTAAAAGCAGATATTTTTCAGGAAGTTTTTTATACTAGCAAAAGCTTGTTTCAATATCTGAAACATAATAAATATAATTTAAAAAATACCATTTTTACATTAAAGGTTTTGGACATGTTTGGTCACGTAACTCATAAAAAACAAAAGCAGCGCTATAAATATAAAAGCAGATATTTTTCAGGAAGTTTTTTATACTAGCGAAAGCCTGTTTCAATACCTGAAACATAAACATGATTATTTTAAAAATACCATTTTTACAGTAAATATTTTGGACATATTTGGTCACGTAACTCATTAAAAACAAAAGGAGGGCTAAAAATCTAAAAGCAGATATTTTTCAGGAAGTTTTTTACACTAGCAAAAGCTTGTTTCAATATCTGAAACATAACAAATATAATTTAAAAAATACCATTTTTACATTAAATATTTTGGACATGTTTGGTCACGTAACTCATTAAAAACAAAAGCAGCGCTAAAAATATAAAAGCAGATATTTTTCAGGAAGTTTTTTATACTAGCAAAAGCTTGTTTCAATATCTGAAACATAATAAATATAATTTAAAAAATACCATTTTTACATTAAAGGTTTTGGACATGTTTGGTCACGTAACTCATTAAAAACAAAAGGAGGGCTAAAAATCTAAAAGCAGATTTTTTTCAGGAAGTTTTTTACACTAGCAAAAGCTTGTTTCAATATCTGAAACATAACAAATATAATTTAAAAAATACCATTTTTACATTAAATATTTTGGACATGTTTGGTCACGTAACTCATTAAAAACAAAAGCAGCGCTAAAAATATAAAAGCAGATATTTTTCAGGAAGTTTTTTACACTTGCGAAAGCTTGTTTCAATATCTGAAACGTAAACATGATTATTTTAAAAATACCATTTTTACAGTAAATATTTTGGAAGTATTTGGTCACGTAACTCATTAAAAACAAAAGGAGGGCTAAAAACAAAAAAGCAGATATTTTTCAGGAAGTTTTTTATACTAGCAAAAGCTTGTTTCAATATCTGAAACATAATAAATATAATTTAAAAAATACCATTTTTACATTAAATATTTTGGACATGTTTGGTCACGTAACTCATTAAAAACAAAAGCAGCGCTAAAAATATAAAAGCAGATATTTTTCAGGAAGTTTTTTATACTAGCAAAAGCTTGTTTCAATATCTGAAACATAATAAATATAATTTAAAAAATACCATTTTTACATTAAAGGTTTTGGACATGTTTGGTCACGTAACTCATTAAAAACAAAAGGAGGGCTAAAAATCTAAAAGCAGATATTTTTCAGGAAGTTTTTTACACTAGCAAAAGCTTGTTTCAATATCTGAAACATAACAAATATAATTTAAAAAATACCATTTTTACATTAAATATTTTGGACATGTTTGGTCACGTAACTCATTAAAAACAAAAGCAGCGCTAAAAATCTAAAAGCAGATATTTTTCAGGAAGTTTTTTACACTAGCGAAAGCTTGTTTCAATATCTGAAACGTAAACATGATTATTTTAAAAATACCATTTTTACAGTAAATATTTTGGAAGTATTTGGTCACGTAACTCATTAAAAACAAAAGGAGGGCTAAAAACAAAAAAGCAGATATTTTTCAGGAAGTTTTTTGTACTAGCAAAAGCTTGTTTCAATATCTGAAACATAATAAATATAATTTAAAAAATACCATTTTTACATTAAATATTTTGGACATGTTTGGTCACGTAACTCATTAAAAACAAAAGCAGCGCTAAAAATATAAAAGCAGATATTTTTCAGGAAGTTTTTTATACTAGCAAAAGCTTGTTTCAATATCTGAAACATAATAAATATAATTTAAAAAATACCATTTTTACATTAAAGGTTTTGGACATGTTTGGTCACGTAACTCATTAAAAACAAAAGGAGGGCTAAAAATCTAAAAGCAGATATTTTTCAGGAAGTTTTTTACACTAGCAAAAGCTTGTTTCAATATCTGAAACATAACAAATATAATTTAAAAAATACCATTTTTACATTAAATATTTTGGACATGTTTGGTCACGTAACTCATTAAAAACAAAAGCAGCGCTAAAAATCTAAAAGCAGATATTTTTCAGGAAGTTTTTTATACTAGCAAAAGCTTGTTTCAATATCTGAAACATAATAAATATAATTTAAAAAATACCATTTTTACATTAAATATTTTGGACATGTTTGGTCACGTAACTCATTAAAAACAAAAGCAGCGCTAAAAATATAAAAGCAGATATTTTTCAGGAAGTTTTTTATACTAGCAAAAGCTTGTTTCAATATCTGAAACATAATAAATATAATTTAAAAAATACCATTTTTACATTAAAGGTTTTGGACATGTTTGGTCACGCAACTCATTAAAAACAAAAGGAGGGCTAAAAATCTAAAAGCAGATATTTTTCAGGAAGTTTTTTACACTAGCAAAAGCTTGTTTCAATATCTGAAACATAATAAATATAATTTAAAAAATACCATTTTTACATTAAATATTTTGGACATGTTTGGTCACGTAACTCATTAAAAACAAAAGGAGGGCTAAAAATCTAAAAGCAGATATTTTTCAGGAAGTTTTTTACACTAGCAAAAGCTTGTTTCAATATCTGAAACATAACAAATATAATTTAAAAAATACCATTTTTACATTAAATATTTTGGACATGTTTGGTCACGTAACTCATTAAAAACAAAAGCAGCGCTAAAAATCTAAAAGCAGATATTTTTCAGGAAGTTTTTTATACTAGCAAAAGCTTGTTTCAATATCTGAAACATAATAAATATAATTTAAAAAATACCATTTTTACATTAAATATTTTGGACATGTTTGGTCACGTAACTCATTAAAAACAAAAGGAGGGCTAAAAATCTAAAAGCAGATATTTTTCAGGAAGTTTTTTACACTAGCAAAAGCTTGTTTCAATATCTGAAACATAACAAATATAATTTAAAAAATACCATTTTTACATTAAATATTTTGGACATGTTTGGTCACGTAACTCATTAAAAACAAAAGCAGCGCTAAAAATCTAAAAGCAGATATTTTTCAGGAAGTTTTTTATACTAGCAAAAGCTTGTTTCAATATCTGAAACATAATAAATATAATTTAAAAAATACCATTTTTACATTAAATATTTTGGACATGTTTGGTCACGTAACTCATTAAAAACAAAAGCAGCGCTAAAAATATAAAAGCAGATATTTTTCAGGAAGTTTTTTATACTAGCAAAAGCTTGTTTCAATATCTGAAACATAATAAATATAATTAAAAAAATACCATTTTTACATTAAAGGTTTTGGACATGTTTGGTCACGTAACTCATTAAAAACAAAAGGAGGGCTAAAAATCTAAAAGCAGATATTTTTCAGGAAGTTTTTTACACTAGCAAAAGCTTGTTTCAATATCTGAAACATAACAAATATAATTTAAAAAATACCATTTTTACATTAAATATTTTGGACATGTTTGGTCACGTAACTCATTAAAAACAAAAGCAGCGCTAAAAATCTAAAAGCAGATATTTTTCAGGAAGTTTTTTATACTAGCAAAAGCTTGTTTCAATATCTGAAACATAATAAATATAATTTAAAAAATACCATTTTTACATTAAATATTTTGGACATGTTTGGTCACGTAACTCATTAAAAACAAAAGCAGCGCTAAAAATATAAAAGCAGATATTTTTCAGGAAGTTTTTTATACTAGCAAAAGCTTGTTTCAATATCTGAAACATAATAAATATAATTTAAAAAATACCATTTTTACATTAAAGGTTTTGGACATGTTTGGTCACGTAACTCATTAAAAACAAAAGCAGCGCTAAAAATCTACAAGCAGATATTTTTCAGGAAGTTTTTTACACTAGCGAAAGCTTGTTTCAATATCTGAAACGTAAACATGATTATTTTAAAAATACCATTTTTACAGTAAATATTTTGGAAGTATTTGGTCACGTAACTCATTAAAAACAAAAGGAGGGCTAAAAACAAAAAAGCAGATATTTTTCAGGAAGTTTTTTATACTAGCAAAAGCTTGTTTCAATATCTGAAACATAATAAATATAATTTAAAAAATACCATTTTTACATTAAATATTTTGGACATGTTTGGTCACGTAACTCATTAAAAACAAAAGGAGCGCTTAAAACAAAAAAGCAGATATTTTTCAGGAAGTCTTTTATACTAGCGAAAGCTTGTTTCAATATCGGAAACATAAACATGACTATTTTAAAAATACCATTTTTACAGTAAATATTTTGGACATGTTTGGTCACGTAACTCATTAAAAACAAAAGCAGCGCTAAAAATCTAAAAGCAGATATTTTTCAGGAAGCTTTTTATACTAGCGAAAGCTTGTTTCAATATCTGAAATATAAACATGACTATTTTTAAAATACCATTTTTACAGTAAATATTTTGGACATGTTTGGTCACGTAACTCATTAAAAACAAAAGCAGCGCTAAAAATATAAAAGCAGATATTTTTCAGGAAGTTTTTTATACTAGCGAAAGCTTGTTTCAATATCTGAAACATAAAAATGACTATTTTAAAAATACCATTTTTACACTAAATATTTTGGACATGTTTGGTCACTTAACTCATTAAAAACAAAAGGAGGGCTAAAAATCTAAAAGCAGATATTTTTCAGGAAGTTTTTTATACTTGCGAAAGCTTGTTTCAATACCTGAAACATAACAAATATAATTTAAAAAATACCATTTTTACATTAAAGGTTTTGGACATGTTTGGTCACGTAACTCATTAAAAACAAAAGGAGGGCTAAAAATCTAAAAGCAGATATTTTTCAGGAAGTTTTTTACACTAGCAAAAGCTTGTTTCAATATCTGAAACATAACAAATATAATTTAAAAAATACCATTTTTACATTAAATATTTTGGACATGTTTGGTCACGTAACTCATTAAAAACAAAAGCAGCGCTAAAAATCTAAAAGCAGATATTTTTCAGGAAGTTTTTTACACTAGCGAAAGCTTGTTTCAATATCTGAAACGTAAACATGATTATTTTAAAAATACCATTTTTACAGTAAATATTTTGGAAGTATTTGGTCACGTAACTCATTAAAAACAAAAGGAGCGCTAAAAATCTAAAAGCAGATATTTTTCAGGAAGTTTTTTATACTAGCGAAAGCTTGTTTCAATATCTGAAATATAAACATGACTATTTTTAAAATACCATTTTTACAGTAAATATTTTGGACATGTTTGGTCACGTAACTCATTAAAAACAAAAGCAGCGCTAAAAATATAAAAGCAGATATTTTTCAGGAAGTTTTTTACACTAGCGAAAGCTTGTTTCAATATCTGAAACGTAAACATGATTATTTTAAAAATACCATTTTTACAGTAAATATTTTGGACATGTTTGGTCACGTAACTCATTAAAAACAAAAGCAGCGCTAAAAATATAAAAGCAGATATTTTTCAGGAAGTTTTTTATACTTGCAAAAGCTTGTTTCAATATCTGAAACGTAAACATGATTATTTTAAAAATACCATTTTTACAGTAAATATTTTGGACATGTTTGGTCACGTAACTCATTAAAAACAAAAGGAGGGCTAAAAATCTAAAAGCAGATATTTTTCAGGAAGTTTTTTATACTTGCGAAAGCTTGTTTCAATACCTGAAACATAACAAATATAATTTAAAAAATACCATTTTTACATTAAATATTTTGGACATGTTTGGTCACGTAACTCATTAAAAACAAAAGCAGCGCTAAAAATATAAAAGCAGATATTTTTCAGGAAGTTTTTTATACTTGCGAAAGCTTGTTTCAATATCTGAAACATAAACATGACTATTTTAAAAATACCATTTTTACAGTAAATATTTTGGACATATTTGGTCACGTCACTCATTAAAAACAAAAGGAGAGCTAAAAATCTAAAAGCAGATATTTTTCAGGAAGTTTTTTATACTAGCGAAAGCCTGTTTTAATATCTGAAACGTAATAATTATAATTTAAAAAATACCATTTTTACAGTAAAACTTCCGGACATGTTTGGTCACGTAATTCATTTAAAACAAAAGGAGCGCTAAAAATATAAAAGCAGATATTTTTCAGGAAGTTTTTTATACTAGCGAAAGCCTGTTTTAATATCTGAAACGTAATAATTATAATTTAAAAAATACCATTTTTACAGTAAAACTTCCGGACATGTTTAGTCACGTAACTCATTAAAAACAAAAGCAGCGCTAAAAATATAAAAGCAGATATTTTTCAGGAAGTTTTTTATACTTGCGAAAGCTTGTTTCAATATCTGAAACGTAAACATGATTATTTTAAAAATACCATTTTTACAGTAAATATTTTGGACATATTTGGTCACGTAACTCATTAAAAACAAAAGGAGAGCTAAAAATCTAAAAGCAGATATTTTTCAGGAAGTTTTTTACACTAGCGAAAGCTTGTTTCAATATCTGAAACATAACAAATATAATTTAAAAAATACCATTTTTACATTAAATATTTTGGACATGTTTGGTCACGTAACTCATTAAAAACAAAAGCAGCGCTAAAAATCTAAAAGCAGATATTTTTCAGGAAGTTTTTTACACTAGCGAAAGCTTGTTTCAATATCTGAAACGTAAACATGATTATTTTAAAAATACCATTTTTACAGTAAATATTTTGGAAGTATTTGGTCACGTAACTCATTAAAAACAAAAGGAGGGCTAAAAACAAAAAAGCAGATATTTTTCAGGAAGTTTTTTATACTAGCAAAAGCTTGTTTCAATATCTGAAACATAATAAATATAATTTAAAAAATACCATTTTTACATTAAATATTTTGGACATGTTTGGTCACGTAACTCATTAAAAACAAAAGGAGCGCTTAAAACAAAAAAGCAGATATTTTTCAGGAAGTCTTTTATACTAGCGAAAGCTTGTTTCAATATCGGAAACATAAACATGACTATTTTAAAAATACCATTTTTACAGTAAATATTTTGGACATGTTTGGTCACGTAACTCATTAAAAACAAAAGGAGCGCTAAAAATCTAAAAGCAGATATTTTTCAGGAAGTTTTTTATACTAGCGAAAGCTTGTTTCAATATCTGAAATATAAACATGACTATTTTTAAAATACCATTTTTACAGTAAATATTTTGGACATGTTTGGTCACGTAACTCATTAAAAACAAAAGCAGCGCTAAAAATATAAAAGCAGATATTTTTCAGGAAGTTTTTTATACTAGCGAAAGCTTGTTTCAATATCTGAAACATAAAAATGACTATTTTAAAAATACCATTTTTACAGTAAATATTTTGGACATGTTTGGTCACGTTACTCATTAAAAACAAAAGGAGGGCTAAAAATCTAAAAGCAGATATTTTTCAGGAAGTTTTTTATACTTGCGAAAGCTTGTTTCAATACCTGAAACATAACAAATATAATTTAAAAAATACCATTTTTACATTAAAGGTTTTGGACATGTGTGGTCACGTAACTCATTAAAAACAAAAGGAGGGCTAAAAATCTAAAAGCAGATATTTTTCAGGAAGTTTTTTACACTAGCAAAAGCTTGTTTCAATATCTGAAACATAACAAATATAATTTAAAAAATACCATTTTTACATTAAATATTTTGGACATGTTTGGTCACGTAACTCATTAAAAACAAAAGCAGCGCTAAAAATCTAAAAGCAGATATTTTTCAGGAAGTTTTTTACACTAGCGAAAGCTTGTTTCAATATCTGAAACGTAAACATGATTATTTTAAAAATACCATTTTTACAGTAAATATTTTGGAAGTATTTGGTCACGTAACTCATTAAAAACAAAAGGAGGGCTAAAAACAAAAAAGCAGATATTTTTCAGGAAGTTTTTTATACTAGCAAAAGCTTGTTTCAATATCTGAAACATAATAAATATAATTTAAAAAATACCATTTTTACATTAAATATTTTGGACATGTTTGGTCACGTAACTCATTAAAAACAAAAGGAGCGCTTAAAACAAAAAAGCAGATATTTTTCAGGAAGTCTTTTATACTAGCGAAAGCTTGTTTCAATATCGGAAACATAAACATGACTATTTTAAAAATACCATTTTTACAGTAAATATTTTGGACATGTTTGGTCACGTAACTCATTAAAAACAAAAGGAGCGCTAAAAATCTAAAAGCAGATATTTTTCAGGAAGTTTTTTATACTAGCGAAAGCTTGTTTCAATATCTGAAATATAAACATGACTATTTTTAAAATACCATTTTTACAGTAAATATTTTGGACATGTTTGGTCACGTAACTCATTAAAAACAAAAGCAGCGCTAAAAATATAAAAGCAGATATTTTTCAGGAAGTTTTTTACACTAGCGAAAGCTTGTTTCAATATCTGAAACGTAAACATGATTATTTTAAAAATACCATTTTTACAGTAAATATTTTGGACATGTTTGGTCACGTAACTCATTAAAAACAAAAGGAGGGCTAAAAATCTAAAAGCAGATATTTTTCAGGAAGTTTTTTATACTTGCGAAAGCTTGTTTCAATACCTGAAACATAACAAATATAATTTAAAAAATACCATTTTTACATTAAATATTTTGGACATGTTTGGTCACGTAACTCATTAAAAACAAAAGCAGCGCTAAAAATATAAAAGCAGATATTTTTCAGGAAGTTTTTTATACTTGCGAAAGCTTGTTTCAATATCTGAAACATAAACATGACTATTTTAAAAATAACATTTTTACAGTAAATATTTTGGACATATTTGGTCACGTCACTCATTAAAAACAAAAGGAGAGCTAAAAATCTAAAAGCAGATATTTTTCAGGAAGTTTTTTATACTAGCGAAAGCCTGTTTTAATATCTGAAACGTAATAATTATAATTTAAAAAATACCATTTTTACAGTAAAACTTCCGGACATGTTTGGTCACGTAATTCATTTAAAACAAAAGGAGCGCTAAAAATATAAAAGCAGATATTTTTCAGGAAGTTTTTTATACTAGCGAAAGCCTGTTTTAATATCTGAAACGTAATAATTATAATTTAAAAAATACCATTTTTACAGTAAAACTTCCGGACATGTTTAGTCACGTAACTCTTTAAAAACAAAAGCAGCGCTAAAAATATAAAAGCAGATATTTTTCAGGAAGTTTTTTATACTTGCGAAAGCTTGTTTCAATATCTGAAACGTAAACATGATTATTTTAAAAATACCATTTTTACAGTAAATATTTTGGACATATTTGGTCACGTAACTCATTAAAAACAAAAGGAGAGCTAAAAATCTAAAAGCAGATATTTTTCAGGAAGTTTTTTATACTAGCGAAAGCCTGTTTTAATATCTGAAACGTAATAATTATAATTTAAAAAATACCATTTTTACAGTAAAACTTCCGGACATGTTTAGTCACGTAATTCATTTAAAACAAAAGGAGAGCTAAAAATATAAAAGCAGATATTTTTCAGGAAGTTTTTTATACTAGCGAAAGCCTGTTTCAATACCTGAAACATAAACATGATTATTTTAAAAATACCATTTTTACAGTAAATATTTTGGACATATTTGGTCACGTAACTCATTAAAAACAAAAGCAGCGCTAAAAATATAAAAGCAGATATTTTTCAGGAAGTTTTTTACACTAGCGAAAGCTTGTTTCAATATCTGAAACATAAAAATGACTATTTTAAAAATACCATTTTTACAGTAAATATTTTGGACATATTTGGTCACGTAACTCATTAAAAACAAAAGGAGCGCTAAAAACAAAAAAGCAGATATTTTTCAGGAAGTTTTTTACACTAGCGAAAGCTTGTTTCAATATCTGAAACATAAACATGACTATTTTAAAAATACCATTTTTACAGTAAATATTTTGGACATATTTGGTCACGTAACTCATTAAAAACAAAAGGAGAGCTAAAAATCTAAAAGCAGATATTTTTCAGGAAGTTTTTTACACTAGCGAAAGCTTGTTTCAATATCTGAAACATAACAAATATAATTTAAAAAATACCATTTTTACATTAAATATTTTGGACATATTTGGTCACGTAACTCATTAAAAACAAAAGGAGCGCTAAAAACAAAAAAGCAGATATTTTTCAGGAAGTTTTTTACACTAGCGAAAGCTTGTTTCAATATCTGAAACATAAACATGACTATTTTAAAAATACCATTTTTACAGTAAATATTTTGGACATGTTTGGTCACGTAACTCATTAAAAACAAAAGGAGCGCTAAAAACGAAAAAGCAGATATTTTTCAGGAAGTTTTTTACACTAGCGAAAGCTTGTTTCAATATCTGAAACATAACAAATATAATTTAAAAAATACCATTTTTACATTAAATATTTTGGACATGTTTGGTCACGTAACTCATTAAAAACAAAAGCAGCGCTAAAAATATAAAAGCAGATATTTTTCAGGAAGTTTTTTATACTAGCGAAAGCTTGTTCCAATATCTGAAACATATACATGATTATTTTAAAAATACCATTTTTACAGTAAATATTTTGGACATATTTGGTCACGTAACTCATTAAAAACAAAAGGAGCGCTAAAAATCTAAAAGCAGATATTTTTCAGGAAGTTTTTTACACTAGCGAAAGCTTGTTTCAATATCTGAAACATAATAAATATAATTTAAAAAATACCATTTTTACATTAAATATTTTGGACATGTTTGGTCACGTAACTCATTAAAAACAAAAGGAGCGCTAAAAACAAAAATGCAGATATTTTTCAGGAAGTTTTTTACACTAGCGAAAGCTTGTTTCAATATCTGAAACGTAAACATGATTATTTTAAAAATACCATTTTTACAGTAAATATTTTGGACATATTTGGTCACGTAACTCATTAAAAACAAAAGCAGCGCTAAAAATATAAAAGCAGATATTTTTCAGGAAGTTTTTTATACTTGCGAAAGCTTGTTTCAATATCTGAAACGTAAACATGATTATTTTAAAAATACCATTTTTACAGTAAATATTTTGGACATGTTTGGTCACGTAACTCATTAAAAACAAAAGGAGGGCTAAAAATCTAAAAGCAGATATTTTTCAGGAAGTCTTTTATACTAGCGAAAGCTTGTTCCAATATCTGAAACATATACATGACTATTTTAAAAATACCATTTTTACAGTAAATATTTTGGACATATTTGGTCACGTAACTCATTAAAAACAAAAGGAGCGCTAAAAATCTAAAAGCAGATATTTTTCAGGAAGTTTTTTATACTAGCGAAAGCTTGTTTCAATATCTGAAACATAAAAATGACTATTTTAAAAATACCATTTTTACAGTAAATATTTTGGACATATTTGGTCACGTAACTCATTAAAAACAAAAGCAGCGCTAAAAATCTAAAAGCAGATATTTTTCAGGAAGTTTTTTACACTAGCGAAAGCTTGTTTCAATACCTGAAACATAAACATGATTATTTTAAAAATACCATTTTTACAGTAAATATTTTGGACATATTTGGTCACGTAACTCATTAAAAACAAAAGGAGGGCTAAAAATCTAAAAGCAGATATTTTTCAGGAAGTTTTTTATACTAGCGAAAGCTTGTTTCAATACCTGAAACATAAACATGATTATTTTAAAAATACCATTTTTACAGTAAATATTTTGGACATGTTTGGTCACGTAACTCATTAAAAACAAAAGGAGCGCTAAAAACGAAAAAGCAGATATTTTTCAGGAAGTTTTTTACACTAGCGAAAGCTTGTTTCAATATCTGAAACATAACAAATATAATTTAAAAAATACCATTTTTACATTAAATATTTTGGACATGTTTGGTCACGTAACTCATTAAAAACAAAAGCAGCGCTAAAAATCTAAAAGCAGATATTTTTCAGGAAGTTTTTTATACTAGCGAAAGCTTGTTTCAATATCTGAAACGTAAACATGATTATTTTAAAAATACCATTTTTACAGTAAATATTTTGGACATATTTGGTCACGTAACTCATTAAAAACAAAAGGAGGGCTAAAAATCTAAAAGCAGATATTTTTCAGGAAGTTTTTTACACTAGCGAAAGCTTGTTTCAATATCTGAAACATAACAAATATAATTTAATGAGTTACGTGACCAAACATGTCCAAAATATTTAATGTAAAAATGGTATTTTTTAAATTATATTTGTTATGTTTCAGATATTGAAACAAGCTTTTGCTAGTATAAAAAACTTCCTGAAAAATATCTGCTTTTATATTTTTAGCGCTGCTTTTGTTTTTAATGAGTTACGTGACCAAACATGTCCAAAATATTTAATGTAAAAATGGTATTTTTTAAATTATATTTATTATGTTTCAGATATTGAAACAAGCTTTCGCTAGTGTAAAAAACTTCCTGAAAAATATCTGCTTTTAGATTTTTAGCCCTCCTTTTGTTTTTAATGAGTTACGTGACCAAATATGTCCAAAATATTTACTGTAAAAATGGTATTTTTAAAATAATCATGTTTACGTTTCAGATATTGAAACAAGCTTTCGCAAGTGTAAAAAACTTCCTGAAAAATATCTGCTTTTATATTTTTAGCCCTCCTTTTGTTTTTAATGAGTTACGTGACCAAACATGTCCAAAATATTTAATGTAAAAATGGTATTTTTTAAATTATATTTATTATGTTTCAGATATTGAAACAAGCTTTTGCTAGTATAAAAAACTTCCTGAAAAATATCTGCTTTTAGATTTTTAGCCCTCCTTTTGTTTTTAATGAGTTACATGACCAAATATGTCCAAAATATTTTTACTGTAAAAATGGTATTTTTGAAATAGTCATGTTTATGTTTCAGATATTGAAACAAGCTTTCGCTAGTGTAAAAAACTTCCTGAAGAATATCTGCTTTTAGATTTTTAGCCCTTCTTTTGTTTTTAATGAGTTACGTGACCAAACATGTCCAAAATATTTAATGTAAAAATGGTAATTTTTAAATTATATTTATTATGTTTCAGATATTAAAACAAGCTTTCGCTAGTGTAAAAAACTTCCTGAAGAATATCTGCTTTGATATTTTTAGCGCTGCTTTTGTTTTTAATGAGTTACGTGACCAAATATGTCCAAAATATTTACTGTAAAAATGGTATTTTTAAAATAGTCATGTTTATGTTTCAGATATTGAAACAAGCTTTCGCTAGTGTAAAAAACTTCCCGAAAAATATCTGCTTTTTTATTTTTAGCGCTCCTTTTGTTTTTAATGAGTTACGTGACCAAATATGTCCAAAATATTTACTGTAAAAATGGTATTTTTAAAATAGTCATTTTTATGTTTCAGATATTGAAACAAGCTTTCGCTAGTATAAAAAACTTCCTGAAAAATATCTGCTTTTAGATTTTTAGCCCTCCTTTTGTTTTTAATGAGTTACGTGACCAAACATGTCCAAAATATTTACTGTAAAAATGGTATTTTTTAAATTATATTTGTTATGTTTCAGATATTGAAACAAGCTTTCGCTAGTGTAAAAAACTTCCTGAAAAATATCTGCTTTTAGATTTGTAGCCCTCCTTTTGTTTTTAATGAGTTACGTGACCAAATATGTCCAAAATATTTACTGTAAAAATGGTATTTTTTAAATTATATTTGTTATGTTTCAGGTATTGAAACAGGCTTTCGCTAGTATAAAAAACTTCCTGAAAAATATCTGCTTTTATATTTATAGCGCTGCTTTTGTTTTTTATGAGTTGCGTGACCAAATATGTCCAAAATATTTACTGTTAAAATGGTATTTTTAAAATAATCATGTTTACGTTTCAGATATTGAAACAAGCTTTCGCTAGTGTAAAAAACTTCCTGAAAAATATCTGCTTTTAGATTTTTAGCCCTCCTTTTGTTTTTAATGAGTTACGTGACCAAATATGTCCAAAATATTTACTGTAAAAATGGTATTTTTTAAATTATATTTGTTATGTTTCAGATATTGAAACAAGCTTTCGCTAGTGTAAAAAACTTCCTGAAAAATATCTGCTTTTAGATTTGTAGCCCTCCTTTTGTTTTTAATGAGTTACGTGACCAAATATGTCCAAAATATTTACTGTAAAAATGGTATTTTTTAAATTATATTTGTTATGTTTCAGATATTGAAACAAGCTTTCGCTAGTGTAAAAAACTTCCTGAAAAATATCTGCTTTTAGATTTTTAGCCCTCCTTTTGTTTTTAATGAGTTACGTGACCAAACATGTCCAAAATATTTACTGTAAAAATGGTATTTTTAAAATAATCATGTTTACGTTTCAGATATTGAAACAAGCTTTCGCAAGTATAAAAAACTTCCTGAAAAATATCTGCTTTTATATTTTTAGCGCTGCTTTTGTTTTTAATGAGTTACGTGACCAAATATGTCCAAAATATTTACTGTAAAAATGGTATTTTTAAAATAGTCATGTTTATGTTTCAGATATTGAAACAAGCTTTCGATAGTGTAAAAAACTTTCTGAAAAATATCTGCTTCTTATTTTTAGCGCTCCTTTTGTTTTTAATGAGTTACGTGACCAAATATGTCCAAAATATTTACTGTAAAAATGGTATTTTTAAAATAATCATGTTTACGTTTCAGATATTGAAACAAGCTTTCGCTAGTGTAAAAAACTTCCTGAAAAATATCTGCTTTTATATTTTTAGCGCTGCTTTTGTTTTTAATGAGTTACGTGACCAAATATGTCCAAAATATTTACTGTAAAAATGGTATTTTTAAAATAATCATGTTAACGTTTCAGATATTGAAACAAGCTTTCGCAAGTATAAAAAACTTCCTGAAAAATATCTGCTTTTATATTTTTAGCGCTGCTTTTGTTTTTAATGAGTTACGTGACCAAACATGTCCAAAATATCTAATGTAAAAATGGTATTTTTTAAATTATATTTGTTATGTTTCAGATATTGAAACAAGCTTTCGCTAGTGTAAAAAACTTCCTGAAAAATATCTGCTTTTAGATTTTTAGCCCTCCTTTTGTTTTTAATGAGTTACGTGACCAAACATGTCCAAAATATTTACTGTAAAAATGGTATTTTTAAAATAGTCATGTATATGTTTCAGATATTGGAACAAGCTTTCGCTAGTATAAAAGACTTCCTGAAAAATATCTGCTTTTAGATTTTTAGCCCTCCTTTTGTTTTTAATGAGTTACGTGACCAAATATGTCCAAAATATTTACTGCAAAAATGGTATTTTTAAAATAATCATGTTTATGTTTCAGGTATTGAAACAGGCTTTCGCTAGTATAAAAAACTTCCTGAAAAATATCTGCTTTTTTGTTTTTAGCGCTCCTTTTGTTTTTAATGAGTTACGTGACCAAGCATGTCCAAAATATTTAATGTAATAATGGTATTTTTTAAATTATATTTGTTATGTTTCAGGTATTGAAACAAGCTTTCGCAGTATAAAAAACTTCCTGAAAAATATCTGCTTTTATATTTTTAGCGCTGCTTTTGTTTTTAATGAGTTACGTGACCAAATATGTCCAAAATATTTACTGTAAAAATGGTATTTTTAAAATAGTCATTTTTATGTTTCAGATATTGAAACAAGCTTTCGCTAGTATAAAAAACTTCCTGAAAAATATCTGCTTTTTTATTCTTAGCGCTCCTTTTGTTTTTAATGAGTTACGTGACCAAAAATGTCCAAAATATTTAATGTAAAAATGGTATTTTTTAAATTATAATTATTACGTTTCAGATATTAAAACAGGCTTTCGCTAGTATAAAAAACTTCCTGAAAAATATCTGCTTTTAGATTTTTAGCGCTGCTTTTGTTTTTAATGAGTTACGTGACCAAACATGTCCAAAATATTTACTGTAAAAATGGTATTTTTAAAATAGTCATGTATATGTTTCAGATATTGGAACAAGCTTTCGCTAGTATAAAAGACTTCCTGAAAAATATCTGCTTTTAGATTTTTAGCCCTCCTTTTGTTTTTAATGAGTTACGTGACCAAATATGTCCAAAATATTTACTGTAAAAATGGTATTTTTAAAATAATCATGTTTATGTTTCAGGTATTGAAACAGGCTTTCGCTAGTATAAAAAACTTCCTGAAAAATATCTGCTTTTTTGTTTTTAGCGCTCCTTTTGTTTTTAATGAGTTACGTGACCAAGCATGTCCAAAATATTTAATGTAATAATGGTATTTTTTAAATTATATTTGTTATGTTTCAGATATTGAAACAGGCTTTCGCTAGTATAAAAAACTTCCTGAAAAATATCTGCTTTTATATTTTTAGCGCTGCTTTTGTTTTTAATGAGTTACGTGACCAAATATGTCCAAAATATTTACTGTAAAAATGGTATTTTTAAAATAGTCATTTTTATGTTTCAGATATTGAAACAAGCTTTCGCTAGTATAAAAAACTTCCTGAAAAATATCTGCTTTTTTATTCTTAGCGCTCCTTTTGTTTTTAATGAGTTACGTGACCAAAAATGTCCAAAATATTTAATGTAAAAATGGTATTTTTTAAATTATAATTATTACGTTTCAGATATTAAAACAGGCTTTCGCTAGTATAAAAAACTTCCTGAAAAATATCTGCTTTTAGATTTTTAGCGCTGCTTTTGTTTTTAATGAGTTACGTGACCAAACATGTCCAAAATATTTACTGTAAAAATGGTATTTTTAAAATAGTCATGTATATGTTTCAGATATTGGAACAAGCTTTCGCTAGTATAAAAGACTTCCTGAATAATATCTGCTTTTATATTTTTAGCCCTCCTTTTGTTTTTAATGAGTTACGTGACCAAACATGTCCAAAATATTTACTGTAAAAATGGTATTTTTAAAATAGTCATGTATATGTTTCAGATATTGGAACAAGCTTTCGCTAGTATAAAAGACTTCCTGAAAAATATCTGCTTTTAGATTTTTAGCCCTCCTTTTGTTTTTAATGAGTTACGTGACCAAACATGTCCAAAATATTTACTGTAAAAATGGTATTTTTAAAATAATCATGTTTACGTTTCAGATATTGAAACAAGCTTTCGCAAGTATAAAAAACTTCCTGAAAAATATCTGCTTTTATATTTTTAGCGCTGCTTTTGTTTTTAATGAGTTACGTGACCAAATATGTCCAAAATATTTACTGTAAAAATGGTATTTTTAAAATAATCATGTTTACGTTTCAGATATTGAAACAAGCTTTCGCTAGTGTAAAAAACTTCCTGAAAAATATCTGCATTTTTGTTTTTAGCGCTCCTTTTGTTTTTAATGAGTTACGTGACCAAACATGTCCAAAATATTTAATGTAAAAATGGTATTTTTTAAATTATATTTATTATGTTTCAGATATTGAAACAAGCTTTCGCTAGTGTAAAAAACTTCCTGAAAAATATCTGCTTTTAGATTTTTAGCGCTCCTTTTGTTTTTAATGAGTTACGTGACCAAATATGTCCAAAATATTTACTGTAAAAATGGTATTTTTAAAATAGTCATGTATATGTTTCAGATATTGGAACAAGCTTTCGCTAGTATAAAAGACTTCCTGAAAAATATCTGCTTTTAGATTTTTAGCCCTCCTTTTGTTTTTAATGAGTTACGTGACCAAACATGTCCAAAATATTTACTGTAAAAATGGTATTTTTAAAATAATCATGTTTACGTTTCAGATATTGAAACAAGCTTTCGCAAGTATAAAAAACTTCCTGAAAAATATCTGCTTTTATATTTTTAGCGCTGCTTTTGTTTTTAATGAGTTACGTGACCAAATATGTCCAAAATATTTACTGTAAAAATGGTATTTTTAAAATAATCATGTTTACGTTTCAGATATTGAAACAAGCTTTCGCTAGTGTAAAAAACTTCCTGAAAAATATCTGCATTTTTGTTTTTAGCGCTCCTTTTGTTTTTAATGAGTTACGTGACCAAACATGTCCAAAATATTTAATGTAAAAATGGTATTTTTTAAATTATATTTGTTATGTTTCAGATATTGAAACAAGCTTTCGCTAGTGTAAAAAACTTCCTGAAAAATATCTGCTTTTAGATTTTTAGCGCTCCTTTTGTTTTTAATGAGTTACGTGACCAAATATGTCCAAAATATTTACTGTAAAAATGGTATTTTTAAAATAATCATGTATTTGTTTCAGATATTGGAACAAGCTTTCGCTAGTATAAAAAACTTCCTGAAAAATATCTGCTTTTATATTTTTAGCGCTGCTTTTGTTTTTAATGAGTTACGTGACCAAACATGTCCAAAATATTTAATGTAAAAATGGTATTTTTTAAATTATATTTGTTATGTTTCAGATATTGAAACAAGCTTTCGCTAGTGTAAAAAACTTCCTGAAAAATATCTGCTTTTAGATTTTTAGCCCTCCTTTTGTTTTTAATGAGTTACGTGACCAAACATGTCCAAAATATTTACTGTAAAAATGGTATTTTTAAAATAATCATGTTTATGTTTCAGGTATTGAAACAAGCTTTCGCTAGTATAAAAAACTTCCTGAAAAATATCTGCTTTTAGATTTTTAGCGCTGCTTTTGTTTTTAATGAGTTACGTGACCAAATATGTCCAAAATATTTAATGTAAAAATGGTATTTTTAAAATAGTCATTTTTATGTTTCAGATATTGAAACAAGCTTTCGCTAGTATAAAAAACTTCCTGAAAAATATCTGCTTTTATATTTTTAGCGCTGCTTTTGTTTTTAATGAGTTACGTGACCAAACATGTCCAAAATATTTAATGTAAAAATGGTATTTTTTAAATTATATTTGTTATGTTTCAGATATTGAAACAAGCTTTCGCTAGTGTAAAAAACTTCCTGAAAAATATCTGCTTTTAGATTTTTAGCGCTCCTTTTGTTTTTAATGAGTTACGTGACCAAACATGTCCAAAATATTTACTGTAAAAATGGTATTTTTAAAATAATCATGTTTATGTTTCAGGTATTGAAACAAGCTTTCGCTAGTGTAAAAAACTTCCTGAAAAATATCTGCTTTTAGATTTTTAGCGCTGCTTTTGTTTTTAATGAGTTACGTGACCAAATATGTCCAAAATATTTACTGTAAAAATGGTATTTTTAAAATAGTCATTTTTATGTTTCAGATATTGAAACAAGCTTTCGCTAGTATAAAAAACTTCCTGAAAAATATCTGCTTTTAGATTTTTAGCGCTCCTTTTGTTTTTAATGAGTTACGTGACCAAATATGTCCAAAATATTTACTGTAAAAATGGTATTTTTAAAATAATCATGTATATGTTTCAGATATTGGAACAAGCTTTCGCTAGTATAAAAAACTTCCTGAAAAATATCTGCTTTTATATTTTTAGCGCTGCTTTTGTTTTTAATGAGTTACGTGACCAAACATGTCCAAAATATTTAATGTAAAAATGGTATTTTTAAAATAATCATGTTTACGTTTCAGATATTGAAACAAGCTTTCGCTAGTGTAAAAAACTTCCTGAAAAATATCTGCTTTTTCGTTTTTAGCGCTCCTTTTGTTTTTAATGAGTTACGTGACCAAACATGTCCAAAATATTTACTGTAAAAATGGTATTTTTAAAATAATCATGTTTACGTTTCAGATATTGAAACAAGCTTTCGCAAGTATAAAAAACTTCCTGAAAAATATCTTCTTTTATATTTTTAGCGCTGCTTTTGTTTTTAATGAGTTACGTGACCAAACATGTCCAAAATATTTAATGTAAAAATGGTATTTTTTAAATTATATTTGTTATGTTTCAGATATTGAAACAAGGTTTCGCTAGTGAAAAAAACTTCCTGAAAAATATCTGCTTTTAGATTTTTAGCGCTCCTTTTGTTTTTAATGAGTTACGTGACCAAATATGTCCAAAATATTTACTGTAAAAATGGTATTTTTAAAATAATTATGTTTACGTTTCAGATATTGAAACAAGCTTTCGCAAGTATAAAAAACTTCCTGAAAAATATCTGCTTTTTTATTTTTAGCGCTGCTTTTGTTTTTAATGAGTTACGTGACCAAAAATGTCCAAAATATTTAATGTAAAAATGGTATTTTTAAAATAATCATGTTTACGTTTCAGATATTGAAACAAGCTTTCGCTAGTGTAAAAAACTTCCTGAAAAATATCTGCTTTTAGATTTTTAGCCCTCCTTTTGTTTTTAATGAGTTACGTGACCAAATATGTCCAAAATATTTACTGTAAAAATGGTATTTTTAAAATAATCATGTTTATGTTTCAGGTATTGAAACAAGCTTTCGCTAGTATAAAAAACTTCCTGAAAAATATCTGCTTTTAGATTTTTGGCCCTCCTTTTGTTTTTAATGAGTTACGTTACCAAATATGTCCAAAATATTTACTGTAAAAATGGTATTTTTAAAATAGTCATGTTTATGTTTCAGATATTGGAACAAGCTTTCGCTAGTATAAAAGACTTCCTGAAAAATATCTGCTTTTAGATTTTTAGCCCTCCTTTTGTTTTTAATGAGTTACGTGACCAAATATGTCCAAAATATTTACTGTAAAAATTTAATTTTTAAAATAATCATGTTTACGTTTCAGATATTGAAACAAGCTTTCGCTAGTGTAAAAAACTTCCTGAAAAATATCTGCTTTTAGATTTTTAGCCCTCCTTTTGTTTTTAATGAGTTACGTGACCAAATATGTCCAAAATATTTACTGTAAAAATTTAATTTTTAAAATAATCATGTTTACGTTTCAGATATTGAAACAAGCTTTCGCTAGTGTAAAAAACTTCCTGAAAAATATCTGCTTTTAGATTTTTAGCCCTCCTTTTGTTTTTAATGAGTTACGTGACCAAATATGTCCAAAATATTTAATGTAAAAATGGTATTTTTAAAATAATCATGTTTATGTTTCAGGTATTGAAACAAGCTTTCGCTAGTATAAAAAACTTCCTGAAAAATATCTGCTTTTTTATTCTTAGCGCTCCTTTTGTTTTTAATGAGTTACGTGACCAAAAATGTCCAAAATATTTAATGTAAAAATGGTATTTTTTAAATTATAATTATTACGTTTCAGATATTGAAACAAGCTTTCGCTAGTGTAAAAAACTTCCTGAAAAATATCTGCTTTTAGATTTTTAGCTCTCCTTTTGTTTTTAATGAGTTACGTGACCAAATATGTCCAAAATATTTACTGTAAAAATGGTATTTTTAAAATAGTCATGTTTATGTTTCAGATATTGAAACAAGCTTTCGCTAGTGTAAAAAACTTCCTGAAAAATATCTGCTTTTTTGTTTTTAGCGCTCCTTTTGTTTTTAATGAGTTACGTGACCAAATATGTCCAAAATATTTACTGTAAAAATGGTATTTTTAAAATAATCATGTTTATGTTTCAGGTATTGAAACAGGCTTTCGCTAGTATAAAAAACTTCCTGAAAAATATCTGCTTTTATATTTTTAGCTCTCCTTTTGTTTTAAATGAATTACGTGACTAAACATGTCCGGAAGTTTTACTGTAAAAATGGTATTTTTTAAATTATAATTATTACGTTTCAGATATTAAAACAGGCTTTCGCTAGTATAAAAAACTTCCTGAAAAATATCTGCTTTTAGATTTTTAGCTCTCCTTTTGTTTTTAATGAGTTACGTGACCAAATATGTCCAAAATATTTACTGTAAAAATGGTATTTTTAAAATAATCATGTTTACGTTTCAGATATTGAAACAAGCTTTCGCAAGTATAAAAAACTTCCTGAAAAATATCTGCTTTTATATTTTTAGCGCTGCTTTTGTTTTTAATGAGTTACGTGACTAAACATGTCCGGAAGTTTTACTGTAAAAATGGTATTTTTTAAATTATAATTATTACGTTTCAGATATTAAAACAGGCTTTCGCTAGTATAAAAAACTTCCTGAAAAATATCTGCTTTTAGATTTTTAGCTCTCCTTTTGTTTTTAATGAGTTACGTGACCAAATATGTCCAAAATATTTACTGTAAAAATGGTATTTTTAAAATAATCATGTTTATGTTTCAGATATTAAAACAGGCTTTCGCTAGTATAAAAAACTTCCTGAAAAATATCGTCTTTTATATTTTTAGCGCTCCTTTTGTTTTAAATGAATTACGTGACCAAACATGTCCGGAAGTTTTACTGTAAAAATGGTATTTTTTAAATTATAATTATTACGTTTCAGATATTAAAACAGGCTTTCGCTAGTATAAAAAACTTCCTGAAAAATATCTGCTTTTAGATTTTTAGCTCTCCTTTTGTTTTTAATGAGTGACGTGACCAAATATGTCCAAAATATTTACTGTAAAAATGGTATTTTTAAAATAGTCATGTTTATGTTTCAGATATTGAAACAAGCTTTCGCAAGTATAAAAAACTTCCTGAAAAATATCTGCTTTTATATTTTTAGCGCTGCTTTTGTTTTTAATGAGTTACGTGACCAAACATGTCCAAAATATTTAATGTAAAAATGGTATTTTTTAAATTATATTTGTTATGTTTCAGGTATTGAAACAAGCTTTCGCAAGTATAAAAAACTTCCTGAAAAATATCTGCTTTTAGATTTTTAGCCCTCCTTTTGTTTTTAATGAGTTACGTGACCAAACATGTCCAAAATATTTACTGTAAAAATGGTATTTTTAAAATAATCATGTTTACGTTTCAGATATTGAAACAAGCTTTTGCAAGTATAAAGAACTTCCTGAAAAATATCTGCTTTTATATTTTTAGCGCTGCTTTTGTTTTTAATGAGTTACGTGACCAAACATGTCCAAAATATTTACTGTAAAAATGGTATTTTTAAAATAATCATGGAAACATAAACATGATTATTTTAAAAATACCATTTTTACAGTAAATATTTTGGACATGTTTGGTCACGTAACTCATTAAAAACAAAAGGAGAGCTAAAAATCTAAAAGCAGATATTTTTCAGGAAGTTTTTTATACTAGCAAAAGCTTGTTTCAATATCTGAAACATAATAAATATAATTTAAAAAATACCATTTTTACATTAAATATTTTGGACATGTTTGGTCACGTAACTCATTAAAAACAAAAGGAGCGCTAAAAACAAAAAAGCAGATATTTTTCAGGAAGTTTTTTACACTAGCGAAAGCTTGTTTCAATATCTGAAACATAACAAATATAATTTAAAAAATACCATTTTTACATTAAATATTTTGGACATGTTTGGTCACGTAACTCATTAAAAACATAAGGAGCGCTAAAAACAAAAAAGCAGATATTTTTCAGGAAGTTTTTTACACTAGCGAAAGCTTGTTTCAATATCTGAAACATAACAAATATAATTTAAAAAATACCATTTTTACATTAAATATTTTGGACATGTTTGGTCACGTAACTCATTAAAAACAAAAGGAGCGCTAAAAATATAAAAGCAGTTATTTTTCAGGAAGTTTTTTATACTAGCAAAAGCTTGTTTCAATATCTGAAACATAATAAATATAATTTAAAAAATACCATTTTTACATTAAATATTTTGGACATGTTTGGTCACGTAACTCATTAAAAACAAAAGGAGGGCTAAAAATCTAAAAGCAGATATTTTTCAGGAAGTTTTTTACACTAGCGAAAGCTTGTTTCAATATCTGAAACATAACAAATATAATTTAAAAAATACCATTTTTACATTAAATATTTTGGACATGTTTGGTCACGTAACTCATTAAAAACAAAAGCAGCGCTAAAAAAATAAAAGCAGATATTTTTCAGGAAGTTTTTTACACTAGCGAAAGCTTGTTTCAATACCTGAAACATAAACATGATTATTTTAAAAATACCATTTTTACAGTAAATATTTTGGACATATTTGGTCACTTAACTCATTAAAAACAAAAGCAGCGCTAAAAATATAAAAGCAGATATTTTTCAGGAAGTTTTTTATACTTGCGAAAGCTTGTTTCAATATCTGAAACGTAAACATGATTATTTTAAAAATACCATTTTTACAGTAAATATTTTGGACATGTTTGGTCACGTAACTCATTAAAAACAAAAGGAGGGCTAAAAATCTAAAAGCAGATATTTTTCAGGAAGTTTTTTATACTAGCGAAAGCTTGTTTCAATACCTGAAACATAAACATGATTATTTTAAAAATACCATTTTTACAGTAAATATTTTGGACATGTTTGGTCACGTAACTCATTAAAAACAAAAGGAGGGCTAAAAATCTAAAAGCAGATATTTTTCAGGAAGTTTTTTATACTAGCAAAAGCTTGTTTCAATATCTGAAACATAATAAATATAATTTAAAAAATACCATTTTTACATTAAATATTTTGGACATGTTTGGTCACGTAACTCATTAAAAACAAAAGCAGCGCTAAAAATATAAAAGCAGATATTTTTCAGGAAGTTTTTTATACTAGCAAAAGCTTGTTTCAATATCTGAAACATAATAAATATAATTTAAAAAATACCATTTTTACATTAAATATTTTGGACATGTTTGGTCACGTAACTCATTAAAAACAAAAGCAGCGCTAAAAATATAAAAGCAGTTATTTTTCAGGAAGTTTTTTATACTAGCAAAAGCTTGTTTCAATATCTGAAACATAATAAATATAATTTAAAAAATACCATTTTTACATTAAATATTTTGGACATGTTTGGTCACGTAACTCATTAAAAACAAAAGGAGGGCTAAAAATCTAAAAGCAGATATTTTTCAGGAAGTTTTTTACACTAGCGAAAGCTTGTTTCAATATCTGAAACATAACAAATATAATTTAAAAAATACCATTTTTACATTAAATATTTTGGACATGTTTGGTCACGTAACTCATTAAAAACAAAAGCAGCGCTAAAAAAATAAAAGCAGATATTTTTCAGGAAGTTTTTTACACTAGCGAAAGCTTGTTTCAATACCTGAAACATAAACATGATTTTTTTAAAAATACCATTTTTACAGTAAATATTTTGGACATATTTGGTCACGTAACTCATTAAAAACAAAAGCAGCGCTAAAAATATAAAAGCAGATATTTTTCAGGAAGTTTTTTATACTTGCGAAAGCTTGTTTCAATATCTGAAACGTAAACATGATTATTTTAAAAATACCATTTTTACAGTAAATATTTTGGACATGTTTGGTCACGTAACTCATTAAAAACAAAAGGAGGGCTAAAAATCTAAAAGCAGATATTTTTCAGGAAGTTTTTTATACTAGCGAAAGCTTGTTTCAATACCTGAAACATAAACATGATTATTTTAAAAATACCATTTTTACAGTAAATATTTTGGACATGTTTGGTCACGTAACTCATTAAAAACAAAAGGAGGGCTAAAAATCTAAAAGCAGATATTTTTCAGGAAGTTTTTTATACTAGCAAAAGCTTGTTTCAATATCTGAAACATAATAAATATAATTTAAAAAATACCATTTTAACATTAAATATTTTGGACATGTTTGGTCACGTAACTCATTAAAAACAAAAGCAGCGCTAAAAATATAAAAGCAGATATTTTTCAGGAAGTTTTTTATACTAGCAAAAGCTTGTTTCAATATCTGAAACATAATAAATATAATTTAAAAAATACCATTTTTACAGTAAATATTTTGGACATGTTTGGTCACGTAACTCATTAAAAACAAAAGGAGGGCTAAAAATCTAAAAGCAGATATTTTTCAGGAAGTTTTTTACACTAGCGAAAGCTTGTTTCAATATCTGAAACATAACAAATATAATTTAAAAAATACCATTTTTACATTAGATATTTTGGACATGTTTGGTCACGTAACTCATTAAAAACAAAAGCAGCGCTAAAAATATAAAAGCAGATATTTTTCAGGAAGTTTTTTATACTTGCGAAAGCTTGTTTCAATATCTGAAACGTAAACATGATTATTTTAAAAATACCATTTTTACAGTAAATATTTTGGACATATTTGGTCACGTAACTCATTAAAAACAAAAGCAGCGCTAAAAATATAAAAGCAGATATTTTTCAGGAAGTTTTTTACACTAGCGAAAGCTTGTTTCAATATCTGAAACGTAAACATGATTATTTTAAAAATACCATTTTTACAGTAAATATTTTGGACATATTTGGTCACGTAACTCATTAAAAACAAAAGGAGCGCTAAAAATAAGAAGCAGATATTTTTCAGAAAGTTTTTTACACTAGCGAAAGCTTGTTTCAATATCTGAAACATAAACATGACTATTTTAAAAATACCATTTTTACAGTAAATATTTTGGACATATTTGGTCACATAACTCATTAAAAACAAAAGCAGCGCTAAAAATATAAAAGCAGATATTTTTCAGGAAGTTTTTTATACTTGCGAAAGCTTGTTTCAATATCTGAAACGTAAACATGATTATTTTAAAAATACCATTTTTACAGTAAATATTTTGGACATGTTTGGTCACGTAACTCATTAAAAACAAAAGGAGGGCTAAAAATCTAAAAGCAGATATTTTTCAGGAAGTTTTTTACACTAGCGAAAGCTTGTTTCAATATCTGAAACATAACAAATATAATTTAAAAAATACCATTTTTACAGTAAATATTTTGGACATATTTGGTCACGTAACTCATTAAAAACAAAAGGAGGGCTAAAAATCTAAAAGCAGATATTTTTCAGGAAGTTTTTTACACTAGCGAAAGCTTGTTTCAATATCTGAAACGTAAACATGATTATTTTAAAAATACCATTTTTACAGTAAATATTTTGGACATATTTGGTCACGCAACTCATAAAAAACAAAAGCAGCGCTATAAATATAAAAGCAGATATTTTTCAGGAAGTTTTTTATACTAGCGAAAGCCTGTTTCAATACCTGAAACATAAACATGATTATTTTAAAAATACCATTTTTACAGTAAATATTTTGGACATATTTGGTCACGTAACTCATTAAAAACAAAAGGAGGGCTACAAATCTAAAAGCAGATATTTTTCAGGAAGTTTTTTACACTAGCGAAAGCTTGTTTCAATATCTGAAACATAACAAATATAATTTAAAAAATACCATTTTTACAGTAAATATTTTGGACATATTTGGTCACGTAACTCATTAAAAACAAAAGCAGCGCTAAAAATATAAAAGCAGATATTTTGCAGGAAGTTTTTTATACTTGCGAAAGCTTGTTTCAATATCTGAAACGTAAACATGATTATTTTAAAAATACCATTTTTACAGTAAATATTTTGGACATATTTGGTCACGTAACTCATTAAAAACAAAAGGAGGGCTAAAAATCTAAAAGCAGATATTTTTCAGGAAGTTTTTTACACTAGCGAAAGCTTGTTTCAATATCTGAAACATAACAAATATAATTTAAAAAATACCATTTTTACAGTAAATATTTTGGACATATTTGGTCACGTAACTCATTAAAAACAAAAGGAGGGCTACAAATCTAAAAGCAGATATTTTTCAGGAAGTTTTTTACACTAGCGAAAGCTTGTTTCAATATCTGAAACATAACAAATATAATTTAAAAAATACCATTTTTACAGTAAATATTTTGGACATATTTGGTCACGTAACTCATTAAAAACAAAAGGAGGGCTACAAATCTAAAAGCAGATATTTTTCAGGAAGTTTTTTACACTAGCGAAAGCTTGTTTCAATATCTGAAACATAACAAATATAATTTAAAAAATACCATTTTTACAGTAAATATTTTGGACATATTTGGTCACGTAACTCATTAAAAACAAAAGGAGGGCTAAAAATCTAAAAGCAGATATTTTTCAGGAAGTTTTTTACACTAGCGAAAGCTTGTTTCAATATCTGAAACATAACAAATATAATTTAAAAAATACCATTTTTACAGTAAATATTTTGGACATATTTGGTCACGTAACTCATTAAAAACAAAAGGAGGGCTACAAATCTAAAAGCAGATATTTTTCAGGAAGTTTTTTACACTAGCGAAAGCTTGTTTCAATATCTGAAACATAACAAATATAATTTAAAAAATACCATTTTTACAGTAAATATTTTGGACATATTTGGTCACGCAACTCATAAAAAACAAAAGCAGCGCTATAAATATAAAAGCAGATATTTTTCAGGAAGTTTTTTATACTAGCGAAAGCCTGTTTCAATACCTGAAACATAAACATGATTATTTTAAAAATACCATTTTTACAGTAAATATTTTGGACATATTTGGTCACGTAACTCATTAAAAACAAAAGGAGGGCTAAAAATCTAAAAGCAGATATTTTTCAGGAAGTTTTTTATACTTGCGAAAGCTTGTTTCAATATCTGAAACGTAAACATGATTATTTTAAAAATACCATTTTTACAGTAAATATTTTGGACATGTTTGGTCACGTAACTCATTAAAAACAAAAGGAGGGCTAAAAATCTAAAAGCAGATATTTTTCAGGAAGTTTTTTATACTAGCGAAAGCTTGTTTCAATACCTGAAACATAAACATGATTATTTTAAAAATACCATTTTTACAGTAAATATTTTGGACATGTTTGGTCACGTAACTCATTAAAAACAAAAGGAGAGCTAAAAATCTAAAAGCAGATATTTTTCAGGAAGTTTTTTATACTAGCAAAAGCTTGTTTCAATATCTGAAACATAATAAATATAATTTAAAAAATACCATTTTTACATTAAATATTTTGGACATGTTTGGTCACGTAACTCATTAAAAACAAAAGGAGGGCTAAAAATCTAAAAGCAGATATTTTTCAGGAAGTTTTTTATACTAGCGAAAGCTTGTTTCAATATCTGAAACATAAAAATGACTATTTTAAAAATACCATTTTTACAGTAAATATTTTGGACATATTTGGTCACGTAACTCATTAAAAACAAAAGGAGCGCTAAAAATAAAAAAGCAGATATTTTTCGGGAAGTTTTTTACACTAGCGAAAGCTTGTTTCAATATCTGAAACATAAACATGACTATTTTAAAAATACCATTTTTACAGTAAATATTTTGGACATATTTGGTCACGTAACTCATTAAAAACAAAAGCAGCGCTAAAAATATCAAAGCAGATATTTTTCAGGAAGTTTTTTACACTAGCGAAAGCTTGTTTCAATATCTGAAACATAAACATGACTATTTTAAAAATACCATTTTTACAGTAAATATTTTGGACATATTTGGTCACGTAACTCATTAAAAACAAAAGCAGCGCTAATGAGTTACGTGACCAAACATGTCCAAAATATTTAATGTAAAAATGGTATTTTTTAAATTATATTTATTATGTTTCAGATATTGAAACAAGCTTTTGCTAGTATAAAAAACTTCCTGAAAAATAACTGCTTTTATATTTTTAGCGCTGCTTTTGTTTTTAATGAGTTACGTGACCAAACATGTCCAAAATATTTAATGTAAAAATGGTATTTTTTAAATTATATTTATTATGTTTCAGATATTGAAACAAGCTTTTGCTAGTATAAAAAACTTCCTGAAAAATATCTGCTTTTATATTTTTAGCGCTGCTTTTGTTTTTAATGAGTTACGTGACCAAACATGTCCAAAATATTTAATGTAAAAATGGTATTTTTTAAATAATCATGTTTACGTTTCAGATATTGAAACAAGCTTTTGCTAGTATAAAAAACTTCCTGAAAAATATCTGCTTTTAGATTTTTAGCCCTCCTTTTGTTTTTAATGAGTTACGTGACCAAACATGTCCAAAATATTTACTGTAAAAATGGTATTTTTAAAATAATCATGTTTACGTTTCAGATATTGAAACAAGCTTTCGCAAGTATAAAAAACTTCCTGAAAAATATCTGCTTTTAGATTTTTAGCCCTCCTTTTGTTTTTAATGAGTTACGTGACCAAACATGTCCAAAATATTTAATGTAAAAATGGTATTTTTTAAATTATATTTATTATGTTTCAGATATTGAAACAAGCTTTTGCTAGTATAAAAAACTTCCTGAAAAATATCTGCTTTTATATTTTTAGCGCTGCTTTTGTTTTTAATGAGTTACGTGACCAAATATGTCCAAAATATTTACTGTAAAAATGGTATTTTTAAAATAATCATGTTTATGTTTCAGGTATTGAAACAAGCTTTCGCTAGTGTAAAAAACTTCCTGAAAAATATCTGCTTTTATTTTTTTAGCGCTGCTTTTGTTTTTAATGAGTTACGTGACCAAACATGTCCAAAATATTTAATGTAAAAATGGTATTTTTTAAATTATATTTGTTAAGTTTCAGATATTGAAACAAGCTTTCGCTAGTGTAAAAAACTTCCTGAAAAATATCTGCTTTTAGATTTTTAGCCCTCCTTTTGTTTTTAATGAGTTACGTGACCAAAAATGTCCAAAATATTTAATGTAAAAATGGTATTTTTTAAATTATATTTATTATGTTTCAGATATTGAAACAAGCTTTTGCTAGTATAAAAAACTTCCTGAAAAATAACTGCTTTTAGATTTTTAGCTCTCCTTTTGTTTTTAATGAGTGACGTGACCAAATATGTCCAAAATATTTACTGTAAAAATGGTATTTTTAAAATAGTCATGTTTATGTTTCAGATATTGAAACAAGCTTTCGCAAGTATAAAAAACTTCCTGAAAAATATCTGCTTTTATATTTTTAGCGCTGCTTTTGTTTTTAATGAGTGACGTGACCAAATATGTCCAAAATATTTACTGTAAAAATGGTATTTTTAAAATAGTCATGTTTATGTTTCAGATATTGAAACAAGCTTTTGCTAGTATAAAAAACTTCCTGAAAAATAACTGCTTTTAGATTTTTAGCTCTCCTTTTGTTTTTAATGAGTGACGTGACCAAATATGTCCAAAATATTTACTGTAAAAATGGTATTTTTAAAATAATCATGTTTACGTTTCAGATATTGAAACAAGCTTTTGCAAGTATAAAAAACTTCCTGAAAAATATCTGCTTTTATATTTTTAGCGCTGCTTTTGTTTTTAATGAGTTACGTGACCAAACATGTCCAAAATATTTACTGTAAAAATGGTATTTTTAAAATAATCATGGAAACGTAAACATGATTATTTTAAAAATACCATTTTTACAGTAAATATTTTGGACATGTTTGGTCACGTAACTCATTAAAAACAAAAGGAGGGCTAAAAATCTAAAAGCAGATATTTTTCAGGAAGTTTTTTATACTAGCGAAAGCTTGTTTCAATACCTGAAACATAAACATGATTATTTTAAAAATACCATTTTTACAGTAAATATTTTGGACATGTTTGGTCACGTAACTCATTAAAAACAAAAGGAGAGCTAAAAATCTAAAAGCAGATATTTTTCAGGAAGTTTTTTATACTAGCAAAAGCTTGTTTCAATATCTGAAACATAATAAATATAATTTAAAAAATACCATTTTTACATTAAATATTTTGGACATGTTTGGTCACGTAACTCATTAAAAACAAAAGGAGCGCTAAAAACAAAAAAGCAGATATTTTTCAGGAAGTTTTTTACACTAGCGAAAGCTTGTTTCAATATCTGAAACATAACAAATATAATTTAAAAAATACCATTTTTACATTAAATATTTTGGACATGTTTGGTCACGTAACTCATTAAAAACAAAAGGAGCGCTAAAAACAAAAAAGCAGATATTTTTCAGGAAGTTTTTTACACTAGCGAAAGCTTGTTTCAATATCTGAAACATAACAAATATAATTTAAAAAATACCATTTTTACATTAAATATTTTGGACATGTTTGGTCACGTAACTCATTAAAAACAAAAGGAGCGCTAAAAATATAAAAGCAGTTATTTTTCAGGAAGTTTTTTATACTAGCAAAAGCTTGTTTCAATATCTGAAACATAATAAATATAATTTAAAAAATACCATTTTTACATTAAATATTTTGGACATGTTTGGTCACGTAACTCATTAAAAACAAAAGGAGGGCTAAAAATCTAAAAGCAGATATTTTTCAGGAAGTTTTTTACACTAGCGAAAGCTTGTTTCAATATCTGAAACATAACAAATATAATTTAAAAAATACCATTTTTACATTAAATATTTTGGACATGTTTGGTCACGTAACTCATTAAAAACAAAAGCAGCGCTAAAAAAATAAAAGCAGATATTTTTCAGGAAGTTTTTTACACTAGCGAAAGCTTGTTTCAATACCTGAAACATAAACATGATTATTTTAAAAATACCATTTTTACAGTAAATATTTTGGACATATTTGGTCACTTAACTCATTAAAAACAAAAGCAGCGCTAAAAATATAAAAGCAGATATTTTTCAGGAAGTTTTTTATACTTGCGAAAGCTTGTTTCAATATCTGAAACGTAAACATGATTATTTTAAAAATACCATTTTTACAGTAAATATTTTGGACATGTTTGGTCACGTAACTCATTAAAAACAAAAGGAGGGCTAAAAATCTAAAAGCAGATATTTTTCAGGAAGTTTTTTATACTAGCGAAAGCTTGTTTCAATACCTGAAACATAAACATGATTATTTTAAAAATACCATTTTTACAGTAAATATATTGGACATGTTTGGTCACGTAACTCATTAAAAACAAAAGGAGGGCTAAAAATCTAAAAGCAGATATTTTTCAGGAAGTTTTTTATACTAGCAAAAGCTTGTTTCAATATCTGAAACATAATAAATATAATTTAAAAAATACCATTTTTACATTAAATATTTTGGACATGTTTGGTCACGTAACTCATTAAAAACAAAAGCAGCGCTAAAAATCTAAAAGCAGATATTTTTCAGGAAGTTTTTTATACTAGCAAAAGCTTGTTTCAATATCTGAAACATAATAAATATAATTTAAAAAATACCATTTTTACATTAAATATTTTGGACATGTTTGGTCACGTAACTCATTAAAAACAAAAGGAGCGCTAAAAACAAAAAAGCAGATATTTTTCAGGAAGTTTTTTACACTAGCGAAAGCTTGTTTCAATATCTGAAACATAACAAATATAATTTAAAAAATACCATTTTTACATTAAATATTTGGGACATGTTTGGTCACGTAACTCATTAAAAACAAAAGGAGCGCTAAAAACAAAAAAGCAGATATTTTTCAGGAAGTTTTTTACACTAGCGAAAGCTTGTTTCAATATCTGAAACATAACAAATATAATTTAAAAAATACCATTTTTACATTAAATATTTTGGACATGTTTGGTCACGTAACTCATTAAAAACAAAAGGAGCGCTAAAAATATAAAAGCAGTTATTTTTCAGGAAGTTTTTTATACTAGCAAAAGCTTGTTTCAATATCTGAAACATAATAAATATAATTTAAAAAATACCATTTTTACATTAAATATTTTGGACATGTTTGGTCACGTAACTCATTAAAAACAAAAGGAGGGCTAAAAATCTAAAAGCAGATATTTTTCAGGAAGTTTTTTACACTAGCGAAAGCTTGTTTCAATATCTGAAACATAACAAATATAATTTAAAAAATACCATTTTTACATTAAATATTTTGGACATGTTTGGTCACGTAACTCATTAAAAACAAAAGCAGCGCTAAAAAAATAAAAGCAGATATTTTTCAGGAAGTTTTTTACACTAGCGAAAGCTTGTTTCAATACCTGAAACATAAACATGATTATTTTAAAAATACCATTTTTACAGTAAATATTTTGGACATATTTGGTCACTTAACTCATTAAAAACAAAAGCAGCGCTAAAAATATAAAAGCAGATATTTTTCAGGAAGTTTTTTATACTTGCGAAAGCTTGTTTCAATATCTGAAACGTAAACATGATTATTTTATAAATACCATTTTTACAGTAAATATTTTGGACATGTTTGGTCACGTAACTCATTAAAAACAAAAGGAGGGCTAAAAATCTAAAAGCAGATATTTTTCAGGAAGTTTTTTATACTAGCGAAAGCTTGTTTCAATACCTGAAACATAAACATGATTATTTTAAAAATACCATTTTTACAGTAAATATTTTGGACATGTTTGGTCACGTAACTCATTAAAAACAAAAGGAGGGCTAAAAATCTAAAAGCAGATATTTTTCAGGAAGTTTTTTATACTAGCAAAAGCTTGTTTCAATATCTGAAACATAATAAATATAATTTAAAAAATACCATTTTTACATTAAATATTTTGGACATGTTTGGTCACGTAACTCATTAAAAACAAAAGCAGCGCTAAAAATATAAAAGCAGATATTTTTCAGGAAGTTTTTTATACTAGCAAAAGCTTGTTTCAATATCTGAAACATAATAAATATAATTTAAAAAATACCATTTTTACATTAAATATTTTGGACATGTTTGGTCACGTAACTCATTAAAAACAAAAGCAGCGCTAAAAATATAAAAGCAGTTATTTTTCAGGAAGTTTTTTATACTAGCGAAAGCTTGTTTCAATATCTGAAACATAACAAATATAATTTAAAAAATACCATTTTTACATTAAATATTTTGGACATGTTTGGTCACGTAACTCATTAAAAACAAAAGCAGCGCTAAAAAAATAAAAGCAGATATTTTTCAGGAAGTTTTTTACACTAGCGAAAGCTTGTTTCAATACCTGAAACATAAACATGATTTTTTTAAAAATACCATTTTTACAGTAAATATTTTGGACATATTTGGTCACGTAACTCATTAAAAACAAAAGCAGCGCTAAAAATATAAAAGCAGATATTTTTCAGGAAGTTTTTTATACTTGCGAAAGCTTGTTTCAATATCTGAAACGTAAACATGATTATTTTAAAAATACCATTTTTACAGTAAATATTTTGGACATGTTTGGTCACGTAACTCATTAAAAACAAAAGCAGCGCTAAAAATCTAAAAGCAGATATTTTTCAGGAAGTTTTTTATACTAGCGAAAGCTTGTTTCAATACCTGAAACATAAACATGATTATTTTAAAAATACCATTTTTACAGTAAATATTTTGGACATGTTTGGTCACGTAACTCATTAAAAACAAAAGGAGGGCTAAAAATCTAAAAGCAGATATTTTTCAGGAAGTTTTTTATACTAGCAAAAGCTTGTTTCAATATCTGAAACATAATAAATATAATTTAAAAAATACCATTTTTACATTAAATATTTTGGACATGTTTGGTCACGTAACTCATTAAAAACAAAAGCAGCGCTAAAAATATAAAAGCAGATATTTTTCAGGAAGTTTTTTATACTAGCAAAAGCTTGTTTCAATATCTGAAACATAATAAATATAATTTAAAAAATACCATTTTTACAGTAAATATTTTGGACATGTTTGGTCACGTAACTCATTAAAAACAAAAGGAGGGCTAAAAATCTAAAAGCAGATATTTTTCAGGAAGTTTTTTACACTAGCGAAAGCTTGTTTCAATATCTGAAACATAACAAATATAATTTAAAAAATACCATTTTTACATTAGATATTTTGGACATGTTTGGTCACGTAACTCATTAAAAACAAAAGCAGCGCTAAAAATATAAAAGCAGATATTTTTCAGGAAGTTTTTTACACTAGCGAAAGCTTGTTTCAATACCTGAAACATAATAAATATAATTTAAAAAATACCATTTTTACATTAAATATTTTGGACATGTTTGGTCACGTAACTCATTAAAAACAAAAGCAGCGCTAAAAAAATAAAAGCAGATATTTTTCAGGAAGTTTTTTACACTAGCGAAAGCTTGTTTCAATACCTGAAACATAAACATGATTTTTTTAAAAATACCATTTTTACAGTAAATATTTTGGACATATTTGGTCACGTAACTCATTAAAAACAAAAGCAGCGCTAAAAATATAAAAGCAGATATTTTTCAGGAAGTTTTTTATACTTGCGAAAGCTTGTTTCAATATCTGAAACGTAAACATGATTATTTTAAAAATACCATTTTTACAGTAAATATTTTGGACATGTTTGGTCACGTAACTCATTAAAAACAAAAGGAGGGCTAAAAATCTAAAAGCAGATATTTTTCAGGAAGTTTTTTATACTAGCGAAAGCTTGTTTCAATACCTGAAACATAAACATGATTATTTTAAAAATACCATTTTTACAGTAAATATTTTGGACATGTTTGGTCACGTAACTCATTAAAAACAAAAGGAGGGCTAAAAATCTAAAAGCAGATATTTTTCAGGAAGTTTTTTATACTAGCAAAAGCTTGTTTCAATATCTGAAACATAATAAATATAATTTAAAAAATACCATTTTTACATTAAATATTTTGGACATGTTTGGTCACGTAACTCATTAAAAACAAAAGCAGCGCTAAAAATATAAAAGCAGATATTTTTCAGGAAGTTTTTTATACTAGCAAAAGCTTGTTTCAATATCTGAAACATAATAAATATAATTTAAAAAATACCATTTTTACAGTAAATATTTTGGACATGTTTGGTCACGTAACTCATTAAAAACAAAAGGAGGGCTAAAAATCTAAAAGCAGATATTTTTCAGGAAGTTTTTTACACTAGCGAAAGCTTGTTTCAATATCTGAAACATAACAAATATAATTTAAAAAATACCATTTTTACATTAGATATTTTGGACATGTTTGGTCACGTAACTCATTAAAAACAAAAGCAGCGCTAAAAATATAAAAGCAGATATTTTTCAGGAAGTTTTTTATACTTGCGAAAGCTTGTTTCAATATCTGAAACGTAAACATGATTATTTTAAAAATACCATTTTTACAGTAAATATTTTGGACATATTTGGTCACGTAACTCATTAAAAACAAAAGCAGCGCTAAAAATATAAAAGCAGATATTTTTCAGGAAGTTTTTTACACTAGCGAAAGCTTGTTTCAATATCTGAAACGTAAACATGATTATTTTAAAAATACCATTTTTACACTAAATATTTTGGACATATTTGGTCACGTAACTCATTAAAAACAAAAGGAGCGCTAAAAATAAGAAGCAGATATTTTTCAGAAAGTTTTTTACACTAGCGAAAGCTTGTTTCAATATCTGAAACATAAACATGACTATTTTAAAAATACCATTTTTACAGTAAATATTTTGGACATATTTGGTCACGTAACTCATTAAAAACAAAAGCAGCGCTAAAAATATAAAAGCAGATATTTTTCAGGAAGTTTTTTATACTTGCGAAAGCTTGTTTCAATATCTGAAACGTAAACATGATTATTTTAAAAATACCATTTTTACAGTAAATATTTTGGACATGTTTGGTCACGTAACTCATTAAAAACAAAAGGAGGGCTAAAAATCTAAAAGCAGATATTTTTCAGGAAGTTTTTTACACTAGCGAAAGCTTGTTTCAATATCTGAAACATAACAAATATAATTTAAAAAATACCATTTTTACAGTAAATATTTTGGACATATTTGGTCACGTAACTCATTAAAAACAAAAGGAGGGCTACAAATCTAAAAGCAGATATTTTTCAGGAAGTTTTTTACACTAGCGAAAGCTTGTTTCAATATCTGAAACATAACAAATATAATTTAAAAAATACCATTTTTACAGTAAATATTTTGGACATATTTGGTCACGTAACTCATTAAAAACAAAAGGAGAGCTAAAAATCTAAAAGCAGATATTTTTCAGGAAGTTTTTTATACTAGCAAAAGCTTGTTTCAATATCTGAAACATAATAAATATAATTTAAAAAATACCATTTTTACATTAAATATTTTGGACATGTTTGGTCACGTAACTCATTAAAAACAAAAGGAGCGCTAAAAACAAAAAAGCAGATATTTTTCAGGAAGTTTTTTACACTAGCGAAAGCTTGTTTCAATATCTGAAACATAACAAATATAATTTAAAAAATACCATTTTTACATTAAATATTTTGGACATGTTTGGTCACGTAACTCATTAAAAACATAAGGAGCGCTAAAAACAAAAAAGCAGATATTTTTCAGGAAGTTTTTTACACTAGCGAAAGCTTGTTTCAATATCTGAAACATAACAAATATAATTTAAAAAATACCATTTTTACATTAAATATTTTGGACATGTTTGGTCACGTAACTCATTAAAAACAAAAGGAGGGCTAAAAATCTAAAAGCAGATATTTTTCAGGAAGTTTTTTATACTAGCGAAAGCTTGTTTCAATATCTGAAACATAAAAATGACTATTTAAAAAATACCATTTTTACAGTAAATATTTTGGACATATTTGGTCACGTAACTCATTAAAAACAAAAGGAGGGCTAAAAATCTAAAAGCAGATATTTTTCAGGAAGTTTTTTACACTAGCGAAAGCTTGTTTCAATATCTGAAACATAACAAATATAATTTAAAAAATACCATTTTTACAGTAAATATTTTGGACATATTTGGTCACGTAACTCATTAAAAACAAAAGGAGGGCTACAAATCTAAAAGCAGATATTTTTCAGGAAGTTTTTTACACTAGCGAAAGCTTGTTTCAATATCTGAAACATAACAAATATAATTTAAAAAATACCATTTTTACAGTAAATATTTTGGACATATTTGGTCACGTAACTCATTAAAAACAAAAGGAGGGCTACAAATCTAAAAGCAGATATTTTTCAGGAAGTTTTTTACACTAGCGAAAGCTTGTTTCAATATCTGAAACATAACAAATATAATTTAAAAAATACCATTTTTACAGTAAATATTTTGGACATATTTGGTCACGTAACTCATTAAAAACAAAAGGAGGGCTACAAATCTAAAAGCAGATATTTTTCAGGAAGTTTTTTACACTAGCGAAAGCTTGTTTCAATATCTGAAACATAACAAATATAATTTAAAAAATACCATTTTTACAGTAAATATTTTGGACATATTTGGTCACGTAACTCATTAAAAACAAAAGGAGGGCTAAAAATCTAAAAGCAGATATTTTTCAGGAAGTTTTTTACACTAGCGAAAGCTTGTTTCAATATCTGAAACATAACAAATATAATTTAAAAAATACCATTTTTACAGTAAATATTTTGGACATATTTGGTCACGTAACTCATTAAAAACAAAAGGAGGGCTACAAATCTAAAAGCAGATATTTTTCAGGAAGTTTTTTACACTAGCGAAAGCTTGTTTCAATATCTGAAACATAACAAATATAATTTAAAAAATACCATTTTTACAGTAAATATTTTGGACATATTTGGTCACGCAACTCATAAAAAACAAAAGCAGCGCTATAAATATAAAAGCAGATATTTTTCAGGAAGTTTTTTATACTAGCGAAAGCCTGTTTCAATACCTGAAACATAAACATGATTATTTTAAAAATACCATTTTTACAGTAAATATTTTGGACATATTTGGTCACGTAACTCATTAAAAACAAAAGGAGGGCTAAAAATCTAAAAGCAGATATTTTTCAGGAAGTTTTTTATACTTGCGAAAGCTTGTTTCAATATCTGAAACGTAAACATGATTATTTTAAAAATACCATTTTTACAGTAAATATTTTGGACATGTTTGGTCACGTAACTCATTAAAAACAAAAGGAGGGCTAAAAATCTAAAAGCAGATATTTTTCAGGAAGTTTTTTATACTAGCGAAAGCTTGTTTCAATACCTGAAACATAAACATGATTATTTTAAAAATACCATTTTTACAGTAAATATTTTGGACATGTTTGGTCACGTAACTCATTAAAAACAAAAGGAGAGCTAAAAATCTAAAAGCAGATATTTTTCAGGAAGTTTTTTATACTAGCAAAAGCTTGTTTCAATATCTGAAACATAATAAATATAATTTAAAAAATACCATTTTTACATTAAATATTTTGGACATGTTTGGTCACGTAACTCATTAAAAACAAAAGGAGCGCTAAAAACAAAAAAGCAGATATTTTTCAGGAAGTTTTTTACACTAGCGAAAGCTTGTTTCAATATCTGAAACATAACAAATATAATTTAAAAAATACCATTTTTACATTAAATATTTTGGACATGTTTGGTCACGTAACTCATTAAAAACATAAGGAGCGCTAAAAACAAAAAAGCAGATATTTTTCAGGAAGTTTTTTACACTAGCGAAAGCTTGTTTCAATATCTGAAACATAACAAATATAATTTAAAAAATACCATTTTTACATTAAATATTTTGGACATGTTTGGTCACGTAACTCATTAAAAACAAAAGGAGGGCTAAAAATCTAAAAGCAGATATTTTTCAGGAAGTTTTTTATACTAGCGAAAGCTTGTTTCAATATCTGAAACATAAAAATGACTATTTTAAAAATACCATTTTTACAGTAAATATTTTGGACATATTTGGTCACGTAACTCATTAAAAACAAAAGCAGCGCTAAAAATATCAAAGCAGATATTTTTCAGGAAGTTTTTTACACTAGCGAAAGCTTGTTTCAATATCTGAAACATAAACATGACTATTTTAAAAATACCATTTTTACAGTAAATATTTTGGACATATTTGGTCACGTAACTCATTAAAAACAAAAGCAGCGCTAATGAGTTACGTGACCAAACATGTCCAAAATATTTAATGTAAAAATGGTATTTTTTAAATAATCATGTTTACGTTTCAGATATTGAAACAAGCTTTTGCTAGTATAAAAAACTTCCTGAAAAATATCTGCTTTTATATTTTTAGCGCTGCTTTTGTTTTTAATGAGTTACGTGACCAAACATGTCCAAAATATTTAATGTAAAAATGGTATTTTTTAAATAATCATGTTTACGTTTCAGATATTGAAACAAGCTTTTGCTAGTATAAAAAACTTCCTGAAAAATATCTGCTTTTAGATTTTTAGCCCTCCTTTTGTTTTTAATGAGTTACGTGACCAAACATGTCCAAAATATTTACTGTAAAAATGGTATTTTTAAAATAATCATGTTTACGTTTCAGATATTGAAACAAGCTTTCGCAAGTATAAAAAACTTCCTGAAAAATATCTGCTTTTAGATTTTTAGCCCTCCTTTTGTTTTTAATGAGTTACGTGACCAAACATGTCCAAAATATTTAATGTAAAAATGGTATTTTTTAAATTATATTTATTATGTTTCAGATATTGAAACAAGCTTTTGCTAGTATAAAAAACTTCCTGAAAAATATCTGCTTTTATATTTTTAGCGCTGCTTTTGTTTTTAATGAGTTACGTGACCAAATATGTCCAAAATATTTACTGTAAAAATGGTATTTTTAAAATAATCATGTTTATGTTTCAGGTATTGAAACAAGCTTTCGCTAGTGTAAAAAACTTCCTGAAAAATATCTGCTTTTATTTTTTTAGCGCTGCTTTTGTTTTTAATGAGTTACGTGACCAAACATGTCCAAAATATTTAATGTAAAAATGGTATTTTTTAAATTATATTTGTTAAGTTTCAGATATTGAAACAAGCTTTCGCTAGTGTAAAAAACTTCCTGAAAAATATCTGCTTTTAGATTTTTAGCCCTCCTTTTGTTTTTAATGAGTTACGTGACCAAAAATGTCCAAAATATTTAATGTAAAAATGGTATTTTTTAAATTATATTTATTATGTTTCAGATATTGAAACAAGCTTTTGCTAGTATAAAAAACTTCCTGAAAAATAACTGCTTTTATATTTTTAGCGCTGCTTTTGTTTTTAATGAGTTACGTGACCAAACATGTCCAAAATATTTAATGTAAAAATGGTATTTTTTAAATTATATTTATTATGTTTCAGATATTGAAACAAGCTTTTGCTAGTATAAAAAACTTCCTGAAAAATAACTGCTTTTATATTTTTAGCGCTGCTTTTGTTTTTAATGAGTTACGTGACCAAACATGTCCAAAATATTTAATGTAAAAATGGTATTTTTTAAATTATATTTATTATGTTTCAGATATTGAAACAAGCTTTTGCTAGTATAAAAAACTTCCTGAAAAATATCTGCTTTTATATTTTTAGCGCTGCTTTTGTTTTTAATGAGTTACGTGACCAAATATGTCCAAAATATTTACTGTAAAAATGGTATTTTTAAAATAATCATGTTTATGTTTCAGGTATTGAAACAAGCTTTCGCTAGTGTAAAAAACTTCCTGAAAAATATCTGCTTTTATTTTTTTAGCGCTGCTTTTGTTTTTAATGAGTTACGTGACCAAACATGTCCAAAATATTTAATGTAAAAATGGTATTTTTTAAATTATATTTGTTAAGTTTCAGATATTGAAACAAGCTTTCGCTAGTGTAAAAAACTTCCTGAAAAATATCTGCTTTTAGATTTTTAGCCCTCCTTTTGTTTTTAATGAGTTACGTGACCAAACATGTCCAAAATATTTAATGTAAAAATGGTATTTTTTAAATTATATTTATTATGTTTCAGATATTGAAACAAGCTTTTGCTAGTATAAAAAACTTCCTGAAAAATATCTGCTTTTATATTTTTAGCACTGCTTTTGTTTTTAATGAGTTACGTGACCAAATATGTCCAAAATATTTACTGTAAAAATGGTATTTTTAAAATAATCATGTTTATGTTTCAGGTATTGAAACAAGCTTTCGCTAGTGTAAAAAACTTCCTGAAAAATATCTGCTTTTATTTTTTTAGCGCTGCTTTTGTTTTTAATGAGTTACGTGACCAAACATGTCCAAAATATTTAATGTAAAAATGGTATTTTTTAAATTATATTTGTTAAGTTTCAGATATTGAAACAAGCTTTCGCTAGTGTAAAAAACTTCCTGAAAAATATCTGCTTTTAGATTTTTAGCCCTCCTTTTGTTTTTAATGAGTTACGTGACCAAACATGTCCAAAATATTTAATGTAAAAATGGTATTTTTTAAATTATATTTATTATGTTTCAGATATTGAAACAAGCTTTTGCTAGTATAAAAAACTTCCTGAAAAATAACTGCTTTTATATTTTTAGCGCTGCTTTTGTTTTTAATGAGTTACGTGACCAAACATGTCCAAAATATTTAATGTAAAAATGGTATTTTTTAAATTATATTTATTATGTTTCAGATATTGAAACAAGCTTTTGCTAGTATAAAAAACTTCCTGAAAAATAACTGCTTTTATATTTTTAGCGCTGCTTTTGTTTTTAATGAGTTACGTGACCAAACATGTCCAAAATATTTAATGTAAAAATGGTATTTTTTAAATTATATTTATTATGTTTCAGATATTGAAACAAGCTTTTGCTAGTATAAAAAACTTCCTGAAAAATATCTGCTTTTATATTTTTAGCGCTGCTTTTGTTTTTAATGAGTTACGTGACCAAACATGTCCAAAATATTTAATGTAAAAATGGTATTTTTTAAATTATATTTATTATGTTTCAGATATTGAAACAAGCTTTTGCTAGTATAAAAAACTTCCTGAAAAATATCTGCTTTTAGATTTTTAGCCCTCCTTTTGTTTTTAATGAGTTACGTGACCAAACATGTCCAAAATATTTACTGTAAAAATGGTATTTTTAAAATAATCATGTTTATGTTTCAGGTATTGAAACAAGCTTTCGCTAGTATAAAAAACTTCCTGAAAAATATCTGCTTTTAGATTTTTAGCCCTCCTTTTGTTTTTAATGAGTTACGTGACCAAATATGTCCAAAATATTTACTGTAAAAATGGTATTTTTAAAATAATCATGTTTATGTTTCAGGTATTGAAACAAGCTTTCGCTAGTGTAAAAAACTTCCTGAAAAATATCTGCTTTTATTTTTTTAGCGCTGCTTTTGTTTTTAATGAGTTACGTGACCAAACATGTCCAAAATATTTAATGTAAAAATGGTATTTTTTAAATTATATTTGTTAAGTTTCAGATATTGAAACAAGCTTTCGCTAGTGTAAAAAACTTCCTGAAAAATATCTGCTTTTAGATTTTTAGCCCTCCTTTTGTTTTTAATGAGTTACGTGACCAAACATGTCCAAAATATTTAATGTAAAAATGGTATTTTTTAAATTATATTTATTATGTTTCAGATATTGAAACAAGCTTTTGCTAGTATAAAAAACTTCCTGAAAAATAACTGCTTTTATATTTTTAGCGCTGCTTTTGTTTTTAATGAGTTACGTGACCAAACATGTCCAAAATATTTAATGTAAAAATGGTATTTTTTAAATTATATTTATTATGTTTCAGATATTGAAACAAGCTTTTGCTAGTATAAAAAACTTCCTGAAAAATAACTGCTTTTATATTTTTAGCGCTGCTTTTGTTTTTAATGAGTTACGTGACCAAACATGTCCAAAATATTTAATGTAAAAATGGTATTTTTTAAATTATATTTATTATGTTTCAGATATTGAAACAAGCTTTTGCTAGTATAAAAAACTTCCTGAAAAATATCTGCTTTTATATTTTTAGCGCTGCTTTTGTTTTTAATGAGTTACGTGACCAAACATGTCCAAAATATTTAATGTAAAAATGGTATTTTTTAAATTATATTTATTATGTTTCAGATATTGAAACAAGCTTTTGCTAGTATAAAAAACTTCCTGAAAAATATCTGCTTTTATATTTTTAGCGCTGCTTTTGTTTTTAATGAGTTACGTGACCAAATATGTCCAAAATATTTACTGTAAAAATGGTATTTTTAAAATAATCATGTTTACGTTTCCATGATTATTTTAAAAATAAAATAAAAAACAAAAGCAGCGCTAAAAATATAAAAGCAGATATTTTTCAGGAAGTTTTTTATACTTGCGAAAGCTTGTTTCAATATCTGAAACGTAAACATGATTATTTTAAAAATACCATTTTTACAGTAAATATTTTGGACATATTTGGTCACGTAACTCATTAAAAACAAAAGGAGAGCTAAAAATCTAAAAGCAGATATTTTTCAGGAAGTTTTTTATACTAGCGAAAGCCTGTTTTAATATCTGAAACGTAATAATTATAATTTAAAAAATACCATTTTTACAGTAAAACTTCCGGACATGTTTAGTCACGTAATTCATTTAAAACAAAAGGAGAGCTAAAAATATAAAAGCAGATATTTTTCAGGAAGTTTTTTATACTAGCGAAAGCCTGTTTCAATACCTGAAACATAAACATGATTATTTTAAAAATACCATTTTTACAGTAAATATTTTGGACATATTTGGTCACGTAACTCATTAAAAACAAAAGGAGCGCTAAAAACAAAAAAGCAGATATTTTTCAGGAAGTTTTTTACACTAGCGAAAGCTTGTTTCAATATCTGAAACATAAACATGACTATTTTAAAAATACCATTTTTACAGTAAATATTTTGGACATATTTGGTCACGTAACTCATTAAAAACAAAAGGAGAGCTAAAAATCTAAAAGCAGATATTTTTCAGGAAGTTTTTTACACTAGCGAAAGCTTGTTTCAATATCTGAAACGTAATAATTATAATTTAAAAAATACCATTTTTACATTAAATATTTTGGACATATTTGGTCACATAACTCATTAAAAACAAAAGCAGCGCTAAGAATAAAAAAGCAGATATTTTTCAGGAAGTTTTTTATACTAGCGAAAGCTTGTTTCAATATCTGAAACATAAAAATGACTATTTTAAAAATACCATTTTTACAGTAAATATTTTGGACATATTTGGTCACGTAACTCATTAAAAACAAAAGGAGGGCTAAAAATCTAAAAGCAGATATTTTTCAGGAAGTTTTTTACACTAGCGAAAGCTTGTTTCAATATCTGAAACGTAAACATGATTATTTTAAAAATTAAATTTTTACAGTAAATATTTTGGACATATTTGGTCACGTAACTCATTAAAAACAAAAGGAGGGCTAAAAATCTAAAAGCAGATATTTTTCAGGAAGTCTTTTATACTAGCGAAAGCTTGTTCCAATATCTGAAACATAAACATGACTATTTTAAAAATACCATTTTTACAGTAAATATTTTGGACATATTTGGTAACGTAACTCATTTAAAACAAAAGGAGGGCCAAAAATCTAAAAGCAGATATTTTTCAGGAAGTTTTTTATACTAGCGAAAGCTTGTTTCAATACCTGAAACATAAACATGATTATTTTAAAAATACCATTTTTACAGTAAATATTTTGGACATATTTGGTCACGTAACTCATTAAAAACAAAAGGAGGGCTAAAAATCTAAAAGCAGATATTTTTCAGGAAGTTTTTTACACTAGCGAAAGCTTGTTTCAATATCTGAAACGTAAACATGATTATTTTAAAAATACCATTTTTACAGTAAATATTTTGGACATTTTTGGTCACGTAACTCATTAAAAACAAAAGCAGCGCTAAAAATAAAAAAGCAGATATTTTTCAGGAAGTTTTTTATACTTGCGAAAGCTTGTTTCAATATCTGAAACGTAAACATAATTATTTTAAAAATACCATTTTTACAGTAAATATTTTGGACATATTTGGTCACGTAACTCATTAAAAACAAAAGGAGCGCTAAAAACAAAAAAGCAGATATTTTTCAGGAAGTTTTTTACACTAGCGAAAGCTTGTTTCAATATCTGAAACATAAACATGACTATTTTAAAAATACCATTTTTACAGTAAATATTTTGGACATATTTGGTCACGTAACTCATTAAAAACAAAAGGAGAGCTAAAAATCTAAAAGCAGATATTTTTCAGGAAGTTTTTTACACTAGCGAAAGCTTGTTTCAATATCTGAAACGTAATAATTATAATTTAAAAAATACCATTTTTACATTAAATATTTTGGACATTTTTGGTCACATAACTCATTAAAAACAAAAGGAGCGCTAAGAATAAAAAAGCAGATATTTTTCAGGAAGTTTTTTATACTAGCGAAAGCTTGTTTCAATATCTGAAACATAAAAATGACTATTTTAAAAATACCATTTTTACAGTAAATATTTTGGACATATTTGGTCACGTAACTCATTAAAAACAAAAGGAGGGCTAAAAATCTAAAAGCAGATATTTTTCAGGAAGTTTTTTACACTAGCGAAAGCTTGTTTCAATATCTGAAACATAAAAATGACTATTTTAAAAATACCATTTTTACAGTAAATATTTTGGACATGTTTGGTCACGTAACTCATTAAAAACAAAAGCAGCGCTAAAAATATAAAAGCAGTTATTTTTCAGGAAGTTTTTTATACTAGCAAAAGCTTGTTTCAATATCTGAAACATAATAAATATAATTTAAAAAATACCATTTTTACATTAAATATTTTGGACATGTTTGGTCACGTAACTCATTAAAAACAAAAGCAGCGCTAAAAATATAAAAGCAGATATTTTTCAGGAAGTTTTTTATACTAGCAAAAGCTTGTTTCAATATCTGAAACATAATAAATATAATTTAAAAAATACCATTTTTACATTAAATATTTTGGACATGTTTGGTCACGTAACTCATTAAAAACAAAAGCAGCGCTAAAAATATAATAGCAGTTATTTTTCAGGAAGTTTTTTATACTAGCAAAAGCTTGTTTCAATATCTGAAACTTAACAAATATAATTTAAAAAATACCATTTTTACATTAAATATTTTGGACATGTTTGGTCACGTAACTCATTAAAAACAAAAGGAGGGCTAAAAATCTAAAAGCAGATATTTTTCAGGAAGTTTTTTATACTTGCGAAAGCTTGTTTCAATATCTGAAACGTAAACATGATTATTTTAAAAATACCATTTTTACAGTAAATATTTTGGACATGTTTGGTCACGTAACTCATTAAAAACAAAAGGAGGGCTAAAAATCTAAAAGCAGATATTTTTCAGGAAGTTTTTTATACTAGCAAAAGCTTGTTTCAATATCTGAAACATAATAAATATAATTTAAAAAATACCATTTTTACATTAAATATTTTGGACATGTTTGGTCACGTAACTCATTAAAAACAAAAGCAGCGCTAAAAAAATAAAAGCAGATATTTTTCAGGAAGTTTTTTACACTAGCGAAAGCTTGTTTCAATACCTGAAACATAAACATGATTATTTTAAAAATACCATTTTTACAGTAAATATTTTGGACATATTTGGTCACGTAACTCATTAAAAACAAAAGCAGCGCTAAAAATATAAAAGCAGATATTTTTCAGGAAGTTTTTTATACTAGCAAAAGCTTGTTTCAATATCTGAAACATAATAAATATAATTTAAAAAATACCATTTTTACATTAAATATTTTGGACATGTTTGGTCACGTAACTCATTAAAAACAAAAGCAGCGCTAAAAATATAAAAGCAGTTATTTTTCAGGAAGTTTTTTATACTAGCAAAAGCTTGTTTCAATATCTGAAACATAATAAATATAATTTAAAAAATACCATTTTTACATTAAATATTTTGGACATGTTTGGTCACGTAACTCATTAAAAACAAAAGGAGGGCTAAAAATCTAAAAGCAGATATTTTTCAGGAAGTTTTTTACACTAGCGAAAGCTTGTTTCAATATCTGAAACTTAACAAATATAATTTAAAAAATACCATTTTTACATTAAATATTTTGGACATGTTTGGTCACGTAACTCATTAAAAACAAAAGCAGCGCTAAAAAAATAAAAGCAGATATTTTTCAGGAAGTTTTTTACACTAGCGAAAGCTTGTTTCAATACCTGAAACATAAACATGATTATTTTAAAAATACCATTTTTACAGTAAATATTTTGGACATATTTGGTCACGTAACTCATTAAAAACAAAAGCAGCGCTAAAAATATAAAAGCAGATATTTTTCAGGAAGTTTTTTATACTAGCAAAAGCTTGTTTCAATATCTGAAACATAATAAATATAATTTAAAAAATACCATTTTTACATTAAATATTTTGGACATGTTTGGTCACGTAACTCATTAAAAACAAAAGGAGGGCTAAAAATATAAAAGCAGATATTTTTCAGGAAGTTTTTTATACTTGCGAAAGCTTGTTTCAATATCTGAAACGTAAACATGATTATTTAAAAAATACCATTTTTACAGTAAATATTTTGGACATATTTGGTCACGTAACTCATTAAAAACAAAAGGAGGGCTAAAAATATAAAAGCAGATATTTTTCAGGAAGTTTTTTATACTTGCGAAAGCTTGTTTCAATATCTGAAACGTAAACATGATTATTTAAAAAATACCATTTTTACAGTAAATATTTTGGACATATTTGGTCACGTAACTCATTAAAAACAAAAGCAGCGCTAAAAAAATAAAAGCAGATATTTTTCAGGAAGTTTTTTACACTAGCGAAAGCTTGTTTCAATACCTGAAACATAAACATGATTATTTTAAAAATACCATTTTTACAGTAAATATTTTGGACATATTTGGTCACGTAACTCATTAAAAACAAAAGCAGCGCTAAAAATATAAAAGCAGATATTTTTCAGGAAGTTTTTTATACTTGCGAAAGCTTGTTTCAATATCTGAAACGTAAACATGATTATTTTAAAAATACCATTTTTACAGTAAATATTTTGGACATGTATGGTCACGTAACTCATTAAAAACAAAAGGAGGGCTAAAAATCTAAAAGCAGATATTTTTCAGGAAGTTTTTTATACTAGCGAAAGCTTGTTTCAATACCTGAAACATAAACATGATTATTTTAAAAATACCATTTTTACAGTAAATATTTTGGACATATTTGGTCACGTAACTCATTAAAAACAAAAGGAGGGCTAAAAATCTAAAAGCAGATATTTTTCAGGAAGTTTTTTACACTAGCGAAAGCTTGTTTCAATATCTGAAACATAAACATGACTATTTTAAAAATACCATTTTTACAGTAAATATTTTGGACATGTTTGGTCACGTAACTCATTAAAAACAAAAGCAGCGCTAAAAAAATAAAAGCAGATATTTTTCAGGAAGTTTTTTACACTAGCGAAAGCTTGTTTCAATATCTGAAACGTAAACATGATTATTTAAAAAATACCATTTTTACAGTAAATATTTTGGACATATTTGGTCACGTAACTCATTAAAAACAAAAGGAGGGCTAAAAATCTAAAAGCAGATATTTTTCAGGAAGTTTTTTACACTAGCGAAAGCTTGTTTCAATATCTGAAACGTAAACATGATTATTTTAAAAATACCATTTTTACAGTAAATATTTTGGACATATTTGGTCACGTAACTCATTAAAAACAAAAGGAGGGCTAAAAATCTAAAAGCAGATATTTTTCAGGAAGTTTTTTATACTAGCAAAAGCTTGTTTCAATATCTGAAACATAATAAATATAATTTAAAAATTACCATTTTTACATTAAATATTTTGGACATGTGTGGTCACGTAACTCATTAAAAACAAAAGAAGGGCTAAAAATCTAAAAGCAGATATTTTTCAGGAAGTTTTTTATACTAGCGAAAACTTGTTTCAATATCTGAAACATAATAAATATAATTTAAAAAATACCATTTTTACATTAAATATTTTGGACATGTTTGGTCACGTAACTCATTAAAAACAAAAGGAGCGCTAAAAACAAAAAAGCAGATATTTTTCAGGAAGTCTTTTATACTAGCGAAAGCTTGTTTCAATATCTGAAACATAAACATGACTATTTTAAAAATACCATTTTTACAGTAAATATTTTGGACATATTTGGTCACGTAACTCATTAAAAACAAAAGGAGGGCTAAAAATCTAAAAGCAGATATTTTTCAGGAAGTTTTTTACACTAGCGAAAGCTTGTTTCAATATCTGAAACGTAAACATGATTATTTTAAAAATACCATTTTTACAGTAAATATTTTGGACATATTTGGTCACGTAACTCATTAAAAACAAAAGGAGGGCTAAAAATCTAAAAGCAGATATTTTTCAGGAAGTTTTTTATACTAGCAAAAGCTTGTTTCAATATCTGAAACATAATAAATATAATTTAAAAATTACCATTTTTACATTAAATATTTTGGACATGTGTGGTCACGTAACTCATTAAAAACAAAAGAAGGGCTAAAAATCTAAAAGCAGATATTTTTCAGGAAGTTTTTTATACTAGCGAAAACTTGTTTCAATATCTGAAACATAATAAATATAATTTAAAAAATACCATTTTTACATTAAATATTTTGGACATGTTTGGTCACGTAACTCATTAAAAACAAAAGGAGCGCTAAAAACAAAAAAGCAGATATTTTTCAGGAAGTCTTTTATACTAACGAAAGCTTGTTCCAATATCTGAAACATAAACATGACTATTTTAAAAATACCATTTTTACAGTAAATATTTTGGACATGTTTGGTCACGTAACTCATTAAAAACAAAAGGAGCGCTAAAAATCTAAAAGCAGATATTTTTCAGGAAGTTTTTTATTCTAGCGAAAGCTTGTTTTAATATCTGAAACATAATAAATATAATTTAAAAATTACCATTTTTACATTAAATATTTTGGACATGTGTGGTCACGTAACTCATTAAAAACAAAAGAAGGGCTAAAAATCTAAAAGCAGATATTTTCAGGAAGTTTTTTATACTAGCGAAAACTTGTTTCAATATCTGAAACATAATAAATATAATTTAAAAAATACCATTTTTACATTAAATATTTTGGACATGTTTGGTCACGTAACTCATTAAAAACAAAAGGAGCGCTAAAAACAAAAAAGCAGATATTTTTCAGGAAGTCTTTTATACTAACGAAAGCTTGTTCCAATATCTGAAACATAAACATGATTATTTTAAAAATACCATTTTTACAGTAAATATTTTGGACATGTTTGGTCACGTAACTCATTAAAAACAAAAGGAGGGCTAAAAATCTAAAAGCAGATATTTTTCAGGAAGTTTTTTATACTTGCGAAAGCTTGTTTCAATATCTGAAACGTAAACATGATTATTTAAAAAATACCATTTTTACATTAAATATTTTGGACATGTTTGGTCACGTAACTCATTAAAAACAAAAGGAGCGCTAAAAATATAAAAGCAGTTATTTTTCAGGAAGTTTTTTATACTAGCAAAAGCTTGTTTCAATATCTGAAACATAATAAATATAATTTAAAAAATACCATTTTTACAGTAAATATTTTGGACATGTTTGGTCACGTAACTCATTAAAAACAAAAGGAGGGCTAAAAATCTAAAAGCAGATATTTTTCAGGAAGTTTTTTATACTTGCGAAAGCTTGTTTCAATACCTGAAACATAAACATGATTATTTTAAAAATACCATTTTTACAGTAAATATTTTGGACATATTTGGTCACGCAACTCATTAAAAACAAAAGGAGCGCTAAAAATAAAAAAGCAGATATTTTTCGGGAAGTTTTTTACACTAGCGAAAGCTTGTTTCAATATCTGAAACATAAACATGACTATTTTAAAAATACCATTTTTACAGTAAATATTTTGGACATATTTGGTCACGTAACTCATTAAAAACAAAAGCAGCGCTAAAAATATAAAAGCAGATATTTTTCAGGAAGTTTTTTATACTTGCGAAAGCTTGTTTCAATATCTGAAACGTAAACATGATTATTTTAAAAATACCATTTTTACAGTAAATATTTTGGACATGTTTGGTCACGTAACTCATTAAAAACAAAAGCAGCGCTAAAAATATAAAAACAGATATTTTTCAGGAAGTTTTTTATACTTGCGAAAGCTTGTTTCAATATCTGAAACGTAAACATGATTATTTTAAAAATACCATTTTTACAGTAAATATTTTGGACATGTTTGGTCACGTAACTCATTAAAAACAAAAGGAGGGCTAAAAATCTAAAAGCAGATATTTTTCAGGAAGTTTTTTATACTAGCAAAAGCTTGTTTCAATATCTGAAACATAAACATGATTATTTTAAAAATACCATTTTTACAGTAAATATTTTGGACATGTTTGGTCACGTAACTCATTAAAAACAAAAGGAGGGCTAAAAATCTAAAAGCAGATATTTTTCAGGAAGTTTTTTACACTAGCGAAAGCTTGTTTCAATATCTGAAACATAAACATGACTATTTTAAAAATACCATTTTTACAGTAAATATTTTGGACATATTTGGTCACGTAACTCATTAAAAACAAAAGCAGCGCTAAAAATATAAAAACAGATATTTTTCAGGAAGTTTTTTATACTTGCGAAAGCTTGTTTCAATATCTGAAACATAAACATGATTATTTTAAAAATACCAATTTACAGTAAATATTTTGGACATGTTTGGTCACGTAACTCATTAAAAACAAAAGGAGGGCTAAAAATCTAAAAGCAGATATTTTTCAGGAAGTTTTTTATACTAGCGAAAGCTTGTTTCAATACCTGAAACATAAACATGATTATTTTAAAAATACCATTTTTACAGTAAATATTTTGGACATGTTTGGTCACGTAACTCATTAAAAACAAAAGGAGGGCTAAAAATCTAAAAGCAGATATTTTTCAGGAAGTTTTTTATACTAGCGAAAGCTTGTTTCAATACCTGAAACATAAACATGATTATTTTAAAAATACCATTTTTACAGTAAATATTTTGGACATGTTTGGTCACGTAACTCATTAAAAACAAAAGCAGCGCTAAAAATATAAAAACAGATATTTTTCAGGAAGTTTTTTATACTAGCAAAAGCTTGTTTCAATATCTGAAACATAATAAATATAATTTAAAAAATACCATTTTTACATTAAATATTTTGGACATGTTTGGTCACGTAACTCATTAAAAACAAAAGGAGGGCTAAAAATCTAAAAGCAGATATTTTTCAGGAAGTTTTTTACACTAGCGAAAGCTTGTTTCAATATCTGAAACATAACAAATATAATTTAAAAAATACCATTTTTACATTAAATATTTTGGACATGTTTGGTCACGTAACTCATTAAAAACAAAAGCAGCGCTAAAAATATAAAAGCAGATATTTTTCAGGAAGTTTTTTATACTAGCAAAAGCTTGTTTCAATATCTGAAACATAATAAATATAATTTAAAAAATACCATTTTTACATTAAATATTTTGGACATGTTTGGTCACGTAACTCATTAAAAACAAAAGGAGGGCTAAAAATCTAAAAGCAGATATTTTTCAGGAAGTTTTTTATACTAGCGAAAGCTTGTTTCAATATCTGAAACATAACAAATATAATTTAAAAAATACCATTTTTAGATTAAATATTTTGGACATGTTTGGTCACGTAACTCATTAAAAACAAAAGCAGCGCTAAAAATATAAAAGCAGATATTTTTCAGGAAGTTTTTTATACTAGCAAAAGCTTGTTTCAATATCTGAAACATAATAAATATAATTTAAAAAATACCATTTTTACATTAAATATTTTGGACATGTTTGGTCACGTAACTCATTAAAAACAAAAGGAGGGCTAAAAATCTAAAAGCAGATATTTTTCAGGAAGTTTTTTATACTAGCGAAAGCTTGTTTCAATATCTGAAACATAACAAATATAATTTAAAAAATACCATTTTTAGATTAAATATTTTGGACATGTTTGGTCACGTAACTCATTAAAAACAAAAGGAGGGCTAAAAATCTAAAAGCAGATATTTTTCAGGAAGTTTTTTATACTTGCGAAAGCTTGTTTCAATACCTGAAACATAAACATGATTATTTTAAAAATACCATTTTTACAGTAAATATTTTGGACATATTTGGTCACGCAACTCATTAAAAACAAAAGGAGCGCTAAAAATAAAAAAGCAGATATTTTTCGGGAAGTTTTTTACACTAGCGAAAGCTTGTTTCAATATCTGAAACATAAACATGACTATTTTAAAAATACCATTTTTACAGTAAATATTTTGGACATATTTGGTCACGTAACTCATTAAAAACAAAAGCAGCGCTAAAAATATAAAAGCAGATATTTTTCAGGAAGTTTTTTATACTTGCGAAAGCTTGTTTCAATATCTGAAACGTAAACATGATTATTTTAAAAATACCATTTTTACAGTAAATATTTTGGACATGTTTGGTCACGTAACTCATTAAAAACAAAAGCAGCGCTAAAAATATAAAAACAGATATTTTTCAGGAAGTTTTTTATACTTGCGAAAGCTTGTTTCAATATCTGAAACGTAAACATGATTATTTTAAAAATACCATTTTTACAGTAAATATTTTGGACATGTTTGGTCACGTAACTCATTAAAAACAAAAGGAGGGCTAAAAATCTAAAAGCAGATATTTTTCAGGAAGTTTTTTATACTAGCAAAAGCTTGTTTCAATATCTGAAACATAAACATGATTATTTTAAAAATACCATTTTTACAGTAAATATTTTGGACATGTTTGGTCACGTAACTCATTAAAAACAAAAGGAGGGCTAAAAATCTAAAAGCAGATATTTTTCAGGAAGTTTTTTATACTAGCAAAAGCTTGTTTCAATATCTGAAACATAAACATGATTATTTTAAAAATACCATTTTTACAGTAAATATTTTGGACATATTTGGTCACGTAACTCATTAAAAACAAAAGGAGGGCTAAAAATCTAAAAGCAGATATTTTTCAGGAAGTTTTTTACACTAGCGAAAGCTTGTTTCAATATCTGAAACATAAACATGACTATTTTAAAAATACCATTTTTACAGTAAATATTTTGGACATATTTGGTCACGTAACTCATTAAAAACAAAAGCAGCGCTAAAAATATAAAAACAGATATTTTTCAGGAAGTTTTTTATACTTGCGAAAGCTTGTTTCAATATCTGAAACATAAACATGATTATTTTAAAAATACCAATTTACAGTAAATATTTTGGACATGTTTGGTCACGTAACTCATTAAAAACAAAAGGAGGGCTAAAAATCTAAAAGCAGATATTTTTCAGGAAGTTTTTTATACTAGCGAAAGCTTGTTTCAATACCTGAAACATAAACATGATTATTTTAAAAATACCATTTTTACAGTAAATATTTTGGACATGTTTGGTCACGTAACTCATTAAAAACAAAAGGAGGGCTAAAAATCTAAAAGCAGATATTTTTCAGGAAGTTTTTTATACTAGCGAAAGCTTGTTTCAATACCTGAAACATAAACATGATTATTTTAAAAATACCATTTTTACAGTAAATATTTTGGACATGTTTGGTCACGTAACTCATTAAAAACAAAAGCAGCGCTAAAAATATAAAAACAGATATTTTTCAGGAAGTTTTTTATACTAGCAAAAGCTTGTTTCAATATCTGAAACATAATAAATATAATTTAAAAAATACCATTTTTACATTAAATATTTTGGACATGTTTGGTCACGTAACTCATTAAAAACAAAAGGAGGGCTAAAAATCTAAAAGCAGATATTTTTCAGGAAGTTTTTTACACTAGCGAAAGCTTGTTTCAATATCTGAAACATAACAAATATAATTTAAAAAATACCATTTTTACATTAAATATTTTGGACATGTTTGGTCACGTAACTCATTAAAAACAAAAGCAGCGCTAAAAATATAAAAGCAGATATTTTTCAGGAAGTTTTTTATACTAGCAAAAGCTTGTTTCAATATCTGAAACATAATAAATATAATTTAAAAAATACCATTTTTACATTAAATATTTTGGACATGTTTGGTCACGTAACTCATTAAAAACAAAAGGAGGGCTAAAAATCTAAAAGCAGATATTTTTCAGGAAGTTTTTTACACTAGCGAAAGCTTGTTTCAATATCTGAAACATAACAAATATAATTTAAAAAATACCATTTTTACATTAAATATTTTGGACATGTTTGGTCACGTAACTCATTAAAAACAAAAGCAGCGCTAAAAATATAAAAGCAGATATTTTTCAGGAAGTTTTTTATACTAGCAAAAGCTTGTTTCAATATCTGAAACATAATAAATATAATTTAAAAAATACCATTTTTACATTAAATATTTTGGACATGTTTGGTCACGTAACTCATTAAAAACAAAAGGAGGGCTAAAAATCTAAAAGCAGATATTTTTCAGGAAGTTTTTTATACTAGCGAAAGCTTGTTTCAATATCTGAAACATAACAAATATAATTTAAAAAATACCATTTTTAGATTAAATATTTTGGACATGTTTGGTCACGTAACTCATTAAAAACAAAAGGAGGGCTAAAAATCTAAAAGCAGATATTTTTCAGGAAGTTTTTTATACTAGCGAAAGCTTGTTTTAATATCTGAAACATAATAAATATAATTTAAAAATTACCATTCTTACAGTAAATATTTTGGACATGTTTGGTCACGTAACTCATTAAAAACAAAAGCAGCGCTAAAAATATAAAAGCAGATATTTTTCAGGAAGTTTTTTACACTAGCGAAAGCTTGTTTCAATATCTGAAACGTAAACATGATTATTTTAAAAATACCATTTTTACAGTAAATATTTTGGACATGTTTGGTCACGTAACTCATTAAAAACAAAAGGAGGGCTAAAAATCTAAAAGCAGATATTTTTCAGGAAGTTTTTTATACTTGCGAAAGCTTGTTTCAATACCTGAAACATAAACATGATTATTTTAAAAATACCATTTTTACAGTAAATATTTTGGACATATTTGGTCACGTAACTCATTAAAAACAAAAGGAGGGCTAAAAATCTAAAAGCAGATATTTTTCAGGAAGTTTTTTATACTAGCGAAAGCTTGTTTTAATATCTGAAACATAATAAATATAATTTAAAAATTACCATTTTTACAGTAAATATTTTGGACATGTTTGGTCACGTAACTCATTAAAAACAAAAGGAGGGCTAAAAATCTAAAAGCAGATATTTTTCAGAAAGTTTTTTATACTAGCGAAAGCTTGTTTCAATACCTGAAACATAAACATGATTATTTTAAAAATACCATTTTTACAGTAAATATTTTGGACATGTTTGGTCACGTAACTCATTAAAAACAAAAGGAGAGCTAAAAATCTAAAAGCAGATATTTTTCAGGAAGTTTTTTATACTAGCAAAAGCTTGTTTCAATATCTGAAACATAATAAATATAATTTAAAAAATACCATTTTTACATTAAATATTTTGGACATGTTTGGTCACGTAACTCATTAAAAACAAAAGGAGCGCTAAAAACAAAAAAGCAGATATTTTTCAGGAAGTTTTTTATACTAGCAAAAGCTTGTTTCAATATCTGAAACATAATAAATATAATTTAAAAAATACCATTTTTACATTAAATATTTTGGACATGTTTGGTCACGTAACTCATTAAAAACAAAAGGAGGGCTAAAAATCTAAAAGCAGATATTTTTCAGGAAGTTTTTTATACTAGCGAAAGCTTGTTTCAATATCTGAAACATAAAAATGACTATTTTAAAAATACCATTTTTACAGTAAATATTTTGGACATATTTGGTCACGTAACTCATTAAAAACAAAAGGAGCGCTAAAAATAAAAAAGCAGATATTTTTCAGGAAGTTTTTTACACTAGCGAAAGCTTGTTTCAATATCTGAAACGTAAACATGATTATTTTAAAAATACCATTTTTACAGTAAATATTTTGGACATGTTTGGTCACGTAACTCATTAAAAACAAAAGGAGGGCTAAAAATCTAAAAGCAGATATTTTTCAGAAAGTTTTTTATACTAGCGAAAGCTTGTTTCAATACCTGAAACATAAACATGATTATTTTAAAAATACCATTTTTACAGTAAATATTTTGGACATGTTTGGTCACGTAACTCATTAAAAACAAAAGGAGAGCTAAAAATCTAAAAGCAGATATTTTTCAGGAAGTTTTTTATACTAGCAAAAGCTTGTTTCAATATCTGAAACATAATAAATATAATTTAAAAAATACCATTTTTACATTAAATATTTTGGACATGTTTGGTCACGTAACTCATTAAAAACAAAAGGAGCGCTAAAAACAAAAAAGCAGATATTTTTCAGGAAGTTTTTTATACTAGCAAAAGCTTGTTTCAATATCTGAAACATAATAAATATAATTTAAAAAATACCATTTTTACATTAAATATTTTGGACATGTTTGGTCACGTAACTCATTAAAAACAAAAGGAGGGCTAAAAATCTAAAAGCAGATATTTTTCAGGAAGTTTTTTATACTAGCGAAAGCTTGTTTCAATATCTGAAACATAAAAATGACTATTTTAAAAATACCATTTTTACAGTAAATATTTTGGACATATTTGGTCACGTAACTCATTAAAAACAAAAGGAGCGCTAAAAATAAAAAAGCAGATATTTTTCAGGAAGTTTTTTACACTAGCGAAAGCTTGTTTCAATATCTGAAACGTAAACATGATTATTTTAAAAATACCATTTTTACAGTAAATATTTTGGACATATTTGGTCACGTAACTCATTAAAAACAAAAGCAGCGCTAAAAATATCAAAGCAGATATTTTTCAGGAAGTTTTTTATACTTGCGAAAGCTTGTTTCAATATCTGAAACGTAAACATGATTATTTTAAAAATACCATTTTTACAGTAAATATTTTGGACATGTTTGGTCACGTAACTCATTAAAAACAAAAGGAGGGCTAAAAATCTAAAAGCAGATATTTTTCAGGAAGTTTTTTATACTAGCGAAAGCTTGTTTCAATACCTGAAACATAAACATGATTATTTTAAAAATACCATTTTTACAGTAAATATTTTGGACATGTTTGGTCACGTAACTCATTAAAAACAAAAGGAGAGCTAAAAATCTAAAAGCAGATATTTTTCAGGAAGTTTTTTATACTAGCAAAAGCTTGTTTCAATATCTGAAACATAATAAATATAATTTAAAAAATACCATTTTTACATTAAATATTTTGGACATGTTTGGTCACGTAACTCATTAAAAACAAAAGGAGCGCTAAAAACAAAAAAGCAGATATTTTTCAGGAAGTTTTTTACACTAGCGAAAGCTTGTTTCAATATCTGAAACATAACAAATATAATTTAAAAAATACCATTTTTACATTAAATATTTTGGACATGTTTGGTCACGTAACTCATTAAAAACAAAAGCAGCTCTAAAAATATAAAAGCAGTTATTTTTCAGGAAGTTTTTTATACTAGCAAAAGCTTGTTTCAATATCTGAAACATAATAAATATAATTTAAAAAATACCATTTTTACATTAAATATTTTGGACATGTTTAGTCACGTAACTCATTAAAAACAAAAGGAGGGCTAAAAATCTAAAAGCAGATATTTTTCAGGAAGTTTTTTACACTAGCGAAAGCTTGTTTCAATATCTGAAACGTAAACATGATTATTTTAAAAATAAATGTTGTAAATTAAATTCTTTACAATCCTTCTGCACCGCCATTAAACCAAAAAAAGCCAAATAACTCCAGTAGCACCCATATTAATCCATAATGATTTCTAAAAATGCTTCTGCAATGTTTACATTTTTGTGAAATATAATAAAAAGAATTATTAAGGATTCATTTGACTTCATATGGGTGCAACTGGAGTTATATGAATTCATTTGGATTCATATGGAGAAATATATGTTGTAAATTAAATTCTTTACAATCCTTCTGCACCGCCATTAAACCAAAAAAAGAAAAAAAACTCCAGTTGCACCCATATTAATCCATAATGATTTCTAAAAATGCAATTGCAATGCTTACATTTGATTGAAATATAATAAAAAGAATTATTAAGGATTCATTTGAATTCATATGGGTGCAACTGGAGTTATATGAATTCATTTGGATTCATTTGGAGGAATATCTGTTTTAAATTAAATTCTTTACAATCCTTCTGCACCGCCATTAAACCAAAAAACGCCAAAGTACTCCAGTTGCACCCATATTAATCCATAATGATTTCTAAAATTGCTCCTGCAATGTTTACATTTTATTGAAATATAATAAAAAGAATTATTAAGGATTCATTTGAATTCATATGGGTGCAACTGGAGTTATATGAATTCATTTGGATTCATTTGGAAGAATATCTGTTTTAAATTAAATTCTTTACAATCCTTCTGCACCGCCATTAAACCAAAAAACGTCAAATAACTCCAGTTGCACCCATATTAATCCATAATGATTTCTAAAATTGCTTCTGCAATGTTTACATTTTTGTGAAATATAATAAAAAGAATTATTAAGGATTCATTTGAATTCATATGGGTGCAACTGGAGTTATATGAATTCATTTGGATTCATATGGAGAAATTTATGTTGTAAATTAAATTCTTTACAATCCTTCTGCACCGCCATTCAACCAAAAAACGCCAAATAACTCCAGTTGCACCCATATTAATCCATAATGATTTCTAAAATTGCTTCTGCAATGTTTACATTTTTGTGAAATATAATAAAAAGAATTATTAAGGATTCATTTGAATTCATATGGGTGCAACTGGAGTTATATGAATTCATTTGGATTCATTTGGAAGAATATCTGTTTTAAATTAAATTCTTTACAATCCTTCTGCACCGCCATTAAACCAAAAAACGCCAAATAACTCCAGTTGCACCCATATTAATCCATAATGATTTCTAAAAATGCAATTGCAATGCTTACATTTTATTGAAATATAATAAAAAGAATTATTAAGGATTCATTTGAATTCATATGGGTGCAACTGGAGTTATATGAATTCATTTGGATTCATATGGAGAAATAAATGTTGTAAATTAAATTCTTTAAAATCCTTCTGCACCGCCATTAAACCAAAAAAAGCCAAATAACTCCAGTAGCACCCATATTAATCCATAATGATTTCTAAAAATGCAATTGCAATGCTTACATTTTATTGAAATATAATAAAAAGAATTATTAAGGATTCATTTGAATTCATATGGGTGCAACTGGAGTTATATGAATTCATTTGGATTCATTTGGAGGAATATCTGTTTTAAATTAAATTCTTTACAATCCTTCTGCACCGCCATTAAACCAAAAAACGCCAAAGTACTCCAGTTGCACCCATATTAATCCATAATGATTTCTAAAAATGCAATTGCAATGCTTACATTTTATTGAAATATAATAAAAAGAATTATTAAGGATTCATTTGAATTCATATGGGTGCAACTGGAGTTATATGAATTCATTTGGATTCATTTGGAGGAATATCTGTTTTAAATTAAATTCTTTACAATCCTTCTGCACCGCCATTAAACCAAAAAACGCCAAAGTACTCCAGTTGCACCCATATTAATCCATAATGATTTCTAAAATTGCTCCTGCAATGTTTACATTTTATTGAAATATAATAAAAAGAATTATTAAGGATTCATTTGAATTCATATGGGTGCAACTGGAGTTATATGAATTCATTTGGATTCATTTGGAGGAATATCTGTTTTAAATTAAATTCTTTACAATCCTTCTGCACCGCCATTAAACCAAAAAACGCCAAAGTACTCCAGTTGCACCCATATTAATCCATAATGATTTCTAAAATTGCTCCTGCAATGTTTACATTTTATTGAAATATAATAAAAAGAATTATTAAGGATTCATTTGAATTCATATGGGTGCAACTGGAGTTATATGAATTCATTTGGATTCATATGGAGAAATATATGTTGTAAATTAAATTCTTTACAATCCTTCTGCACCGCCATTAAACCAAAAAACGCCAAATAACTCCAGTTGCACCCATATTAATCCATAATGATTTCTAAAATTGCTTCTGCAATGTTTACATTTTTGTGAAATATAATAAAAAGAATTATTAAGGATTCATTTGAATTCATATGGGTGCAACTGGAGTTATATGAATTCATTTGGATTCATTTGGAGGAATATCTGTTTTAAATTAAATTCTTTACAATCCTTCTGCACCGCCATTAAACCAAAAAACGCCAAAGTACTCCAGTTGCACCCATATTAATCCATAATGATTTCTAAAATTGCTCCTGCAATGTTTACATTTTATTGAAATATAATAAAAAGAATTATTAAGGATTCATTTGAATTCATATGGGTGCAACTGGAGTTATATGAATTCATTTGGATTCATTTGGAGGAATATCTGTTTTAAATTAAATTCTTTACAATCCTTCTGCACCGCCATTAAACCAAAAAACGCCAAATAACTCCAGTTGCACCCATATTAATCCATAATGATTTCTAAAATTGCTTCTGCGATGTTTAAATTTTTGTGAAATATAATAAAAAGAATTATTAAGGATTCATTTGAATTCATATGGGTGCAACTGGAGTTATATGAATTCATTTGGATTCATTTGGAGGAATATCTGTTTTAAATTAAATTCTTTACAATCCTTCTGCACCGCCATTAAACCAAAAAACGCCAAATAACTCCAGTTGCACCCATATTAATCCATAATGATTTCTAAAATTGCTTCTGCAATGTTTACATTTTTGTGAAATATAATAAAAAGAATTATTAAGGATTCATTTGAATTCATATGGGTGCAACTGGAGTTATATGAATTCATTTGGATTCATATGGAGAAATAAATGTTGTAAATTAAATTCTTTAAAATCCTTCTGCACCGCCATTAAACCAAAAAAAGCCAAATAACTCCAGTAGCACCCATATTAATCCATAATGATTTCTAAAAATGCAATTGCAATGCTTACATTTTATTGAAATATAATAAAAAGAATTATTAAGGATTCATTTGAATTCATATGGGTGCAACTGGAGTTATATGAATTCATTTGGATTCATTTGGAGGAATATCTGTTTTAAATTAAATTCTTTACAATCCTTCTGCACCGCCATTAAACCAAAAAACGCCAAAGTACTCCAGTTGCACCCATATTAATCCATAATGATTTCTAAAAATGCAATTGCAATGCTTACATTTTATTGAAATATAATAAAAAGAATTATTAAGGATTCATTTGAATTCATATGGGTGCAACTGGAGTTATATGAATTCATTTGGATTCATTTGGAGGAATATCTGTTTTAAATTAAATTCTTTACAATCCTTCTGCACCGCCATTAAACCAAAAAACGCCAAATAACTCCAGTTGCACCCATATTAATCCATAATGATTTCTAAAATTGCTTCTGCAATGTTTACATTTTTGTGAAATATAATAAAAAGAATTATTAAGGATTCATTTGAATTCATATGGGTGCAACTGGAGTTATATGAATTCATTTGGATTCATATGGAGAAATTTATGTTGTAAATTAAATTCTTTACAATCCTTCTGCACCGCCATTCAACCAAAAAACGCCAAATAACTCCAGTTGCACCCATATTAATCCATAATGATTTCTAAAATTGCTTCTGCAATGTTTACATTTTTGTGAAATATAATAAAAAGAATTATTAAGGATTCATTTGAATTCATATGGGTGCAACTGGAGTTATATGAATTCATTTGGATTCATTTGGAAGAATATCTGTTTTAAATTAAATTCTTTACAATCCTTCTGCACCGCCATTAAACCAAAAAACGCCAAATAACTCCAGTTGCACCCATATTAATCCATAATGATTTCTAAAAATGCAATTGCAATGCTTACATTTAATTGAAATATAATAAAAAGAATTATTAAGGATTCATTTGAATTCATATGGGTGCAACTGGAGTTATATGAATTCATTTGGATTCATATGGAGAAATAAATGTTGTAAATTAAATTCTTTAAAATCCTTCTGCACCGCCATTAAACCAAAAAAAGCCAAATAACTCCAGTAGCACCCATATTAATCCATAATGATTTCTAAAAATGCAATTGCAATGCTTACATTTTATTGAAATATAATAAAAAGAATTATTAAGGATTCATTTGAATTCATATGGGTGCAACTGGAGTTATATGAATTCATTTGGATTCATTTGGAGGAATATCTGTTTTAAATTAAATTCTTTACAATCCTTCTGCACCGCCATTAAACCAAAAAACGCCAAAGTACTCCAGTTGCACCCATATTAATCCATAATGATTTCTAAAAATGCAATTGCAATGCTTACATTTTATTGAAATATAATAAAAAGAATTATTAAGGATTCATTTGAATTCATATGGGTGCAACTGGAGTTATATGAATTCATTTGGATTCATTTGGAGGAATATCTGTTTTAAATTAAATTCTTTACAATCCTTCTGCACCGCCATTAAACCAAAAAACGCCAAATAACTCCAGTTGCACCCATATTAATCCATAATGATTTCTAAAATTGCTTCTGCAATGTTTACATTTTTGTGAAATATAATAAAAAGAATTATTAAGGATTCATTTGAATTCATATGGGTGCAACTGGAGTTATATGAATTCATTTGGATTCATATGGAGAAATTTATGTTGTAAATTAAATTCTTTACAATCCTTCTGCACCGCCATTCAACCAAAAAACGCCAAATAACTCCAGTTGCACCCATATTAATCCATAATGATTTCTAAAATTGCTTCTGCAATGTTTACATTTTTGTGAAATATAATAAAAAGAATTATTAAGGATTCATTTGAATTCATATGGGTGCAACTGGAGTTATATGAATTCATTTGGATTCATTTGGAAGAATATCTGTTTTAAATTAAATTCTTTACAATCCTTCTGCACCGCCATTAAACCAAAAAACGCCAAATAACTCCAGTTGCACCCATATTAATCCATAATGATTTCTAAAAATGCAATTGCAATGCTTACATTTTATTGAAATATAATAAAAAGAATTATTAAGGATTCATTTGAATTCATATGGGTGCAACTGGAGTTATATGAATTCATTTGGATTCATATGGAGAAATAAATGTTGTAAATTAAATTCTTTAAAATCCTTCTGCACCGCCATTAAACCAAAAAAAGCCAAATAACTCCAGTAGCACCCATATTAATCCATAATGATTTCTAAAAATGCAATTGCAATGCTTACATTTTATTGAAATATAATAAAAAGAATTATTAAGGATTCATTTGAATTCATATGGGTGCAACTGGAGTTATATGAATTCATTTGGATTCATTTGGAGGAATATCTGTTTTAAATTAAATTCTTTACAATCCTTCTGCACCGCCATTAAACCAAAAAACGCCAAAGTACTCCAGTTGCACCCATATTAATCCATAATGATTTCTAAAAATGCAATTGCAATGCTTACATTTTATTGAAATATAATAAAAAGAATTATTAAGGATTCATTTGAATTCATATGGGTGCAACTGGAGTTATATGAATTCATTTGGATTCATTTGGAGGAATATCTGTTTTAAATTAAATTCTTTACAATCCTTCTGCACCGCCATTAAACCAAAAAACGCCAAATAACTCCAGTTGCACCCATATTAATCCATAATGATTTCTAAAATTGCTTCTGCAATGTTTACATTTTTGTGAAATATAATAAAAAGAATTATTAAGGATTCATTTGAATTCATATGGGTGCAACTGGAGTTATATGAATTCATTTGGATTCATATGGAGAAATTTATGTTGTAAATTAAATTCTTTACAATCCTTCTGCACCGCCATTCAACCAAAAAACGCCAAATAACTCCAGTTGCACCCATATTAATCCATAATGATTTCTAAAATTGCTTCTGCAATGTTTACATTTTTGTGAAATATAATAAAAAGAATTATTAAGTATTCATTTGAATTCATATGGGTGCAACTGGAGTTATATGAATTCATTTGGATTCAGTTGGAGGAATATCTGTTTTAAATTAAATTCTTTACAATCCTTCTGCACCGCCATTAAACCAAAAAACGCCAAATAACTCCAGTTGCACCCATATTAATCCATAATGATTTCTAAAATTGCTTCTGCAATGTTTACATTTTTGTGAAATATAATAAAAAGAATTATTAAGGATTCATTTGAATTCATATGGGTGCAACTGGAGTTATATGAATTCATTTGGATTCATTTGGAGGAATATCTGTTTTAAATTAAATTCTTTACAATCCTTCTGCACCGCCATTAAACCAAAAAACGCCAAATAACTCCAGTTGCACCCATATTAATCCATAATGATTTCTAAAATTGCTTCTGCAATGTTTACATTTTTGTGAAATATAATAAAAAGAATTATTAAGGATTCATTTGAATTCATATGGGTGCAACTGGAGTTATATGAATTCATTTGGATTCATTTGGAGGAATATCTGTTTTAAATTAAATTCTTTACAATCCTTCTGCACCGCCATTAAACCAAAAAACGCCAAATAACTCCAGTTGCACCCATATTAATCCATAATGATTTCTAAAAATGCAATTGCAATGCTTACATTTTATTGAAATATAATAAAAAGAATTATTAAGGATTCATTTGAATTCATATGGGTGCAACTGGAGTTATATGAATTCATTTGGATTCATTTGGAGGAATATCTGTTTTAAATTAAATTCTTTACAATCCTTCTGCACCGCCATTAAACCAAAAAACGCCAAATAACTCCAGTTGCACCCATATTAATCCATAATGATTTCTAAAAATGCAATTGCAATGTTTACATTTTATTGAAATATAATAAAAAGAATTATTAAGGATTCATTTGAATTCATATGGGTGCAACTGGAGTTATATGAATTCATTTGGATTCATATGGAGAAATATATGTTGTAAATTAAATTCTTTACAATCCTTCTGCACCGCCATTAAACCAAAAAACGCCAAATAACTCCAGTTGCACCCATATTAATCCATAATGATTTCTAAAATTGCTTCTGCAATGTTTACATTTTTGTGAAATATAATAAAAAGAATTATTAAGGATTCATTTGAATTCATATGGGTGCAACTGGAGTTATATGAATTCATTTGGATTCATTTGGAAGAATATCTGTTTTAAATTAAATTCTTTACAATCCTTCTGCACCGCCATTAAACCAAAAAACGCCAAATAACTCCAGTTGCACCCATATTAATCCATAATGATTTCTAAAATTGCTTCTGCAATGTTTACATTTTTGTGAAATATAATAAAAAGAATTATTAAGGATTCATTTGAATTCATATGGGTGCAACTGGAGTTATATGAATTCATTTGGATTCATTTGGAAGAATATCTGTTTTAAATTAAATTCTTTACAATCCTTCTGCACCGCCATTAAACCAAAAAAAGCCAAATAACTCCAGTAGCACCCATATTAATCCATAATGATTTCTAAAATTGCTTCTGCAATGTTTACATTTTATTGAAATATAATAAAAAGAATTATTAAGGATTCATTTGAATTCATATGGGTGCAACTGGAGTTATATGAATTCATTTGGATTCATATGGAGAAATATATGTTGTAAATTAAATTCTTTACAATCCTTCTGCGCCGCCATTAAACCAAAAAAAGAAAAAAAACTCCAGTTGCACCCATATTAATCCATAATGATTTCTAAAAATGCAATTGCAATGTTTACATTTTATTGAAATATAATAAAAAGAATTATTAAGGATTCATTTGACTTCATATGGGTGCAACTGGAGTTATATGAATTCATTTGGATTCATATGGAGAAATATATGTTGTAAATTAAATTCTTTACAATCCTTCTGCACCGCCATTAAACCAAAAAACGCCAAATAACTCCAGTTGCACCCATATTAATCCATAATGATTTCTAAAATTGCTTATGCAATGTTTACATTTTATTGAAATATAATAAAAAGAATTATTAAGGATTCATTTGACTTCATATGGGTGCAACTGGAGTTATATGAATTCATTAGGATTCATATGGAGAAATAAATGTTGTAAATTAAATTCTTTACAATCCTTCTGCACCGCCATTAAACCAAAAAAAGCCAAATAACTCCAGTTGCACCCATATTAATCCATAATGATTTCTAAAAATGCTTCTGCAATGTTTACATTTTTGTGAAATATAATAAAAAGAATTATTAAGGATTCATTTGAATTCATATGGTTGCAACTGGAGTACCAAAAAAAGAAAAATAACTCCAGTTGCACCCATATTAATCCATAATGATTTCTAAAAATGCAATTGCAATGTTTACATTTTATTGAAATATAATAAAAAGAATTATTAAGGATTCATTTGAATTCATATGGGTGCAACTGGAGTTATATGAATTCATTTGGATTCATATGGAGAAATATATGTTGTAAATTAAATTCTTTACAATCCTTCTGCACCGCCATTAAACCAAAAAACGCCAAATAACTCCAGTTGCACCCATATTAATCCATAATGATTTCTAAAAATGCAATTACAATGCTTACATTTTATTGAAATATAATAAAAAGAATTATTAAGGATTCATTTGAATTCATATGGGTGCAACTGGAGTTATATGAATTCATTTGGATTCATTTGGAGGAATATCTGTTTTAAATTAAATTCTTTACAATCCTTCTGCACCCCCATTAAACCAAAAAAAGCCAAATAACTCCAGTAGCACCCATATTAATCCATAATGATTTCTAAAAATGCTTCTGCAATGTTTACATTTTTGTGAAATATAATAAAAAGAATTATTAAGGATTCATTTGAATTCATATGGGTGCAACTGGAGTTATATGAATTCATTTGGATTCATATGGAGGAATATCTGTTGTAAATTAAATTCTTTACAATCCTTCTGCACCGCCATTAAACCAAAAAAAGAAAAAAAACTCCAGTTGCACCCATATTAATCCATAATGATTTCTAAAAATGCAATTGCAATGTTTACATTTTATTGAAATATAATAAAAAGAATTATTAAGGATTCATTTGACTTCATATGGGTGCAACTGGAGTTATATGAATTCATTTGGATTCATATGGAGAAATATATGTTGTAAATTAAATTCTTTACAATCCTTCTGCACCGCCATTAAACCAAAAAACGCCAAATAACTCCAGTTGCACCCATATTAATCCATAATGATTTCTAAAATTGCTTCTGCAATGTTTACATTTTTGTGAAATATAATAAAAAGAATTATTAAGGATTCATTTGAATTCATATGGGTGCAACTGGAGTTATATGAATTCATTTGGATTCATTTGGAAGAATATCTGTTTTAAATTAAATTCTTTACAATCCTTCTGCACCGCCATTAAACCAAAAAACGCCAAATAACTCCAGTTGCACCCATATTAATCCATAATGATTTCTAAAAATGCTTCTGCAATGTTTACATTTTTGTGAAATATAATAAAAAGAATTATTAAGGATTCATTTGAATTCATATGGGTGCAACTGGAGTTATATGAATTCATTTGGATTCATTTGGAAGAATATCTGTTTTAAATTAAATTCTTTACAATCCTTCTGCACCGCCATTAAACCAAAAAACGCCAAATAACTCCAGTTGCACCCATATTAATCCATAATGATTTCTAAAAATGCTTCTGCAATGTTTACATTTTATTGAAATATAATAAAAAGAATTATTAAGGATTCATTTGAATTCATATGGGTGCAACTGGAGTTATATGAATTCATTTGGATTCATATGGAGAAATATATGTTGTAAATTAAATTCTTTACAATCCTTCTGCACCGCCATTAAACCAAAAAACGCCAAATAACTACAGTTGCACCCATATTAATCCATAATGATTTCTAAAAATGCTTCTGCAATGTTTACATTTTTGTGAAATATAATAAAAAGAATTATTAAGGATTCATTTGAATTCATATGGGTGCAACTGGAGTTATATGAATTCATTTGGATTCATATGGAGAAATATATGTTGTAAATTAAATTCTTTACAATCCTTCTGCACCGCCATTAAACCAAAAAAAGCCAAATAACTCCAGTAGCACCCATATTAATCCATAATGATTTCTAAAAATGCTTCTGCAATGTTTACATTTTTGTGAAATATAATAAAAAGAATTATTAAGGATTCATTTGAATTCATATGGGTGCAACTGGAGTACCAAAAAAAGAAAAATAACTCCAGTTGCACCCATATTAATCCATAATGATTTCTAAAAATGCAATTGCAATGTTTACATTTTATTGAAATATAATAAAAAGAATTATTAAGGATTCATTTGAATTCATATGGGTGCAACTGGAGTTATATGAATTCATTTGGATTCATATGGAGAAATATATGTTGTAAATTAAATTCTTTACAATCCTTCTGCACCGCCATTAAACCAAAAAACGCCAAATAACTCCAGTTGCACCCATATTAATCCATAATGATTTCTAAAATTGCTTCTGCAATGTTTACATTTTTGTGAAATATAATAAAAAGAATTATTAAGGATTCATTTGAATTCATATGGGTGCAACTGGAGTTATATGAATTCATTTGGATTCATTTGGAGGAATATCTGTTTTAAATTAAATTCTTTACAATCCTTCTGCACCGCCATTAAACCAAAAAACGCCAAATAACTCCAGTTGCACCCATATTAATCCATAATGATTTCTAAAAATGCTTCTGCAATGTTTACATTTTTGTGAAATATAATAAAAAGAATTATTAAGGATTCATTTGAATTCATATGGGTGCAACTGGAGTTATATGAATTCATTTGGATTCATATGGAGGAATATCTGTTGTAAATTAAATTCTTTACAATCCTTCTGCACCGCCATTAAACCAAAAAAAGAAAAAAAACTCCAGTTGCACCCATATTAATCCATAATGATTTCTAAAAATGCAATTGCAATGTTTACATTTTATTGAAATATAATAAAAAGAATTATTAAGGATTCATTTGACTTCATATGGGTGCAACTGGAGTTATATGAATTCATTTGGATTCATATGGAGAAATATATGTTGTAAATTAAATTCTTTACAATCCTTCTGCACCGCCATTAAACCAAAAAACGCCAAATAACTCCAGTTGCACCCATATTAATCCATAATGATTTCTAAAATTGCTTCTGCAATGTTTACATTTTATTGAAATATAATAAAAAGAATTATTAAGGATTCATTTGAATTCATATGGGTGCAACTGGAGTACCAAAAAAAGAAAAATAACTCCAGTTGCACCCATATTAATCCATAATGATTTCTAAAAATGCAATTGCAATGTTTACATTTTATTGAAATATAATAAAAAGAATTATTAAGGATTCATTTGAATTCATATGGGTGCAACTGGAGTTATATGAATTCATTTGGATTCATATGGAGAAATATATGTTGTAAATTAAATTCTTTACAATCCTTCTGCACCGCCATTAAACCAAAAAACGCCAAATAACTACAGTTGCACCCATATTAATCCATAATGATTTCTAAAAATGCTTCTGCAATGTTTACATTTTTGTGAAATATAATAAAAAGAATTATTAAGGATTCATTTGAATTCATATGGGTGCAACTGGAGTTATATGAATTCATTTGGATTCATATGGAGAAATATATGTTGTAAATTAAATTCTTTACAATCCTTCTGCACCGCCATTAAACCAAAAAAAGCCAAATAACTCCAGTAGCACCCATATTAATCCATAATGATTTCTAAAAATGCTTCTGCAATGTTTACATTTTTGTGAAATATAATAAAAAGAATTATTAAGGATTCATTTGAATTCATATGGGTGCAACTGGAGTACCAAAAAAAGAAAAATAACTCCAGTTGCACCCATATTAATCCATAATGATTTCTAAAAATGCAATTGCAATGTTTACATTTTATTGAAATATAATAAAAAGAATTATTAAGGATTCATTTGAATTCATATGGGTGCAACTGGAGTTATATGAATTCATTTGGATTCATATGGAGAAATATATGTTGTAAATTAAATTCTTTACAATCCTTCTGCACCGCCATTAAACCAAAAAACGCCAAATAACTACAGTTGCACCCATATTAATCCATAATGATTTCTAAAAATGCTTCTGCAATGTTTACATTTTTGTGAAATATAATAAAAAGAATTATTAAGGATTCATTTGAATTCATATGGGTGCAACTGGAGTTATATGAATTCATTTGGATTCATATGGAGAAATATATGTTGTAAATTAAATTCTTTACAATCCTTCTGCACCGCCATTAAACCAAAAAACGCCAAATAACTACAGTTGCACCCATATTAATCCATAATGATTTCTAAAAATGCTTCTGCAATGTTTACATTTTTGTGAAATATAATAAAAAGAATTATTAAGGATTCATTTGAATTCATATGGGTGCAACTGGAGTTATATGAATTCATTTGGATTCATATGGAGAAATATATGTTGTAAATTAAATTCTTTACAATCCTTCTGCACCGCCATTAAACCAAAAAAAGCCAAATAACTCCAGTAGCACCCATATTAATCCATAATGATTTCTAAAAATGCTTCTGCAATGTTTACATTTTTGTGAAATATAATAAAAAGAATTATTAAGGATTCATTTGAATTCATATGGGTGCAACTGGAGTACCAAAAAAAGAAAAATAACTCCAGTTGCACCCATATTAATCCATAATGATTTCTAAAAATGCAATTGCAATGTTTACATTTTATTGAAATATAATAAAAAGAATTATTAAGGATTCATTTGAATTCATATGGGTGCAACTGGAGTTATATGAATTCATTTGGATTCATATGGAGAAATATATGTTGTAAATTAAATTCTTTACAATCCTTCTGCACCGCCATTAAACCAAAAAACGCCAAATAACTACAGTTGCACCCATATTAATCCATAATGATTTCTAAAAATGCTTCTGCAATGTTTACATTTTATTGAAATATAATAAAAAGAATTATTAAGGATTCATTTGAATTCATATGGGTGCAACTGGAGTTATATGAATTCATTTGGATTCATATGGAGAAATATATGTTGTAAATTAAATTCTTTACAATCCTTCTGCACCGCCATTAAACCAAAAAACGCCAAATAACTACAGTTGCACCCATATTAATCCATAATGATTTCTAAAAATGCTTCTGCAATGTTTACATTTTTGTGAAATATAATAAAAAGAATTATTAAGGATTCATTTGAATTCATATGGGTGCAACTGGAGTTATATGAATTCATTTGGATTCATATGGAGAAATATATGTTGTAAATTAAATTCTTTACAATCCTTCTGCACCGCCATTAAACCAAAAAAAGCCAAATAACTCCAGTAGCACCCATATTAATCCATAATGATTTCTAAAAATGCTTCTGCAATGTTTACATTTTTGTGAAATATAATAAAAAGAATTATTAAGGATTCATTTGAATTCATATGGGTGCAACTGGAGTACCAAAAAAAGAAAAATAACTCCAGTTGCACCCATATTAATCCATAATGATTTCTAAAAATGCAATTGCAATGTTTACATTTTATTGAAATATAATAAAAAGAATTATTAAGGATTCATTTGAATTCATATGGGTGCAACTGGAGTTATATGAATTCATTTGGATTCATATGGAGAAATATATGTTGTAAATTAAATTCTTTACAATCCTTCTGCACCGCCATTAAACCAAAAAACGCCAAATAACTCCAGTTGCACCCATATTAATCCATAATGATTTCTAAAATTGCTTCTGCAATGTTTACATTTTTGTGAAATATAATAAAAAGAATTATTAAGGATTCATTTGAATTCATATGGGTGCAACTGGAGTTATATGAATTCATTTGGATTCATTTGGAGGAATATCTGTTTTAAATTAAATTCTTTACAATCCTTCTGCACCGCCATTAAACCAAAAAACGCCAAATAACTCCAGTTGCACCCATATTAATCCATAATGATTTCTAAAAATGCAATTACAATGCTTACATTTTATTGAAATATAATAAAAAGAATTATTAAGGATTCATTTGAATTCATATGGGTGCAACTGGAGTTATATGAATTCATTTGGATTCATTTGGAGGAATATCTGTTTTAAATTAAATTCTTTACAATCCTTCTGCACCGCCATTAAACCAAAAAAAGCCAAATAACTCCAGTAGCACCCATATTAATCCATAATGATTTCTAAAAATGCAATTGCAATGTTTACATTTTATTGAAATATAATAAAAAGAATTATTAAGGATTCATTTGACTTCATATGGGTGCAACTGGAGTTATATGAATTCATTTGGATTCATATGGAGAAATATATGTTGTAAATTAAATTCTTTACAATCCTTCTGCACCGCCATTAAACCAAAAAACGCCAAATAACTCCAGTTGCACCCATATTAATCCATAATGATTTCTAAAATTGCTTCTGCAATGTTTACATTTTATTGAAATATAATAAAAAGAATTATTAAGGATTCATTTGAATTCATATGGGTGCAACTGGAGTACCAAAAAAAGAAAAATAACTCCAGTTGCACCCATATTAATCCATAATGATTTCTAAAAATGCAATTGCAATGTTTACATTTTATTGAAATATAATAAAAAGAATTATTAAGGATTCATTTGAATTCATATGGGTGCAACTGGAGTTATATGAATTCATTTGGATTCATATGGAGAAATATATGTTGTAAATTAAATTCTTTACAATCCTTCTGCACCGCCATTAAACCAAAAAACGCCAAATAACTCCAGTTGCACCCATATTAATCCATAATGATTTCTAAAATTGCTTCTGCAATGTTTACATTTTTGTGAAATATAATAAAAAGAATTATTAAGGATTCATTTGAATTCATATGGGTGCAACTGGAGTTATATGAATTCATTTGGATTCATTTGGAGGAATATCTGTTTTAAATTAAATTCTTTACAATCCTTCTGCACCGCCATTAAACCAAAAAAAGCCAAATAACTCCAGTAGCACCCATATTAATCCATAATGATTTCTAAAAATGCAATTACAATGCTTACATTTTATTGAAATATAATAAAAAGAATTATTAAGGATTCATTTGAATTCATATGGGTGCAACTGGAGTTATATGAATTCATTTGGATTCATTTGGAGGAATATCTGTTTTAAATTAAATTCTTTACAATCCTTCTGCACCGCCATTAAACCAAAAAAAGCCAAATAACTCCAGTAGCACCCATATTAATCCATAATGATTTCTAAAAATGCAATTGCAATGTTTACATTTTATTGAAATATAATAAAAAGAATTATTAAGGATTCATTTGAATTCATATGGGTGCAACTGGAGTTATATGAATTCATTTGGATTCATATGGAGAAATATATGTTGTAAATTAAATTCTTTACAATCCTTCTGCACCGCCATTAAACCAAAAAACGCCAAATAACTCCAGTTGCACCCATATTAATCCATAATGATTTCTAAAATTGCTTCTGCAATGTTTACATTTTTGTGAAATATAATAAAAAGAATTATTAAGGATTCATTTGAATTCATATGGGTGCAACTGGAGTTATATGAATTCATTTGGATTCATTTGGAGGAATATCTGTTTTAAATTAAATTCTTTACAATCCTTCTGCACCGCCATTAAACCAAAAAAAGCCAAATAACTCCAGTAGCACCCATATTAATCCATAATGATTTCTAAAAATGCAATTACAATGCTTACATTTTATTGAAATATAATAAAAAGAATTATTAAGGATTCATTTGAATTCATATGGGTGCAACTGGAGTTATATGAATTCATTTGGATTCATTTGGAGGAATATCTGTTTTAAATTAAATTCTTTACAATCCTTCTGCACCGCCATTAAACCAAAAAAAGCCAAATAACTCCAGTAGCACCCATATTAATCCATAATGATTTCTAAAAATGCAATTGCAATGTTTACATTTTATTGAAATATAATAAAAAGAATTATTAAGGATTCATTTGAATTCATATGGGTGCAACTGGAGTTATATGAATTCATTTGGATTCATATGGAGAAATATATGTTGTAAATTAAATTCTTTACAATCCTTCTGCACCGCCATTAAACCAAAAAACGCCAAATAACTCCAGTTGCACCCATATTAATCCATAATGATTTCTAAAATTGCTTCTGCAATGTTTACATTTTTGTGAAATATAATAAAAAGAATTATTAAGGATTCATTTGAATTCATATGGGTGCAACTGGAGTTATATGAATTCATTTGGATTCATTTGGAGGAATATCTGTTTTAAATTAAATTCTTTACAATCCTTCTGCACCGCCATTAAACCAAAAAAAGCCAAATAACTCCAGTAGCACCCATATTAATCCATAATGATTTCTAAAAATGCAATTACAATGCTTACATTTTATTGAAATATAATAAAAAGAATTATTAAGGATTCATTTGAATTCATATGGGTGCAACTGGAGTTATATGAATTCATTTGGATTCATTTGGAGGAATATCTGTTTTAAATTAAATTCTTTACAATCCTTCTGCACCGCCATTAAACCAAAAAAAGCCAAATAACTCCAGTAGCACCCGTATTAATCCATAATGATTTCTAAAAATGCAATTGCAATGTTTACATTTTATTGAAATATAATAAAAAGAATTATTAAGGATTCATTTGAATTCATATGGGTGCAACTGGAGTTATATGAATTCATTTGGATTCATATGGAGAAATATATGTTGTAAATTAAATTCTTTACAATCCTTCTGCACCGCCATTAAACCAAAAAACGCCAAATAACTCCAGTTGCACCCATATTAATCCATAATGATTTCTAAAATTGCTTCTGCAATGTTTACATTTTTGTGAAATATAATAAAAAGAATTATTAAGGATTCATTTGAATTCATATGGGTGCAACTGGAGTTATATGAATTCATTTGGATTCATTTGGAGGAATATCTGTTTTAAATTAAATTCTTTACAATCCTTCTGCACCGCCATTAAACCAAAAAAAGCCAAATAACTCCAGTAGCACCCATATTAATCCATAATGATTTCTAAAAATGCAATTACAATGCTTACATTTTATTGAAATATAATAAAAAGAATTATTAAGGATTCATTTGAATTCATATGGGTGCAACTGGAGTTATATGAATTCATTTGGATTCATTTGGAGGAATATCTGTTTTAAATTAAATTCTTTACAATCCTTCTGCACCGCCATTAAACCAAAAAAAGCCAAATAACTCCAGTAGCACCCATATTAATCCATAATGATTTCTAAAAATGCAATTGCAATGTTTACATTTTATTGAAATATAATAAAAAGAATTATTAAGGATTCATTTGACTTCATATGGGTGCAACTGGAGTTATATGAATTCATTTGGATTCATTTGGAGGAATATCTGTTTTAAATTAAATTCTTTACAATCCTTCTGCACCGCCACTAAACCAAAAAACGCCAAATAACTCCAGTTGCACCCATATTAATCCATAATGATTTCTAAAATTGCTTCTGCAATGTTTACATTTTATTGAAATATATTAAAAAGAATTATTAAGGATTCATTTGAATTCATATGGGTGCAACTGGAGTTATATGAATTCATTTGGATTCATATGGAGAAATTTATGTTGTAAATTAAATTCTTTACAATCCTTCTGCACCGCCATTAAACCAAAAAACGCCAAATAACTCCAGTTGCACCCATATTAATCCATAATGATTTCTAAAAATGCAATTACAATGCTTACATTTTATTGAAATATAATAAAAAGAATTATTAAGGATTCATTTGAATTCATATGGGTGCAACTGGAGTTATATGAATTCATTTGGATTCATATGGAGAAATTTATGTTGTAAATTAAATTCTTTACAATCCTTCTGCACCGCCATTAAACCAAAAAACGCCAAATAACTCCAGTTGCACCCATATTAATCCATAATGATTTCTAAAAATGCTTCTGCAATGTTTACATTTTTGTGAAATATAATAAAAAGAATTATTAAGGATTCATTTGAATTCATATGGGTGCAACTGGAGTTATATGAATTCATTTGGATTCATATGGAGAAATATATGTTGTAAATTAAATTCTTTACAATCCTTCTGCGCCGCCATTAAACCAAAAAAAGAAAAAAAACTCCAGTTGCACCCATATTAATCCATAATGATTTCTAAAAATGCAATTGCAATGTTTACATTTTATTGAAATATAATAAAAAGAATTATTAAGGATTCATTTGACTTCATATGGGTGCAACTGGAGTTATATGAATTCATTTGGATTCATATGGAGAAATATATGTTGTAAATTAAATTCTTTACAATCCTTCTGCACCGCCATTAAACCAAAAAACGCCAAATAACTCCAGTTGCACCCATATTAATCCATAATGATTTCTAAAATTGCTTCTGCAATGTTTACATTTTTGTGAAATATAATAAAAAGAATTATTAAGTATTCATTTGAATTCATATGGGTGCAACTGGAGTTATATGAATTCATTTGGATTCATTTGGAGGAATATCTGTTTTAAATTAAATTCTTTACAATCCTTCTGCACCGCCACTAAACCAAAAAACGCCAAATAACTCCAGTTGCACCCATATTAATCCATAATGATTTCTAAAATTGCTTCTGCAATGTTTACATTTTATTGAAATATAATAAAAAGAATTATTAAGGATTCATTTCAATTCATATGGGTGCAACTGGAGTTATATGAATTCATTTGGATTCATATGGAGAAATATATGTTGTAAATTAAATTCTTTACAACCCTTCTGCGCCGCCATTAAACCAAAAAAAGAAAAAAAACTCCAGTTGCACCCATATTAATCCATAATGATTTCTAAAAATGCAATTGCAATGTTTACATTTTATTGAAATATAATAAAAAGAATTATTAAGGATTCATTTGACTTCATATGGGTGCAACTGGAGTTATATGAATTCATTTGGATTCATATGGAGAAATATATGTTGTAAATTAAATTCTTTACAATCCTTCTGCACCGCCATTAAACCAAAAAACGCCAAATAACTCCAGTTGCACCCATATTAATCCATAATGATTTCTAAAATTGCTTCTGCAATGTTTACATTTTTGTGAAATATAATAAAAAGAATTATTAAGTATTCATTTGAATTCATATGGGTGCAACTGGAGTTATATGAATTCATTTGGATTCATTTGGAGGAATATCTGTTTTAAATTAAATTCTTTACAATCCTTCTGCACCGCCACTAAACCAAAAAACGCCAAATAACTCCAGTTGCACCCATATTAATCCATAATGATTTCTAAAATTGCTTCTGCAATGTTTACATTTTATTGAAATATAATAAAAAGAATTATTAAGGATTCATTTGAATTCATATGGGTGCAACTGGCGTTATATGAATTCATTTGGATTCATATGGAGAAATTTATGTTGTAAATTAAATTCTTTACAATCCTTCTGCACCGCCATTAAACCAAAAAACGCCAAATAACTCCAGTTGCACCCATATTAATCCATAATGATTTCTAAAATTGCTTCTGCAATGTTTACATTTTTGTGAAATATACTAAGAAGAATTATTAAGTATTCATTTGAATTCATATGGGTGCAACTGGAGTTATATGAATTCATTTGGATTCATTTGGAGGAATATCTGTTTTAAATTAAATTCTTTACAATCCTTCTGCACCGCCACTAAACCAAAAAACGCCAAATAACTCCAGTTGCACCCATATTAATCCATAATGATTTCTAAAATTGCTTCTGCAATGTTTACATTTTATTGAAATATAATAAAAAGAATTATTAAGGATTCATTTGAATTCATATGGGTGCAACTGGCGTTATATGAATTCATTTGGATTCATATGGAGAAATTTATGTTGTAAATTAAATTCTTTACAATCCTTCTGCACCGCCATTAAACCAAAAAACGCCAAATAACTCCAGTTGCACCCATATTAATCCATAATGATTTCTAAAATTGCTTCTGCAATGTTTACATTTTTGTGAAATATACTAAGAAGAATTATTAAGTATTCATTTGAATTCATATGGGTGCAACTGGAGTTATATGAATTCATTTGGATTCATTTGGAGGAATATCTGTTTTAAATTAAATTCTTTACAATCCTTCTGCACCGCCACTAAACCAAAAAACGCCAAATAACTCCAGTTGCACCCATATTAATCCATAATGATTTCTAAAATTGCTTCTGCAATGTTTACATTTTATTGAAATATAATAAAAAGAATTATTAAGGATTCATTTCAATTCATATGGGTGCAACTGGAGTTATATGAATTCATTTGGATTCATATGGAGAAATATATGTTGTAAATTAAATTCTTTACAACCCTTCTGCGCCGCCATTAAACCAAAAAAAGAAAAAAAACTCCAGTTGCACCCATATTAATCCATAATGATTTCTAAAAATGCAATTGCAATGTTTACATTTTATTGAAATATAATAAAAAGAATTATTAAGGATTCATTTGACTTCATATGGGTGCAACTGGAGTTATATGAATTCATTTGGATTCATATGGAGAAATATATGTTGTAAATTAAATTCTTTACAATCCTTCTGCACCGCCATTAAACCAAAAAACGCCAAATAACTCCAGTTGCACCCATATTAATCCATAATGATTTCTAAAATTGCTTCTGCAATGTTTACATTTTTGTGAAATATAATAAAAAGAATTATTAAGTATTCATTTGAATTCATATGGGTGCAACTGGAGTTATATGAATTCATTTGGATTCATTTGGAGGAATATCTGTTTTAAATTAAATTCTTTACAATCCTTCTGCACCGCCACTAAACCAAAAAACGCCAAATAACTCCAGTTGCACCCATATTAATCCATAATGATTTCTAAAATTGCTTCTGCAATGTTTACATTTTATTGAAATATAATAAAAAGAATTATTAAGGATTCATTTCAATTCATATGGGTGCAACTGGAGTTATATGAATTCATTTGGATTCATATGGAGAAATATATGTTGTAAATTAAATTCTTTACAACCCTTCTGCGCCGCCATTAAACCAAAAAAAGAAAAAAAACTCCAGTTGCACCCATATTAATCCATAATGATTTCTAAAAATGCAATTGCAATGTTTACATTTTATTGAAATATAATAAAAAGAATTATTAAGGATTCATTTGACTTCATATGGGTGCAACTGGAGTTATATGAATTCATTTGGATTCATATGGAGAAATATATGTTGTAAATTAAATTCTTTACAATCCTTCTGCACCGCCATTAAACCAAAAAACGCCAAATAACTCCAGTTGCACCCATATTAATCCATAATGATTTCTAAAATTGCTTCTGCAATGTTTACATTTTTGTGAAATATAATAAAAAGAATTATTAAGTATTCATTTGAATTCATATGGGTGCAACTGGAGTTATATGAATTCATTTGGATTCATTTGGAGGAATATCTGTTTTAAATTAAATTCTTTACAATCCTTCTGCACCGCCACTAAACCAAAAAACGCCAAATAACTCCAGTTGCACCCATATTAATCCATAATGATTTCTAAAAATGCAATTGCAATGTTTACATTTTATTGAAATATAATAAAAAGAATTATTAAGGATTCATTTGACTTCATATGGGTGCAACTGGAGTTATATGAATTCATTTGGATTCATATGGAGAAATATATGTTGTAAATTAAATTCTTTACAATCCTTCTGCACCGCCATTAAACCAAAAAACGCCAAATAACTCCAGTTGCACCCATATTAATCCATAATGATTTCTAAAAATGCTTCTGCAATGTTTACATTTTTGTGAAATATAATAAAAAGAATTATTAAGGATTCATTTGAATTCATATGGGTGCAACTGGAGTTATATGAATTCATTTGGATTCATTTGGAGGAATATCTGTTTTAAATTAAATTCTTTACAATCCTTCTGCACCGCCACTAAACCAAAAAACGCCAAATAACTCCAGTTGCACCCATATTAATCCATAATGATTTCTAAAAATGCAATTGCAATGTTTACATTTTATTGAAATATAATAAAAAGAATTATTAAGGATTCATTTGACTTCATATGGGTGCAACTGGAGTTATATGAATTCATTTGGATTCATATGGAGAAATATATGTTGTAAATTAAATTCTTTACAATCCTTCTGCACCGCCATTAAACCAAAAAACGCCAAATAACTCCAGTTGCACCCATATTAATCCATAATGATTTCTAAAAATGCTTCTGCAATGTTTACATTTTTGTGAAATATAATAAAAAGAATTATTAAGGATTCATTTGAATTCATATGGGTGCAACTGGAGTTATATGAATTCATTTGGATTCATATGGAGAAATATATGTTGTAAATTAAATTCTTTACAATCCTTCTGCGCCGCCATTAAACCAAAAAAAGAAAAAAAACTCCAGTTGCACCCATATTAATCCATAATGATTTCTAAAAATGCAATTGCAATGTTTACATTTTATTGAAATATAATAAAAAGAATTATTAAGGATTCATTTGACTTCATATGGGTGCAACTGGAGTTATATGAATTCATTTGGATTCATATGGAGAAATATATGTTGTAAATTAAATTCTTTACAATCCTTCTGCACCGCCATTAAACCAAAAAACGCCAAATAACTCCAGTTGCACCCATATTAATCCATAATGATTTCTAAAATTGCTTCTGCAATGTTTACATTTTTGTGAAATATAATAAAAAGAATTATTAAGTATTCATTTGAATTCATATGGGTGCAACTGGAGTTATATGAATTCATTTGGATTCATTTGGAGGAATATCTGTTTTAAATTAAATTCTTTACAATCCTTCTGCACCGCCACTAAACCAAAAAACGCCAAATAACTCCAGTTGCACCCATATTAATCCATAATGATTTCTAAAATTGCTTCTGCAATGTTTACATTTTATTGAAATATAATAAAAAGAATTATTAAGGATTCATTTCAATTCATATGGGTGCAACTGGAGTTATATGAATTCATTTGGATTCATATGGAGAAATATATGTTGTAAATTAAATTCTTTACAACCCTTCTGCGCCGCCATTAAACCAAAAAAAGAAAAAAAACTCCAGTTGCACCCATATTAATCCATAATGATTTCTAAAAATGCAATTGCAATGTTTACATTTTATTGAAATATAATAAAAAGAATTATTAAGGATTCATTTGACTTCATATGGGTGCAACTGGAGTTATATGAATTCATTTGGATTCATATGGAGAAATATATGTTGTAAATTAAATTCTTTACAATCCTTCTGCACCGCCATTAAACCAAAAAACGCCAAATAACTCCAGTTGCACCCATATTAATCCATAATGATTTCTAAAATTGCTTCTGCAATGTTTACATTTTTGTGAAATATAATAAAAAGAATTATTAAGTATTCATTTGAATTCATATGGGTGCAACTGGAGTTATATGAATTCATTTGGATTCATTTGGAGGAATATCTGTTTTAAATTAAATTCTTTACAATCCTTCTGCACCGCCACTAAACCAAAAAACGCCAAATAACTCCAGTTGCACCCATATTAATCCATAATGATTTCTAAAAATGCAATTGCAATGTTTACATTTTATTGAAATATAATAAAAAGAATTATTAAGGATTCATTTGACTTCATATGGGTGCAACTGGAGTTATATGAATTCATTTGGATTCATATGGAGAAATATATGTTGTAAATTAAATTCTTTACAATCCTTCTGCACCGCCATTAAACCAAAAAACGCCAAATAACTCCAGTTGCACCCATATTAATCCATAATGATTTCTAAAATTGCTTCTGCAATGTTTACATTTTTGTGAAATATAATAAAAAGAATTATTAAGTATTCATTTGAATTCATATGGGTGCAACTGGAGTTATATGAATTCATTTGGATTCATTTGGAGGAATATCTGTTTTAAATTAAATTCTTTACAATCCTTCTGCACCGCCACTAAACCAAAAAACGCCAAATAACTCCAGTTGCACCCATATTAATCCATAATGATTTCTAAAATTGCTTCTGCAATGTTTACATTTTATTGAAATATAATAAAAAGAATTATTAAGGATTCATTTGAATTCATATGGGTGCAACTGGCGTTATATGAATTCATTTGGATTCATATGGAGAAATTTATGTTGTAAATTAAATTCTTTACAATCCTTCTGCACCGCCATTAAACCAAAAAACGCCAAATAACTCCAGTTGCACCCATATTAATCCATAATGATTTCTAAAATTGCTTCTGCAATGTTTACATTTTTGTGAAATATACTAAGAAGAATTATTAAGTATTCATTTGAATTCATATGGGTGCAACTGGAGTTATATGAATTCATTTGGATTCATTTGGAGGAATATCTGTTTTAAATTAAATTCTTTACAATCCTTCTGCACCGCCACTAAACCAAAAAACGCCAAATAACTCCAGTTGCACCCATATTAATCCATAATGATTTCTAAAATTGCTTCTACAATGTTTACATTTTATTGAAATATAATAAAAAGAATTATTAAGGATTCATTTCAATTCATATGGGTGCAACTGGAGTTATATGAATTCATTTGGATTCATATGGAGAAATATATGTTGTAAATTAAATTCTTTACAACCCTTCTGCGCCGCCATTAAACCAAAAAAAGAAAAATAACTCCAGTTGCACCCATATTAATCCATAATGATTTCTAAAATTGCTCCTGCAATGTTTACATTTTATTGAAATATAATAAAAAGAATTATTAAGGATTTAAATTAAATTCTTTACAATCCTTCTGCACCGCCATTAAACCAAAAAACGCCAAATAACTCCAGTTGCACCCATATTAATCCATAATGATTTCTAAAATTGCTTCTGCAATGTTTACATTTTTGTGAAATATAATAAAAAGAATTATTAAGTATTCATTTGAATTCATATGGGTGCAACTGGAGTTATATGAATTCATTTGGATTCATTTGGAGGAATATCTGTTTTAAATTAAATTCTTTACAATCCTTCTGCACCGCCACTAAACCAAAAAACGCCAAATAACTCCAGTTGCACCCATATTAATCCATAATGATTTCTAAAATTGCTTCTGCAATGTTTACATTTTATTGAAATATAATAAAAAGAATTATTAAGGATTCATTTGAATTCATATGGGTGCAACTGGCGTTATATGAATTCATTTGGATTCATATGGAGAAATTTATGTTGTAAATTAAATTCTTTACAATCCTTCTGCACCGCCATTAAACCAAAAAACGCCAAATAACTCCAGTTGCACCCATATTAATCCATAATGATTTCTAAAATTGCTTCTGCAATGTTTACATTTTTGTGAAATATACTAAATTCTTTACAATCCTTCTGCACCGCCATTAAACCAAAAAACGCCAAATAACTCCAGTTGCACCCATATTAATCCATAATGATTTCTAAAATTGCTTCTGCAATGTTTACATTTTTGTGAAATATACTAAGAAGAATTATTAAGTATTCATTTGAATTCATATGGGTGCAACTGGAGTTATATGAATTCATTTGGATTCATTTGGAGGAATATCTGTTTTAAATTAAATTCTTTACAATCCTTCTGCACCGCCACTAAACCAAAAAACGCCAAATAACTCCAGTTGCACCCATATTAATCCATAATGATTTCTAAAATTGCTTCTGCAATGTTTACATTTTATTGAAATATAATAAAAAGAATTATTAAGGATTCATTTGAATTCATATGGGTGCAACTGGAGTTATATGAATTCATTTGGATTCATATGGAGAAATTTATGTTGTAAATTAAATTCTTTACAATCCTTCTGCACCGCCATTAAACCAAAAAACGCCAAATAACTCCAGTTGCACCCATATTAATCCATAATGATTTCTAAAATTGCTTCTGCAATGCTTACATTTTTGTGAAATATAATAAAAAGAATTATTAAGGATTCATTTGAATTCATATGGGTGCAACTGGAGTTATATGAATTCATTTGGATTCATTTGGAGGAATATCTGTTTTAAATTAAATTCTTTACAATCCTTCTGCACCGCCATTAAACCAAAAAACGCCAAATAACTCCAGTTGCACCCATATTAATCCATAATGATTTCTAAAATTGCTTCTGCAATGTTTACATTTTTGTGAAATATAATAAAAATAATTATTAAGGATTCATTTGAATTCATATGGGTGCAACTGGAGTTATATGAATTCATTTGGATTCATATGGAGAAAAAAATGTTGTAAATTAAATTTTTTACAATCCTTCTGCACCGCCATTAAACCAAAAAAAGCCAAATAACTCCAGTAGCACCCATATTAATCCATAATGATTTCTAAAAATGCTTCTGCAATGTTTACATTTTTGTGAAATATAATAAAAAGAATTATTAAGGATTCATTTGAATTCATATGGGTGCAACTGGAGTTATATGAATTCATTTGGATTCATATGGAGAAATATATGTTGTAAATTAAATTCTTTACAATCCTTCTGCGCCGCCATTAAACCAAAAAAAGAAAAATAACTCCAGTTGCACCCATATTAATCCATAATGATTTCTAAAAATGCAATTGCAATGTTTACATTTTATTGAAATATAATAAAAAGAATTATTAAGGATTCATTTGACTTCATATGGGTGCAACTGGAGTTATATGAATTCATTTGGATTCATATGGAGAAATATATGTTGTAAATTAAATTCTTTACAATCCTTCTGCACCGCCATTAAACCAAAAAAAGAAAAAAAACTCCAGTTGCACCCATATTAATCCATAATGATTTCTAAAAATGCAATTGCAATGTTTACATTTTATTGAAATATAATAAAAAGAATTATTAAGGATTCATTTGACTTCATATGGGTGCAACTGGAGTTATATGAATTCATTTGGATTCATATGGAGAAATATATGTTGTAAATTAAATTCTTTACAATCCTTCTGCACCGCCATTAAACCAAAAAACGCCAAATAACTCCAGTTGCACCCATATTAATCCATAATGATTTCTAAAATTGCTTCTGCAATGTTTACATTTTTGTGAAATATAATAAAAAGAATTATTAAGTATTCATTTGAATTCATATGGGTGCAACTGGAGTTATATGAATTCATTTGGATTCATTTGGAGGAATATCTGTTTTAAATTAAATTCTTTACAATCCTTCTGCACCGCCATTAAACCAAAAAACGCCAAATAACTCCAGTTGCACCCATATTAATCCATAATGATTTCTAAAAATGCAATTACAATGCTTACATTTTATTGAAATATAATAAAAAGAATTATTAAGGATTCATTTGAATTCATATGGGTGCAACTGGAGTTATATGAATTCATTTGGATTCATTTGGAGGAATATCTGTTTTAAATTAAATTCTTTACAATCCTTCTGCACCGCCATTAAACCAAAAAAAGCCAAATAACTCCAGTAGCACCCATATTAATCCATAATGATTTCTAAAAATGCTTCTGCAATGTTTACATTTTTGTGAAATATAATAAAAAGAATTATTAAGTATTCATTTGAATTCATATGGGTGCAACTGGAGTTATTTGGCTTTTTTTGGTTTAATGGCGGTGCAGAAGGATTGTAAAGAATTTAATTTAAAACAGATATTCCTCCAAATGAATCCAAATGAATTCATATAACTCCAGTTGCACCCATATGAATTCAAATGAATCCTTAATAATTCTTTTTATTATATTTCACAAAAATGTAAGCATTGCAGAAGCAATTTTAGAAATCATTATGGATTAATATGGGTGCAACTGGAGTTATTTGGCGTTTTTTGGTTTAATGGCGGTGCAGAAGGATTGTAAAGAATTTAATTTACAACATAAATTTCTCCATATGAATCCAAATGAATTCATATAACTCCAGTTGCACCCATATGAATTCAAATGAATCCTTAATAATTCTTTTTATTATATTTCAATAAAATGTAAACATTGCAGAAGCAATTTTAGAAATCATTATGGATTAATATGGGTGCAACTGGAGTTATTTGGCGTTTTTTGGTTTAGTGGCGGTGCAGAAGGATTGTAAAGAATTTAATTTAAAACAGATATTCCTCCAAATGAATCCAAATGAATTCATATAACTCCAGTTGCACCCATATGAATTCAAATGAATACTTAATAATTCTTTTTATTATATTTCACAAAAATGTAAACATTGCAGAAGCAATTTTAGAAATCATTATGGATTAATATGGGTGCAACTGGAGTTATTTGGCGTTTTTTGGTTTAATGGCGGTGCAGAAGGATTGTAAAGAATTTAATTTACAACATATATTTCTCCATATGAATCTTAATGAATTCATATAACTCCAGTTGCACCCATATGAAGTCAAATGAATCCTTAATAATTCTTTTTATTATATTTCAATAAAATGTAAACATTGCAATTGCATTTTTAGAAATCATTATGGATTAATATGGGTGCAACTGGAGTTTTTTTTCTTTTTTTGGTTTAATGGCGGTGCAGAAGGATTGTAAAGAATTTAATTTACAACATATATTTCTCCATATGAATCCAAATGAATTCATATAACTCCAGTTGCACCCATATGAAGTCAAATGAATCCTTAAAAATTCTTTTTATTATATTTCAATAAAATGTAAACATTGCAATTGCATTTTTAGAAATCATTATGGATTAATATGGGTGCAACTGGAGTTATTTTTCTTTTTTTGGTTTAATGGCGGCGCAGAAGGATTGTAAAGAATTTAATTTACAACATATATTTCTCCATATGAATCCAAATGAATTCATATAACTCCAGTTGCACCCATATGAATTCAAATGAATCCTTAATAATTCTTTTTATTATATTTCACAAAAATGTAAACATTGCAGAAGCATTTTTAGAAATCATTATGGATTAATATGGGTGCTACTGGAGTTATTTGGCTTTTTTTGGTTTAATGGCGGTGCAGAAGGATTGTAAAAAATTTAATTTACAACATTTTTTTCTCCATATGAATCCAAATGAATTCATATAACTCCAGTTGCACCCATATGAATTCAAATGAATCCTTAATAATTATTTTTATTATATTTCACAAAAATGTAAACATTGCAGAAGCAATTTTAGAAATCATTATGGATTAATATGGGTGCAACTGGAGTTATTTGGCGTTTTTTGGTTTAATGGCGGTGCAGAAGGATTGTAAAGAATTTAATTTAAAACAGATATTCCTCCAAATGAATCCAAATGAATTCATATAACTCCAGTTGCACCCATATGAATTCAAATGAATCCTTAATAATTCTTTTTATTATATTTCACAAAAATGTAAACATTGCAGAAGCAATTTTAGAAATCATTATGGATTAATATGGGTGCAACTGGAGTTATTTGGCGTTTTTTGGTTTAATGGCGGTGCAGAAGGATTGTAAAGAATTTAATTTACAACATATATTTCTCCATATGAATCCAAATGAATTCATATAACTCCAGTTGCACCCATATGAATTCAAATGAATCCTTAATAATTCTTTTTATTATATTTCACAAAAATGTAAACATTGCAGAAGCAATTTTAGAAATCATTATGGATTAATATGGGTGCAACTGGAGTTATTTGGCGTTTTTTGGTTTAATGGCGGTGCAGAAGGATTGTAAAGAATTTAATTTACAACATATATTTCTCCATATGAATCCAAATGAATTCATATAACTCCAGTTGCACCCATATGAAGTCAAATGAATCCTTAATAATTCTTTTTATTATATTTCAATAAAATGTAAACATTGCAATTGCATTTTTAGAAATCATTATGGATTAATATGGGTGCAACTGGAGTTATTTTTCTTTTTTTGGTACTCCAGTTGCACCCATATGAATTCAAATGAATCCTTAATAATTCTTTTTATTATATTTCACAAAAATGTAAACATTGCAGAAGCATTTTTAGAAATCATTATGGATTAATATGGGTGCAACTGGAGTTATTTGGCGTTTTTTGGTTTAATGGCGGTGCAGAAGGATTGTAAAGAATTTAATTTACAACATAAATTTCTCCATATGAATCCAAATGAATTCATATAACGCCAGTTGCACCCATATGAATTCAAATGAATCCTTAATAATTCTTTTTATTATATTTCAATAAAATGTAAACATTGCAGAAGCAATTTTAGAAATCATTATGGATTAATATGGGTGCAACTGGAGTTATTTGGCGTTTTTTGGTTTAGTGGCGGTGCAGAAGGATTGTAAAGAATTTAATTTAAAACAGATATTCCTCCAAATGAATCCAAATGAATTCATATAACTCCAGTTGCACCCATATGAATTCAAATGAATACTTAATAATTCTTTTTATTATATTTCACAAAAATGTAAACATTGCAGAAGCAATTTTAGAAATCATTATGGATTAATATGGGTGCAACTGGAGTTATTTGGCGTTTTTTGGTTTAATGGCGGTGCAGAAGGATTGTAAAGAATTTAATTTACAACATATATTTCTCCATATGAATCCAAATGAATTCATATAACTCCAGTTGCACCCATATGAAGTCAAATGAATCCTTAATAATTCTTTTTATTATATTTCAATAAAATGTAAACATTGCAATTGCATTTTTAGAAATCATTATGGATTAATATGGGTGCAACTGGAGTTTTTTTTCTTTTTTTGGTTTAATGGCGGCGCAGAAGGATTGTAAAGAATTTAATTTACAACATATATTTCTCCATATGAATCCAAATGAATTCATATAACTCCAGTTGCACCCATATGAATTCAAATGAATCCTTAATAATTCTTTTTATTATATTTCACAAAAATGTAAACATTGCAGAAGCATTTTTAGAAATCATTATGGATTAATATGGGTGCAACTGGAGTTATTTGGCGTTTTTTGGTTTAATGGCGGTGCAGAAGGATTGTAAAGAATTTAATTTACAACATAAATTTCTCCATATGAATCCAAATGAATTCATATAACTCCAGTTGCACCCATATGAATTCAAATGAATCCTTAATAATTCTTTTTATTATATTTCAATAAAATGTAAGCATTGTAATTGCATTTTTAGAAATCATTATGGATTAATATGGGTGCAACTGGAGTTATTTGGCGTTTTTTGGTTTAATGGCGGTGCAGAAGGATTGTAAAGAATTTAATTTAAAACAGATATTCCTCCAAATGAATCCAAATGAATTCATATAACTCCAGTTGCACCCATATGAATTCAAATGAATCCTTAATAATTCTTTTTATTATATTTCAATAAAATGTAAACATTGCAATTGCATTTTTAGAAATCATTATGGATTAATATGGGTGCAACTGGAGTTATTTTTCTTTTTTTGGTACTCCAGTTGCACCCATATGAATTCAAATGAATCCTTAATAATTCTTTTTATTATATTTCACAAAAATGTAAACATTGCAGAAGCATTTTTAGAAATCATTATGGATTAATATGGGTGCAACTGGAGTTATTTGGCGTTTTTTGGTTTAATGGCGGTGCAGAAGGATTGTAAAGAATTTAATTTACAACATAAATTTCTCCATATGAATCCAAATGAATTCATATAACTCCAGTTGCACCCATATGAATTCAAATGAATCCTTAATAATTCTTTTTAATATATTTCAATAAAATGTAAACATTGCAGAAGCAATTTTAGAAATCATTATGGATTAATATGGGTGCAACTGGAGTTATTTGGCGTTTTTTGGTTTAGTGGCGGTGCAGAAGGATTGTAAAGAATTTAATTTAAAACAGATATTCCTCCAAATGAATCCAAATGAATTCATATAACTCCAGTTGCACCCATATGAATTCAAATGAATACTTAATAATTCTTTTTATTATATTTCACAAAAATGTAAACATTGCAGAAGCAATTTTAGAAATCATTATGGATTAATATGGGTGCAACTGGAGTTATTTGGCGTTTTTTGGTTTAATGGCGGTGCAGAAGGATTGTAAAGAATTTAATTTACAACATATATTTCTCCATATGAATCCAAATGAATTCATATAACTCCAGTTGCACCCATATGAAGTCAAATGAATCCTTAATAATTCTTTTTATTATATTTCAATAAAATGTAAACATTGCAATTGCATTTTTAGAAATCATTATGGATTAATATGGGTGCTACTGGAGTTATTTGGCTTTTTTTGGTTTAATGGCGGTGCAGAAGGATTGTAAAGAATTTAATTTAAAACAGATATTCCTCCAAATGAATCCAAATGAATTCATATAACTCCAGTTGCACCCATATGAATTCAAATGAATCCTTAATAATTCTTTTTATTATATTTCAATAAAATGTAAGCATTGTAATTGCATTTTTAGAAATCATTATGGATTAATATGGGTGCAACTGGAGTTATTTGGCGTTTTTTGGTTTAATGGCGGTGCAGAAGGATTGTAAAGAATTTAATTTAAAACAGATATTCCTCCAAATGAATCCAAATGAATTCATATAACTCCAGTTGCACCCATATGAATTCAAATGAATCCTTAATAATTCTTTTTATTATATTTCACAAAAATGTAAACATTGCAGAAGCAATTTTAGAAATCATTATGGATTAATATGGGTGCAACTGGAGTTATTTGGCGTTTTTTGGTTTAATGGCGGTGCAGAAGGATTGTAAAGAAATTAATTTACAACATACATTTCTCCATATGAATCCAAATGAATTCATATAACTCCAGTTGCACCCATATGAATTCAAATGAATCCTTAATAATTCTTTTTATTATATTTCAATAAAATGTAAACATTGCAATTGCATTTTTAGAAATCATTATGGATTAATATGGGTGCAACTGGAGTTATTTTTCTTTTTTTGGTACTCCAGTTGCACCCATATGAATTCAAATGAATCCTTAATAATTCTTTTTATTATATTTCACAAAAATGTAAACATTGCAGAAGCATTTTTAGAAATCATTATGGATTAATATGGGTGCTACTGGAGTTATTTGGCTTTTTTTGGTTTAATGGCGGTGCAGAAGGATTGTAAAGAATTTAATTTACAACATTTATTTCTCCATATGAATCCAAATGAATTCATATAACTCCAGTTGCACCCATATGAAGTCAAATGAATCCTTAATAATTCTTTTTATTATATTTCAATAAAATGTAAACATTGCAGAAGCAATTTTAGAAATCATTATGGATTAATATGGGTGCAACTGGAGTTATTTGGCGTTTTTTGGTTTAATGGCGGTGCAGAAGGATTGTAAAGAATTTAATTTACAACATATATTTCTCCATATGAATCCAAATGAATTCATATAACTCCAGTTGCACCCATATGAAGTCAAATGAATCCTTAATAATTCTTTTTATTATATTTCAATAAAATGTAAACATTGCAATTGCATTTTTAGAAATCATTATGGATTAATATGGGTGCAACTGGAGTTTTTTTTCTTTTTTTGGTTTAATGGCGGCGCAGAAGGATTGTAAAGAATTTAATTTACAACATATATTTCTCCATATGAATCCAAATGAATTCATATAACTCCAGTTGCACCCATATGAATTCAAATGAATCCTTAATAATTCTTTTTATTATATTTCACAAAAATGTAAACATTGCAGAAGCATTTTTAGAAATCATTATGGATTAATATGGGTGCAACTGGAGTTATTTGGCGTTTTTTGGTTTAATGGCGGTGCAGAAGGATTGTAAAGAATTTAATTTACAACATATATTTCTCCATATGAATCCAAATGAATTCATATAACTCCAGTTGCACCCATATGAATTCAAATGAATCCTTAATAATTCTTTTTATTATATTTCAATAAAATGTAAACATTGCAATTGCATTTTTAGAAATCATTATGGATTAATATGGGTGCAACTGGAGTTATTTTTCTTTTTTTGGTACTCCAGTTGCACCCATATGAATTCAAATGAATCCTTAATAATTCTTTTTATTATATTTCACAAAAATGTAAACATTGCAGAAGCATTTTTAGAAATCATTATGGATTAATATGGGTGCAACTGGAGTTATTTGGCGTTTTTTGGTTTAATGGCGGTGCAGAAGGATTGTAAAGAATTTAATTTAAAACAGATATTCTTCCAAATGAATCCAAATGAATTCATATAACTCCAGTTGCACCCATATGAATTCAAATGAATCCTTAATAATTCTTTTTATTATATTTCACAAAAATGTAAACATTGCAGAAGCAATTTTAGAAATCATTATGGATTAATATGGGTGCAACTGGAGTTATTTGGCGTTTTTTGGTTTAATGGCGGTGCAGAAGGATTGTAAAGAATTTAATTTAAAACAGATATTCCTCCAAATGAATCCAAATGAATTCATATAACTCCAGTTGCACCCATATGAATTCAAATGAATCCTTAATAATTCTTTTTATTATATTTCAATAAAATGTAAACATTGCAATTGCATTTTTAGAAATCATTATGGATTAATATGGGTGCAACTGGAGTTTTTTTTCTTTTTTTGGTTTAATGGCGGCGCAGAAGGATTGTAAAGAATTTAATTTACAACATATATTTCTCCATATGAATCCAAATGAATTCATATAACTCCAGTTGCACCCATATGAATTCAAATGAATCCTTAATAATTCTTTTTATTATATTTCAATAAAATGTAAACATTGCAGAAGCAATTTTAGAAATCATTATGGATTAATATGGGTGCTACTGGAGTTATTTGGCTTTTTTTGGTTTAATGGCGGTGCAGAAGGATTGTAAAGAATTTAATTTAAAACAGATATTCTTCCAAATGAATCCAAATGAATTCATATAACTCCAGTTGCACCCATATGAATTCAAATGAATCCTTAATAATTCTTTTTATTATATTTCACAAAAATGTAAACATTGCAGAAGCAATTTTAGAAATCATTATGGATTAATATGGGTGCAACTGGAGTTATTTTTCTTTTTTTGGTACTCCAGTTGCACCCATATGAATTCAAATGAATCCTTAATAATTCTTTTTATTATATTTCACAAAAATGTAAACATTGCAGAAGCATTTTTAGAAATCATTATGGATTAATATGGGTGCAACTGGAGTTATTTGGCTTTTTTTGGTTTAATGGCGGTGCAGAAGGATTGTAAAGAATTTAATTTACAACATTTATTTCTCCATATGAATCCTAATGAATTCATATAACTCCAGTTGCACCCATATGAAGTCAAATGAATCCTTAATAATTCTTTTTATTATATTTCAATAAAATGTAAACATTGCAGAAGCAATTTTAGAAATCATTATGGATTAATATGGGTGCAACTGGAGTTATTTGGCGTTTTTTGGTTTAATGGCGGTGCAGAAGGATTGTAAAGAATTTAATTTACAACATATATTTCTCCATATGAATCCAAATGAATTCATATAACTCCAGTTGCACCCATATGAATTCAAATGAATCCTTAATAATTCTTTTTATTATATTTCAATAAAATGTAAACATTGCAATTGCATTTTTAGAAATCATTATGGATTAATATGGGTGCAACTGGAGTTATTTTTCTTTCTTTGGTACTCCAGTTGCACCCATATGAATTCAAATGAATCCTTAATAATTCTTTTTATTATATTTCACAAAAATGTAAACATTGCAGAAGCATTTTTAGAAATCATTATGGATTAATATGGGTGCAACTGGAGTTATTTGGCTTTTTTTGGTTTAATGGCGGTGCAGAAGGATTGTAAAGAATTTAATTTAAAACAGATATTCTTCCAAATGAATCCAAATGAATTCATATAACTCCAGTTGCACCCATATGAATTCAAATGAATCCTTAATAATTCTTTTTATTATATTTCACAAAAATGTAAACATTGCAGAAGCAATTTTAGAAATCATTATGGATTAATATGGGTGCAACTGGAGTTATTTGGCGTTTTTTGGTTTAATGGCGGTGCAGAAGGATTGTAAAGAATTTAATTTACAACATATATTTCTCCATATGAATCCAAATGAATTCATATAACTCCAGTTGCACCCATATGAAGTCAAATGAATCCTTAATAATTCTTTTTATTATATTTCAATAAAATGTAAACATTGCAATTGCATTTTTAGAAATCATTATGGATTAATATGGGTGCAACTGGAGTTTTTTTTCTTTTTTTGGTTTAATGGCGGCGCAGAAGGATTGTAAAGAATTTAATTTACAACATATATTTCTCCATATGAATCCAAATGAATTCATATAACTCCAGTTGCACCCATATGAATTCAAATGAATCCTTAATAATTCTTTTTATTATATTTCAATAAAATGTAAACATTGCAGAAGCAATTTTAGAAATCATTATGGATTAATATGGGTGCTACTGGAGTTATTTGGCTTTTTTTGGTTTAATGGCGGTGCAGAAGGATTGTAAAGAATTTAATTTAAAACAGATATTCTTCCAAATGAATCCAAATGAATTCATATAACTCCAGTTGCACCCATATGAATTCAAATGAATCCTTAATAATTCTTTTTATTATATTTCACAAAAATGTAAACATTGCAGAAGCAATTTTAGAAATCATTATGGATTAATATGGGTGCAACTGGAGTTATTTGGCGTTTTTTGGTTTAATGGCGGTGCAGAAGGATTGTAAAGAATTTAATTTAAAACAGATATTCTTCCAAATGAATCCAAATGAATTCATATAACTCCAGTTGCACCCATATGAATTCAAATGAATCCTTAATAATTCTTTTTATTATATTTCACAAAAATGTAAACATTGCAGAAGCAATTTTAGAAATCATTATGGATTAATATGGGTGCAACTGGAGTTATTTGGCGTTTTTTGGTTTAATGGCGGTGCAGAAGGATTGTAAAGAATTTAATTTACAACATATATTTCTCCATATGAATCCAAATGAATTCATATAACTCCAGTTGCACCCATATGAATTCAAATGAATCCTTAATAATTCTTTTTATTATATTTCAATAAAATGTAAACATTGCAATTGCATTTTTAGAAATCATTATGGATTAATATGGGTGCAACTGGAGTTATTTGGCGTTTTTTGGTTTAATGGCGGTGCAGAAGGATTGTAAAGAATTTAATTTAAAACAGATATTCCTCCAAATGAATCCAAATGAATTCATATAACTCCAGTTGCACCCATATGAATTCAAATGAATCCTTAATAATTCTTTTTATTATATTTCAATAAAATGTAAGCATTGCAATTGCATTTTTAGAAATCATTATGGATTAATATGGGTGCAACTGGAGTTATTTGGCGTTTTTTGGTTTAATGGCGGTGCAGAAGGATTGTAAAGAATTTAATTTAAATCCTTAATAATTCTTTTTATTATATTTCAATAAAATGTAAACATTGCAGGAGCAATTTTAGAAATCATTATGGATTAATATGGGTGCAACTGGAGTTATTTTTCTTTTTTTGGTTTAATGGCGGCGCAGAAGGGTTGTAAAGAATTTAATTTACAACATATATTTCTCCATATGAATCCAAATGAATTCATATAACTCCAGTTGCACCCATATGAATTGAAATGAATCCTTAATAATTCTTTTTATTATATTTCACAAAAATGTAAACATTGCAGAAGCAATTTTAGAAATCATTATGGATTAATATGGGTGCAACTGGAGTTATTTGGCGTTTTTTGGTTTAATGGCGGCGCAGAAGGATTGTAAAGAATTTAATTTAAAACAGATATTCCTCCAAATGAATCCAAATGAATTCATATAACTCCAGTTGCACCCATATGAATTCAAATGAATCCTTAATAATTCTTTTTATTATATTTCAATAAAATGTAAACATTGCAATTGCATTTTTAGAAATCATTAGGGATTAATATGGGTGCAACTATAGTTATTTTTTTTTTTTGGTTTAATGGCGGCGCAGAAGGATTGTAAAGAATTTAATTTACAACATATATTTCTCCATATGAATCCAAATGAATTCATATAACTCCAGTTGCACCCATATGAATTCAAATGAATACTTAATAATTCTTTTTATTATATTTCACAAAAATGTAAACATTGCAGCAGCAATTTTAGAAATCATTATGGATTAATATGGGTGCTACTGGAGTTATTTGGCTTTTTTTGGTTTAATGGCGGTGCAGAAGGATTGTAAAGAATTTAATTTACAACATTTATTTCTCCATATTTTTTTTTTTCCTCCACAATCTCCAAGTAAGCAATAATGGTGTAGTAATGAGCCCTCTTTAACCCCTGAATTAACTACTTTTAAATTTTTTTCTTCTAACGTTCGTTCTATCAATAAAAAATATGAATATTTACATTATTTTCTTGAAAAAAATACTAACCTTATTTTTTGTATAACTGAAACTTGGCTTAAACCTAACATTCCCTCTTCTTTATTAGTCTCTAACACCCCTTTTATTTGTTTTCGTTCTGATAGATCTGATAAACGCGGTGGCGGGGTTGCTCTTATAATTCCAAAATTTGTTTCTGCATTAAACTTATCTTTTAAAAAAATCCCTGTAATAGATATGTTAATTATTGATATCTTTTTATTACCTAATCCAATTCGAATTTTCGTAGTTTATGCTCCTCCTAAAAAAACCACTTTTTCTATTTTAATAAAGCTCTGCGAAACTATTCAGAGCAATCTTTCGTCATCTTATAAAAATATTATTACTGGGGACTTTAATTTAACTTTAACTCTAACTGATAAAATGGGTAAATACTTTTTAAATTTCTTGTCATCTTGCAATTTAATAAATTTAATTAATACGCCAACTCGTCTAAATAATGTTCTTGATTTGTTAATTACATCCAATCCTGATTCTTTGATAAATCCTGAAGTTGTTCCACCTTTTGCAAATTCTGATCATAATTCTATTTCGGCTACTATTTGTTGTAATACAAAACCACCTATATTAAATAAACGTCGGGATTTTGCAAAAGCTGATTATAAATTAATTAACTCATTTCTTTCCAATTTTGATTGGAAAAATTTCTTATTAAATTGTAATTGCGTAGATGAAATCTACACTCTCTTTCACACTTTTATAAATTTAACAATTGAAAATTTTGTACCATTTTATGTTCCTGAAATTCCATATTATCCTCCTCACATTGAAACAACTATCAATTACCGTAATTCATTATTGCTTAAACCCTTTTCACGTGAAAGATATTTCCAAATTTCTCGTGTTTCTCGAAAAATTATTTATCTCTCTAAAAAATGGAATATAGCCCGTGAAAAACGTCTAAGAAAATCTCGTTTTATGAAAGGCATGTATAACAGGATTTCTTCCTTAATTAAAGGTTCCCCACCTATTCCTTCTCTAAAATCTAATGACGAAATTGTAAATCATCCTCTTGAAAAGGCAGAACTTTTTGCCAAATTTTATGAAAATTCTGATGTAAATAACTACGAAATTGATTCATCAACAAGCTTAAAATGTATCGATATTAATAACATTTCTCCAAATTTTATAGAAGATATTTTAAATAAATTACCATCTAAAAATAATACTTCCCCTGATCAAATTAATTTTATCTTCCTTAAAAAATGCTCTACGTCTTTAGCTCTTCCTGTTTCCATTTTGTTACAAAAAAGTCTCTCTTCTGGTAAAATACCGTCTTTTTGGCGCAAAGCAATTGTTAAACCATTTTACAAAAAAGGTGATTCTAGTTTAGTCGAAAATTATCGGCAAATCTCTTTAACGTGTTCTTTGTCTAAAATTGCTGAAAAAATTGTTGCTAAAAGTCTCTTAAATTATTTAATCTCCAATAATATTATTCCGTCTACCCAACATGGATTTCTTCCTTGCAAATCAGTCATTACACAATTGTTGTCTTCATATAACTCTATTACTTCTCACTGTGATAAAGCACAACCTATTGACATTATTTATTTTGACTTTGCAAAAGCATTTGACTCTGTTGATCATGAAATTCTCTTAAAAAAATTACATGACAAAGGATTTGATGGTCTTGAACTTAAATGGATTGCAAACTTTCTTAAAAACCGTACTTTTTCTGTTATCGTCGATGATTGTAATTCCTCTTCTTATAATTGTAACAGAGGTGTCCCCCAAGGATCTGTTTTAGGTCCATTATTATTTTTATTTTTTGTCTCTGATCTTCCAACTTTTTGCAAATCTGAAGGTGTTGAAATCGGTATGTATGCTGATGATCTTAAAATTTTCGGAAACCCTAAAACTGCTTTTCTTCAATCTTTCATTGATAAACTTGAAATTTGGTGTATTCTAAATAAACTTGATCTTTCAATTACTAAATGTCAAGTTATTCATCTCTTTAACCGTAAATACAAAAAGTATTTTTATAACGGTGAAGGAATTCCTTCCACTTGCGAAACAGTTCGTGATTTGGGTCTTTTTGTATCTTCAAATTTAAAATTTTCTGATCATATAGACACTATGATTGTAAAGTCTAAAGCATGTTTATTTGTATTGTTTAAAGCTGTCTCATCCAATGATAGTAATTTCTTACTTCAATTGTATAAAACTTATGTCCTTCCAATTCTCGACTTTGCTTCCCCTCTCTATAATCCTTCAAGGATCAGTGAAATAAAAAGTATTGAAAGAGTTAGCAACAAGAATGATATTTCAGCGAGATCATTCACTAAGATCTAAATTCCCAAATTGTCAATATCCTGATTACATTTCTCGTCTTAAAGAACTTAAATTGTACACTCTCGAGCATCGCCGCCTTTTTTATGACTTACTTTTAGTCGACAAAATTAAACGTGGTTTATTCCTTTGTAACTTTACTTTTGATACATCCACTTCTCATATCACAAGAGGTCCTAATATCAAAATTAAAATTCCTCACTGTAAAACTTCTACCAGAAGAGAATTCTTCACTATCAGAGCTGCTAACTCTTATACTAACCTTCCTGAAGCCATTCAAAACTGCACCTCCCATAAAGAGTTTAAAACATCCCTCAAAACTCTATTTAACAATCGGTTTAAAGCTAATTTCATTTTTCCTATTACTAATTTTTCTTAATTCAAAAAGGGCTCAATTACTACTTTCCAAACGCATCTATAATATCAATTATCAAATAATATTTTCTTGTCAATCTTTGTTTTATTTTTTTATAACTTTTTAATGAAAAATTATATATATATTTATATCTTAATTTGTATTTTATTATGTATGTCTGTTTTTTCTTTGTAAAAAACGTTCAATAAAATAATAATAATAATAATATGAATCCAAATGAATTCATATAACTCCAGTTGCACCCATATGAATTCAAATGAATCCTTAATAATTCTTTTTATTATATTTCAATAAAATGTAAACATTGCAATTGCATTTTTAGAAATCATTATGGATTAATATGGGTGCAACTGGAGTTATTTGGCGTTTTTTGGTTTAATGGCGGTGCAGAAGGATTGTAAAGAATTTAATTTAAAACAGATATTCCTCCAAATGAATCCAAATGAAATCATATAACTCCAGTTGCACCCATATGAATTCAAATGAATCCTTAATAATTCTTTTTATTATATTTCAATAAAATGTAAACATTGCAATTGCATTTTTAGAAATCATTAGGGATTAATATGGGTGCAACTATAGTTATTTTTTTTTTTTTGGTTTAATGGCGGCGCAGAAGGATTGTAAAGAATTTAATTTACAACATTTATTTCTCCATATGAATCCAAATGAATTCATATAACTCCAGTTGCACCCATATGAATTCAAATGAATCCTTAATAATTCTTTTTATTATATTTCAATAAAATGTAAACATTGCAATTGCATTTTTAGAAATCATTAGGGATTAATATGGGTGCAACTGGAGTTATTTTTCTTTTTTTGGTTTAATGGCGGCGCAGAAGGGTTGTAAAGAATTTAATTTACAACATATATTTCTCCAAATGAATCCAAATGAATTCATATAACTCCAGTTGCACCCATATGAATTCAAATGAATACTTAATAATTCTTTTTATTATATTTCACAAAAATGTAAACATTGCAGCAGCAATTTTAGAAATCATTATGGATTAATATGGGTGCTACTGGAGTTATTTGGCTTTTTTTGGTTTAATGGCGGTGCAGAAGGATTGTAAAGAATTTAATTTACAACATTTATTTCTCCATATGAATCCAAATGAATTCATATAACTCCAGTTGCACCCATATGAATTCAAATGAATCCTTAATAATTCTTTTTATTATATTTCAATAAAATGTAAACATTGCAATTGCATTTTTAGAAACCATTATGGATTAATATGGGTGCAACTGGAGTTATTTGGCTTTTTTTGGTTTAATGGCGGTGCAGAAGGATTGTAAAGAATTTAATTTAAAACAGATATTCCTCCAAATGAATCCAAATGAATTCATATAACTCCAGTTGCACCCATATGAATTCAAATGAATCCTTAATAATTCTTTTTATTATATTTCAATAAAATGTAAACATTGCAATTGCATTTTTAGAAATCATTAGGGATTAATATGGGTGCAACTGGAGTTATTTTTCTTTTTTTGGTTTAATGGCAAATGAATTCATATAACTGGAGTTATATGAATTCATTTGGATTCATATGGAGAAATATATGTTGTAAATTAAATTCTTTACAATCCTTCTGCACCGCCATTAAACCAAAAAAAGCCAAATAACTCCAGTAGCACCCATATTAATCCATAATGGTTTCTAAAAATGCAATTGCAATGTTTACATTTTATTGAAATATAATAAAAAGAATTATTAAGGATTCATTTGAATTCATATGGGTGCAACTGGAGTTATATGAATTCATTTGGATTCATTTGGAGGAATATCTGTTTTAAATTAAATTCTTTACAATCCTTCTGCACCGCCATTAAACCAAAAAACGCCAAATAACTCCAGTTGCACCCATATTAATCCATAATGGTTTCTAAAAATGCAATTGCAATGTTTACATTTTATTGAAATATAATAAAAAGAATTATTAAGGATTCATTTGAATTCATATGGGTGCAACTGGAGTTATATGAATTCATTTGGATTCATTTGGAGGAATATCTGTTTTAAATTAAATTCTTTACAATCCTCCTGCACCGCCATTAAACCAAAAAACGCCAAATAACTCCAGTTGCACCCATATTAATCCATAATGATTTCTAAAATTGCTTCTGCAATGTTTACATTTTATTGAAATATAATAAAAAGAATTATTAAGGATTCATTTGAATTCATATGGGTGCAACTGGAGTTATATGAATTCATTTGGATTCATATGGAGAAATATATGTTGTAAATTAAATTCTTTACAATCCTTCTGCACCGCCATTAAACTAAAAAAAGCCAAATAACTCCAGTTGCACCCATATTAATCCATAATGGTTTCTAAAAATGCAATTGCAATGTTTACATTTTATTGAAATATAATAAAAAGAATTATTAAGGATTCATTTGAATTCATATGGGTGCAACTGGAGTTATATGAATTCATTTGGATTCATATGGAGAAATATATGTTGTAAATTAAATTCTTTACAATCCTTCTGCACCGCCATTAAACTAAAAAAAGCCAAATAACTCCAGTTGCACCCATATTAATCCATAATGATTTCTAAAAATGCAATTGCAATGTTTACATTTTATTGAAATATAATAAAAAGAATTATTAAGGATTCATTTGAATTCATATGGGTGCAACTGGAGTTATATGAATTCATTTGGATTCATATGGAGAAATATATGTTGTAAATTAAATTCTTTACAATCCTTCTGCACCGCCATTAAACTAAAAAAAGCCAAATAACTCCAGTTGCACCCATATTAATCCATAATGGTTTCTAAAAATGCAATTGCAATGTTTACATTTTATTGAAATATAATAAAAAGAATTATTAAGGATTCATTTGAATTCATATGGGTGCAACTGGAGTTATATGAATTCATTTGGATTCATATGGAGAAATATATGTTGTAAATTAAATTCTTTACAATCCTTCTGCACCGCCATTAAACTAAAAAAAGCCAAATAACTCCAGTTGCACCCATATTAATCCATAATGGTTTCTAAAAATGCAATTGCAATGTTTACATTTTATTGAAATATAATAAAAAGAATTATTAAGGATTCATTTGAATTCATATGGGTGCAACTGGAGTTATATGAATTCATTTGGATTCATTTGGAGGAATATCTGTTTTAAATTAAATTCTTTACAATCCTCCTGCACCGCCATTAAACCAAAAAAAGCCAAATAACTCCAGTAGCACCCATATTAATCCATAATGATTTCTAAAATTGCTGCTGCAATGTTTACATTTTTGTGAAATATAATAAAAAGAATTATTAAGTATTCATTTGAATTCATATGGGTGCAACTGGAGTTATATGAATTCATTTGGATTCATATGGAGAAATATATGTTGTAAATTAAATTCTTTACAATCCTTCTGCACCGCCATTAAACTAAAAAAAGCCAAATAACTCCAGTTGCACCCATATTAATCCATAATGGTTTCTAAAAATGCAATTGCAATGTTTACATTTTATTGAAATATAATAAAAAGAATTATTAAGGATTCATTTGAATTCATATGGGTGCAACTGGAGTTATATGAATTCATTTGGATTCATTTGGAGGAATATCTGTTTTAAATTAAATTCTTTACAATCCTTCTGCACCGCCATTAAACCAAAAAACGCCAAATAACTCCAGTTGCACCCATATTAATCCATAATGGTTTCTAAAAATGCAATTGCAATGTTTACATTTTATTGAAATATAATTAAAAGAATTATTAAGGATTCATTTGAATTCATATGGGTGCAACTGGAGTTATATGAATTCATTTGGATTCATATGGAGAAATATATGTTGTAAATTAAATTCTTTACAATCCTTCTGCACCGCCATTAAACCAAAAAAAGCCAAATAACTCCAGTAGCACCCATATTAATCCATAATGGTTTCTAAAAATGCAATTGCAATGTTTACATTTTATTGAAATATAATAAAAAGAATTATTAAGGATTCATTTGAATTCATATGGGTGCAACTGGAGTTATATGAATTCATTTGGATTCATTTGGAGGAATATCTGTTTTAAATTAAATTCTTTACAATCCTTCTGCACCGCCATTAAACCAAAAAACGCCAAATAACTCCAGTTGCACCCATATTAATCCATAATGGTTTCTAAAAATGCAATTGCAATGTTTACATTTTATTGAAATATAATAAAAAGAATTATTAAGGATTCATTTGAATTCATATGGGTGCAACTGGAGTTATATGAATTCATTTGGATTCATATGGAGAAATATATGTTGTAAATTAAATTCTTTACAATCCTTCTGCACCGCCATTAAACCGAAAAAAGCCAAATAACTCCAGTTGCACCCATATTAATCCATAATGGTTTCTAAAAATGCAATTGCAATGTTTACATTTTATTGAAATATAATAAAAAGAATTATTAAGGATTCATTTGAATTCATATGGGTGCAACTGGAGTTATATGAATTCATTTGGATTCATATGGAGAAATATATGTTGTAAATTAAATTCTTTACAATCCTTCTGCACCGCCATTAAACCAAAAAACGCCAAATAACTCCAGTTGCACCCATATTAATCCATAATGGTTTCTAAAAATGCAATTGCAATGTTTACATTTTATTGAAATATAATAAAAAGAATTATTAAGGATTCATTTGAATTCATATGGGTGCAACTGGAGTTATATGAATTCATTTGGATTCATTTGGAGGAATATCTGTTTTAAATTAAATTCTTTACAATCCTCCTGCACCGCCATTAAACCAAAAAAAGCCAAATAACTCCAGTAGCACCCATATTAATCCATAATGATTTCTAAAATTGCTGCTGCAATGTTTACATTTTATTGAAATATAATAAAAAGAATTATTAAGGATTCATTTGAATTCATATGGGTGCAACTGGAGTTATATGAATTCATTTGGATTCATTTGGAGGAATATCTGTTTTAAATTAAATTCTTTACAATCCTTCTGCACCGCCATTAAACCAAAAAACGCCAAATAACTCCAGTTGCACCCATATTAATCCATAATGATTTCTAAAATTGCTTCTGCAATGTTTACATTTTTGTGAAATATAATAAAAAGAATTATTAAGGATTCATTTGAATTCATATGGGTGCAACTGGAGTTATATGAATTCATTTGGATTCATATGGAGAAATATATGTTGTAAATTAAATTCTTTACAATCCTTCTGCGCCGCCATTAAACCAAAAAAAGAAAAATAACTCCAGTTGCACCCATGTTAATCCCTAATGATTTCTAAAAATGCAATTGCAATGTTTACATTTTATTGAAATATAATAAAAAGAATTATTAAGGATTCATTTGAATTCATATGGGTGCAAGCAACTGGAGTTATATGAATTCATTTGGATTCATTTGGAGGAATATCTGTTTTAAATTAAATTCTTTACAATCCTTCTGCACCGCCATTAAACCAAAAAACGCCAAATAACCCCAGTTGCACCCATATTAATCCATAATGATTTCTAAAATTGCTTCTGCAATGTTTACATTTTTGTGAAATATAATAAAAAGAATTATTAAGGATTCATTTGAATTCATATGGGTGCAACTGGAGTTATATGAATTCATTTGGATTCATATGGAGAAATAAATGTTGTAAATTAAATTCTTTACAATCCTTCTGCACCGCCATTAAACCAAAAAAAGCCAAATAACTCCAGTTGCACCCATATTAATCCATAATGATTTCTAAAATTGCTTCTGCAATGTTTACATTTTTGTGAAATATAATAAAAAGAATTATTAAGGATTCATTTGAATTCATATGGGTGCAACTGGAGTTATATGAATTCATTTGGATTCATTTGGAGGAATATCTGTTTTAAATTAAATTCTTTACAATCCTTCTGCACCGCCATTAAACCAAAAAAAGCCAAATAACTCCAATTGCACCCATATTAATCCATAATGATTTCTAAAATTGTTTCTGCGATGTCTACATTTTTGTGAAATATTATAAAAAGAATTATTAAGGATTCATTTGAATTCATATGGGTGCAACTGGAGTTATATGAATTCATTTGGATTCATTTGGAGGAATATCTGTTTTAAATTAAATTCTTTACAATCCTTCTGCACCGCCATTAAACCAAAAAACGCCAAATAACCCCAGTTGCACCCATATTAATCCATAATGATTTCTAAAATTGCTTCTGCAATGTTTACATTTTTGTGAAATATAATAAAAAGAATTATTAAGGATTCATTTGAATTCATATGGGTGCAACTGGAGTTATATGAATTCATTTGGATTCATATGGAGAAATAAATGTTGTAAATTAAATTCTTTACAATCCTTCTGCACCGCCATTAAACCAAAAAAAGCCAAATAACTCCAGTTGCACCCATATTAATCCATAATGATTTCTAAAATTGCTTCTGCAATGTTTGCATTTTTGTGAAATATAATAAAAAGAATTATTAAGGATTCATTTGAATTCATATGGGTGCAACTGGAGTTATATGAATTCATTTGGATTCATTAGGAGAAACATCAACTTCAAATTAAATTCTTTACAATCCTTCTGCACCGCCATTAAACCAAAAAAAGCCAAATAACTCCAGTTGCACCCATATTAATCCATAATGATTTCTAAAATTGCTGCTGCAATGTTTACATTTTATTGAAATATAATAAAAAGAATTATTAAGGATTCATTTGAATTCATATGGGTGCAACTGGAGTTATATGAATTCATTTGGATTCATTTGGAGGAATATCTGTTTTAAATTAAATTCTTTACAATCCTTCTGCACCGCCATTAAACCAAAAAACGCCAAATAACTCCAGTTGCACCCATATTAATCCATAATGATTTCTAAAATTGCTTCTGCAATGTTTACATTTTTGTGAAATATAATAAAAAGAATTATTAAGGATTCATTTGAATTCATATGGGTGCAACTGGAGTTATATGAATTCATTTGGATTCATATGGAGAAATATATGTTGTAAATTAAATTCTTTACAATCCTTCTGCGCCGCCATTAAACCAAAAAAAGAAAAATAACTCCAGTTGCACCCATGTTAATCCCTAATGATTTCTAAAAATGCAATTGCAATGTTTACATTTTATTGAAATATAATAAAAAGAATTATTAAGGATTCATTTGAATTCATATGGGTGCAAGCAACTGGAGTTATATGAATTCATTTGGATTCATTTGGAGGAATATCTGTTTTAAATTAAATTCTTTACAATCCTTCTGCACCGCCATTAAACCAAAAAACGCCAAATAACCCCAGTTGCACCCATATTAATCCATAATGATTTCTAAAATTGCTTCTGCAATGTTTACATTTTTGTGAAATATAATAAAAAGAATTATTAAGGATTCATTTGAATTCATATGGGTGCAACTGGAGTTATATGAATTCATTTGGATTCATTAGGAGAAACATCAACTTCAAATTAAATTCTTTACAATCCTTCTGCACCGCCATTAAACCAAAAAAAGCCAAATAACTCCAGTTGCACCCATATTAATCCATAATGATTTCTAAAATTGCTTCTGCAATGTTTACATTTTTGTGAAATATAATAAAAAGAATTATTAAGGATTCATTTGAATTCATATGGGTGCAACTGGAGTTATATGAATTCATTTGGATTCATTTGGAGGAATATCTGTTTTAAATTAAATTCTTTACAATCCTTCTGCACCGCCATTAAACCAAAAAAAGCCAAATAACTCCAATTGCACCCATATTAATCCATAATGATTTCTAAAATTGTTTCTGCGATGTCTACATTTTTGTGAAATATTATAAAAAGAATTATTAAGGATTCATTTGAATTCATATGGGTGCAACTGGAGTTATATGAATTCATTTGGATTCATTTGGAGGAATATCTGTTTTAAATTAAATTCTTTACAATCCTTCTGCACCGCCATTAAACCAAAAAACGCCAAATAACCCCAGTTGCACCCATATTAATCCATAATGATTTCTAAAATTGCTTCTGCAATGTTTACATTTTTGTGAAATATAATAAAAAGAATTATTAAGGATTCATTTGAATTCATATGGGTGCAACTGGAGTTATATGAATTCATTTGGATTCATATGGAGAAATAAATGTTGTAAATTAAATTCTTTACAATCCTTCTGCACCGCCATTAAACCAAAAAAAGCCAAATAACTCCAGTTGCACCCATATTAATCCATAATGATTTCTAAAATTGCTTCTGCAATGTTTGCATTTTTGTGAAATATAATAAAAAGAATTATTAAGGATTCATTTGAATTCATATGGGTGCAACTGGAGTTATATGAATTCATTTGGATTCATTAGGAGAAACATCAACTTCAAATTAAATTCTTTACAATCCTTCTGCACCGCCATTAAACCAAAAAAAGCCAAATAACTCCAGTTGCACCCATATTAATCCATAATGATTTCTAAAATTGCTTCTGCAATGTTTACATTTTTGTGAAATATAATAAAAAGAATTATTAAGGATTCATTTGAATTCATATGGGTGCAACTGGAGTTATATGAATTCATTTGGATTCATTTGGAGGAATATCTGTTTTAAATTAAATTCTTTACAATCCTTCTGCACCGCCATTAAACCAAAAAAAGCCAAATAACTCCAATTGCACCCATATTAATCCATAATGATTTCTAAAATTGTTTCTGCGATGTCTACATTTTTGTGAAATATTATAAAAAGAATTATTAAGGATTCATTTGAATTCATATGGGTGCAACTGGAGTTATATGAATTCATTTGGATTCATTTGGAGAAACATCAACTTCAAATTAAATTCTTTACAATCCTTCTGCACCGCCATTAAACCAAAAAAAGCCAAATAACTCCAGTTGCACCCATATTAATCCATAATGATTTCTAAAATTGCTTCTGCAATGTTTACTTTTTTGTGAAATATAATAAAAAGAATTATTAAGGATTCATTTGAATTCATATGGGTGCAACTAGAGTTATATGAATTCATTTGGATTCATTTGGAGGAATATCTGTTTTAAATTAAATTCTTTACAATCCTTCTGCACCGCCATTAAACCAAAAAAAGCCAAATAACTCCAGTTGCACCCATATTAATCCATAATGATTTCTAAAATTGCTTCTGCGATGTCTACATTTTTGTGAAATATTATAAAAAGAATTATTAAGGATTCATTTGAATTCATATGGGTGCAACTGGAGTTATATGAATTCATTTGGATTCATTTGGAGGAATATCTGTTTTAAATTAAATTCTTTACAATCCTTCTGCACCGCCATTAAACCAAAAAAAAGCCCAATAACTCCAGTTGCACCCTTATTAATCCATAATGATTTCTAAAATTGCTTCTGCAATGTTTACATTTTTGTGAAATATAATAAAAAGAATTATTAAGGATTCATTTGAATTCATATGGGTGCAACTGGAGTTATATGAATTCATTTGGATTCATTAGGAGAAACATCAACTTCAAATTAAATTCTTTACAATCCTTCTGCACCGCCATTAAACCAAAAAAAGCCAAATAACTCCAGTTGCACCCATATTAATCCATAATGATTTCTAAAATTGCTTCTGCAATGTTTACACTTTTGTGAAATATAATAAAAAGAATTATTAAGGATTCATTTGAATTCATATGGGTGCAACTGGAGTTATATGAATTCATTTGGATTCATTTGGAGGAATATCTGTTTTAAATTAAATTCTTTACAATCCTTCTGCACCGCCATTAAACCAAAAAAAAGGCAAATAACTCCAGTTGCACCCTTATTAATCCATAATGATTTCTAAAATTGCTTCTGCAATGTTTACATTTTTGTGAAATATAATAAAAAGAATTATTAAGGATTCATTTGAATTCATATGGGTGCAACTGGAGTTATATGAATTCATTTGGATTCATTAGGAGAAACATCAACTTCAAATTAAATTCTTTACAATCCTTCTGCACCGCCATTAAACCAAAAAAAGCCAAATAACTCCAGTTGCACCCATATTAATCCATTATGATTTCTAAAATTGCTTCTGCAATGTTTACATTTTTGTGAAATATAATAAAAAGAATTATTAAGGATTCATTTGAATTCATATGGGTGCAACTGGAGTTATATGAATTCATTTGGATTCATTTGGAGGAATATCTGTTTTAAATTAACTTCTTTACAATCCTTCTGCACCGCCATTAAACCAAAAAAAGCCAAATAACTCCAGTTGCACCCATATTAATCCATTATGATTTCTAAAATTGCTTCTGCAATGTTTACATTTTTGTGAAATATAATAAAAAGAATTATTAAGGATTCATTTGAATTCATATGGGTGCAACTGGAGTTATATGAATTCATTTGGATTCATTTGGAGGAATATCTGTTTTAAATTAAATTCTTTACAATCCTTCTGCACCGCCATTAAACCAAAAAACGCCAAATAACTCCAGTTGCACCCATATTAATCCATAATGATTTCTAAAATTGCTTCTGCGATGTTTAAATTTTTGTGAAATATAATAAAAAGAATTATTAAGGATTCATTTGAATTCATATGGGTGCAACTGGAGTTATATGAATTCATTTGGATTCATTTGGAGGAATATCTGTTTTAAATTAAATTCTTTACAATCCTTCTGCACCGCCATTAAACCAAAAAACGCCAAATAACTCCAGTTGCACCCATATTAATCCATAATGATTTCTAAAATTGCTTCTGCAATGTTTACATTTTTGTGAAATATAATAAAAAGAATTATTAAGGATTCATTTGAATTCATATGGGTGCAACTGGAGTTATATGAATTCATTTGGATTCATTTGGAGGAATATCTGTTTTAAATTAAATTCTTTACAATCCTTCTGCACCGCAATTAAACCAAAAAACGCCAAATAACTCCAGTTGCACCCATATTAATCCATAATGATTTCTAAAATTGCTTCTGCGATGTTTACATTTTTGTGAAATATAATAAAAAGAATTATTAAGGATTCATTTGAATTCATATGGGTGCAACTGGAGTTATATGAATTCATTTGGATTCATTTGGAGGAATATCTGTTTTAAATTAAATTCTTTACAATCCTTCTGCACCGCCATTAAACCAAAAAACGCCAAATAACTCCAGTTGCACCCATATTAATCCATAATGATTTCTAAAATTGCTTCTGCGATGTTTACATTTTTGTGAAATATAATAAAAAGAATTATTAAGGATTCATTTGAATTCATATGGGTGCAACTGGAGTTATATGAATTCATTTGGATTCATTTGGAGGAATATCTGTTTTAAATTAAATTCTTTACAATCCTTCTGCACCGCCATTAAACCAAAAAACGCCAAATAACTCCAGTTGCACCCATATTAATCCATAATGATTTCTAAAATTGCTTCTGCGATGTTTACATTTTTGTGAAATATAATAAAAAGAATTATTAAGGATTCATTTGAATTCATATGGGTGCAACTGGAGTTATATGAATTCATTTGGATTCATTTGGAGGAATATCTGTTTTAAATTAAATTCTTTACAATCCTTCTGCACCGTCATTAAACCAAAAAAAGCCAAATAACTCCAGTTGCACCCTTATTAATCCATAATGATTTCTAAAATTGCTTCTGCAATGTTTACATTTTTGTGAAATATAATAAAAAGAATTATTAAGGATTCATTTGAATTCATATGGGTGCAACTGGAGTTATATGAATTCATTTGGATTCATTTGGAGGAATATCTGTTTTAAATTAAATTCTTTACAATCCTTCTGCACCGCCATTAAACCAAAAAACGCCAAATAACTCCAGTTGCACCCATATTAATCCATAATGATTTCTAAAATTGCTTCTGCGATGTTTACATTTTTGTGAAATATAATAAAAAGAATTATTAAGGATTCATTTGAATTCATATGGGTGCAACTGGAGTTATATGAATTCATTTGGATTCATTAGGAGAAACATCAACTTCAAATTAAATTCTTTACAATCCTTCTGCACCGCCATTAAACCAAAAAAAGCCAAATAACTCCAGTTGCACCCATATTAATCCATAATGATTTCTAAAATTGCTTCTGCGATGTCTACATTTTTGTGAAATATTATAAAAAGAATTATTAAGGATTCATTTGAATTCATATGGGTGCAACTGGAGTTATATGAATTCATTTGGATTCATTTGGAGGAATATCTGTTTTAAATTAAATTCTTTACAATCCTTCTGCACCGCCATTAAACCAAAAAACGCCAAATAACTCCAGTTGCACCCATATTAATCCATAATGATTTCTAAAATTGCTTCTGCGATGTCTACATTTTTGTGAAATATTATAAAAAGAATTATTAAGGATTCATTTGAATTCATATGGGTGCAACTGGAGTTATATGAATTCATTTGGATTCATATGGAGAAATATATGTTGTAAATTAAATTCTTTACAATCCTTCTGCACCGCCATTAAACCAAAAAAAGCCAAATAACTCCAGTTGCACCCATATTAATCCATAATGATTTCTAAAATTGCTTCTGCAATGTTTACATTTTTGTGAAATATAATAAAAAGAATTATTAAGGATTCATTTGAATTCATATGGGTGCAACTGGAGTTATATGAATTCATTTGGATTCATTTGGAGGAATATCTGTTTTAAATTAAATTCTTTACAATCCTTCTGCACCGCCATTAAACCAAAAAACGCCAAATAACTCCAGTTGCACCCATATTAATCCATAATGATTTCTAAAATTGCTTCTGCGATGTTTACATTTTTGTGAAATATAATAAAAAGAATTATTAAGGATTCATTTGAATTCATATGGGTGCAACTGGAGTTATATGAATTCATTTGGATTCATTTGGAGGAATATCTGTTTTAAATTAAATTCTTTACAATCCTTCTGCACCGCCATTAAACCAAAAAACGCCAAATAACTCCAGTTGCACCCATATTAATCCATAATGATTTCTAAAATTGCTTCTGCGATGTTTACATTTTTGTGAAATATAATAAAAAGAATTATTAAGGATTCATTTGAATTCATATGGGTGCAACTGGAGTTATATGAATTCATTTGGATTCATTAGGAGAAACATCAACTTCAAATTAAATTCTTTACAATCCTTCTGCACCGCCATTAAACCAAAAAAAGCCAAATAACTCCAGTTGCACCCATATTAATCCATAATGATTTCTAAAATTGCTTCTGCAATGTTTACATTTTTGTGAAATATAATAAAAAGAATTATTAAGGATTCATTTGAATTCATATGGGTGCAACTGGAGTTATATGAATTCATTTGGATTCATTTGGAGGAATATCTGTTTTAAATTAAATTCTTTACAATCCTTCTGCACCGTCATTAAACCAAAAAAAAGCCAAATAACTCCAGTTGCACCCTTATTAATCCATAATGATTTCTAAAATTGCTTCTGCAATGTTTACATTTTTGTGAAATATAATAAAAAGAATTATTAAGGATTCATTTGAATTCATATGGGTGCAACTGGAGTTATATGAATTCATTTGGATTCATTAGGAGAAACATCAACTTCAAATTAAATTCTTTACAATCCTTCTGCACCGCCATTAAACCAAAAAAAGCCAAATAACTCCAGTTGCACCCATATTAATCCATTATGATTTCTAAAATTGCTTCTGCAATGTTTACATTTTTGTGAAATATAATAAAAAGAATTATTAAGGATTCATTTGAATTCATATGGGTGCAACTGGAGTTATATGAATTCATTTGGATTCATTTGGAGGAATATCTGTTTTAAATTAAATTCTTTACAATCCTTCTGCACCGCCATTAAACCAAAAAACGCCAAATAACTCCAGTTGCACCCATATTAATCCATAATGATTTCTAAAATTGCTTCTGCGATGTTTAAATTTTTGTGAAATATAATAAAAAGAATTATTAAGGATTCATTTGAATTCATATGGGTGCAACTGGAGTTATATGAATTCATTTGGATTCATTTGGAGGAATATCTGTTTTAAATTAAATTCTTTACAATCCTTCTGCACCGCCATTAAACCAAAAAAAGCCAAATAACTCCAGTTGCACCCATATTAATCCATAATGATTTCTAAAATTGCTTCTGCAATGTTTACATTTTTGTGAAATATAATAAAAAGAATTATTAAGGATTCATTTGAATTCATATGGGTGCAACTGGAGTTATATGAATTCATTTGGATTCATTAGGAGAAACATCAACTTCAAATTAAATTCTTTACAATCCTTCTGCACCGCCATTAAACCAAAAAAAGCCAAATAACTCCAATTGCACCCATATTAATCCATAATGATTTCTAAAATTGCTTCTGCGATGTCTACATTTTTGTGAAATATTATAAAAAGAATTATTAAGGATTCATTTGAATTCATATGGGTGCAACTGGAGTTATATGAATTCATTTGGATTCATTTGGAGGAATATCTGTTTTAAATTAAATTCTTTACAATCCTTCTGCACCGCAATTAAACCAAAAAACGCCAAATAACTCCAGTTGCACCCATATTAATCCATAATGATTTCTAAAATTGCTTCTGCGATGTTTACATTTTTGTGAAATATAATAAAAAGAATTATTAAGGATTCATTTGAATTCATATGGGTGCAACTGGAGTTATATGAATTCATTTGGATTCATTTGGAGGAATATCTGTTTTAAATTAAATTCTTTACAATCCTTCTGCACCGCCATTAAACCAAAAAACGCCAAATAACTCCAGTTGCACCCATATTAATCCATAATGATTTCTAAAATTGCTTCTGCAATGTTTACATTTTTGTGAAATATAATAAAAAGAATTATTAAGGATTCATTTGAATTCATATGGGTGCAACTGGAGTTATATGAATTCATTTGGATTCATTTGGAGGAATATCTGTTTTAAATTAAATTCTTTACAATCCTTCTGCACCGTCATTAAACCAAAAAAAGCCAAATAACTCCAGTTGCACCCTTATTAATCCATAATGATTTCTAAAATTGCTTCTGCAATGTTTACATTTTTGTGAAATATAATAAAAAGAATTATTAAGGATTCATTTGAATTCATATGGGTGCAACTGGAGTTATATGAATTCATTTGGATTCATTAGGAGAAACATCAACTTCAAATTAAATTCTTTACAATCCTTCTGCACCGCCATTAAACCAAAAAAAGCCAAATAACTCCAGTTGCACCCATATTAATCCATTATGATTTCTAAAATTGCTTCTGCAATGTTTACATTTTTGTGAAATATAATAAAAAGAATTATTAAGGATTCATTTGAATTCATATGGGTGCAACTGGAGTTATATGAATTCATTTGGATTCATTTGGAGAAACATCAACTTCAAATTAAATTCTTTACAATCCTTCTGCACCGCCATTAAACCAAAAAAAGCCAAATAACTCCAGTTGCACCCATATTAATCCATAATGATTTCTAAAATTGCTTCTGCGATGTTTACATTTTTGTGAAATATAATAAAAAGAATTATTAAGGATTCATTTGAATTCATATGGGTGCAACTGGAGTTATATGAATTCATTTGGATTCATTTGGAGAAACATCAACTTCAAATTAAATTCTTTACAATCCTTCTGCACCGCCATTAAACCAAAAAAAGCCAAATAACTCCAATTGCACCCATATTAATCCATAATGATTTCTAAAATTGCTTCTGCGATGTCTACATTTTTGTGAAATATTATAAAAAGAATTATTAAGGATTCATTTGAATTCATATGGGTGCAACTGGAGTTATATGAATTCATTTGGATTCATTAGGAGAAACATCAACTTCAAATTAAATTCTTTACAATCCTTCTGCACCGCCATTAAACCAAAAAAAGCCAAATAACTCCAGTTGCACCCATATTAATCCATTATGATTTCTAAAATTGCTTCTGCAATGTTTACATTTTTGTGAAATATAATAAAAAGAATTATTAAGGATTCATTTGAATTCATATGGGTGCAACTGGAGTTATATGAATTCATTTGGATTCATTTGGAGAAACATCAACTTCAAATTAAATTCTTTACAATCCTTCTGCACCGCCATTAAACCAAAAAAAGCCAAATAACTCCAGTTGCACCCATATTAATCCATAATGATTTCTAAAATTGCTTCTGCGATGTTTACATTTTTGTGAAATATAATAAAAAGAATTATTAAGGATTCATTTGAATTCATATGGGTGCAACTGGAGTTATATGAATTCATTTGGATTCATTAGGAGAAACATCAACTTCAAATTAAATTCTTTACAATCCTTCTGCACCGCCATTAAACCAAAAAAAGCCAAATAACTCCAATTGCACCCATATTAATCCATAATGATTTCTAAAATTGCTTCTGCGATGTCTACATTTTTGTGAAATATTATAAAAAGAATTATTAAGGATTCATTTGAATTCATATGGGTGCAACTGGAGTTATATGAATTCATTTGGATTCATTTGGAGGAATATCTGTTTTAAATTAAATTCTTTACAATCCTTCTGCACCGCAATTAAACCAAAAAACGCCAAATAACTCCAGTTGCACCCATATTAATCCATAATGATTTCTAAAATTGCTTCTGCAATGTTTACATTTTTGTGAAATATAATAAAAAGAATTATTAAGGATTCATTTGAATTCATATGGGTGCAACTGGAGTTATATGAATTCATTTGGATTCATTTGGAGGAATATCTGTTTTAAATTAAATTCTTTACAATCCTTCTGCACCGCCATTAAACCAAAAAACGCCAAATAACTCCAGTTGCACCCATATTAATCCATAATGATTTCTAAAATTGCTTCTGCAATGTTTACATTTTTGTGAAATATAATAAAAAGAATTATTAAGGATTCATTTGAATTCATATGGGTGCAACTGGAGTTATATGAATTCATTTGGATTCATTTGGAGGAATATCTGTTTTAAATTAAATTCTTTACAATCCTTCTGCACCGTCATTAAACCAAAAAAAGCCAAATAACTCCAGTTGCACCCTTATTAATCCATAATGATTTCTAAAATTGCTTCTGCAATGTTTACATTTTTGTGAAATATAATAAAAAGAATTATTAAGGATTCATTTGAATTCATATGGGTGCAACTGGAGTTATATGAATTCATTTGGATTCATTAGGAGAAACATCAACTTCAAATTAAATTCTTTACAATCCTTCTGCACCGCCATTAAACCAAAAAAAGCCAAATAACTCCAGTTGCACCCATATTAATCCATTATGATTTCTAAAATTGCTTCTGCAATGTTTACATTTTTGTGAAATATAATAAAAAGAATTATTAAGGATTCATTTGAATTCATATGGGTGCAACTGGAGTTATATGAATTCATTTGGATTCATTTGGAGAAACATCAACTTCAAATTAAATTCTTTACAATCCTTCTGCACCGCCATTAAACCAAAAAAAGCCAAATAACTCCAGTTGCACCCATATTAATCCATAATGATTTCTAAAATTGCTTCTGCGATGTTTACATTTTTGTGAAATATAATAAAAAGAATTATTAAGGATTCATTTGAATTCATATGGGTGCAACTGGAGTTATATGAATTCATTTGGATTCATTTGGAGAAACATCAACTTCAAATTAAATTCTTTACAATCCTTCTGCACCGCCATTAAACCAAAAAAAGCCAAATTACTCCAGTTGCACCCATATTAATCCATAATGATTTCTAAAATTGCTTCTGCAATGTTTACTTTTTTGTGAAATATAATAAAAAGAATTATTAAGGATTCATTTGAATTCATATGGGTGCAACTAGAGTTATATGAATTCATTTGGATTCATTAGGAGAAACATCAACTTCAAATTAAATTCTTTACAATCCTTCTGCACCGCCATTAAACCAAAAAAAGCCAAATGACTCCAGTTGCACCCATATTAATCCATTATGATTTCTAAAATTGCTTCTGCGATGTTTACATTTTTGTGAAATATAATAAAAAGAATTATTAAGGATTCATTTGAATTCATATGGGTGCAACTGGAGTTATATGAATTCATTTGGATTCATTTGGAGGAATAACAGTTCTAAATTAAATTCTTTACAATCCTTCTGCACCGCCATTAAACCAAAAAAAAGCCAAATAACTCCAGTTGCACCCTTATTAATCCATTATGATTACTAAAATTGCTTCTGCAATGTTTACATTTTTGTGAAATATAATAAAAAGAATTATTAAGGATTCATTTGAATTCATATGGGTGCAACTGGAGTTATATGAATTCATTTGGATTCATTAGGAGAAACATCAACTTCAAATTAAATTCTTTACAATCCTTCTGCACCGCCATTAAACCAAAAAAAGCCAAATAACTCCAGTTGCACCCATATTAATCCATTATGATTTCTAAAATTGCTTCTGCAATGTTTACATTTTTGTGAAATATAATAAAAAGAATTATTAAGGATTCATTTGAATTCATATGGGTGCAACTGGAGTTATATGAATTCATTTGGATTCATTAGGAGAAACATCAACTTCAAATTAAATTCTTTACAATCCTTCTGCACCGCCATTAAACCAAAAAAAGCCAAATAACTCCAGTTGCACCCATATTATTCCATTATGATTTCTAAAATTGCTTCTGCAATGTTTACATTTTTGTGAAATATAATAAAAAGAATTATTAAGGATTCATTTGAATTCATATGGGTGCAACTGGAGTTATATGAATTCATTTGGATTCATTTGGAGAAACATCAACTTCAAATTAAATTCTTTACAATCCTTCTGCACCGCCATTAAACCAAAAAAAGCCAAATAACTCCAGTTGCACCCATATTAATCCATAATGATTTCTAAAATTGCTTCTGCAATGTTTACACTTTTGTGAAATATAATAAAAAGAATTATTAAGGATTCATTTGAATTCATATGGGTGCAACTGGAGTTATATGAATTCATTTGGATTCATTTGGAGAAACATCAACTTCAAATTAAATTCTTTACAATCCTTCTGCACCGCCATTAAACCAAAAAACGCCAAATAACTCCAGTTGCACCCATATTAATCCATTATGATTTCTAAAATTGCTTCTGCAATGTTTACACTTTTGTGAAATATAATAAAAAGAATTATTAAGGATTCATTTGAATTCATATGGGTGCAACTGGAGTTATATGAATTCATTTGGATTCATTTGGAGAAACATCAACTTCAAATTAAATTCTTTACAATCCTTCTGCACCGCCATTAAACCAAAAAAAGCCAAATAACTCCAGTTGCACCCATATTAATCCATAATGATTTCTAAAATTGCTTCTGCAATGTTTACTTTTTTGTGAAATATAAAAAAAGAATTATTAAGGATTTATTCATTAAATTTTTATTGGTCGATAAAAAACAATATTTATTCATATTCGCTAAAAAGAATCCATGTCAATCTGCATTTTGTAATTTTTGGCAAACTTTGTTGTTAGCATTTCTTGCAAATTATTCTTAAAAAGATTGTTTTAAATAATGCCAATTGACACGGATTTTTAATTTGTAATACAGATTTATATTGATTTATGCTGATCGGTTGATAAAAAGCCATATTTAATCATATTTACTCAAAAGAATCCATGTCAATCTGCATTTTATAATTTTTCGCAAATTTTGTGGTTAGCAAAAGTTCGATTGCGTCATTGTTGCGATGTATAATAAGTTTTAAATCGATGCAGTCAATTTGAAGTTTCATTAATGGACAAATTTTTTATTTTTATTAAAAAGAATTAGTTTATTTTAACAGAAATTCACTGAAAAACAAGCAAAATAATGAATGTAAATATTATTATTAAAACAAATTTCAACCTATGGTTTTTAGATAACTATAGTCATTGAAACGTGAAATATCTAAAAGGTTTGTAATTTTTTCTTTAATTAATTTAAAATTTGGTCGCTCATCTTTTTCTGTCAGCCAACATGAGCTCATTATAGCAGCAATTTCACCATTCAGTAATTCTGGAGCTTCTAATCAATTACCATCTAATAAAAATTGAGTTATTTCATGATTTTCTTTATCAAAATACGGCAGCTTTCCCATACTCCAAATTTCATATATAGCAATTCCAAAACTCCAAACATCACTTTTTTCACAAAATACTTTTTCCATCCATGCTTCAATTGAGAGCCAACGAAAAGGAAGCTTTTTTCGAAAATTTGCTGAAAAATATATCAGCGAATCATTGCTACATTCACACCAAAGTCCAAAATCTGATAGTTTTGCAATATTTGGAGCAGTAATTAAAATATTCCGAGCCGCAACATCTCGATGAATAATATTTTTTAATGCAATATATTCCAAAGCATTTGAAATTTGCCATAAAATTTGTAAAAATAATTTTTCATCTGATGCAAAATTTTCTTGTTCTGAATAATTTTTGACAAATTTCAATAAATTTGTTTCCATTTTGTCAAAAATTATACATGGAATTTCTCGATGATACGTCCACAGAATTGCTGAACAAATTGAAGGATGATGGAAATTTTCGAGTCGATTGATTACATTTAATTCATGCATAATTTCATCTGAATTTGTAATATCGTATAATGTTGGAATTTTAATTGCAACTTTTTTATAGTCTGGATTTTTAGGATCTCTGATTTTTGCTGAATATACTGTACATGTAGAACCATGTCCAAGGACTTTATTAAAATTTATAAAAATGTTCGATTCCTGAATTGATATATCAGAGAATGCTTCATTAATTATGGAGAAAATTGTAGGGGATCTGGAAATATTGAATAAGTGATAATGAAACAATATTTTTTTAAATTTACTTGTCTTTTTTTATTGGAGGGATAATTTGACTAACAGCTGATTTTTTTCGATAACATTTCCATATAATATATCCCACAACTGCAAAACCAGCACATCCTAGAAATATTGCCAAATAACGCGGTATTTTTGTATTATTTCCATCCGAATTCCCAGTATCTATACTTGAACTTGTCATTGTTTCATATGATGTTGGAATAGCTTGTTTTCTAAACTTTATACAACATAGTGAACTTTCAACAATAGTTCCATTTGGTGAAATTAAAGAAGTTGTTTGACTCCAACATGGTTCACTTTTTGTATACGGTATATTACTATATTTTAAATAAATTCCATTTCTTCGAATAAATCTTCCAAGAAGTGCTTCATAAATTTCATCATTTGATTCAATTTGAATAATTAAATTATAGTAGAAATCTTTAACTGGAAAAGTCACAGTGCAATTTGAGATTGAAGAAATTTCATTTTGTTGACAATTATACCAATCTGGGCCATATCTGTAGGTACTGTTTGGGAGTGAAGTTGTAAAGTTATTTACAGTAACACTTATTCCATCTGGAAATAATGTAAGAATTGAAGAAAAAGTGAAGATGGATGAATTTGAAGCAGCGTTGAAAAAAGTTGCCTTATTTTCATATTCTTCACAAATTTCTGTAATTTTGGAAAATTAAAAAATTTTAAAACCAACATATCAAATCCAGCATACAGTTTTCCAAGCAGATATTTGGCAAAAAGTTTCTCAATGAAAAAATGTTTTATTTCGTTTGTTCGTAACAAAAAAATACGGAAAAAACTGAAACATTTATTCCTACATGGCATTAAAAAACATTTTGCCAAACATCGGCTTGGAACATTGAACGTTTTTTGCTCTGGATTCGATGTGCTAAGATTTAATCCAAGAATTTACCATCATTTTTGTCCGGAATTTCAATATAAGTTAAATTGCTACAACAAGATGTTTCATATTGAATAAATGTTGTTTTTTTCTTGCATTCAACTAAAAAAAACATTTCAACAAAGTGAAAACAATAACAACATACATGGGCGGCATTAGAATTATTTGAAAATTTGTCAACCCCCATCAAAGACTTGTCACCATCTTTAAATAAAAAACTTACAAGGATAATTTTTTTCATAACATTTTCTATCAAATAAATTATAGCTTGATTGATCCGTTAAACTATAAATAAAGCCATCATCAAAAAGTAATTGTAATCGTGAAATTATGTCTTCTCGTTTTCCACTTGCGATAATTGGATATGAATGATATCCTCTTCCATTTGGAAATTTAACTTTACATTTTTCATTCAAAGATGGACAAGAAAAATTATAATTTTTTAAATACCATACACTTATTGGTCCTTCTTGGAAATAGAGAGATTTGTTTGAAGAAAAACGCAAGAAATTACTGTAGATTAAAAGATTTGGAAATATTTTATCATCATTTAAATCAATATTCAAATTAAATGAATAATTGTAAATGGCAACATTTGAAGAGCAATCAATTAAACTATTCGAATATGCAATACCCTTACATAATGGCACGTTTAAAGCAATAACAATTTTTACGATACAAAAAAATGTAATAAAAATTGAAAACATAATTAAAGTAAAAAATATTGAAAAAAAAATAATTCAAAAAATTTCTTTTCAAAAATTTAAGCAAAGATGTAAAAATTTTGTGCCTTATCAATGCTATAATTTTTCCATATTTTTAAAAATTTGCAAAAAAATGAAGGATTACTCTTATCACAGCACAAATTTTTGTTTGTTTTTCCTATATTTTTTAGGCGATATTTGACAAGACTTTTTATCATTCTTTAAAAAAGCGTAAAACCAATAAAAAAATCAATTCCTCATAAATTATTTTTATCTTTGAAAATGCGTGCTTTTTTACTTTTACTTTTTACATGTACTTTAAAAATTTAAAAAAGATTATTAAGAAATTAATTGGAACAAACATACGAACAGATTTATATTCAAATTCAAAATTTGTTTTCCAAAAATTGATAGACAAATTAAAACACATTCTACGACAAAATATTTTTGAGTCTGTACCACCAAATAAAGAATATTTCTGAAACTTTACCCATGTTTTCGACTATGCTTAACAAGACTAGAGCCCAGGGCTTTTTGCTCAAAAGTGCCGTTTTGGCACTTTTTTGTGCCATTGAAGTCAAAAACGGCATTTTTGAAAAACAGCCGCTCTTGGAGATATTGGCTTAATTTAATTTGATATAAACTAAATCAAGGTCGCTGAATCCGAATATCGCATTTACAAATCTTGAAATTCGTTGTGGGACCCAAAAATGACGAAATTATGCAAATTTTTGCATTTACGCCGTTCTAGCGCCGTGGGGGCTTTTTCGGATTCTTCGTGTTTTTTTACCCTTAGAGAAAGAAAAATGTAAAAAATGAAATAACCCCCTGTCCTTTATGAATTTTTTAATCAGCTCAAAAAAAGTTGAATTGAGCTCATTTTTAAATTTAAAAAAAAAATTCATAAAGGATAGTGGGCGCAATTTTTTTTTCACCTATATCTATCGAATGGCTGTAAAAGAATTGAAAAAAAAAATTATTGATGTAACGCTTTTGTTCCAAAAATTCAAATAATCTGGTAGAGTGTCTCTTTTAAAGGAGGTGGACTCTTTGCTACTATTTCATAATCCACAAGAGAACCTGATTTGCCTGATTTTTCTATGTTCTGACACGAAAATGGCTTCTTTTGCGTTCTAGAAAGCTTCATAGAAAATTCTAGAAATTTCTTGAAAGAAAAAGAAGCCATTTTCGTGTCAAAACACAGCAAAATCAGGCAAATCAGGTTCTCTTGCGGATTATGAAATAGTAGCAAAGAGTCCACCTCCTTTAAGAAAAAACAACGTTGAAAAAAAATCATTCTTGATTCGGATCAAAAAAATTGTATTAATTTTCTCAATTCCGATTTCGGTACTTGCTCAGTTTACCCCCCCCGCATTTTTTTTCCATTCATAACAACAACTTCTCATTGTCTACCCTCCCAACCACCATTTTGAAGTTTCAATACAAACTCACTATTTTTATGCAAATTTCAAAAAAAAATGCGAATATGGGAGGGGGGGGGGGGGGGGGGTAAACTTATCAAGCAGGGAACAGAAAAAGTTACAAATAGACTTTTCAATCTATTTACATTGAAGAACTTTTCGCCATCGCGTCTATTTTTTTATGAAAATAAACGTTTTTGAAAAAAGAAATCATGATTTTAAAAAAAAAATGAAAAGCACAACTTCATTTTTGCAAAAAAAACACAACATTTCTTTGATGAATCGAGCTTTTGGCAAAAGCTCACCCAACGCAAACAAAAACTTTTTTTCGATTCAATGGCTAATTTTTCCGGAATATAGGTTTTTGAGGTCGGGGATTCAGAATTTGAACTTTATTTGCATTTTATACTGTAGTTTTTGTGGTACGGTATTTCAAAAAGACCCAAAAAAAATTCGTTTTCAAAAATTTTAAATTTGGTATCATTCGACTCTCCTCAGCGAGCTGAACATTTTACATAATGGTATTGATAATCTCCGGCCACTTTAAAAAAGCATTTTTACTTCCCAAAGTTGGTTGGTTTTGGTTATGCATAAAAACCAAAAAATCGTAAAAAATCGATTTTGACCCCCCGTCATTTTTTATGAATTTATATTGGTGTTGTTACATATATTTTACAATTATAATGCATATTTGCTTTTATTATGAAAGAAAAAACCCGAGTTTCTGCGATATTTCTATGTTGCAAATTTTCAATTTTCAAAGAGTTCCCATATTTCGAAATCGTTACCAAAAATGGTTAAACTTTCCCATAATGCTCCCCTAACATTATAATAGTATTACCGGATGTCGATACCTGCCACCATTGACAAAATATATCTATCTATTGATGCTAGGTTTATTAATAAACATGTTTCTTTTTTTTGGCAGTATGTCCGTAAAATATTTTTTTCTCAAAAAACTACCAAAATCAACATCTCCAGCATCAACAGATAGATATACTTTGTCAATTTTTAATGATATAACTTGCAATTGTTAGGATTATTTAATATTTAATTGTAAAAAAAATTCTTAATTTTAGCTTCAAATTTTATAAGAAATATTTATATTAGTTTGATTAAAGATGGAACGCAGGCAATCATGTGAAAAACAGCCGACAGCAAAAAAAAAAGTTTGCTGTTTTTTTCAAGTTTTGTCAATGAAAAAAATGATTTTTTCACGTTTTCTTTTGCCCACAAATAAATATCTCATCACATTTTTTTTTGAATGGATGAATTTTTGGGTTCTTTTTTTCTATTTGGGGGAGTTTGAATTTGGGAAGGAAGGAAGGAAGTAAACCAGAAATAGAGCAACGGCGGCAACAAAATATATTTGATCAACTATTCTTTTTCCACAAAAAAAGTGATATAAAATTAAAAGAATTTTTGCATTTATTTTTATCTTCTCATTGATTTTCAAAACTTTTTATTTCTTCTCTTTCTTTGACGCTAAACCTTTTCTTTTTTTGGTTTTGTTTTTTAAATATTTAAAATGGCTGCAACATTCATTTTTACTGAAATTCCAAAATGCTCAAAGCCAATGTATGACGACACTGATGCCCTTATTTCATCATCTGCATCATCAGAATGTTCAATTGACAGATATGGTAGCACTTCTGCTAATCAAGAAGCTTCTACAGTATACCCACAACAAAGAAATACATTTAAAAATAAAAAAATGTTTAAAGTAAGTTTTTTTGAAACATGTTGAATATTTTGGTCATAGTTGGATATATGAGAAATTTGAAATATTATCTTGGAAAGATTTAGTTAAATCCATTAAATACATCTCTGATAATCATTAAAAAGTATACTGTAAAATTTGCATTTTTAGAACATTACAAAATGGATGTCAGAAGTTAATAATCGAAATCCATCCAATTCTTTCCCAATTAGTTATCTTTAACTATCTCATTCAAAAATTATATTTTGAAAACGAAGTATTTATAATATGCTGATAATAATCTGTTTTTATATTTGTTAATTTTAAAGCTGTTTCTTGTAAAAATATATTTGTTGACAAAAATGTTAATAATAAACATTTGCCCCAAAATTTTTGATTCAAAGTTTCATAATCGATTTTTTAGAAAAATCACAGTTGTGAGATAATGATTTTCATACAGATGTTATTGATATTTCGAAATTCGATATGTAATCCGGCATTTTTTTAATATTTTTTAACAAATATCTGATATTAAGTAAAAATAACGATATCAATGTTTGATACCTCTAAATTATTTTGTCGATATCGATATCATTTTCAAGTATCGCAAAACCTTGGAAAACATCTTAGAATTTTAGAAACCGTCGTAGAAAAAAAAAGAAAACTTGTTTGAAAAATACGAATAATCCATTTTAAAGAATTAAACAACTTTAAAACGGAAATAAATTCTGTTGATTTTTTTCGCACTCGATATGAACGTATAATAAATAAAATTGTGATGTTAAAATATTTCTATAAAATAAACAGAAATCATAGCAGGGCTGATTTTCACCTTTTGGCGGCGTGTCACAAAATGCCATAATCCTAATATATAATTTTGATTTTTTTATCATTCTTATCATATCACATTGATATAACCCAATTATATCAACAAAAAATACAAAAACAAGGAAAAATTCGAAAACAAAAAATATCTTGTTTTTGGCCTCGTGTAACAGGCCGTCAGAGTCATGCTGAGACAAAACTGTTTTTTTCGAAGACAAAATTTTTTTGTCATTGTGAGGAACGGGCTTTAGCCAAAGCTACATAGTTGTGGCACGCACAACGTCCGCCTCTTTTCTATCTAACCCAAGTGGGTCATTTCCTTTCTCTTTATTCCTTCTTTCTTCTTAAGCTCAATTACAGCCACTTTTGTATTTCGTCTCTTATTCTTTTTAAAGGGATATTTTGTAAAGGAGTAAAATAAATCAGTTAAATATCCTCTCGTACATATTAGCGACAATTCATCTTATCACGAATAAAACACCGTTATTCACATGGGGGCTCAGCCGACCGTTGATCGAGATTGGGATAATACTGTATTTTCTTCTTGATTTTGTTACATTGCTGTGGTTTTATTGATATTGTTGCTGTGTATTTTTGTGTACCACCATTATTTGTATTGCTGTTATATATTGGGTTTGGAGTTCATTTACCTTGTGTTGCTGCATTTTGGGATAATTTGCTGCTGCTGTCGCTGGAAAGTTAATTAATTTGGTTGTTCATTGTTTATTATTGTGATCGAGTGCCACTACACCTTTCGTCCTGATCCGTGTTCAGAGAAACTGCAGCTTGAATAAAAAAAAAGGTTGTTTTGGTTTTGTTTTTTTGTATAAAAAAAAAAAAAACTTTGTCTCTCTTTCTCTTTCTGACTGGTTTATAAGTTGACCTCTTTTCTTTCCATTTGTTTAAAGTCAAGCCATCTGTGGATCGGATCGCTTGCGTCTTTGTTGAAATTCTTTTTTTTGTATGGTAAAGTGAACTGTCCATTCTCTTAGAGATCATCGTTTGATCTAATTTTTTCGGCACTTTTTTTGAAAAGTGGTAACCGATCTTAGTTTTGCACATTTTCTTTTTTGTCTATAAGTTTTATTATTCTTTTGTTTATAACAAATTAATCTTAAAAATGGCGGAAAATCTTTGCTGTTCTTTGGCATTGGCTTTCACTCGTCAAGAAAAATTGAATAATGATGCACTAATTTTTTTGGCAAATAATGGCAATTATACACAGGCACGACGAAAAGAAGGGATTAAATTATTGGTTAATTTAATGTCCTTGCGTAATGAGTTTGAAAAAATTGATGAAGAATGGAATCAAATTGTGAAGAGAATCGTTGATACTGCTGAAAAAGCAGATGCTCAAACGCTTTATGAATTGCATGCGTTTGGCACAGGAGATCCTAATGTAATTGCTTATATGAGTGTCGTCTATGATATTGCAGATATCATTGGTGAAGTTGAATGTGAAACTATGTTTATTACAAGGGAACTCAAGAGAACAAATCGGTTCAGTAAAGCTGAAACTGATAATGCTATTTTTGCTACTATTAGAAAAGAATGTAATAGAGCAATAGCTGTTGCAGCATCACTTGAAAAAGCAAGTGTAGCTACTGTTGAACAACTTTCACATCATGCAGTTGCAGATCATGATGTTGAAAATTTTGAAAAAGTCACTTCTCCAAAAACGGAAAGTTCTTTTGTTCACATGGAAAATCCAAACGAAAGTGTTTTGGATAGTAAAGTTGAACTTGAAAAAAGTTCAAAAGTTGCTAATCTTGGCAAAATTTTTTGCAAATTTTCTGAAGCTTTTGTTGAAAAGTGGAAGAATAATTTTAATGGAAATCATGTATATGATTTTAAAAATGATCATTTTGATATAATGATCAAATATGCAATTAAAGCAGTAATTTTTAAGAATTACAAAAAGAAGCGCAAATGTTAAGCATCATTTGGCTCCATTCGGATAGTTGTTTTTCAAAGTGGCACTGCACGTTCTTTAACATTTTTGTGTGATAATTCCCATAATAAGTTTGATTTCATCAAATCTCTTCTCTATCGTTTTATTGTTATTAAAATGTTTTGCAAACATTTTTTTTTCATATCTTATTGGAACTTTTAATTTGTTAAATTAAAACCACCGTCAACTATCCTGGTACAACTCAAGTGAAGTACTGTACCCTTATTGTTTCTTTAATTGTTTTGATAATTCTGTTGGTATATTTGTTTAAAGAATGTTGGTGTTCAAATTAAATTGTTATGTTATTGAAGTATTTTATAATAATCGTTTTTGCAAAAAACTCAAATTTTTGTTAAATTGTTGCTTCTTTATCTTAGTATTTCCTTTGTATGGAATTCCGTCTTTTTTTAAACACCGCTAACAAAATTCTTAACCCACATTTTTTTGGGGGGAGTGTGAGGAACGGGCTTTAGCCAAAGCTACATAGTTGTGGCACGCACAACGTCCGCCTCTTTTCTATCTAACCCAAGTGGGTCATTTCCTTTCTCTTTATTCCTTCTTTCTTCTTAAGCTCAATTACAGCCACTTTTGTATTTCGTCTCTTATTCTTTTTAAAGGGATATTTTGTAAAGGAGTAAAATAAATCAGTTAAATATCCTCTCGTACATATTAGCGACAATTCATCTTATCACGAATAAAACACCGTTATTCACAGTCATTTAATTATTGGGTTTATTCCACATAAAAATGTAATATTTAATGTCTTTTTCAACAACAAATCAACAATTTTAAATGACAGTTTGTCTTTTTTGATATATTTTTTTTGTTTATGAATCACGATGCACTGCTTTTATTGTTGTCTATCATTAATGTGTTAGAAGCAATCAAAAAAAGAGAGAAATAACTAAAAACTGGTTTTTTATCAATCAGACTTTAAACCCTACTGATAACAAACAATTTAAAATATTTAACTTTAATTGAATACTTTTAGAACATTATTAAAATTTAAAAAATTTAAACACTTTTTTACAGTACCTCAAAAATTTGTAATTACAGTATGCTCAAAAAAAATTGAATTCAAATATCACAAAATTTTAGTCAAATTATAAAATATAATTAGGAATACGCACAGTTTTCTCAAAGTTGTGCAATAAACTTACGTCAATTAATCAAGTCGACCATCTTTATTTTTATGTATTTTATTTCCCCCTCCATTAGAATTTCAGCATACGGAATCAACAAGTCTTGAAAATTTTCTCTTTCTTTCTGTATTTTTCCGATTTCAAAAATGACGACCAAAATAAAAAATAAGTTCGATAAAATTTTTAATGTTTCATGTAAGGATGGACGAGGGCCTAGGGCTTTTGAAAAGCCCGGGCCCGGCCCGGCCAAGCCCCAGGGCCGGGCCTGGAAAATGAGGATGGGGCCGGGCCCGGGCCGGGCCTTTTAAATTTTTTGAAAAAAATTTTAAAAATTCTACAGGGGGGACCAAGACAAAATTTACAAAAATTTTTAAAATCAGGGCCCGGGCCGGGCCAGGGCCGTTTTTTTATTTATAAGGGCCAGGGCCGGGCCGAGCTTTGCAAAATTTTGAGGGCCCGGGCCGGGCCCGGGCCTGAAAATTCGGGCCCTCGTCCATCCTTAGTTTCATGATGAAATTTTCAACTTTTTATTTTAACTTTTTTCTTCTACAGAAATATAGATTCACGGTCAGGGCTCTGCGAAATCGAAAATGTCGATTTCGATTTCGGGATAAGTTTCGATTTCGATATTTCGATTTCAACTGAAAAAAAAATGATTTCGATTTCGACTGATAGGAAATTATTTCAGTTACGATTTCGATTTTATATTTTTTTGTTCGAAGTTCGAAACTACTTTTTTTGGATGCAAGTTTGTGTTTGTCGGCCATTTTTAGTAAAAAGGCCGACAAACACAACGACATTTGTTTCTTAAAAAAAAGGGTTTTTAGCGTAATTCTTATTTTTAAATTAGCAAAAATTCACTTTAATATTCAAAAATATTGATTATCTGTTTTTTTATAATGATTGTCATCAATACTCTAGAAGGTATACACCAATGAAATTGATGGAGAACATATATATTCTTTATAAAAACTTTATTATTAATCAAAAAATTAATATATGCACAACGATCTGTTGAAGCATCGATCGGTGCTCCAACAGATCTTTTCTTTAGCAACTTCTCCATCAAATTCTTCTTTTTTCAGCATCAGATATCTAAAAAAACATCATTAGTTCAAAATTGATAAAATACATAGTTGTTATGTCAAACTTACCTGATTCACTCATCCATTACTGCCACCAGATCCTAAAACAGTAACACTTATCAGCAGAACTAATTCCGTGATAAAAAATAACAAAAAAAGGATATAAAAGCGATATTTAAAACAAAAATGCATAGCTTTCATATATCCATAAAAAATCTTAATAGAAAAATAAATTTACTCGGGGAAATATTTTCGTGTTAGAATGCAGGAAAATCAAGTCTTCTTTAGCTCAATCTGTTGCGCTCGAAATTCAAAAAGCAATTATTTGGCAGAAAGTAGCAAAGAGCCCGCCTTCACTTCAACGCGTTTTATACGGTTTTGCTATTTTGTTAGAGAGAAAAAAAGACAAGTAAAAAATGAGAGAGCAGCGTTTCGAATATTTTCGAAACTCTGCTCTCTCTCTCTGTTTTACTTGTCTTTTTTTCTCTAACAAAAAAGCAAAACCGTGTAAAACGCGTTGTAGTGCACCTTCTTTAAGATTCAGAAAAACACTATTTTTCTCGATCTCCCTTTGCCAATAAAAAGTGCATGCATGAGTATGCACAAACGCCAAAATAGTAAAGTTCAAAAAACTTTTTTAAGATATTCGTTATGCTCTTTTTAAATTTGTTCGACGTGAAACAACAAAAAATTATTTCAGGTTAAATTTGTTTAATAGTTTTAATTTTTAAAATGGATGCTCCAACTCCTTATTTTGTTCACGCAAAATCAAAATTTATAAATGGAAAAATTGTTTGGTCTGGTGGTCCTTCAATTAAACAATATTTTGCTCTTCCGGAACCTATCATGTATTACATCGCTAAGAATCCTTCTACTCCAAAAGTCTACAAGAAGCTTATTCAAAGCTGTAAATATTTCTCAGAAAAAATGCCGATTCTTGTTGTTACAAATATGTATGGAAATACTACAATTTGTTCAAATGAATATTGTTTTCGGGATGATAATAAAAAATGTTGTGTTAATATTGATCTCAATAAACTTTCAAGTAAAATTTGGATTACAAATAAGCTCATTCTTGACGAAGAAAATATTTCAACTTTCGCTTCATTGATTATTCCAAAACTTTTTCGATGGAATATTATTGAACTTAATGTCATTACTATGGATATTATGTTTAATGATTTTAGAATCTGTGCTCCGTTTCTTACTGATATTCTTTTTTGGGGATGTCGCATTATCAATGATGATGGGAATGTTGTTATGCTTGATAAAATCCTTGAAATAATTCCTCATATTAAGAATTTTGATTTGTAAGTTTTTTAAACACGGTACATAAAAAAAGCTTATCTTCAGCCCCCAAAAATTTGACCAAAGCCTTATAACTTCCATATTCCCCATAGGTTTCAAAGTTTAACAGAAAGAAAACCGAGTGCATTTCACTCACAGCACAGCTCACCGTGTAAAATTAACTTTTACATTTTTATGTTGTAATATTTTTAGCCGTTTTAAATATGATTTTTCTATGATTAATGCTACAACAATGAAAAATATGTGTAAACTTAAAAATCTTCAATCGATTTCTTTATTTGACATTCCTGAAATTTTCAATGTTGATGATCTTTCAACTTTTATTAAGGTAGACAATTAACTTTAAACAATTCTTATTTTTATTTTTAGGGTCATCCTGATACAGAAATATTGTTTAGTTTTAAGCAGAATATTTCTGAATCCTATAGAGTTCAATTAGATTCTTTGATTGATACTGTAATCAAATTTGAAGCTTCTCATTGCGTTATCAAATATTATGGACAAAATCAAGAAAGATATAAAATTATGAATGAAAATGTCCGTCATTAACATTTAAATTATTGTTTGTTTTTTTGTTTCTTCAATATAAAAAAACTTTGTTCGAAGAACTGTACTGCGCAGTGTGAAGGTCAGCAAAAAAATCAAAATTTTTGAAAGATATCGGCCCGTTAACACTTTGGAATTAATAGGCATTAATAAAAATATCTTGAATTCTTTGTCTTGCGGCATCAGCCCTCTCCCAAAAAAAAAAGAGTTTGACATCAAATTTTTACAATCCCCAACTGCTGTAAACTTATTTTCGAATTTTATCAGAAAAATTTAATCAATTTTTTTTGAAACAAATGTTACATTTTTTCTAGAACTATTTTTATTAAAACCTATTAATTCCAAAGTGTTAATTTTTTAAATTTTCACAAATGAATAGCTTTATTGAATGCAAACAAATAAACAAAAATAAAATTAACAAGCAAAAAATACACATAGTTTTTCACATCAAATCATTCAAATTTTTTTGCAGTAAGTTCAGCAGAAATTTCATCTTTCATTGCTTTATTTAAAGCAACGTAATTTCTAAGCGTAGCATTATTGCGAAGATTTTCAAAAATATATTTTTTACACTCATTTTTAAGCTTTTCTGCTTTTGCCATAATTGCTGTGTTTGCAATCTCACAAGCATTTGTCAAGGCAATTTTTTCGATTAGAAGTTCTTCGACGACATTCTAAAATATTTGCAAATTAAAAAAGTGCTTTAGAATAAGTTCTTTGGTTCAGAAATGCATAAAGTTTTTGTCCCGACAAAATTCATGGAAAAACTTACCTTTAATGCCGGCATTTCAAATGTTTGAGCAAAAAAGAGGAGAGAAAAATATTCTCGATTGTTCATATTATCTTTAAAAGGTAATCCATGACAATAATTGAAAGCAGCTTCAAGAGTTCGATCAGGAATACCCTCAAGTTCAATAAAATCTTCGCTATTAATTTCAAATAAATTTGCAAAGCCTTTAGATTTTTCAGCAAGCATTTTTTTGTTTACCTAAAAAATGTATAGTTAAATAAAGATAAAGTATACTAAACAAAACTTACATCAAAAATCTTTTCAACGCCTTCTATTTTGCAATCATAATTAATTTTTGGATCAGACGGTTCATCACCAGTTGGTAATCGTGTTCCACTTTTTGATCTTCTTGCGGGAACATATTCGTCATCAAGGTTGGCATTTTTTGGACTTTGATCAAGAATACTTTTTCGTTTACGACTTTTTTTTGAAACGGGTTCTTCAACTATTTCATCTTCTTCAACAACAAATTCAACATAACGAGAAGTACGAGAACGAACACGTTTATTACGATTTGGTTGTTCTTCAGTTGTTGTAGAGGATGACGAATCATTTGGATGAGAATCTGTTTCTGTTGTTTCAGAATTTGGACGTGTTTCATGGGAGTGTGAAGGAGGTTCATGGATATCAGAAGGAATTTCGATGACATTTGTTTTATGCTCTACATTTGCTTCAATTTTATCAGCTTCTATTGTAACTTCAGCAGCTACTGGAATAACATTTTCATCAACTGTGACAGTTTTTTCAACATCTTTATCGGCACCAGATTTTTCTGTTTTTGGCGGAGGGTGTGTTATTTCACCAGTTTTTGGAGTTTTAAGTTCTTCCTCAAGATGATTTTGTAAAATTCGTGCCACATTTAGTTCTGTTTCACTTTTAGCATTTTCGACAACCTTCTCTTTCCGAACTATTAATGGTGGGGCTGGCATTCGGTGACTTAAATTTTCTTTTGGCTTTGGTGAATTTAAAGAAGATTGACTTAGATTTGGGAGAACAGAAATAGGCCGAGAAATCACCGGTTGTCTTTGAATAACAACATAGCCAAAAAGTTCAATCAATAATCGATCATTTATAAGCATTGGGGTTGGATAAAACAGAAGTTGACGAGGACAAAGAATTCCCCCAAATGAAGAAGAATTTTTAAATGAATGTTGAAAAGAGCGTTGCATCGTTGAACCAACGGTAAAATTAAAATGTGCAAAAATTGTTAAAGTTTCAGGAAATTTAAATTGTAAAAAAACAAGAAATCGGCCAGATTCTGCAACACTTCGCCCATTTGGAAAAACATTAACATTATATTCAATGCTATTTGGAGTACGGGACACATAAGAAGTGGCGCTTCCAATTGAACCATTCATAGCGCTCAGTAATTGTTGACGTGTTAAATGGAAGCGCATTTGAATAGGATGACGTTGTTGATTCATGATTGTGCTAAAATACGTGTATTATAAAATATTAAACTTAAAATCATTTATCCAACGGCAAAAATCGAGAATCAAAAAAAAAAGGTTTATATTTTTTGCAAGTTAAAAAACTATATAAATTATATAATAAAAAAAATTAAAATCTTGGAGGTTTGGGAAAAAATAGTTTTATCTAATAAATTTTTTTTTCAAATTTTCTAATAAACAAAAAACTCACTACCACTTGGCACTGAAAAAGAAGTGATCATTATTGGTTTATTGCCTTTTTTCCGAGCTGACCTGTAACAAAAATGTGATATTGTATATCTGGTTTAGGAACTTCCCTTGTATACATGCCACCAATATTGTTGTTCTTGGGCATTTTTTTTTTCTTTTTTTTAATCGATTGCTATAGCAATTTGCTAAGAATGGGGGTGGGGGAAATATTTTTAGGAGAGTCACGATTTGTACATTATTGATCGGTGCGTACCGATCAATAATGTACAAAGATATATTTACTCTAAAAGAAAATGTACAAAAAATTGTGTACGTACCAATAAAAGGAAGAAAAACTTTATTATAAAAAAAGAAAGGAAGGTAGTATTGGTCTGATATAGTTATTGTGAAATGCATTTCTTTTCTATCCCCCATGTTTAACTGAAAAATAAAATAAATGAATTTTATTTAAATAAATACTGTCTTTCAATATTGAAAAATCTATCCAAAAATTCAAAGAAATACATTTCCTAAAGAGAAGGTAATATGTATAATAACAAAAAAACATGTGTCATTATAAATAGAAAGCATTTACAGATTTTTCTAAAAAGAATACTGACAGTGCAACAAAAAATCTACATTTCGCAGATCAATGAATCGCTTTGGCTTTTTTTGGTAAAAAAAACTGTTGAAATAAAATTGCAGCAAAATAATTTCAAAATTTTTTTTATTGATGATTTTTTTCAGTGCACAAAAAATTAGAGATTTTATTCTTTCACAATTTCGCAAAATCAATCAATTGTTTTTTTATAAAACTGTTGAAATTCTATTGCAATAAAACTGCAGCAAAAAAATATTTCGAAATTATCAATATTTCTAAAAAAGTTTCAAAATGTTTTGAAAGAATTTTGATGATTTTTTATCAATGCACAAAAAATCAGTGATTTGATTTTTTATTCTCAAATTTAATTTTAGTTTTTTAAATGCCATAAAAAAGTTTGACCTCCACAAATTTTTATTTATTAGATCAATCAACAACCTTTACTAAAATTTCAAATTCAAGCAACATTTTTTTGCCGCAAATTATATTTTCTTTGTTTCGTTTTTTAGTTCAAAATCCGGCGGCATTGTCAATTTTAAAGAATTTCGTATTTTTTATATACTTAAAAAAAAATTGCTCCTATTTTTCCATTAATTTTTAGAATTACAATTTTTAAAAATAAAAATGGAAAATTCTGCCATTGATTTTTCATTGGTAACTCTTCGACGAAAAGATGGCAGAAATAAGAAAAAAGATAGAAAAAGTATGGAAGGAAAACGTCAAGGTATTTTAATTAAAAATATGGATATCACAATTACTCGAGAAAAGAAAAGATTAGAAGAAGAATTAAAGACAACAAAGAAATATTTGGAGCTTGAAAAAAAGAAGAACAATGTTTTGAAAGTAAAAGTAAGCAACATTTCTTTTTTGGGAGACATTATGCCAAAGATGATAATTATTGATTGTTTTTTAGTATGCTGAACTTCATAGTATATATAAAAGAAAATGTGGTGGATATTATAAAGCTTCAAATGCTGAACGACGATCAATAAATAAAGCTGCTGTTAAACGTGAAGTAAGTTTTGTGATTTTTCTTTGTTTTCCCACTTTTTAATACTTAAATTTTAGCGACGCAAATCAAAAGCTTTTAAAATCCCAACAAATTGTGATACTAATTATGATAAAATTCAAATGCTTCAAGCTGAGATTGATGGATTAAAAGAATCTACAAATGATATAATGGAGAAGGTATTATCGTTAAACTTTTTAACGTCTGAATTATAGCATATTATTTTTAGAGTATTGAAGAAACAATTTTAGATGTTTTTGTTGAAAATGAAAAGATGATGAAAGCTTTAAAAGCTGAAAAGGAATCTGAGAAAGAAAATAATGCAAAATTAAAAGCAAAGATTGCTGAATTGGAAGCCACCATTAAAAGTGCCAATATCGAATTCAAAGAGTTGCAATCAAATGTTGATGATCTCACAAAAGAAGTTTGTTTTCCGTATTCTTATTTTCCGAGTTATAAATATTATTACACTTTTTAGAATGCAATAATTATGGAAAATGAACAAAAAGCTCAAATGATTATTGCTGAATTAAATTTAAAAATGAAAGCTGAAAATACAAAGCAAAAAGAAATAGAGGATGAATTACGAGCAAAAGCTGTTATATTTGAACAAAAATATTTGTTTTCTCGTCAGCAATATCAATCAACTAAAAATACTAACAATGAATTAACTATGTTGATTACTGATATCAGGGAAAGGGTAAGCTTTAATATTGTAAAACTATTGTGAATGTTTAAAAAATGAGTTTTTCAGATGGCAATTTTCGGACAGAAAGAAAGTGAAAATATTGCAAAAATTAAAGGATACGAAAAATCGATTGTTCTTTTACAAAAAGCTGTCAGAATTCACAAGAAAACTGTAAGCTTTAAACTAATATGGATAAAAAAATATTGTTAAATTTTTAGATTTCAAAGTTGAATATTAAAGAAGAACCTGATAAACCTGAATCCTGTGTTCCTGCAACAACTTATGCAATTGATGAACATCAAAACTTTTCATTTTTTAAACTACGTCAAAATGATAAAGAAAAAGTTGATGAATTTGTTTTTCATAAAATTATTACCTTGGATGAAATTCGCATTGATTCTTTTGATGAAAAACGGTTGCGGGGAAGGGTAAAACTCTGTTATAATTTTACAAATTACTGTTAAACCATTTGTTGCAGATTTTGGTTATTGAAAGTATTTGTCCAATTAAAGATGAAGATTCATGGGAAGCATATTCAAATTTTGATTGCACCGGAAAACCTGTAAAGATTTCTCTCAAAAAAGATACTCCAAAGTTTATGCTTCAACTTAATGGTCGTTTAAATGTTTGTGATGCTAAAATTGATGTCAATTCATTGCTTTCTCATTTACATTCTTGTCATCTTAAAGATTTACGTCTTGTTGATCAAACAATTTCTGAAAATGATTTCATCAAACTTGTTTCATCAATGACAATCGAGAAATTTATTTTTTGTCGAAATACTGTAATTAATGATAAAGAAATGAGATCAATGAAAATGGAAGAAATTTTAAAACATTTACCAAATGTTGAAAAATTTGAATAGTAAGATTCTGATTTTTTAAAGTTTTTTTAATTTTATTGATTTTAGTTGGCTCAAAAATGGTGAAAATGTTGAAAGCTTTGATGATTCTCAAATTTTTTTAAAGCTTCAAACATTCTCTCTTTACAATCTTCGAGATGACTTTGATCTCTTTCTTTTTTCTCAGTTTATTAAAGTGAGTTTGTGTATTTTTTGGGTTACTGTAATAATATTAAACACTTTATAGAATCATTCCAATGTCAATTTTACTTTCAAATTTTGTCCCATTATTCCGAAACGCGTCAAAGAAAATATTCTTTCAATGAAATATGAAATGCTTCAATCTTTGCCTTCAACCGTTCAAATCAATATTGCTTTTTCTTAAATTTTTTAATCTTTGATTTTTGTGATTATCACTTTTTGCTTTTTTTTCATTTGACAATTTTAAATTTGTTTTTTCTATAAACTTTTCAAGTACAAAGTTGTTCATTTATGATTTACAGTAATAATAACAGCTTTTCAAAATAAACAAAAAAATTAAACAATGCAGCATGATTTTTTCGTTAAAGTTTTTTGAAAGTATTGCGCCCATTTCAGTGATGTCAAATGCGGCCGAAAATGTCGGCCGGCCGCGGCCTAAAAATTTACGGCCCGGCCGGCCTGCGGCCGACTTATTTTAGGCCCGGCCGGCCGCGGCCGGCCTCGTTAAATTTGTAAAAAATTTTACCATACGTACATAAAATTTCTGTAATTTTTTTATGTGCAATGCCGGATATCAAAAAGGATTTCAACTATTTTTTTAACATTTAGGCGAGTTTTCACTACTTTGAAAATTATGATAATTCTTTTTTCTATAAGTTTGGCGTACAAATTCAGGGTATTTGTAAAGAATTTTGAAAAACGCGGCCGACCCCGGCCGGCCTTATCTTCGGCCAGGCCGGCCGTTTTAATTTAGGAAATAATCTTGAATCAATCTTGATATCATTGTTTTATTATTGCGTTTTCTGTAATATAATGTGTGACGACAATCTTTGGTTTGAACGGCGTTCACGAAATTTGCCTGCAGTGAAAAAAAAGAGAATATTTTTCCTCTTTGTTTTGTTTTCACTGCACGCAAATTTTGTGAATGATTGTCGTCACACATTGTATTTTTCAATTTGATGCCTAAAAAGCATTAAAACACAAAAATTTTTCATTTTATTTTGCTCTTTTTTGTCATGTTCACTGTAACCGTATTTTCAAAACGGTGTTTTTTAAAATTTTCAACGTTGATGGAATTAAGGATGGACGAAAGCCCGAATTTTCAGGCCCGGGCCCGGCCCAGGCCCTTAAAATTTCGAAAAACCCGGCCCGGGCCCTGATTTTTAAAATTTTTGTAAATTTTGTCTTGGTCCCCCCTGTGGAATTTTTAAATTTTTTTCAAATAATTTAAAAGGCCCGGCCCCGATCCTCATTGTCTAGGCCCTCGTCCATCCATAGATGGAATTTTTGTTGCCCTTTTAACGTTCGAAATTTTTTGCGATTCTTTTGAAAGCTTTTTTCTTTGAATTAGATCAGGTAAATAAATTCATGGCGTAATAAAACCTTTTTTCAGCATTTTTTCTAAATTTTTAATATTTTTCGTTTCTTATGTTGTTCTGTGCTGTTAGAGAAAATCACTAAAAAATTAAATGCATTAAACAGATTTGTATAGGCTTCCTCTTTTCGCGGTTTTGAGGAAAGCCTATACAAATCTGTTTAATGGAGAAATGATCAACTCGAGGTTGGTACCCTAATTTCCGATCAATTAAAAAAGTCACAATCCATAGAAAAAAAGAAGCCAAAGTGGAGGTTTAAAATATACACGGTTAATGGTTCTATTTTTGCATAACACTTATTATTTTTGCGGGAACAAACATTTGTAAAAAATCAATAACCTTTTCAAAGAAAATTTAAAAAAGACAAAATTTTCAATCAAAAAAGGTTTTAACACTTTTTATGAATGTGCCCTCGAAGGATCAAAAAAAGAATATCCAAAAACTTATAAATGCCACAAAAAAAAACAAGATTAATTATATTTTTTTGGAAATTGACTGAAACATTTATTCAAATACTACAATTTTGGCTGAAATTTTTTTAAAAATGTCCCGAAAAGGAATTAAACCATTTCAAGGATATTTAGATGAACTTTTAAAAATAAAATCAACAGATGAATATGCCATATCAAAATTGCAACACGAAAATCGAAAAAAAGATGCCGAAATAAATATTCTTACAAAACGAGTAAGTTTCTATTTTTTTGAATTTTGCAATTTTGCAATATATTTTTTAGATTGATCGAATGCATTTTCGTCGTGGTTTTTCCGCAGCTGATTATGATAAAGAAAATGAAAAATTTGAAAGCGAAAATACTTTATTGAAAAATTATAATGAAAAATTGGAACAAGGAATTAAAAATGATAGAATTATTTACGAAGCTGAAAGGGATGGATTAAATGCAATAATTTCAACTCTAAAAAAAGAGGTTTGTAAATTTTTTAAAAATAACTTGTGTTGGATTACGGTAGTTTTTTAGAATGCAGATTTAATTCAAACGATCAAAGATAAAGAAAATGAAGCCCTTCAAATGATTGATAATCATAATATGCAAATTAGAAAATATAACGATGAAATGGAAGATGAAAGAAAAAATGTTACAAATAAAATTAATGGTTTTAAATCAACAATTAATGATCTTATCAAAAAGGTGGGCGTTTTATAAATACTTATAATATATTTGTAATTTTTGTGTTTTTAGAATTCTGAATTGGAAATTGCAAAAGAAAATGTTTTAAATGCAGCGGCAAATTTTGAAAGACAAATCAAAAAATTGGAACAAGAATTTAAAGATATCAAAAATGGAAGAGCTATCAAAGAATCAAATTCTGGAAGTGTTCAAAAATTTAATGAAATTTTTGGTGATCTTGATAAATATGTTTTTCTCAAAGATGCTGTTATCAATACAAAACTTGATTACAAATGTATAAATGATAAAGTACGTTTTCTGATTATAGTGATGCAATATTAAAAACAATAATATTTTAGTATTTGGTAGCAAAAAATGTATTTTGTACTCTTAAACAAGGATATTGGCAAGTTTGTTCAACTTTGGATTCAAATGAAACACCTTTGAATTTGGCGCTAAACAAAAAATTTAAACTTCATTTAAATGGTCGACTTTCAATCTTTTTTGGACAAGCTCATGTCTCAACTTTACTCAAACATGTTTCATCCTGTAATTTAATGAAACTTCAATTAGGCAGTCAAACAATTACATGGACAGAATACCTCAAATTAGTTTCATCACAAACTCTTAAAATTGTTGAATTCAAAAAATGCATTATCAATGATAACGAAGGAAATGCAATTGAATATGAAAAAGTTTTGAAAGAATTACCAAATATTGAAGAATTTGAAATGTAAGTGTTTTTTAGCATTTTAATTTGTTATATTAAATTATTTCAGAATTTTCAATGACAAAGAAGTAACAGAAAAAACAACGAAAATGTTTTCTCAAATTCAACAATTTTCAAATCTTAAAAAATTCTGTGCCGGAAATCTTCCTGAATCTTTTGATTTTAAAGCTTTTTCGGCTTTTATTAAGGTTTGTTTTTATTTATATTTAAGTGTTTTTCTAAAACTGTTATCATTTTTCAGAGACATCCAACTGTCGAATTTCAACTTTTTTTCAAGAAACAAATTCCAAAAAATGCTCAAAAACTAATTTTTCAAACAAAAGAAAAATATTTGGATAAATCTTTTAAAATTTTTATTGAATTTGCATAATTTGTATTTTTTTTTGTTTTTTTAAATAAATATTTATCATTCTTGATTTGCGAAATTAATGAGTTTTTTTTACAGTAATCTTTAAAAATTAATCTATGAAGGCTTTCAAAAGATTAGGGATCTGTCATGGATTACGGTAGATAATTAAAATAAGTTGTTTTATAATAGGGAAAATCGACTTAAGCTCTCCAAGAAAGAATTGGCCAAACTTGACGTTATCCTTTTTTTTAAATAACGGTATTAAACGTTAATTTTACACTCTTTCTTTTGACCATCAAAATTGTCCAACTTCCATAGATACACATCGAATCCAAAGCAAAGCAAGCGTTCTATTTTTCTCGCCGATGTTTGGCAAAATGCTTTTCAACGCCATGTGACCAAATAAGTTTTCGTTTTTTTTCGTATTTTTTTTGTTGGAAAAAAAGTGGAAAACGAAAAAAAACGTTTTTTTCTCCCACATGGCATTGAAAAACATTTTTCCAGACATCGGCGTGAAAAATAGAACGGTGGATTCGATGTGAGATACTGTAACACTTTTAAATGCAAATTTGTTTATTTTTCTTTTAACATTTTTTTAAATGGGAAACATTAATTTTTAAGAGTTTTATCAAATTCGTTGGGTTTAATAACGCCATCATGATTTTTATCGATAGAGGTAAACCATTTTCGATCTTTTTTGAGTTGAACTTTATTTCCGCCCTTTTTAGTTGCAAATTTAAGGGCTTCATCAAAATCAATTGCTCCATTCTTATTTTTATCAGCTGTTTTGAAGATTTGAGCGGGATTCAAAACATGTTTTCCACCTTTTTTGGCATATGAATCAGATGCGCATCCATTATCACAGTTGCAACAAAAGCTACAAAAACAATTTGTTTAATATTTTTAATTTTAAAATTAATAAAACTCACAAATTGCAAGCACCTTTTCCATTACAACCGCCAAAGACTGGAACACTTGAGGGTCCGCAACATTCGGCATTGCACTAAAAATACTCTCTCTTAATATAATTGAATTTATTAAGGTCAAAAATTTAAATTTTGTTTTTTGCACAAATTTAATATTTAAAAGTTCACATATTAGGGATTGTTTTACTTTTAAATATTCTAGTTTTGCGATCCACAAGGAAGTGGGTTCGCTAAACTATCATGAGCATAAAGGTCATCGGAAAAATCCTTCGATGTTTTGTCATTGATGGGGTCCAAAATCACCAGTTTTAGTCTAGTGATTTCTGGGCAATTCCTTATCATAAAAAAAGATGCACTTACCAGAGCAACCATTACAGTAAGACAAAGGCAAATTAATCCAATTTTTTGTGATTGCATTTTTCTTTCCTAAAAAATGGTTTTTTAAACAAAATCAACAGTGTTTTTTCACGCCTTGAATTCAACGAAAAATGATGGATTTTAACTAAAATGATGCCTGTATTTATAGAAACAAAATTAATTCTTTGACCAAACATTGGTTTTTCGATGACAAAAGTCTGGAAACAATTAAAAAAAGAATTTTACAAAAAAGGCTTAAATTTTCACGCCTTTTTTTATTACATTTTTTTCCTGTATATTTTTTACGAAACACTTTTTTTATCAGGCAATTTTAAAAAATATTTTTATCACAAAAAAATGACACAGTTTTGTGACGAAAAATATTTTTCGGAGACAAAAATGTCTTACATGAATATTCAAAAACTGTAATAAAAAAAGAATGGAAGCAAGAAAAAAGGGGACGATTTGTTTCAAAATAATAAAATTTGGTGATTAAATTCTTGTGACGGAAATGAAGAAAAAATAAATTTTAGTGCTTATTTTTACATTCCAAAAATTATGTTCAATTTTTAGTTTTTTTGAAAAAATTAAAAAGGGGTTGTCCAAAAGTGACGTCATACAAAAAGGGCTGATAAACAATTGATAACATCCTTTTTTATCTTTTGTCGGCACCAGTGCTGTCGGTTTTTCGGTTTTCGGTTCGGTTTTCGGTTCGGTTTCGGTTCGGTTCGGTCCGGTTTTTCGGTTAACCGAAACCGTCAACCGAGTTCTTCTCGGTTCGGTTCGGTTAACCGAACCGAAAAACCGAGACCATTCGGTTTCGGTTTTTTTCGGTTGATAAACCCATCATTTTTGAAGAGGAAAATCTTGAATTGAATCTTTTTTTAGCATAAAAATATAAGAATATTAAAAAATTGAATCTTTTTTTAGCATAAAAATATAAGAATATTAAAAAATTTTAATTATATTTTTTGAAAAAAAAGAAGAAAGATTTAGAATTGACTTATAAAGTGTTTTTTTTTGGCATTGCGAACCGAAAAAAATCGAAAAATGCTCGGTTCGGTTAACCGAAAACCGAGATGATCTCGGTTCGGTTCGGTTAACCGAACCGACAAACCGAGAAACGTTCGGTTCGGTTCGGTTAACCGAAACCGAAAACCGAAAAAATTCGATTAACCGACAGCACTGGTCGGCACTTTAATACGTCAATTTTCAAAGATGGATTTCAAAAATCTCGTCTTATCTAGACAGCCCCAAATTAAGTTAAAAGTCTTGCAGTAATCATACATAAAAAAATTCAAATTTTGCATAAAAACCATTTATTATTCTTAAAAATTATAAACCAAAAATTATAATTTAATCCCATTTTAAATTTAGAGTTTTCGTTTTCTTTTTCCAGGAGCATTCTTCTGCCGTCATAAAGTTTTTCTTCTTCTGAAAGAATAACATGTTTGAATCCTTCAGAATCTTTTTCAGATGCTGCTTCCACAGCATTTATTCAACTATTAGAATTGGAAGTTGGCGACTAAAATAAAGGAGGATTAAAAATGACGAACAATTTAAAAAAAATTAGATTTACCGCATCCATGCACAAGCTTTTCGACGATTTTCTGCAGGATAACGATGTTGAAGATTAACAACATAGAGAAGAGGAATTGCTGATATTGTTGGCAGTTTTTATAGAGGAATACTTGAATGTACTCAGGATATTTCCCATCAAATAATCATGAGATTTTTGTGGAAACTCAGTAATGAATCCATTTTCATCAAATTCAACTCCAAGCTTTTTCAATGTTTCTTCGGAAGTCGGGCTATAAAAATAAGTTACATGTAAATACACTATCCCAAAAACTTACATAATTTCTTTAACTATTTTGAACATAATACTTCCGGAAAAGTTTAATATGGGAATTCCTCTTAGATCAAGATTGTAAGCTTTGTTTTTAAATGGAAAATATCTAAAAAATAATAATAAACAAAATGACAAAAAATGTAAATAAACATACTTTTGCATTTCTTTGATGATAAGAATCCGGTTTCGATGTTCAAGTGTTTCCAGTGGATTTTCGACCATGTATTTCATCTTCCCACCATGAGGTCCAACAAGTGAATTAGTGCTTTCCAACTTTAAACAACTTTCCAAATGTTGCTTGAATCTATATGGTCGAGATGAATGGATTTGTTCAGTTGGAAAATCAAATAGAATAAATGATGGATTTGTTATTGTAGCATCTAATTCAACAATTTGATCATTTTTAGGTGTTTCTTCTTGTGTTGCTTCAATATTTTTCTTCTTTGGAGTAAAAATCAGATAATCACCATTTTTTACCCTTATTGGTTTTGGTTGAATCTTTTTCTTTTCTTCCACAACTTTTTCGTGTTTTTCGCCAGTAACTTTCAACAATGTTTGCTTCCAATATCGGTGTCCCCAAAATCTAAAAATACTGTAATTTTAAAACATATATGCAGATTTAATGAACTAACCGTGAACAAGCCAAGATGTTTACGACAACAATAAGACCAACAGCAATAATAATCCACATTGTTTCAGCTTTCATTGTTGAATCATTTGAAGTTGAAATTGTTGACGGCATTATTATTGTTGCTGTTGACGTTGGTGGAATCAATTTCTGTGAAGCAATCTTAAAAATTGATTATTATTATTAAGATAAAAGAAAAAAGAAAACTTACATTTGTTGAAAAACATTCGATTGTAGCATTTCTTTTTCCATCGCATATTTTCGGATCACAACTTGAACCTTCAACAATGCCAAAATTTGAATAACATTGATTGGAGCTTTTCACAGTATTTGATTTATCAGAACATAAAATAATATCATTGTTACTTTCATTTGCCCATATTTGAAATTTTAGTTCATTTTGTTTTAATTCAAATTCAAGAAGAACATCAGAATCTGCATCCAAGTCAACATCCAAAACACGTCCATCACGATTATTCAGATCAGCAGTTGCAAGAATAAATCCATTTTGAGTCACATTTGATAAATTCCGTTGACAGCGTTGACCCCAAGAAGTTAAACAAAAGAACACAAAAATAATAAATAAAAATTTGAAGGAAACCATTTTTTGAGAAAATAAAAAATGAATTCAACGAAGACGAAAGAGAAAAATGAAGAATAAAAATTGTATTTTATTCCTTTTTATACATAAATTTTTATCAGTAAATGCAAAATTATGCAAATTTATTTGAAAATAAAAACATGTTACCCAAGATAATTGATTATTTTTGCAGTAGCTAATATTTGATAAGGCTGAATCAGTGTTGGATGTTAAACCTTTTCGAGCACAAATTCGATGGAAAAACTGGGTCGAAAACTGAAAACTCGCCAACGCTGCACAGCGATTCGAATGTTGATTTTTTGGCAATGAGTCAAAAAAAATTTTTTCAAAAAAGAGCACTTTTGTAAAAAACTGTAATTAATTTTTAGTGAATTAAAATAATTTTTAATTATTTCTAGGGTAAAAAAGGATGAAAAATCTGATTTTTCCATGTATAATATACCCAAAAATATCAAATTTAAGGGTTTTTTGGACCTGTTGAAAATGACCCTTATTAGAAAATCTATTAACTCTTTTTTTTTTGCTATTTTTATTTTCACCAATACCATTAAAATGTTCAGCAGGTCCTGTTTCATAAAAGTACGGTAAATTTTTTTTATCCGAGTGAACAAAAAAATTTGCCGTCAACTTGAAGTTGATGCATGCGCCAACAACATGTCCAACATCAATTTTGTATCAAAAAAATGCTTTATGTGTTCAATTTATGCTTAAATAAACTAATTATTATCAAAAGAAAATGTTATAATCATCTGGAACAACTATCAACTCAATATATTCACTAAAACTACATTCAAAGTAATCAACATCCTCAACATCAAAAAATCAATAAAGATGAAGAAATATCATCGAACAATGATTCCTGAATGATTGCAAAAGTTATATGGAGCTGTTCCAACATATAAGTAAGTATTTTAAACATATATTTATATTCATTTTGTTATTTTAGATTAATTTATGCTTGCTAATGAATATGTATATATACTGTATTTTTTCAAAAATCATGATGCTTCTCAATTATATCAGAAAATGGTCCACAAAGTTTTTATAGATAACTAAGCATATATTAAATGACATTCAAGATATTTAAAGTACTTTGAAACTCTATTCTCTTAATATGCACGTGTACGACTATTTTGCTTAATTTTGACTGCAGTATACTGTATATTTATTCAAATAATTGATAACAACATATGAAAGCTCAAACAACATTTAAATATATATAAGTTGCAACAGAAACACAAATTTGTCAGAAAAAAAGAGTCATCCATGACTTTGAAAAAATACAGTATATATACATATTCATTAGCAAGCATAAATTAATCTAAAATAACAAAATGAATATAAATATATGTTTAAAATACTTACTTATATGTTGGAACAGCTCCATATAACTTTTGCAATCATTCAGGAATCATTGTTCGATGATATTTCTTCATCTTTATTGATTTTTTGATGTTGAGGATGTTGATTACTTTGAATGTAGTTTTAGTGAATATATTGAGTTGATAGTTGTTCCAGATGATTATAACATTTTCTTTTGATAATAATTAGTTTATTTAAGCATAAATTGAACACATAAAGCATTTTTTTGATACAAAATCATACGTCGAGAAGGGGGTCATTTTTTTAAAATTTGCTATCCGGTCCCTCTCAGCATGACTCTAAATTTTTCGGCGGCCGCGGAGCGGCCGCCGTCGGTCCCTATTTACATGACCCTATATTATTCCCGGCCGAGAACAATACATTAGATGCCAAAATCCTATTATTAGAGCGTATTTCCTTTCATCTTTTACCGCCTTCGGCGCAACATCAAAGGATTTTTTAAATTGTAACATATGTTTATGTTTCTGACTATAAGAGAAGCATAATATACAGTGTTTTCCGCGCATTTGTTTAAAACTTTTACTATACTATTGTATGAATACTAAAAATGTTTTTTTCATTTTGCTAATCCTAAAAAACTTTTTGGAAAACTTTTCAAAGGTGCCTCTATTATGAATAATGGGGTATGAGGGCTGTATCCTGGCGCCCCCTTCCACAACGCCAATAACAAACTGTATATATTTTTCTTATTTTGTTTATTTTTTCTTTCTTTATTTTTTTTTCAATGCAAAATGCATTTTACAAAATTCAAATTGACCAAGTGGTTGCTTAGATCGTCACAAAATTGTGTTATCTGAATTTAGTCATTTTTGTGATGATCTAAGCAACCACTTGGTCAATTTGAATTTTGTAAAATGCATTTTGCATTGAAAAAAAATAAAGATTTAAATGTTGACAATTTCGAGGAAAAATGTTCAAGATTTTTAACCATTTTCAACTTTTTCTTTGTTTTTTCCCAAAAATATATACAGGGTGTGCAAAAAAAAAGTGGACTCAACGTTTTTAACGAAAGTGGAAGGGCCCGAAAACCCAAGGGTAGGGGGAAATTAAACATGAAGGAGGGAAGTATTTGTCCCTACAGTATGACTGCCCGAACATTTTCGCTCCGGGAGTTCTGGGTCCGCCAACTTTTGAAACCCATGTTTTTTGGACTTTTTGTAGAACAAAGTTCCTACTCGAACCGAAGGTGGTCGAAAAAAACTGATGAGTGGTTCAGATAGCCCATGGATGGAACTCGTCGGTAGACAAAAATTTGGGTTCAAATAACTTTCGTGTCGAGACAGCCGAGCAAAAGAAAAAATGAATTCCGAGTTTTTTCGATTTTGGGTCAATTTTGATCAATCGGCCTGGCTTTTCTAGGACATCTGAAGGGGTAATATTTGTTTACAATAAACTTTGGCATATTTGGAACGTTTATGCAAAATATTGGACAAATCCGAAAAAATCAATATTTAAGCAGCCATAATTTGTAGTTGCAAGTAGCAGGCGATAAATATAAAATATAATTTAAAAGTATTATATAGAGTAAAATTGCGTAAAAAACATTTTCAAGTAACACACGTAACATTATTTTATTAATTATAGCAAAAAAACGTAATTCGAAATTTTGACTCTAATACCGTATACCTCAAGTTGCCATTTTCGAAGATCGAAAAAATTTTTTGTTTCGGATTTCGGTTTTCTCGAGTAGAAATGGTCAAAAATATCCCAAAGTTTATTGTAAACAAATATTACCCCTTCAGATGTCCTAGAAAAGCCAGGCCGATTGATCAAAATTGACCCAAAATCGAAAAAACTCGGAATTCATTTTTTCTTTTGCTCGGCTGTCTCGACACGAAAGTTATTTGAACCCAAATTTTTGTCTACCGACGAGTTCCATCCATGGGCTATCTGAACCACTCATCAGTTTTTTTCGACCACCTTCGGTTCGAGTAGGAACTTTGTTCTACAAAAAGTCCAAAAAACATGGGTTTCAAAAGTTGGCGGACCCAGAACTCCCGGAGCGAAAATGTTCGGGCAGTCATACTGTAGGGACAAATACTTCCCTCCTTCATGTTTAATTTCCCCCTACCCTTGGGTTTTCGGGCCCTTCCACTTTCGTTAAAAACGTTGAGTCCACTTTTTTTTTGCACACCCTGTATTATATATATTTCATAGTGTTTTTAGACTTTATACTTACACTGGCAATCGAAACTTCTGTTTTTGTTTTAACTAAGACATTTTACCGGCTAAAAGCTAAACAACGTAGAAACACTTTAAAAAGAAAATTTAAGAAGTACTAAAAACCTTAAGAATCACTAACTAAACCGATCAGTAATAATCCCCTTTGGCATTTTGACTGTGAAACCCTGAGGAAACCCTAAGAAACACTAAGGAACCCTAAGGGACTGTCCAGAAATCACGTGACCAAGGCAAGGGGGGGGGAGGGGGTTACTCAAATTGTCACGAGCTTTGATGTTTTCGGTAAAATACTTTGATGTTTGGTCACAGAGGGGGGAGGGGGTCCAAAAACCTTGATTTTTTGGTCACGTGATTTCTGGACGATCCCTAAGAACTCACAGCTTAGTACATGGGGGATTGGGGTAAATCCAAGGCCGTACCCAGAAAAAATTTTCGAGGGGGGCTCATCGATTTTGGGGGGGGGGGGGGGGGCTAACCTTTGATCTTTTGCTGCCGCTAACACGAAGCGGCAAAAGATCAAAGGAAATTCCTCAATTTCGGGGGGGGGGGCTGAAGCCCCCAAAGCCACCCCCCTAAATACGGCCTTGGGTAAATCACATAAGATATAACGCGCCGCCAATCATATGTCCCAACAAAAAACAACGATGTTTAAAGGTTTTCCATTTTGCTAAGTCGAAAACAGAAAAATCAGTTAATTTTAACTTATCCAAAATTGTTTAACAAATTGGATAAAAAACAGATTTCCATTTGAAAAGCTAAAGACATTCACAAAACTCACAATATTTTAATTTTCTGGAAATCTTTAACAAAACGTTAAAAAAATGGAATTTTAAATTTATTTGTTATTGATGTTCTTAACAAAAAAAGTTTATTTATAATGTTTTTCTTTTTTGTTAAGCTTCCCTTAGAAAAGACTTTTCTTAACAAAAGACAGAAATGTTTTTTGTTAAGAACGCCTTAGGAATGCTTAACAAAAGACAGAAATGTTTTTTGTTAAGGATTTTTTTAAACCGTCGCCGCTGGGGATCGAACTTCTGTGTTTTTGTTTCAGTCTAATGTTTTACCCACTGCGCCATCAAACAACTGGAAAAATCTTTTCATTTGTGCTTATATTGAAAACGCTTTTTGGCATCTTTCGCCAATGCCAAAAAAACAAAAGGCTTTTTTTCTTTTTATTTTAACGTTTGCTTTTTTTTAAAACAAACCGGTGTCGTTTTTAATTAATTGTTTATGCTAAGAAAATGTATTGTTTAATATTTTTTTAAATGTTTGTTGAAAAAATTTTATGCAAAAACATTAAATGATAAAAGAATTTGAAAATTTTTGTCCAAATTGAAATTATTCTGGAATTTTTGGAAGTCTTTGACTGGGAGTCACTGGTGATGGTGGAACTGATGTTGCTTTTCTTTTACGTGGCTTTGATAGTGTTAAAGTTTTTTGAGCTTTTTGTTGCCATTGCACTGTTACAGCCTTTGATAATTCTTCCTTACACCTTGCAGCAATATTTGCATTTTTTGTTGCAATTGTAATTTTTGGGCATTCAAATATTTGATTTGTTGCTGCAGAAATTACTAAATCAATCCCTAAATATAACTTTTTTTATTTACAAATTTCACAAAATTTATTTATTATACTTACATTCTGCCGGTGGTTCATGAATTAAACAAGAACTTTTATCTTCAGAAAATTTTAAAAGAGAAGCAATATCTCTCATATTCATTACATTTCCAATTTCTATCGATTTTTCATCAGCTTTATTTTGAAGACATGTGTATTCCATGATACTGGAATACCTTGGCCAAGTTTATCATCATTTTTGTATTCAAAATCCAAAATTATGCAGTTTTGTGGTAATTAAAAAGATTGCCATTCAAAACGCTAAAAAAATTCAATAAGGGGCATAAATCAACGATAACTTACTCCGAAACAAATAATTATTTGATAATTTTTTATATCTGCCAAATGTTCGAGATGTTGAAATTGAATGCTGTTAATGTCGTTCAAAAATGATGAAATATTTTCTTTTGCTTTTTCAGTATCAAAATTATCTAGTCTCGTTAGTTGTTTTTGGATTCTGAAGCAATAAAATCAAAAAAAATTTGGAAGTATTGTAACTCACGATCTATTAGAAAGTAAAAAATGAACTTGTTCTGGAGTTACATCAACATGAAGACCAAAAGCAGTAATGGATTCTTCAAAAGTTCCAGAATATTTGATTCCTGAATTTTGGATGTTCACTGTTTTTCTTTAAATAAAATATATTAGTATTGATTTGACTAACGAAATCTAAAAATTAAATATAAACTTTAGATTTTTAAAAAGTATATTTGAACTTACTTTATCAGCTGCAAGGACAAAACAGGGATTCAGCGTTTAAAAAACAGCAATTCGATGCACAAAAATTAAAGAAGAAAGAAAAAAATTAATCAAAACGATTTATGCCATTTGTAGCAAAACCTCAAGCTTTCTTTTTGAGTCCTCGGCCTTTTTTACTATCGATTTTTTTTATTTTTTTCAAACTGCCTTTGATTTGCTAAAATAAATCAATTATTGGTTTGTTTGGCTAAATTGTGTAATTTTTATGTGATATTTAGAGTTTCATGTAATACTTTAATAATAGTTTTTTGATTTTAATCTCCTTTTTCAAATGTTACCGTATCTTTGTGTTTTCTTTTTTCAAATTTTAAAATCGAATTGTTACATTTTGAATTTGCATTTATAGCTATGGAAAACAAAGAATATTATGAAGACGATATAGATATTGAATTTAATGGTAATTTCAATTTTAAAATTCTGCTATCTGAAGAAGAAGAAGAGCAAATAAAACATAGCGGATGCAATGAAGCTTGCTGTCAACCCGTTAATAATGATCAATTTGTTGATGATAATCAAGTGGAAGAAAATTTTAATTTCTTTTAAAATATTAATTTGTGCAGCATCATTGAAAAACATGATTCATATTTGATAAAATTAAAAGAAAATGATAAAAAGCTGCAACCAGTTACTCCAATTCAACTTTTAAGCTGTCCATGTAAATGTGGTCAACGCTGTGATGTCCTTTTATCAACGTAGGATTATTTTTATATTAAACGGATAACTTTTATGTAACTAATGCTTTATGTTTTTATAGACAAGAAATTTGTCAGATGCGGATGACTTGGCCGCTTTTGTATAGTGACAGAATTGCTTGTCAATTTTATATAATCAAAACATTAATGATAAATAAAGAATTTAAGCCTTTTATAAAAGGTCACATTGTTTGCATAAATTTTTTTGTTGAAGAATCAGCTTCTACAGTCGACGAAATCGAAACTGATTCACCAGGTAAAACAAAATAGCTTTCGTTTTTTAAATAACACTTTAATGTCACAATTACTTTCAGCCGATGTTCCAATTGCAATTGCTGAAAACAATACAAGGAGATCATCGCGATTGAATTCTATTCCTGTACCCATTAATAGCCAAGAATCACGAAAAGGAAAAACTCAAGAACCTTCCAAATCTACAAAACGACAACGAAAACCTAATAATTCTGAATAAAACGAAGCATTTACATTAATTTTTAAAAATGCTTATTTGCATTTTTCATTACTTTTATCATTTAATGTTTTTGCATAAAATTTTTTCAACAAACATTTAAAAAAATATTAAACAATACATTTTCTTAGCATAAACAATTAATTAAAAACGACACCGGTTTGTTTTAAAAAAAAGCAAACGTTAAAATAAAAAGAAAAAAAGCCTTTTGTTTTTTTGGCATTGGCGAAAGATGCCAAAAAGCGTTTTCAATATAAGCACAAATGAAAAGATTTTTCCAGTTGTTTGATGGCGCAGTGGGTAAAACATTAGACTGAAACAAAAACACAGAAGTTCGATCCCCAGCGGCGACGGTTTAAAAAAATCCTTAACAAAAAACATTTCTGTCTTTTGTTAAGCATTCCTAAGGCGTTCTTAACAAAAAACATTTCTGTCTTTTGTTAAGAAAAGTCTTTTCTAAGGGAAGCTTAACAAAAAAGAAAAACATTATAAATAAACTTTTTTTGTTAAGAACATCAATAACAAATAAATTTAAAATTCCATTTTTTTAACGTTTTGTTAAAGATTTCCAGAAAATTAAAATATTGTGAGTTTTGTGAATGTCTTTAGCTTTTCAAATGGAAATCTGTTTTTTATCCAATTTGTTAAACAATTTTGGATAAGTTAAAATTAACTGATTTTTCTGTTTTCGACTTAGCAAAATGGAAAACCTTTAAACATCGTTGTTTTTTGTTGGGACATATGATTGGCGGCGCGTTATATCTTATGTGATTTACCCAAGGCCGTATTTAGGGGGGTGGCTTTGGGGGCTTCAGCCCCCCCCCCCCGAAATTGAGGAATTTCCTTTGATCTTTTGCCGCTTCGTGTTAGCGGCAGCAAAAGATCAAAGGTTAGCCCCACCCCCCCCCCAAAATCGATGAGCCCCCCTCGAAAATTTTTTCTGGGTACGGCCTTGGATTTACCCCAATCCCCCATGTACTAAGCTGTGAGTTCTTAGGGATCGTCCAGAAATCACGTGACCAAAAAATCAAGGTTTTTGGACCCCCTCCCCCCTCTGTGACCAAACATCAAAGTATTTTACCGAAAACATCAAAGCTCGTGACAATTTGAGTAACCCCCTCCCCCCCCCTTGCCTTGGTCACGTGATTTCTGGACAGTCCCTTAGGGTTCCTTAGTGTTTCTTAGGGTTTCCTCAGCACTGAAAAAAAAGTATGCTAAAAATACCCAAATTAGGACGATATTTACGCTTAAAAGGTGTAAATATAGATCTATTTTTGTTTAGGGGGAGACATTTTTCGCACCCATTTGACATAGGTTAACATTTACCCATTAAAAGATGATATTTACGCCTTTTAAGCGTAAATATCATCTTATCTTGTTAAGGGGGAGACAATTTTTGCACCCATTTTTTTCAGTGAGGGTTTCACAGTCAAAATGCCAAAGGGGATTATTACTGATCGGTTTAGTTAGTGATTCTTAAGGTTTTTAGCACTTCTTAAATTTTGTTTAAGTGTTTCTATGTTGTTTAACCCGGTAAAATTTCTTAGTTAAAACAAAAACTGAAGTTTCGATTGCTATTGTAAGTATAAAATCTAAAAACACTATGAAATATATATTTTTGGTGAAAAACCTTTTTCGGTGAAATATCTTTTTCGGTGAAATATCCTTTTGGGTGAAAAGTCTTTCTGTGAAAAGTTATACATTCTGAAACACACCGAAAAATTTCTAAATTTTTCTTAGTTTTATCTTCCAGATTTTGGTCGAAATCAGCTTACTCCCCCCTTTGCGACTTTTTCAAAATTTCTCGTCGGTCGGTCGGTCGGTGGGGGTCATTAAAATGACCCCTTCTCGATGTATGTACAAAATTGATGTTGGACATGTTGTTGGCGCATGCATCAACTTCAAGTTGACGGCAAATTTTTTTGTTCACTCGGATAAAAAAAATTTACCGTACTTTTATGAAACAGGACCTGCTGAACATTTTAATGGTATTGGTGAAAATAAAAATAGCAAAAAAAAAAGAGTTAATAGATTTTCTAATAAGGGTCATTTTCAACAGGTCCAAAAAATTCTTAAATTTGAGATTTTTATGGGTATATTATAGATGGAAAAATCAGATTTTTCGTCCTTTTTTACCCTAGAAACAATAAAAATGTAACTTCAGTTTACAGAAATTAAATCAGAGCAAAAACAAAAACTCTCTTTTTTTGCAAAAAAAAAATTTTGGCGTTTTTTTAAAAATCAACACGACAGTGTATTTTCGTTTCGCTGTGACGCTGGGTTGAATAAGTGCATAAACTTTGTTATATGTTTTAATTTGCATACGGCAAAATGTTCTATTATATTTTGGTAATTTACAGGGCTTCCATTTTTTTTAAACCACAAAGATATTTTCCATCTGAGACATTTGACAGGGAGGAAGGAAGTAGACAACTTTAATTAATGAAATTTATGTGAGAAATTTTAACAAATATAATTACTGTAAAAATCAAATATTAATATATCCTATTTTCGTTGTCCATAAATTTTTTGTGCCTCTTTTATATCTTCGTTTGAGAGCTTTGGCTCCACATAATTTCCATTCGAATCTATTGGAGTTGTGTAACCGGTGAACATCATAGAATTTATATTCCTTGAATTATGTAATCCCAAAACTTTTCCAACATTGTAAAGAGTTTCATAATAAAAATCTGTGAAATATTGATCAATTCTTTGTCCAACAACATTTATGGTTCTTGGCGAATCGATAAATAAATAAATTCTTTCATACGGTATTACAAAACCTGATCGATCTTCAAAAAGGGAATCTGCATCAGATAAAAGAAAAATTACTTTAATATCAGTGGATTGATTATCAACATTTTCAGTAAAATTTAATGGAATCACTGCTGACCAAGTATTGAATGCTTTGGAAATGGTATTTCTAAAGAAATAAAATAATGTTAGTAATAATAATTTTTAATGGAAGTGTCGACGACAAATCACTCCGTCCCTGAATCAGGCAAAAATGATGAAAAAATGCAACTACAAACGCGATCTCGACTTCTATCCAACCGATTTTTTATAGGGATACCGTTTTTTGGATCAAAAAATTGTTTGATACAAATAAAGAAAAAATTATGCAAAATTGATTCTCTAGACCCAAAAATGCTTCAGAATCCGCATTTTTTTGTGTCGAGAAAATCAATCACATTGTACTTGCTTGTCTTTGGATACTCCATTCAAAAAGTAATTAATTTTTATTACCGAACATCTTCTCGTGATATATTCATTGGATTACCAATAATAGAATATGTGACATTTTGGGCGTTCCATGGATTTGCTGAAAAACAAAATATATTATTTGGCAATTTTTTACAAAACATTTTTAATTTATCGCAAAAATCTACTTAAAAGCAGATTTTAGCTATAAAACGTTTGCTATAAATCTTCCGATATTTTAGAGATCAATATTTTTTTGTCTTTTTTATCTAAACTTTTTTTTTATTTTTAAAACATTTGTTGCATCTCCGAAGAAAAAAAAATGTTTTAGCTTTAAAAAAACATTTATTTAAAAATAAGAAAAAAAGGGATCTTTAAAACAATTGTTTGCAAAAAAAAGATATCATTTGGTTCTTTTTTTCATCACAGATTTATTTGAATTTTTTAGATTTCTTTTAAATAAGCTGCAAAAAATGAGATATTAAAAAAAACAGATTTTAGCCTAAAAAAGGAATAATTGTTAAAGGGAATCTCAAAAAATGAAAAAAATTTTTATCAAGTTTGAAGTAGGAACAGAAGCACAATATAAAAAAACAAAGTTCCTGAATTTAACCACTTTGTGTAGGGGGCGCAGAGTGAAAAATAAATTTTCGATTTTGCTATTGATTTTTATATATTCGGATAGTTCCGGATCTTCGTCATCTGATAAAATAATTTTTTTGAATTTATTTTCAGTATTGTAAGAATTGTGAAGCATCTCCCAGACTATTAAAAAATTGATTTGCAGGTTTTTGTGCAGTCCTGTGGCAGGAAGGTTGCAGACTCTGCGCAGCTCCTGCATGGTTCCTGCAACAAAATATATAATATAGACAAAATTTGTTGCAGGAGGCCGCAGACTCTGCGCAGATTCTGCATTTTGCAGGAAAATATTTTATGTCTGCACTCGATTGCAGGAACTGCGCAGAATCTGCTTTTTTTGCAGTCCGCAGGTAGAACCTGCAATTTGCAGACTTTTGAGCCTGGGGTTGACTGTTGGCTGCGCGCGTTTAACCACTATGCTTCCGGGCCAAAACCCATTCTCCGAAATTTTTTTCGCTCCCATGAAAAACGGAAGCATAGTGGTTAAACGCGCGCAGCCAACAGTCAACGTGCGGCAATAAGAGAGGTTCGATTCCCCTAGAGTGCAAAAAAAATTAATATTTTTTTGTGTTTAAATAAATTAATTTGTGCCACATTAATATTGTCTCACTCATTAAAGATTAGAATTAGTTTTTTGCATTTTTTAAATTTTTTTTTGCCCTGGAGGGGAATCGAACCTCTCCCATCTCTGCACCTTGACTGTTGGCTGCGCGCGTTTAACCACTATGCTTCCGGGCCAAAAGCAATTCTACGAAATTTTTTTCGCTGCCACTCGTTTTGCATTTTTTTTGGGAAAAAGAATGACGCTGCTGAGCCCCCTAACTTTGTGCATTTAAAATTTTTATAAATCTCTCTGTTGTTGGTCCAACTTTTATATTAAAAAGGTTTTTTTATATGTAATTAATTTACTTACCATTTGAAGTTGGGGCACCATCAATTCCTCTAAATTCCAGTAAAAAAATAGTTAACAAAAAAGTAATAAACATTGAAAATTTACACATTTCATAAACTTAAAAATTGTATTAATTTAATAATTATCCCCACAAAAATATTTTAAATATTTTATTACTTTTTATATTCCAGATTTTTCGCAGCTACAACAATTTTTCAAAGTAGAAAAAACAGCAAAAGAACACTGTTATTTTTTGTTTAATTTAACTTTTTTGTTTGAAAAATAAATTTTTCCTTTAATTTTTTTACAATCACAAGTTTTAAAAACAAACAAAAAATTTGGTATTTTCTTTTTTAATACGTTTTCAAAAGTTTTTCGTTAAAAAATTTGTACAAACTTAAAAATAAGTTCCACGAACTTAAAAGATAAACACGTCTTTAAACAAATAATAATGGAAGTCAGTTTTGAAGGAGAGTTGGAGAAAAATAGATGATAAACATACATACATAAAAATATTTAAAAAAAATTGTTTTTTCATGAATCATCTTCGGATACCGTACATTTACCAATGGTACGCCTACACATAAAGTTGAATGAAAGTTAGGCACAGAAAAAAAACAGTTTTCAGCATAAAATGTTAATTAATTAATTATGAAAAGCTTTTAATATATAAATATTTTGGTTCAAAATATTTTTTTCTCGAATACAGTAAGCGTTTAAATTTAAGTAATTGGTAAAATGTTGAAATATCACAACAATTTTATAAATTTTTAGCAAATTTCTTTCAAATATTAAATTTATTTTTTATTTTAAACAAAATTTTTAGCAGAAAAATGTTTTATTTTTTTAAACCGATTTATAACATTTTATTACTGTGAAAAATACCCATAAAAAAGAAAAAAAAAGCATTAAACATTATCAGGTCGACGAGAATGATCGATTCCATTTGGATCAATCCATAACTTTCCAGTTAAAGCTTCTTTCAATTTATTATCTGATCCAATTACAACCCCTCGATCGGACACTATTTCATATCCATCAACAAGTTTCATGACATTTCCTTTAAAAAAAAAACGATTATTTAAGTGTAAATTTGCATAAAAAATATTTTTACCTGTTGCAATATCATGTGTAAAAACTGTAACATATACCATTTCATTTGGTGGAGCTTGAGGATTAAAAGCTTTAAAAGCTCCAGTCACAATTTCTGTGAATGGGGTCCCAGATGGAATTTCTGTCATATTCCATTTTGCTAAAATATTTAAATATATATATATATACGGATTTTTTTGGCTTTATATCAAAAATCTTACACTTTTGTGCAGTTTGAAAGAATTCAAATGTAATAGTTCGAAGATATTCTCGATCTTTTTGTACCATGGCATATGCGGTATATGGTCCACCATTTGCAACATGTGTGGTATCAACTAAAAAACATTTATCAATTATTTCATTATATTATTTGACAACTTTTTGATCTCGTTTTTCCACCATATATTTCTTGAACATTTGTAATATCGGTTGTGACAAGGCTAGGCTCCATATATTTTCCTTCTGAATCCATGGATGTAAAATATATGGGTGCCATAATTGAACCAAAATCTCTTATATGATCTAATCCTAAAACATGCCCAGCTTCATGAAGAGCAACCCAATATATATCTCTTAGTGTTGTATTCGTAATCATATCAGATCTGATATATCTTTTAAAAATTTCATCATCATCAAAATGTAAAATTCCTTTAATATTGGCATGACCCAATTCTCCGTCTGGACCATCAAAAGGCTTTCCATCACCATGTTCCATGCGACCAAAGCGAATTTTTATATCTGCTTCAAATTCTGTTGCCACCTCTTTAAATTGTCGAGGAATATGATCTGACCAAGTATCAAAAACTTCTCGCATTGTTCTCCTACAAAAATTAATTGCTAATAAAAAATATGTTGGATTATTATCATCTTGGATGTTTCCTTTGAAAAATGCTATATTATGGAAATTTCGTTCAGTGCTAACAAAATTTCCATAAACTTCCAAAAAATGAGGAAGCGGACGTTTGAATACATTTTTGGGTCTCGCAACGACTAATCAATTTATTTTTAAGTCCCGGTCCGTTTCCCCTTAAAACTTGCCCTGTCCCAGTCCCGTCAGCGGGACTAAGATTATTTCCTGAATTGTGTTTTAATATAATTTTTTTTCAAACCAAAAAAACAGGACTGTCTGTCGCGACGTCTTGGCTACTTTAAAACTACTAACTCGGATTGTTACAGTAATTTTACGTACTTTAAAACATCATATGAAAATCGAGTAGATGAATTTGAAATTGAATATGTGACTGTTTGATTTCTCCATGGAACAACTAAAATACAGTATTTTAAAAGGATAGAAGGAAAAAATTGCAAAGCAGTAAAATTAGACGCCAATGAATTGAGGGATGTGATTAATTAAATTTCAAAATATGTTTATCCCGAGCAGTGAACGGCGACCCAGCCGGGTCGATCGACCTAATTTACCCGACCCGGAAAGTTTCTTGACATAGTTTTTGACCCCGTGACACGACATTTTTTGAAGCTAATATCTATATAAATTTTGCCAGGTAAATTTTACCATAGATGGAAACAGGGATGTGCGGAAGTAACTTTTCTAAACGAAACGGAAGTTCAAAAAAAAGGAGGAATCCCGGTTTTTACGGAATCGGAAGTTTTTAAAAATTTTAAAACGTTTTTGGTGTTTCAAAAAGCCTTTTGCGGATAAATAACTAACTTTTAACCTGGGTGTCATCCATGGAGTTATTTTTAGCCCTCGGATCCCCCGAGCACCCTCCTTTTCTTTTTCATGAATTAGTCTCTGGATGGGGTCGAACCTGGAAGTTAGTTAGGGCACTTCTTTAGAATCCCCCCCCCCATACGCGTGAAATTTTTTTTCATTCTTTTTTTCACAAAAATGCAAGTGATTTTTCATTTTTTTGGCGAAGTGTTGAGTATAAAAAACAATGAAAAAAAGGAAAAAGAAAAATGAAAAAAAATTTCACACGCTTGGGGGGGGGGGGGGGGGAATTGTAAAAAGTACCGAAGTTAGCAGGTCGAAAGCCCAGCGCTAATCACTGCGCCACTGCGTCGGCAATCTCTAATATTATAAGCTAACCCTTTAAAACCCCCCAAAAGCAAAACGTACGGTCCATATTTCGAACATTAAAAATATCACTTCGACCACATCGTGGTTTACCAATTATTTTTACTGTTGCTGCATCTACCTCTCCTGTTGGCTTTAAACCAAGTAATTTTTGGCATCTATTTATGGCATCTTTTAAATATTTTCCTGATGCCGGTGATGCAAGTTCTCGATCAGTGATATAATCATATTTTTTTAAATATGCCTTAAAAAATTATTTTATTTTAACTTTTTACACAATTTTTTTCCTACAATAAATTTTCAAAAACTTACAACAGCATTTTCAGCGTCAGATCTTTTTTGTCGAGCTTTTGAATAATCTGCCAAATAAAAAGCATTAATTGAAAATGTAAAAAATGTAAAAAATAGTATTAAATTAATGTATAACATTTTAAAAAAAACAACTTTGTAAAATTTTAAAAAATCTCTAGAAATAAGTTTTTAGCTCTGTTTTATTGCGTGTTTTTAGCTTTAAAAAACTAAAAATGAAGGTACTTAATATTTAAAATACCTTGCAACAAAGTAAACAAAACTAAACAATTAAATATGAATTCGAACGTCAATCTTCATCATTGAATACAACTTTTTGTAGTTCAAGTATGACAAAAACACTATGAGTAAAACAACCACATTGCTTCATTTTAGTGTATCTTCATTTTAGTTAAGTCTAAAACAAATACAAGAAATTTTTACATTGTTTGCGTTTTCAGAAAAACGGTAAGTACGCAGCAAGTATTGAAGTATTATTTTGAAAAGGTAAAGTTATTTTTCCCCGTTCCTTGAAATTTTGACATCAAACTTTAAACAAAACACAGCGGAATTTTTTGGAAATAGAAATGAAAACTCCAAACTTTTGCTGCCATTTTTTCAAATTTGCTCATTTTTTCAGGCAAGTTCTTGATAGCCCTTATCAACATTTTTGGTTTCAATTATAGCATTTGGATGTGATGCTGCCGAATTATAGCTCGCCGAAAAACGTAATTTTTCATTCCTATTTCCCAAATTCTCCAATAACGATTCCGCCGTGAAGATATCATCTTTATATATTTGTAAATTCTTGAATTTTGTCAAAATTATCAAAATTAATAAATGAAATATATTTTAAAATGCTTTTAAAAACAAATTGTGGTTTTCGTTTTAGCTGAAGTTCCTTCGGAACCGAATAACTCCATAGCTATTCTTTTACTTTTGTAGTACTACAGCATGAAAAAATATTTGTAAATTCTTGAATTTTGTCAAAATTATCAAAAGAATTAAATGAAATATATTTTAAAATGCTATTAAAAATAAATTGTGGTTTTCGTTTTAGCTGAAGTTCCTTCGGAACCGAATAACTCCATAGCTATTCTTTTACTTTTGTAGTACTACAGCATGAAAAAATATTTGTAAATTCTTGAATTTTGTCAAAATTATCAAAAGAATTAAATGAAATATATTTTAAAATGCTATTAAAAATAAATTGTGGTTTTCGTTTTAGCTGAAGTTCCTTCGGAACCGAATAACTCCATAGCTATTCTTTTACTTTTGTAGTACTACATCATGAAAAAATATTTGTAAATTCTTGAATTTTGTCAAAATTATCAAAAAAATTAAATGAAATATATTTTAAAATGCTTTTAAAAACAAATTGTGGTTATCGTTTTAGCTGAAGTTCCTTCGGAACCGAATAACTCCATAGCTATTCTTTTACTTTTGTAGTACTACATCATGAAAAAATATTTGTAAATTCTTGAATTTTGTCAAAATTATCAAAAGAATTAAATGAAATATATTTTAAAATGCTATTAAAAATAAATTGTGGTTTTCGTTTTAGCTGAAGTTCCTTCGGAACCGAATAACTCCATAGCGATTATTTTACTTTTGTAGTACTACAGCATGAAAAAATATTTGTAAATTCTTGAATTTTGTCAAAATTATCAAAAGAATTAAATGAAATATATTTTAAAATGCTATTAAAAATAAATTGTGGTTTTCGTTTTAGCTGAAGTTCCTTCGGAACCGAATAACTCCATAGCTATTCTTTTACTTTTGTAGTACTACAGCATGAAAAAATATTTGTAAATTCTTGAATTTTGTCAAAATTATCAAAAGAATTAAATGAAATATATTTTAAAATGCTATTAAAAATAAATTGTGGTTTTCGTTTTAGCTGAAGTTCCTTCGGAACCGAATAACTCCATAGCGATTATTTTACTTTTGTAGTACTACATCATGAAAAAATATTTGTAAATTCTTGAATTTTGTCAAAATTATCAAAAAAATTAAATGAAATATATTTTAAAATGCTTTTAAAAACAAATTGTGGTTATCGTTTTAGCTGAAGTTCCTTCGGAACCGAATAACTCCATAGCGATTATTTTACTTTTGTAGTACTACAGCATGAAAAAATATTTGTAAATTCTTGAATTTTGTCAAAATTATCAAAAAAATTAAATGAAATATATTTTAAAATGCTTTTAAAAACAAATTGTGGTTATCGTTTTAGCTGAAGTTCCTTCGGAACCGAATAACTCCATAGCGATTATTTTACTTTTGTAGTACTACAGCATGAAAAAATATTTGTAAATTCTTGAATTTTGTCAAAATTATCAAAAAAATTAAATGAAATATATTTTAAAATGCTATTAAAAATAAATTGTGGTTTTCGTTTTAGCTGAAGTTCCTTCGGAACCGAATAACTCCATAGCGATTATTTTACTTTTGTAGTACTACATCATGAAAAAATATTTGTAAATTCTTGAATTTTGTCAAAATTATCAAAAGAATTAAATGAAATATATTTTAAAATGCTATTAAAAATAAATTGTGGTTTTCGTTTTAGCTGAAGTTCCTTCGGAACCGAATAACTCCATAGCTATTCTTTTACTTTTGTAGTACTACAGCATGAAAAAATATTTGTAAATTCTTGAATTTTGTCAAAATTATCAAAAGAATTAAATGAAATATATTTTAAAATGCTATTAAAAATAAATTGTGGTTTTCGTTTTAGCTGAAGTTCCTTCGGAACCGAATAACTCCATAGCGATTATTTTACTTTTGTAGTACTACATCATGAAAAAATATTTGTAAATTCTTGAATTTTGTCAAAATTATCAAAAAAATTAAATGAAATATATTTTAAAATGCTTTTAAAAACAAATTGTGGTTATCGTTTTAGCTGAAGTTCCTTCGGAACCGAATAACTCCATAGCGATTATTTTACTTTTGTAGTACTACAGCATGAAAAAATATTTGTAAATTCTTGAATTTTGTCAAAATTATCAAAAAAATTAAATGAAATATATTTTAAAATGCTTTTAAAAACAAATTGTGGTTATCGTTTTAGCTGAAGTTCCTTCGGAACCGAATAACTCCATAGCGATTATTTTACTTTTGTAGTACTACAGCATGAAAAAATATTTGTAAATTCTTGAATTTTGTCAAAATTATCAAAAGAATTAAATGAAATATATTTTAAAATGCTATTAAAAATAAATTGTGGTTTTCGTTTTAGCTGAAGTTCCTTCGGAACCGAATAACTCCATAGCTATTCTTTTACTTTTGTAGTACTACAGCATGAAAAAATATTTGTAAATTCTTGAATTTTGTCAAAATTATCAAAAAAATTAAATGAAATATATTTTAAAATGCTATTAAAAATAAATTGTGGTTTTCGTTTTAGCTGAAGTTCCTTCGGAACCGAATAACTCTATAGCGATTATTTTACTTTTGTAGTGCTACAGCATGAAAAGAAAATTTATAAATTCTTAAATTTTGTGTTATTTGCAAATGTAACAAATGGAATATATTTTAAAATGCTATTAAAAATAAATTGTGGTTTTCGTTTTAGCTGAAGTTCCTTCGGAACCGAATAACTCCATAGCTATTCTTTTACTTTTGTAGTACTACAGCATGAAAAAATATTTGTAAATTCTTGAATTTTGTCAAAATTATCAAAAGTAATAAATGAAATATATTTTAAAATGCTATTAAAAATAAATTGTGGTTTTCGTTTTAGCTGAAGTTCCTTCGGAACCGAATAACTCCATAGCTATTCTTTTACTTTTGTAGTACTACAGCATGAAAAAATATTTGTAAATTCTTGAATTTTGTCAAAATTATCAAAAGTAATAAATGAAATATATTTTAAAATGCTATTAAAAACAAATTGTGTTTTTCGTTTTAGCTGAAGTTCCTTCGGAACCGAATAACTCCATAGCTATTCTTTTACTTTTGTAGTACTACATCATGAAAAAATATTTGTAAATTCTTGAATTTTGTCAAAATTATCAAAAAAATTAAATGAAATATATTTTAAAATGCTATTAAAAATAAATTGTGGTTTTCGTTTTAGCTGAAGTTCCTTCGGAACCGAATAACTCCATAGCTATTCTTTTACTTTTGTAGTACTACAGCATGAAAAAATATTTGTAAATTCTTGAATTTTGTCAAAATTATCAAAAGAATTAAATGAAATATATTTTAAAATGCTATTAAAAATAAATTGTGGTTTTCGTTTTAGCTGAAGTTCCTTCGGAACCGAATAACTCCATAGCGATTATTTTACTTTTGTAGTACTACATCATGAAAAAATATTTGTAAATTCTTGAATTTTGTCAAAATTATCAAAAGAATTAAATGAAATATATTTTAAAATGTTATTAAAAATAAATTGTGTTTTTCGTTTTAGCTGAAGTTCCTTCGGAACCGAATAACTCTATAGCGATTATTTTACTTTTGTAGTGCTACAGCATGAAAAGAAAATTTATAAATTCTTAAATTTTGTGTTATTTGCAAATGTAACAAATGGAATATGTTTTAAAATGCTATTAAAAACAAATTGTGGTTTTCGTTTTAGCTGAAGTTCCTTCGGAACCGAATAACTCCATAGCTATTCTTTTACTTTTGTAGTACTACATCATGAAAAAATATTTGTAAATTCTTGAATTTTGTCAAAATTATCAAAAGAATTAAATGAAATATATTTTAAAATGCTATTAAAAATAAATTGTGGTTTTCGTTTTAGCTGAAGTTCCTTCGGAACCGAATAACTCCATAGCTATTCTTTTACTTTTGTAGTACTACAGCATGAAAAAATATTTGTAAATTCTTGAATTTTGTCAAAATTATCAAAAAAATTAAATGAAATATATTTTAAAATGCTATTAAAAATAAATTGTGGTTTTCGTTTTAGCTGAAGTTCCTTCGGAACCGAATAACTCCATAGCTATTCTTTTACTTTTGTAGTACTACAGCATGAAAAAATATTTGTAAATTCTTGAATTTTGTCAAAATTATCAAAAGTAATAAATGAAATATATTTTAAAATGCTATTAAAAATAAATTGTGGTTTTCGTTTTAGCTGAAGTTCCTTCGGAACCGAATAACTCCATAGCTATTCTTTTACTTTTGTAGTACTACATCATGAAAAAATATTTGTAAATTCTTGAATTTTGTCAAAATTATCAAAAGTAATAAATGAAATATATTTTAAAATGCTATTAAAAACAAATTGTGTTTTTCGTTTTAGCTGAAGTTCCTTCGGAACCGAATAACTCCATAGCTATTCTTTTACTTTTGTAGTACTACATCATGAAAAAATATTTGTAAATTCTTGAATTTTGTCAAAATTATCAAAAAAATTAAATGAAATATATTTTAAAATGCTATTAAAAATAAATTGTGGTTTTCGTTTTAGCTGAAGTTCCTTCGGAACCGAATAACTCCATAGCTATTCTTTTACTTTTGTAGTACTACAGCATGAAAAAATATTTGTAAATTCTTGAATTTTGTCAAAATTATCAAAAGAATTAAATGAAATATATTTTAAAATGCTATTAAAAATAAATTGTGGTTTTCGTTTTAGCTGAAGTTCCTTCGGAACCGAATAACTCCATAGCGATTATTTTACTTTTGTAGTACTACATCATGAAAAAATATTTGTAAATTCTTGAATTTTGTCAAAATTATCAAAAGAATTAAATGAAATATATTTTAAAATGTTATTAAAAATAAATTGTGTTTTTCGTTTTAGCTGAAGTTCCTTCGGAACCGAATAACTCCATAGCGATTATTTTACTTTTGTAGTGCTACAGCATGAAAAGAAAATTTATAAATTCTTAAATTTTGTGTTATTTGCAAATGTAACAAATGTAATATGTTTTAAAATGCTATTAAAAACAAATTGTGGTTTTCGTTTTAGCTGAAGTTCCTTCGGAACCGAATAACTCCATAGCTATTCTTTTACTTTTGTAGTACTACATCATGAAAAAATATTTGTAAATTCTTGAATTTTGTCAAAATTATCAAAAAAATTAAATGAAATATATTTTAAAATGCTATTAAAAATAAATTGTGGTTTTCGTTTTAGCTGAAGTTCCTTCGGAACCGAATAACTCCATAGCTATTCTTTTACTTTTGTAGTACTACATCATGAAAAAATATTTGTAAATTCTTGAATTTTGTCAAAATTATCAAAAAAATTAAATGAAATATATTTTAAAATGCTATTAAAAATAAATTGTGGTTTTCGTTTTAGCTGAAGTTCCTTCGGAACCGAATAACTCCATAGCTATTCTTTTACTTTTGTAGTACTACAGCATGAAAAAATATTTGTAAATTCTTGAATTTTGTCAAAATTATCAAAAGAATTAAATGAAATATATTTTAAAATGCTATTAAAAATAAATTGTGGTTTTCGTTTTAGCTGAAGTTCCTTCGGAACCGAATAACTCCATAGCGATTATTTTACTTTTGTAGTACTACATCATGAAAAAATATTTGTAAATTCTTGAATTTTGTCAAAATTATCAAAAAAATTAAATGAAATATATTTTAAAATGCTATTAAAAATAAATTGTGGTTTTCGTTTTAGCTGAAGTTCCTTCGGAACCGAATAACTCCATAGCTATTCTTTTACTTTTGTAGTACTACAGCATGAAAAAATATTTGTAAATTCTTGAATTTTGTCAAAATTATCAAAAGTAATAAATGAAATATATTTTAAAATGCTATTAAAAACAAATTGTGTTTTTCGTTTTAGCTGAAGTTCCTTCGGAACCGAATAACTCCATAGCTATTCTTTTACTTTTGTAGTACTACATCATGAAAAAATATTTGTAAATTCTTGAATTTTGTCAAAATTATCAAAAAAATTAAATGAAATATATTTTAAAATGCTATTAAAAATAAATTGTGGTTTTCGTTTTAGCTGAAGTTCCTTCGGAACCGAATAACTCCATAGCTATTCTTTTACTTTTGTAGTACTACAGCATGAAAAAATATTTGTAAATTCTTGAATTTTGTCAAAATTATCAAAAGAATTAAATGAAATATATTTTAAAATGCTATTAAAAATAAATTGTGGTTTTCGTTTTAGCTGAAGTTCCTTCGGAACCGAATAACTCCATAGCGATTATTTTACTTTTGTAGTACTACATCATGAAAAAATATTTGTAAATTCTTGAATTTTGTCAAAATTATCAAAAAAATTAAATGAAATATATTTTAAAATGCTTTTAAAAACAAATTGTGGTTATCGTTTTAGCTGAAGTTCCTTCGGAACCGAATAACTCCATAGCGATTATTTTACTTTTGTAGTACTACAGCATGAAAAAATATTTGTAAATTCTTGAATTTTGTCAAAATTATCAAAAAAATTAAATGAAATATATTTTAAAATGCTTTTAAAAACAAATTGTGGTTATCGTTTTAGCTGAAGTTCCTTCGGAACCGAATAACTCCATAGCTATTCTTTTACTTTTGTAGTACTACAGCATGAAAAAATATTTGTAAATTCTTGAATTTTGTCAAAATTATCAAAAAAATTAAATGAAATATATTTTAAAATGCTTTTAAAAACAAATTGTGGTTATCGTTTTAGCTGAAGTTCCTTCGGAACCGAATAACTCCATAGCGATTATTTTACTTTTGTAGTACTACAGCATGAAAAAATATTTGTAAATTCTTAAATTTTGTGTTATTTGCAAATGTAACAAATGGAATATGTTTTAAAATGCTATTAAAAACAAATTGTGGTTTTCGTTTTAGCTGAAGTTCCTTCGGAACCGAATAACTCCATAGCGATTATTTTACTTTTGTAGTACTACAGCATGAAAAGAAAATTTATAAATTCTTAAATTTTGTGTTATTTGCAAATGTAACAAATGGAATATGTTTTAAAATGCTATTAAAAACAAATTGTGGTTTTCGTTTTAGCTGAAGTTCCTTCGGAACCGAATAACTCCATAGCGATTATTTTACTTTTGTAGTACTACAGCATGAAAAGAAAATTTATAAATTCTTAAATTTTGTGTTATTTGCAAATGTAACAAATGGAATATGTTTTAAAATGCTATTAAAAACAAATTGTGGTTTTCGTTTTAGCTGAAGTTCCTTCGGAACCGAATAACTCCATAGCGATTATTTTACTTTTGTAGTACTACAGCATGAAAAATTATTTGTAAATTCTTGAATTTTGTGTTATTTGCAAATGTAACAAATGGAATATGTTTTAAAATGCTATTCAAAACAAATTGTGGTTTTCGTTTTAGCTGAAGTTCCTTCGGAACCGAATAACTCCATAGCGATTATTTTACTTTTGTAGTACTACAGCATGAAAAAATATATGTAAATTCTTAAATTTTGTGTTATTTGCAAATGTAACAAATGGAATATGTTTTAAAATGCTATTCAAAACAAATTGTGGTTTTCGTTTTAGCTGAAGTTCCTTCGGAACCGAATAACTCCATAGCGATTATTTTACTTTTGTAGTACTACAGCATGAAAAATTATTTGTAAATTCTTGAATTTTGTGTTATTTGCAAATGTAACAAATGGAATATGTTTTAAAATGCTATTCAAAACAAATTGTGGTTTTCGTTTTAGCTGAAGTTCCTTCGGAACCGAATAACTCCATAGCGATTATTTTACTTTTGTAGTACTACAGCATGAAAAATTATTTGTAAATTCTTGAATTTTGTGTTATTTGCAAATGTAACAAATGGAATATGTTTTAAAATGCTATTCAAAACAAATTGTGGTTTTCGTTTTAGCTGAAGTTCCTTCGGAACCGAATAACTCCATAGCGATTATTTTACTTTTGTAGTACTACAGCATGAAAAATTATTTGTAAATTCTTGAATTTTGTGTTATTTGCAAATGTAACAAATGGAATATGTTTTAAAATGCTATTCAAAACAAATTGTGGTTTTCGTTTTAGCTGAAGTTCCTTCGGAACCGAATAACTCCATAGCGATTATTTTACTTTTGTAGTACTACAGCATGAAAAATTATTTGTAAATTCTTGAATTTTGTGTTATTTGCAAATGTAACAAATGGAATATGTTTTAAAATGCTATTCAAAACAAATTGTGGTTTTCGTTTTAGCTGAAGTTCCTTCGGAACCGAATAACTCCATAGCGATTATTTTACTTTTGTAGTACTACAGCATGAAAAATTATTTGTAAATTCTTGAATTTTGTCAAAATTATCAAAAAAATTAAATGAAATATATTTTAAAATGCTTTTAAAAACAAATTGTGGTTATCGTTTTAGCTGAAGTTCCTTCGGAACCGAATAACTCCATAGCTATTCTTTTACTTTTGTAGTACTACATCATGAAAAAATATTTGTAAATTCTTGAATTTTGTCAAAATTATCAAAAAAATTAAATGAAATATATTTTAAAATGCTATTAAAAACAAATTGTGGTTTTCGTTTTAGCTGAAGTTCCTTCGGAACCGAATAACTCCATAGCTATTCTTTTACTTTTGTAGTACTACATCATGAAAAAATATTTGTAAATTCTTGAATTTTGTCAAAATTATCAAAAGAATTAAATGAAATATATTTTAAAATGCTATTAAAAATAAATTGTGGTTTTCGTTTTAGCTGAAGTTCCTTCGGAACCGAATAACTCCATAGCGATTATTTTACTTTTGTAGTACTACATCATGAAAAAATATTTGTAAATTCTTGAATTTTGTCAAAATTATCAAAAGAATTAAATGAAATATATTTTAAAATGTTATTAAAAATAAATTGTGTTTTTCGTTTTAGCTGAAGTTCCTTCGGAACCGAATAACTCTATAGCGATTATTTTACTTTTGTAGTGCTACATCATGAAAAAATATTTGTAAATTCTTGAATTTTGTCAAAATTATCAAAAGAATTAAATGAAATATATTTTAAAATGTTATTAAAAATAAATTGTGTTTTTCGTTTTAGCTGAAGTTCCTTCGGAACCGAATAACTCCATAGCGATTATTTTACTTTTGTAGTACTACATCATGAAAAGAAAATTTATAAATTCTTAAATTTTGTGTTATTTGCAAATGTAACAAATGGAATATGTTTTAAAATGCTATTAAAAACAAATTGTGGTTTTCGTTTTAGCTGAAGTTCCTTCGGAACCGAATAACTCCATAGCTATTCTTTTACTTTTGTAGTACTACAGCATGAAAAGAAAATTTATAAATTCTTGAATTTTGTGTTATTTGCAAATGTAACAAATGGAATATGTTTTAAAATGCTATTAAAAACAAATTGTGGTTTTAGTTTTAGCTGAAGTTCCTTCGGAACCGAATAACTCCATAGCGATTATTTTACTTTTGTAGTACTACAGCATGAAAAATTATTTGTAAATTCTTGAATTTTGTGTTATTTGCAAATGTAACAAATGGAATATGTTTAAAAATGCTATTAAAAACAAATTGTGGTTTTCGTTTTAGCTGAAGTTCCTTCGGAACCGAATAACTCTATAGCTATTCTTTTACTTTTGTAGTACTACAGCATGAAAAATTATTTGTAAATTCTTGAATTTTGTGTTATTTGCAAATGTAACAAATGGAATATGTTTTAAAATGCTATTAAAAACAAATTGTGGTTTTCGTTTTAGCTGAAGTTCCTTCGGAACCGAATAACTCCATAGCGATTATTTTACTTTTGTAGTACTACAGCATGAAAAATTATTTGTAAATTCTTGAATTTTGTGTTATTTGCAAATGTAACAAATGGAATATGTTTAAAAATGCTATTAAAAACAAATTGTGGTTTTCGTTTTAGCTGAAGTTCCTTCGGAACCGAATAACTCTATAGCTATTCTTTTACTTTTGTAGTACTACAGCATGAAAAATTATTTGTAAATTCTTAAATTTTGTGTTATTTGCAAATGTAACAAATGGAATATGTTTTAAAATGCTATTAAAAACAAATTGTGGTTTTCGTTTTAGCTGAAGTTCCTTCGGAACCGAATAACTCCATAGCGATTATTTTACTTTTGTAGTACTACAGCATGAAAAGAAAATTTATAAATTCTTGAATTTTGTGTTATTTGCAAATGTAACAAATGGAATATGTTTTAAAATGCTATTAAAAACAAATTGTGGTTTTAGTTTTAGCTGAAGTTCCTTCGGAACCGAATAACTCCATAGCGATTATTTTACTTTTGTAGTACTACAGCATGAAAAATTATTTGTAAATTCTTAAATTTTGTGTTATTTGCAAATGTAACAAATGGAATATGTTTTAAAATGCTATTAAAAACAAATTGTGGTTTTAGTTTTAGCTGAAGTTCCTTCGGAACCGAATAACTCCATAGCGATTATTTTACTTTTGTAGTACTACAGCATGAAAAGAAAATTTATAAATTCTTGAATTTTGTGTTATTTGCAAATGTAACAAATGGAATATGTTTTAAAATGCTATTAAAAACAAATTGTGGTTTTAGTTTTAGCTGAAGTTCCTTCGGAACCGAATAACTCCATAGCGATTATTTTACTTTTGTAGTACTACAGCATGAAAAAATATTTGTAAATTCATGAATTTTGTCAAAATTTTCAAAAGTAATAAATGAAATATATTTTAAAATGCTATTAAAAACAAATTGTGTTTTTCGTTTTAGCTGAAGTTCCTTCGGAACCGAATAACTCCATAGCTATTCTTTTACTTTTGTAGTACTACAGCATGAAAAAATATTTGTAAATTCATGAATTTTGTCAAAATTATCAAAAGTAATAAATGAAATATATTTTAAAATGCTATTAAAAACAAATTGTGTTTTTCGTTTTAGCTGAAGTTCCTTCGGAACCGAATAACTCCATAGCTATTCTTTTACTTTTGTAGTACTACATCATGAAAAAATATTTGTAAATTCTTGAATTTTGTCAAAATTATCAAAAGAATTAAATGAAATATATTTTAAAATGCTATTAAAAACAAATTGTGTTTTTCGTTTTAGCTGAAGTTCCTTCGGAACCGAATAACTCCATAGCTATTCTTTTACTTTTGTAGTACTACAGCATGAAAAAATATTTGTAAATTCATGAATTTTGTCAAAATTATCAAAAGTAATAAATGAAATATATTTTAAAATGCTATTAAAAACAAATTGTGTTTTTCGTTTTAGCTGAAGTTCTTTCGGAACCGAATAACTCCATAGCTATTCTTTTACTTTTGTAGTACTACAGCATGAAAAAATATTTGTAAATTCATGAATTTTGTCAAAGTTATCAAAAGTAATAAATGAAATATATTTTAAAATGCTATTAAAAACAAATTGTGTTTTTCGTTTTAGCTGAAGTTCCTTCGGAACCGAATAACTCCATAGCTATTCTTTTACTTTTGTAGTACTACAGCATGAAAAAATATTTGTAAATTCATGAATTTTGTCAAAATTATCAAAAGTAATAAATGAAATATATTTTAAAATGCTATTAAAAACAAATTGTGTTTTTCGTTTTAGCTGAAGTTCTTTCGGAACCGAATAACTCCATAGCTATTCTTTTACTTTTGTAGTACTACAGCATGAAAAAATATTTGTAAATTCATGAATTTTGTCAAAATTATCAAAAGTAATAAATGAAATATATTTTAAAATGCTATTAAAAACAAATTGTGTTTTTCGTTTTAGCTGAAGTTCTTTCGGAACCGAATAACTCCATAGCTATTCTTTTACTTTTGTAGTACTACAGCATGAAAAAATATTTGTAAATTCTTGAATTTTGTCAAAATTATCAAAAGTAATAAATGAAATATATTTTAAAATGCTATTAAAAATAAATTGTGGTTTTCGTTTTAGCTGAAGTTCCTTCGGAACCGAATAACTCCATAGCTATTCTTTTACTTTTGTAGTACTACAGCATGAAAAAATATTTGTAAATTCTTGAATTTTGTCAAAATTATCAAAAGTAATAAATGAAATATATTTTAAAATGCTATTAAAAATAAATTGTGGTTTTCGTTTTAGCTGAAGTTCCTTCGGAACCGAATAACTCCATAGCTATTCTTTTACTTTTGTAGTACTACAGCATGAAAAAATATTTGTAAATTCTTGAATTTTGTCAAAATTATCAAAAAAATTAAATGAAATATATTTTAAAATGCTATTAAAAACAAATTGTGGTTTTCGTTTTAGCTGAAGTTCCTTCGGAACCGAATAACTCCATAGCTATTCTTTTACTTTTGTAGTACTACATCATGAAAAAATATTTGTAAATTCTTGAATTTTGTCAAAATTATCAAAAGAATTAAATGAAATATATTTTAAAATGCTATTAAAAATAAATTGTGGTTTTCGTTTTAGCTGAAGTTCCTTCGGAACCGAATAACTCCATAGCGATTATTTTACTTTTGTAGTACTACATCATGAAAAAATATTTGTAAATTCTTGAATTTTGTCAAAATTATCAAAAGAATTAAATGAAATATATTTTAAAATGTTATTAAAAATAAATTGTGTTTTTCGTTTTAGCTGAAGTTCCTTCGGAACCGAATAACTCTATAGCGATTATTTTACTTTTGTAGTGCTACAGCATGAAAAGAAAATTTATAAATTCTTAAATTTTGTGTTATTTGCAAATGTAACAAATGGAATATGTTTTAAAATGCTATTAAAAACAAATTGTGGTTTTCGTTTTAGCTGAAGTTCCTTCGGAACCGAATAACTCCATAGCTATTCTTTTACTTTTGTAGTACTACATCATGAAAAAATATTTGTAAATTCTTGAATTTTGTCAAAATTATCAAAAGAATTAAATGAAATATATTTTAAAATGCTATTAAAAATAAATTGTGGTTTTCGTTTTAGCTGAAGTTCCTTCGGAACCGAATAACTCCATAGCTATTCTTTTACTTTTGTAGTACTACAGCATGAAAAAATATTTGTAAATTCTTGAATTTTGTCAAAATTATCAAAAGTAATAAATGAAATATATTTTAAAATGCTATTAAAAATAAATTGTGGTTTTCGTTTTAGCTGAAGTTCCTTCGGAACCGAATAACTCCATAGCTATTCTTTTACTTTTGTAGTACTACAGCATGAAAAAATATTTGTAAATTCTTGAATTTTGTCAAAATTATCAAAAAAATTAAATGAAATATATTTTAAAATGCTATTAAAAATAAATTGTGGTTTTCGTTTTAGCTGAAGTTCCTTCGGAACCGAATAACTCCATAGCGATTATTTTACTTTTGTAGTACTACATCATGAAAAGAAAATTTATAAATTCTTAAATTTTGTGTTATTTGCAAATGTAACAAATGGAATATGTTTTAAAATGCTATTAAAAACAAATTGTGGTTTTCGTTTTAGCTGAAGTTCCTTCGGAACCGAATAACTCCATAGCTATTCTTTTACTTTTGTAGTACTACAGCATGAAAAATTATTTGTAAATTCTTAAATTTTGTGTTATTTGCAAATGTAACAAATGGAATATGTTTTAAAATGCTATTAAAAACAAATTGTGGTTTTCGTTTTAGCTGAAGTTCCTTCGGAACCGAATAACTCCATAGCTATTCTTTTACTTTTGTAGTACTACAGCATGAAAAATTATTTGTAAATTCTTGAATTTTGTGTTATTTGCAAATGTAACAAATGGAATATGTTTTAAAATGCTATTCAAAACAAATTGTGGTTTTCGTTTTAGCTGAAGTTCCTTCGGAACCGAATAACTCCATAGCGATTATTTTACTTTTGTAGTACTACAGCATGAAAAATTATTTGTAAATTCTTAAATTTTGTGTTATTTGCAAATGTAACAAATGGAATATGTTTTAAAATGCTATTAAAAACAAATTGTGGTTTTCGTTTTAGCTGAAGTTCCTTCGGAACCGAATAACTCCATAGCTATTCTTTTACTTTTGTAGTACTACAGCATGAAAAATTATTTGTAAATTCTTGAATTTTGTGTTATTTGCAAATGTAACAAATGGAATATGTTTTAAAATGCTATTAAAAACAAATTGTGGTTTTCGTTTTAGCTGAAGTTCCTTCGGAACCGAATAACTCCATAGCTATTCTTTTACTTTTGTAGTACTACAGCATGAAAAATTATTTGTAAATTCTTAAATTTTGTGTTATTTGCAAATGTAACAAATGGAATATGTTTTAAAATGCTATTAAAAACAAATTGTGGTTTTCGTTTTAGCTGAAGTTCCTTCGGAACCGAATAACTCCATAGCTATTCTTTTACTTTTGTAGTACTACAGCATGAAAAATTATTTGTAAATTCTTGAATTTTGTGTTATTTGCAAATGTAACAAATGGAATATGTTTTAAAATGCTATTAAAAACAAATTGTGGTTTTCGTTTTAGCTGAAGTTCCTTCGGAACCGAATAACTCCATAGCTATTCTTTTACTTTTGTAGTACTACAGCATGAAAAATTATTTGTAAATTCTTAAATTTTGTGTTATTTGCAAATGTAACAAATGGAATATGTTTTAAAATGCTATTAAAAACAAATTGTGGTTTTCGTTTTAGCTGAAGTTCCTTCGGAACCGAATAACTCCATAGCGATTATTTTACTTTTGTAGTACTACAGCATGAAAAATTATTTGTAAATTCTTGAATTTTGTGTTATTTGCAAATGTAACAAATGGAATATGTTTTAAAATGCTATTCAAAACAAATTGTGGTTTTCGTTTTAGCTGAAGTTCCTTCGGAACCGAATAACTCCATAGCGATTATTTTACTTTTGTAGTACTACAGCATGAAAAATTATTTGTAAATTCTTGAATTTTGTGTTATTTGCAAATGTAACAAATGGAATATGTTTTAAAATGCTATTCAAAACAAATTGTGGTTTTCGTTTTAGCTGAAGTTCCTTCGGAACCGAATAACTCCATAGCGATTATTTTACTTTTGTAGTACTACAGCATGAAAAATTATTTGTAAATTCTTGAATTTTGTGTTATTTGCAAATGTAACAAATGGAATATGTTTTAAAATGCTATTCAAAACAAATTGTGGTTTTCGTTTTAGCTGAAGTTCCTTCGGAACCGAATAACTCCATAGCGATTATTTTACTTTTGTAGTACTACAGCATGAAAAATTATTTGTAAATTCTTGAATTTTGTGTTATTTGCAAATGTAACAAATGGAATATGTTTTAAAATGCTATTCAAAACAAATTGTGGTTTTCGTTTTAGCTGAAGTTCCTTCGGAACCGAATAACTCCATAGCGATTATTTTACTTTTGTAGTACTACAGCATGAAAAATTATTTGTAAATTCTTGAATTTTGTGTTATTTGCAAATGTAACAAATGGAATATGTTTTAAAATGCTATTCAAAACAAATTGTGGTTTTCGTTTTAGCTGAAGTTCCTTCGGAACCGAATAACTCCATAGCGATTATTTTACTTTTGTAGTACTACAGCATGAAAAATTATTTGTAAATTCTTGAATTTTGTGTTATTTGCAAATGTAACAAATGGAATATGTTTTAAAATGCTATTCAAAACAAATTGTGGTTTTCGTTTTAGCTGAAGTTCCTTCGGAACCGAATAACTCCATAGCGATTATTTTACTTTTGTAGTACTACAGCATGAAAAATTATTTGTAAATTCTTGAATTTTGTGTTATTTGCAAATGTAACAAATGGAATATGTTTTAAAATGCTATTCAAAACAAATTGTGGTTTTCGTTTTAGCTGAAGTTCCTTCGGAACCGAATAACTCCATAGCGATTATTTTACTTTTGTAGTACTACAGCATGAAAAATTATTTGTAAATTCTTGAATTTTGTGTTATTTGCAAATGTAACAAATGGAATATGTTTTAAAATGCTATTCAAAACAAATTGTGGTTTTCGTTTTAGCTGAAGTTCCTTCGGAACCGAATAACTCCATAGCGATTATTTTACTTTTGTAGTACTACAGCATGAAAAATTATTTGTAAATTCTTGAATTTTGTGTTATTTGCAAATGTAACAAATGGAATATGTTTTAAAATGCTATTCAAAACAAATTGTGGTTTTCGTTTTAGCTGAAGTTCCTTCGGAACCGAATAACTCCATAGCGATTATTTTACTTTTGTAGTACTACAGCATGAAAAATTATTTGTAAATTCTTGAATTTTGTGTTATTTGCAAATGTAACAAATGGAATATGTTTTAAAATGCTATTCAAAACAAATTGTGGTTTTCGTTTTAGCTGAAGTTCCTTCGGAACCGAATAACTCCATAGCGATTATTTTACTTTTGTAGTACTACAGCATGAAAAAATATATGTAAATTCTTAAATTTTGTGTTATTTGCAAATGTAACAAATGGAATATGTTTTAAAATGCTATTCAAAACAAATTGTGGTTTTCGTTTTAGCTGAAGTTCCTTCGGAACCGAATAACTCCATAGCGATTATTTTACTTTTGTAGTACTACAGCATGAAAAATTATTTGTAAATTCTTGAATTTTGTGTTATTTGCAAATGTAACAAATGGAATATGTTTTAAAATGCTATTCAAAACAAATTGTGGTTTTCGTTTTAGCTGAAGTTCCTTCGGAACCGAATAACTCCATAGCGATTATTTTACTTTTGTAGTACTACAGCATGAAAAATTATTTGTAAATTCTTGAATTTTGTGTTATTTGCAAATGTAACAAATGGAATATGTTTTAAAATGCTATTCAAAACAAATTGTGGTTTTCGTTTTAGCTGAAGTTCCTTCGGAACCGAATAACTCCATAGCGATTATTTTACTTTTGTAGTACTACAGCATGAAAAATTATTTGTAAATTCTTGAATTTTGTGTTATTTGCAAATGTAACAAATGGAATATGTTTTAAAATGCTATTCAAAACAAATTGTGGTTTTCGTTTTAGCTGAAGTTCCTTCGGAACCGAATAACTCCATAGCGATTATTTTACTTTTGTAGTACTACAGCATGAAAAATTATTTGTAAATTCTTGAATTTTGTGTTATTTGCAAATGTAACAAATGGAATATGTTTTAAAATGCTATTCAAAACAAATTGTGGTTTTCGTTTTAGCTGAAGTTCCTTCGGAACCGAATAACTCCATAGCGATTATTTTACTTTTGTAGTACTACAGCATGAAAAATTATTTGTAAATTCTTGAATTTTGTGTTATTTGCAAATGTAACAAATGGAATATGTTTTAAAATGCTATTCAAAACAAATTGTGGTTTTCGTTTTAGCTGAAGTTCCTTCGGAACCGAATAACTCCATAGCGATTATTTTACTTTTGTAGTACTACAGCATGAAAAAATATATGTAAATTCTTAAATTTTGTGTTATTTGCAAATGTAACAAATGGAATATGTTTTAAAATGCTATTAAAAACAAATTGTGGTTTTCGTTTTAGCTGAAGTTCCTTCGGAACCGAATAACTCCATAGCGATTATTTTACTTTTGTAGTACTACAGCATGAAAAATTATTTGTAAATTCTTGAATTTTGTGTTATTTGCAAATGTAACAAATGGAATATGTTTTAAAATGCTATTCAAAACAAATTGTGGTTTTCGTTTTAGCTGAAGTTCCTTCGGAACCGAATAACTCCATAGCGATTATTTTACTTTTGTAGTACTACAGCATGAAAAATTATTTGTAAATTCTTGAATTTTGTGTTATTTGCAAATGTAACAAATGGAATATGTTTTAAAATGCTATTCAAAACAAATTGTGGTTTTCGTTTTAGCTGAAGTTCCTTCGGAACCGAATAACTCCATAGCGATTATTTTACTTTTGTAGTACTACAGCATGAAAAATTATTTGTAAATTCTTGAATTTTGTGTTATTTGCAAATGTAACAAATGGAATATGTTTTAAAATGCTATTCAAAACAAATTGTGGTTTTCGTTTTAGCTGAAGTTCCTTCGGAACCGAATAACTCCATAGCGATTATTTTACTTTTGTAGTACTACAGCATGAAAAAATATATGTAAATTCTTAAATTTTGTGTTATTTGCAAATGTAACAAATGGAATATGTTTTAAAATGCTATTCAAAACAAATTGTGGTTTTCGTTTTAGCTGAAGTTCCTTCGGAACCGAATAACTCCATAGCGATTATTTTACTTTTGTAGTACTACAGCATGAAAAAATATATGTAAATTCTTAAATTTTGTGTTATTTGCAAATGTAACAAATGGAATATGTTTTAAAATGCTATTCAAAACAAATTGTGGTTTTCGTTTTAGCTGAAGTTCCTTCGGAACCGAATAACTCCATAGCGATTATTTTACTTTTGTAGTACTACAGCATGAAAAAATATATGTAAATTCTTAAATTTTGTGTTATTTGCAAATGTAACAAATGGAATATGTTTTAAAATGCTATTCAAAACAAATTGTGGTTTTCGTTTTAGCTGAAGTTCCTTCGGAACCGAATAACTCCATAGCGATTATTTTACTTTTGTAGTACTACAGCATGAAAAATTATTTGTAAATTCTTGAATTTTGTGTTATTTGCAAATGTAACAAATGGAATATGTTTTAAAATGCTATTCAAAACAAATTGTGGTTTTCGTTTTAGCTGAATTGCAAATGTAACAAATGGAATATGTTTTAAAATGCTATTCAAAACAAATTGTGGTTTTCGTTTTAGCTGAAGTTCCTTCGGAACCGAATAACTCCATAGCGATTATTTTACTTTTGTAGTACTACAGCATGAAAAATTATTTGTAAATTCTTGAATTTTGTGTTATTTGCAAATGTAACAAATGGAATATGTTTTAAAATGCTATTCAAAACAAATTGTGGTTTTCGTTTTAGCTGAAGTTCCTTCGGAACCGAATAACTCCATAGCGATTATTTTACTTTTGTAGTACTACAGCATGAAAAAATATATGTAAATTCTTAAATTTTGTGTTATTTGCAAATGTAACAAATGGAATATGTTTTAAAATGCTATTCAAAACAAATTGTGGTTTTCGTTTTAGCTGAAGTTCCTTCGGAACCGAATAACTCCATAGCGATTATTTTACTTTTGTAGTACTACAGCATGAAAAAATATATGTAAATTCTTAAATTTTGTGTTATTTGCAAATGTAACAAATGGAATATGTTTTAAAATGCTATTCAAAACAAATTGTGGTTTTCGTTTTAGCTGAAGTTCCTTCGGAACCGAATAACTCCATAGCGATTATTTTACTTTTGTAGTACTACAGCATGAAAAAATATATGTAAATTCTTAAATTTTGTGTTATTTGCAAATGTAACAAATGGAATATGTTTTAAAATGCTATTCAAAACAAATTGTGGTTTTCGTTTTAGCTGAAGTTCCTTCGGAACCGAATAACTCCATAGCGATTATTTTACTTTTGTAGTACTACAGCATGAAAAAATATATGTAAATTCTTAAATTTTGTGTTATTTGCAAATGTAACAAATGGAATATGTTTTAAAATGCTATTCAAAACAAATTGTGGTTTTCGTTTTAGCTGAAGTTCCTTCGGAACCGAATAACTCCATAGCGATTATTTTACTTTTGTAGTACTACAGCATGAAAAAATATATGTAAATTCTTAAATTTTGTGTTATTTGCAAATGTAACAAATGGAATATGTTTTAAAATGCTATTCAAAACAAATTGTGGTTTTCGTTTTAGCTGAAGTTCCTTCGGAACCGAATAACTCCATAGCGATTATTTTACTTTTGTAGTACTACAGCATGAAAAATTATTTGTAAATTCTTGAATTTTGTGTTATTTGCAAATGTAACAAATGGAATATGTTTTAAAATGCTATTCAAAACAAATTGTGGTTTTCGTTTTAGCTGAAGTTCCTTCGGAACCGAATAACTCCATAGCGATTATTTTACTTTTGTAGTACTACAGCATGAAAAAATATATGTAAATTCTTAAATTTTGTGTTATTTGCAAATGTAACAAATGGAATATGTTTTAAAATGCTATTCAAAACAAATTGTGGTTTTCGTTTTAGCTGAAGTTCCTTCGGAACCGAATAACTCCATAGCGATTATTTTACTTTTGTAGTACTACAGCATGAAAAAATATATGTAAATTCTTAAATTTTGTGTTATTTGCAAATGTAACAAATGGAATATGTTTTAAAATGCTATTCAAAACAAATTGTGGTTTTCGTTTTAGCTGAAGTTCCTTCGGAACCGAATAACTCCATAGCGATTATTTTACTTTTGTAGTACTACAGCATGAAAAAATATATGTAAATTCTTAAATTTTGTGTTATTTGCAAATGTAACAAATGGAATATGTTTTAAAATGCTATTCAAAACAAATTGTGGTTTTCGTTTTAGCTGAAGTTCCTTCGGAACCGAATAACTCCATAGCGATTATTTTACTTTTGTAGTACTACAGCATGAAAAATTATTTGTAAATTCTTGAATTTTGTGTTATTTGCAAATGTAACAAATGGAATATGTTTTAAAATGCTATTCAAAACAAATTGTGGTTTTCGTTTTAGCTGAAGTTCCTTCGGAACCGAATAACTCCATAGCGATTATTTTACTTTTGTAGTACTACAGCATGAAAAAATATATGTAAATTCTTAAATTTTGTGTTATTTGCAAATGTAACAAATGGAATATGTTTTAAAATGCTATTCAAAACAAATTGTGGTTTTCGTTTTAGCTGAAGTTCCTTCGGAACCGAATAACTCCATAGCGATTATTTTACTTTTGTAGTACTACAGCATGAAAAATTATTTGTAAATTCTTGAATTTTGTGTTATTTGCAAATGTAACAAATGGAATATGTTTTAAAATGCTATTCAAAACAAATTGTGGTTTTCGTTTTAGCTGAAGTTCCTTCGGAACCGAATAACTCCATAGCGATTATTTTACTTTTGTAGTACTACAGCATGAAAAAATATATGTAAATTCTTAAATTTTGTGTTATTTGCAAATGTAACAAATGGAATATGTTTTAAAATGCTATTCAAAACAAATTGTGGTTTTCGTTTTAGCTGAAGTTCCTTCGGAACCGAATAACTCCATAGCGATTATTTTACTTTTGTAGTACTACAGCATGAAAAATTATTTGTAAATTCTTGAATTTTGTGTTATTTGCAAATGTAACAAATGGAATATGTTTTAAAATGCTATTCAAAACAAATTGTGGTTTTCGTTTTAGCTGAAGTTCCTTCGGAACCGAATAACTCCATAGCGATTATTTTACTTTTGTAGTACTACAGCATGAAAAAATATATGTAAATTCTTAAATTTTGTGTTATTTGCAAATGTAACAAATGGAATATGTTTTAAAATGCTATTCAAAACAAATTGTGGTTTTCGTTTTAGCTGAAGTTCCTTCGGAACCGAATAACTCCATAGCGATTATTTTACTTTTGTAGTACTACAGCATGAAAAATTATTTGTAAATTCTTGAATTTTGTGTTATTTGCAAATGTAACAAATGGAATATGTTTTAAAATGCTATTCAAAACAAATTGTGGTTTTCGTTTTAGCTGAAGTTCCTTCGGAACCGAATAACTCCATAGCGATTATTTTACTTTTGTAGTACTACAGCATGAAAAAATATATGTAAATTCTTAAATTTTGTGTTATTTGCAAATGTAACAAATGGAATATGTTTTAAAATGCTATTCAAAACAAATTGTGGTTTTCGTTTTAGCTGAAGTTCCTTCGGAACCGAATAACTCCATAGCGATTATTTTACTTTTGTAGTACTACAGCATGAAAAAATATATGTAAATTCTTAAATTTTGTGTTATTTGCAAATGTAACAAATGGAATATGTTTTAAAATGCTATTCAAAACAAATTGTGGTTTTCGTTTTAGCTGAAGTTCCTTCGGAACCGAATAACTCCATAGCGATTATTTTACTTTTGTAGTACTACAGCATGAAAAATTATTTGTAAATTCTTGAATTTTGTGTTATTTGCAAATGTAACAAATGGAATATGTTTTAAAATGCTATTCAAAACAAATTGTGGTTTTCGTTTTAGCTGAAGTTCCTTCGGAACCGAATAACTCCATAGCGATTATTTTACTTTTGTAGTACTACAGCATGAAAAAATATATGTAAATTCTTAAATTTTGTGTTATTTGCAAATGTAACAAATGGAATATGTTTTAAAATGCTATTCAAAACAAATTGTGGTTTTCGTTTTAGCTGAAGTTCCTTCGGAACCGAATAACTCCATAGCGATTATTTTACTTTTGTAGTACTACAGCATGAAAAAATATATGTAAATTCTTAAATTTTGTGTTATTTGCAAATGTAACAAATGGAATATGTTTTAAAATGCTATTCAAAACAAATTGTGGTTTTCGTTTTAGCTGAAGTTCCTTCGGAACCGAATAACTCCATAGCGATTATTTTACTTTTGTAGTACTACAGCATGAAAAAATATATGTAAATTCTTAAATTTTGTGTTATTTGCAAATGTAACAAATGGAATATGTTTTAAAATGCTATTCAAAACAAATTGTGGTTTTCGTTTTAGCTGAAGTTCCTTCGGAACCGAATAACTCCATAGCGATTATTTTACTTTTGTAGTACTACAGCATGAAAAATTATTTGTAAATTCTTGAATTTTGTGTTATTTGCAAATGTAACAAATGGAATATGTTTTAAAATGCTATTCAAAACAAATTGTGGTTTTCGTTTTAGCTGAAGTTCCTTCGGAACCGAATAACTCCATAGCGATTATTTTACTTTTGTAGTACTACAGCATGAAAAAATATATGTAAATTCTTAAATTTTGTGTTATTTGCAAATGTAACAAATGGAATATGTTTTAAAATGCTATTCAAAACAAATTGTGGTTTTCGTTTTAGCTGAAGTTCCTTCGGAACCGAATAACTCCATAGCGATTATTTTACTTTTGTAGTACTACAGCATGAAAAATTATTTGTAAATTCTTGAATTTTGTGTTATTTGCAAATGTAACAAATGGAATATGTTTTAAAATGCTATTCAAAACAAATTGTGGTTTTCGTTTTAGCTGAAGTTCCTTCGGAACCGAATAACTCCATAGCGATTATTTTACTTTTGTAGTACTACAGCATGAAAAAATATATGTAAATTCTTAAATTTTGTGTTATTTGCAAATGTAACAAATGGAATATGTTTTAAAATGCTATTCAAAACAAATTGTGGTTTTCGTTTTAGCTGAAGTTCCTTCGGAACCGAATAACTCCATAGCGATTATTTTACTTTTGTAGTACTACAGCATGAAAAATTATTTGTAAATTCTTGAATTTTGTGTTATTTGCAAATGTAACAAATGGAATATGTTTTAAAATGCTATTCAAAACAAATTGTGGTTTTCGTTTTAGCTGAAGTTCCTTCGGAACCGAATAACTCCATAGCGATTATTTTACTTTTGTAGTACTACAGCATGAAAAAATATATGTAAATTCTTAAATTTTGTGTTATTTGCAAATGTAACAAATGGAATATGTTTTAAAATGCTATTCAAAACAAATTGTGGTTTTCGTTTTAGCTGAAGTTCCTTCGGAACCGAATAACTCCATAGCGATTATTTTACTTTTGTAGTACTACAGCATGAAAAATTATTTGTAAATTCTTGAATTTTGTGTTATTTGCAAATGTAACAAATGGAATATGTTTTAAAATGCTATTCAAAACAAATTGTGGTTTTCGTTTTAGCTGAAGTTCCTTCGGAACCGAATAACTCCATAGCGATTATTTTACTTTTGTAGTACTACAGCATGAAAAAATATATGTAAATTCTTAAATTTTGTGTTATTTGCAAATGTAACAAATGGAATATGTTTTAAAATGCTATTCAAAACAAATTGTGGTTTTCGTTTTAGCTGAAGTTCCTTCGGAACCGAATAACTCCATAGCGATTATTTTACTTTTGTAGTACTACAGCATGAAAAAATATATGTAAATTCTTGAATTTTGTGTTATTTGCAAATGTAACAAATGGAATATGTTTTAAAATGCTATTCAAAACAAATTGTGGTTTTCGTTTTAGCTGAAGTTCCTTCGGAACCGAATAACTCCATAGCGATTATTTTACTTTTGTAGTACTACAGCATGAAAAAATATATGTAAATTCTTAAATTTTGTGTTATTTGCAAATGTAACAAATGGAATATGTTTTAAAATGCTATTCAAAACAAATTGTGGTTTTCGTTTTAGCTGAAGTTCCTTCGGAACCGAATAACTCCATAGCGATTATTTTACTTTTGTAGTACTACAGCATGAAAAAATATATGTAAATTCTTAAATTTTGTGTTATTTGCAAATGTAACAAATGGAATATGTTTTAAAATGCTATTCAAAACAAATTGTGGTTTTCGTTTTAGCTGAAGTTCCTTCGGAACCGAATAACTCCATAGCGATTATTTTACTTTTGTAGTACTACAGCATGAAAAATTATTTGTAAATTCTTGAATTTTGTGTTATTTGCAAATGTAACAAATGGAATATGTTTTAAAATGCTATTCAAAACAAATTGTGGTTTTCGTTTTAGCTGAAGTTCCTTCGGAACCGAATAACTCCATAGCGATTATTTTACTTTTGTAGTACTACAGCATGAAAAAATATATGTAAATTCTTAAATTTTGTGTTATTTGCAAATGTAACAAATGGAATATGTTTTAAAATGCTATTCAAAACAAATTGTGGTTTTCGTTTTAGCTGAAGTTCCTTCGGAACCGAATAACTCCATAGCGATTATTTTACTTTTGTAGTACTACAGCATGAAAAAATATATGTAAATTCTTGAATTTTGTGTTATTTGCAAATGTAACAAATGGAATATGTTTTAAAATGCTATTCAAAACAAATTGTGGTTTTCGTTTTAGCTGAAGTTCCTTCGGAACCGAATAACTCCATAGCGATTATTTTACTTTTGTAGTACTACAGCATGAAAAAATATATGTAAATTCTTAAATTTTGTGTTATTTGCAAATGTAACAAATGGAATATGTTTTAAAATGCTATTCAAAACAAATTGTGGTTTTCGTTTTAGCTGAAGTTCCTTCGGAACCGAATAACTCCATAGCGATTATTTTACTTTTGTAGTACTACAGCATGAAAAAATATATGTAAATTCTTGAATTTTGTGTTATTTGCAAATGTAACAAATGGAATATGTTTTAAAATGCTATTCAAAACAAATTGTGGTTTTCGTTTTAGCTGAAGTTCCTTCGGAACCGAATAACTCCATAGCGATTATTTTACTTTTGTAGTACTACAGCATGAAAAAATATATGTAAATTCTTAAATTTTGTGTTATTTGCAAATGTAACAAATGGAATATGTTTTAAAATGCTATTCAAAACAAATTGTGGTTTTCGTTTTAGCTGAAGTTCCTTCGGAACCGAATAACTCCATAGCGATTATTTTACTTTTGTAGTACTACAGCATGAAAAAATATATGTAAATTCTTAAATTTTGTGTTATTTGCAAATGTAACAAATGGAATATGTTTTAAAATGCTATTCAAAACAAATTGTGGTTTTCGTTTTAGCTGAAGTTCCTTCGGAACCGAATAACTCCATAGCGATTATTTTACTTTTGTAGTACTACAGCATGAAAAAATATATGTAAATTCTTAAATTTTGTGTTATTTGCAAATGTAACAAATGGAATATGTTTTAAAATGCTATTCAAAACAAATTGTGGTTTTCGTTTTAGCTGAAGTTCCTTCGGAACCGAATAACTCCATAGCGATTATTTTACTTTTGTAGTACTACAGCATGAAAAAATATATGTAAATTCTTAAATTTTGTGTTATTTGCAAATGTAACAAATGGAATATGTTTTAAAATGCTATTCAAAACAAATTGTGGTTTTCGTTTTAGCTGAAGTTCCTTCGGAACCGAATAACTCCATAGCGATTATTTTACTTTTGTAGTACTACAGCATGAAAAAATATATGTAAATTCTTAAATTTTGTGTTATTTGCAAATGTAACAAATGGAATATGTTTTAAAATGCTATTCAAAACAAATTGTGGTTTTCGTTTTAGCTGAAGTTCCTTCGGAACCGAATAACTCCATAGCGATTATTTTACTTTTGTAGTACTACAGCATGAAAAATTATTTGTAAATTCTTGAATTTTGTGTTATTTGCAAATGTAACAAATGGAATATGTTTTAAAATGCTATTCAAAACAAATTGTGGTTTTCGTTTTAGCTGAAGTTCCTTCGGAACCGAATAACTCCATAGCGATTATTTTACTTTTGTAGTACTACAGCATGAAAAAATATATGTAAATTCTTAAATTTTGTGTTATTTGCAAATGTAACAAATGGAATATGTTTTAAAATGCTATTCAAAACAAATTGTGGTTTTCGTTTTAGCTGAAGTTCCTTCGGAACCGAATAACTCCATAGCGATTATTTTACTTTTGTAGTACTACAGCATGAAAAAATATATGTAAATTCTTAAATTTTGTGTTATTTGCAAATGTAACAAATGGAATATGTTTTAAAATGCTATTCAAAACAAATTGTGGTTTTCGTTTTAGCTGAAGTTCCTTCGGAACCGAATAACTCCATAGCGATTATTTTACTTTTGTAGTACTACAGCATGAAAAAATATATGTAAATTCTTAAATTTTGTGTTATTTGCAAATGTAACAAATGGAATATGTTTTAAAATGCTATTCAAAACAAATTGTGGTTTTCGTTTTAGCTGAAGTTCCTTCGGAACCGAATAACTCCATAGCGATTATTTTACTTTTGTAGTACTACAGCATGAAAAAATATATGTAAATTCTTAAATTTTGTGTTATTTGCAAATGTTACAAATGGAATATGTTTTAAAATGCTATTCAAAACAAATTGTGGTTTTCGTTTTAGCTGAAGTTCCTTCGGAACCGAATAACTCCATAGCGATTATTTTACTTTTGTAGTACTACAGCATGAAAAAATATATGTAAATTCTTAAATTTTGTGTTATTTGCAAATGTAACAAATGGAATATGTTTTAAAATGCTATTCAAAACAAATTGTGGTTTTCGTTTTAGCTGAAGTTCCTTCGGAACCGAATAACTCCATAGCGATTATTTTACTTTTGTAGTACTACAGCATGAAAAATTATTTGTAAATTCTTGAATTTTGTGTTATTTGCAAATGTAACAAATGGAATATGTTTTAAAATGCTATTCAAAACAAATTGTGGTTTTCGTTTTAGCTGAAGTTCCTTCGGAACCGAATAACTCCATAGCGATTATTTTACTTTTGTAGTACTACAGCATGAAAAATTATTTGTAAATTCTTGAATTTTGTGTTATTTGCAAATGTAACAAATGGAATATGTTTTAAAATGCTATTCAAAACAAATTGTGGTTTTCGTTTTAGCTGAAGTTCCTTCGGAACCGAATAACTCCATAGCGATTATTTTACTTTTGTAGTACTACAGCATGAAAAAATATATGTAAATTCTTAAATTTTGTGTTATTTGCAAATGTAACAAATGGAATATGTTTTAAAATGCTATTCAAAACAAATTGTGGTTTTCGTTTTAGCTGAAGTTCCTTCGGAACCGAATAACTCCATAGCGATTATTTTACTTTTGTAGTACTACAGCATGAAAAAATATTTGTAAATTCTTGAATTTTGTGTTATTTGCAAATGTAACAAATGGAATATGTTTTAAAATGCTATTCAAAACAAATTGTGGTTTTCGTTTTAGCTGAAGTTCCTTCGGAACCGAATAACTCCATAGCGATTATTTTACTTTTGTAGTACTACAGCATGAAAAAATATATGTAAATTCTTAAATTTTGTGTTATTTGCAAATGTAACAAATGGAATATGTTTTAAAATGCTATTCAAAACAAATTGTGGTTTTCGTTTTAGCTGAAGTTCCTTCGGAACCGAATAACTCCATAGCGATTATTTTACTTTTGTAGTACTACAGCATGAAAAATTATTTGTAAATTCTTGAATTTTGTGTTATTTGCAAATGTAACAAATGGAATATGTTTTAAAATGCTATTCAAAACAAATTGTGGTTTTCGTTTTAGCTGAAGTTCCTTCGGAACCGAATAACTCCATAGCGATTATTTTACTTTTGTAGTACTACAGCATGAAAAATTATTTGTAAATTCTTGAATTTTGTGTTATTTGCAAATGTAACAAATGGAATATGTTTTAAAATGCTATTCAAAACAAATTGTGGTTTTCGTTTTAGCTGAAGTTCCTTCGGAACCGAATAACTCCATAGCGATTATTTTACTTTTGTAGTACTACAGCATGAAAAAATATATGTAAATTCTTAAATTTTGTGTTATTTGCAAATGTAACAAATGGAATATGTTTTAAAATGCTATTCAAAACAAATTGTGGTTTTCGTTTTAGCTGAAGTTCCTTCGGAACCGAATAACTCCATAGCGATTATTTTACTTTTGTAGTACTACAGCATGAAAAAATATATGTAAATTCTTAAATTTTGTGTTATTTGCAAATGTAACAAATGGAATATGTTTTAAAATGCTATTCAAAACAAATTGTGGTTTTCGTTTTAGCTGAAGTTCCTTCGGAACCGAATAACTCCATAGCGATTATTTTACTTTTGTAGTACTACAGCATGAAAAAATATATGTAAATTCTTAAATTTTGTGTTATTTGCAAATGTAACAAATGGAATATGTTTTAAAATGCTATTCAAAACAAATTGTGGTTTTCGTTTTAGCTGAAGTTCCTTCGGAACCGAATAACTCCATAGCGATTATTTTACTTTTGTAGTACTACAGCATGAAAAAATATATGTAAATTCTTAAATTTTGTGTTATTTGCAAATGTAACAAATGGAATATGTTTTAAAATGCTATTCAAAACAAATTGTGGTTTTCGTTTTAGCTGAAGTTCCTTCGGAACCGAATAACTCCATAGCGATTATTTTACTTTTGTAGTACTACAGCATGAAAAAATATATGTAAATTCTTAAATTTTGTGTTATTTGCAAATGTAACAAATGGAATATGTTTTAAAATGCTATTCAAAACAAATTGTGGTTTTCGTTTTAGCTGAAGTTCCTTCGGAACCGAATAACTCCATAGCGATTATTTTACTTTTGTAGTACTACAGCATGAAAAAATATATGTAAATTCTTAAATTTTGTGTTATTTGCAAATGTAACAAATGGAATATGTTTTAAAATGCTATTCAAAACAAATTGTGGTTTTCGTTTTAGCTGAAGTTCCTTCGGAACCGAATAACTCCATAGCGATTATTTTACTTTTGTAGTACTACAGCATGAAAAATTATTTGTAAATTCTTGAATTTTGTGTTATTTGCAAATGTAACAAATGGAATATGTTTTAAAATGCTATTCAAAACAAATTGTGGTTTTCGTTTTAGCTGAAGTTCCTTCGGAACCGAATAACTCCATAGCGATTATTTTACTTTTGTAGTACTACAGCATGAAAAATTATTTGTAAATTCTTGAATTTTGTGTTATTTGCAAATGTAACAAATGGAATATGTTTTAAAATGCTATTCAAAACAAATTGTGGTTTTCGTTTTAGCTGAAGTTCCTTCGGAACCGAATAACTCCATAGCGATTATTTTACTTTTGTAGTACTACAGCATGAAAAATTATTTGTAAATTCTTGAATTTTGTGTTATTTGCAAATGTAACAAATGGAATATGTTTTAAAATGCTATTCAAAACAAATTGTGGTTTTCGTTTTAGCTGAAGTTCCTTCGGAACCGAATAACTCCATAGCGATTATTTTACTTTTGTAGTACTACAGCATGAAAAAATATATGTAAATTCTTAAATTTTGTGTTATTTGCAAATGTAACAAATGGAATATGTTTTAAAATGCTATTCAAAACAAATTGTGGTTTTCGTTTTAGCTGAAGTTCCTTCGGAACCGAATAACTCCATAGCGATTATTTTACTTTTGTAGTACTACAGCATGAAAAAATATATGTAAATTCTTAAATTTTGTGTTATTTGCAAATGTAACAAATGGAATATGTTTTAAAATGCTATTCAAAACAAATTGTGGTTTTCGTTTTAGCTGAAGTTCCTTCGGAACCGAATAACTCCATAGCGATTATTTTACTTTTGTAGTACTACAGCATGAAAAAATATATGTAAATTCTTAAATTTTGTGTTATTTGCAAATGTAACAAATGGAATATGTTTTAAAATGCTATTCAAAACAAATTGTGGTTTTCGTTTTAGCTGAAGTTCCTTCGGAACCGAATAACTCCATAGCGATTATTTTACTTTTGTAGTACTACAGCATGAAAAAATATATGTAAATTCTTAAATTTTGTGTTATTTGCAAATGTAACAAATGGAATATGTTTTAAAATGCTATTCAAAACAAATTGTGGTTTTCGTTTTTAGCTGAAGTTCCTTCGGAACCGAATAACTCCATAGCGATTATTTTACTTTTGTAGTACTACAGCATGAAAAAATATATGCTAAATTCTATAAATTTTTGTGTTATTTGCAAATGTAACAAATGGAATATGTTTTAAAATGCTATTCCAAAACAAATTGTGGTTTTCGTTTTAGCTGAAGTTCCTTCGGAACCGAATAACTCCATAGCGATTATTTTACTTTTGTAGTACCATGAAAAAATATATGTAAATTCTTAAATTTTGTGTTATTTGCAAATGTAACAAATGGAATATGTTTTAAAATGCTATTCAAAACAAATTGTGGTTTTCGTTTTAGCTGAAGTTCCTTCGGAACCGAATAACTCCATAGCGATTATTTTACTTTTGTAGTACTACAGCATGAAAAAATATATGTAAATTCTTAAATTTTGTGTTATTTGCAAATGTAACAAATGGAATATGTTTTAAAATGCTATTCAAAACAAATTGTGGTTTTCGTTTTAGCTGAATTGCAAATGTAACAAATGGAATATGTTTTAAAATGCTATTCAAAACAAATTGTGGTTTTCGTTTTAGCTGAAGTTCCTTCGGAACCGAATAACTCCATAGCGATTATTTTACTTTTGTAGTACTACAGCATGAAAAAATATATGTAAATTCTTAAATTTTGTGTTATTTGCAAATGTAACAAATGGAATATGTTTTAAAATGCTATTCAAAACAAATTGTGGTTTTCGTTTTAGCTGAAGTTCCTTCGGAACCGAATAACTCCATAGCGATTATTTTACTTTTGTAGTACTACAGCATGAAAAAATATATGTAAATTCTTAAATTTTGTGTTATTTGCAAATGTAACAAATGGAATATGTTTTAAAATGCTATTCAAAACAAATTGTGGTTTTCGTTTTAGCTGAAGTTCCTTCGGAACCGAATAACTCCATAGCGATTATTTTACTTTTGTAGTACTACAGCATGAAAAAATATATGTAAATTCTTAAATTTTGTGTTATTTGCAAATGTAACAAATGGAATATGTTTTAAAATGCTATTCAAAACAAATTGTGGTTTTCGTTTTAGCTGAAGTTCCTTCGGAACCGAATAACTCCATAGCGATTATTTTACTTTTGTAGTACTACAGCATGAAAAAATATATGTAAATTCTTAAATTTTGTGTTATTTGCAAATGTAACAAATGGAATATGTTTTAAAATGCTATTCAAAACAAATTGTGGTTTTCGTTTTAGCTGAAGTTCCTTCGGAACCGAATAACTCCATAGCGATTATTTTACTTTTGTAGTACTACAGCATGAAAAAATATATGTAAATTCTTAAATTTTGTGTTATTTGCAAATGTAACAAATGGAATATGTTTTAAAATGCTATTCAAAACAAATTGTGGTTTTCGTTTTAGCTGAAGTTCCTTCGGAACCGAATAACTCCATAGCGATTATTTTACTTTTGTAGTACTACAGCATGAAAAAATATATGTAAATTCTTAAATTTTGTGTTATTTGCAAATGTAACAAATGGAATATGTTTTAAAATGCTATTCAAAACAAATTGTGGTTTTCGTTTTAGCTGAAGTTCCTTCGGAACCGAATAACTCCATAGCGATTATTTTACTTTTGTAGTACTACAGCATGAAAAAATATATGTAAATTCTTAAATTTTGTGTTATTTGCAAATGTAACAAATGGAATATGTTTTAAAATGCTATTCAAAACAAATTGTGGTTTTCGTTTTAGCTGAAGTTCCTTCGGAACCGAATAACTCCATAGCGATTATTTTACTTTTGTAGTACTACAGCATGAAAAAATATATGTAAATTCTTAAATTTTGTGTTATTTGCAAATGTAACAAATGGAATATGTTTTAAAATGCTATTCAAAACAAATTGTGGTTTTCGTTTTAGCTGAAGTTCCTTCGGAACCGAATAACTCCATAGCGATTATTTTACTTTTGTAGTACTACAGCATGAAAAAATATATGTAAATTCTTAAATTTTGTGTTATTTGCAAATGTAACAAATGGAATATGTTTTAAAATGCTATTCAAAACAAATTGTGGTTTTCGTTTTAGCTGAAGTTCCTTCGGAACCGAATAACTCCATAGCGATTATTTTACTTTTGTAGTACTACAGCATGAAAAATTATTTGTAAATTCTTGAATTTTGTGTTATTTGCAAATGTAACAAATGGAATATGTTTTAAAATGCTATTCAAAACAAATTGTGGTTTTCGTTTTAGCTGAAGTTCCTTCGGAACCGAATAACTCCATAGCGATTATTTTACTTTTGTAGTACTACAGCATGAAAAAATATATGTAAATTCTTAAATTTTGTGTTATTTGCAAATGTAACAAATGGAATATGTTTTAAAATGCTATTCAAAACAAATTGTGGTTTTCGTTTTAGCTGAAGTTCCTTCGGAACCGAATAACTCCATAGCGATTATTTTACTTTTGTAGTACTACAGCATGAAAAATTATTTGTAAATTCTTGAATTTTGTGTTATTTGCAAATGTAACAAATGGAATATGTTTTAAAATGCTATTCAAAACAAATTGTGGTTTTCGTTTTAGCTGAAGTTCCTTCGGAACCGAATAACTCCATAGCGATTATTTTACTTTTGTAGTACTACAGCATGAAAAAATATATGTAAATTCTTAAATTTTGTGTTATTTGCAAATGTAACAAATGGAATATGTTTTAAAATGCTATTCAAAACAAATTGTGGTTTTCGTTTTAGCTGAAGTTCCTTCGGAACCGAATAACTCCATAGCGATTATTTTACTTTTGTAGTACTACAGCATGAAAAATTATTTGTAAATTCTTGAATTTTGTGTTATTTGCAAATGTAACAAATGGAATATGTTTTAAAATGCTATTCAAAACAAATTGTGGTTTTCGTTTTAGCTGAAGTTCCTTCGGAACCGAATAACTCCATAGCGATTATTTTACTTTTGTAGTACTACAGCATGAAAAAATATATGTAAATTCTTAAATTTTGTGTTATTTGCAAATGTAACAAATGGAATATGTTTTAAAATGCTATTCAAAACAAATTGTGGTTTTCGTTTTAGCTGAAGTTCCTTCGGAACCGAATAACTCCATAGCTATTATTTTACTTTTGTAGTACTACAGCATGAAAAATTATTTGTAAATTCTTGAATTTTGTGTTATTTGCAAATGTAACAAATGGAATATGTTTTAAAATGCTATTCAAAACAAATTGTGGTTTTCGTTTTAGCTGAAGTTCCTTCGGAACCGAATAACTCCATAGCGATTATTTTACTTTTGTAGTACTACAGCATGAAAAAATATATGTAAATTCTTAAATTTTGTGTTATTTGCAAATGTAACAAATGGAATATGTTTTAAAATGCTATTCAAAACAAATTGTGGTTTTCGTTTTAGCTGAAGTTCCTTCGGAACCGAATAACTCCATAGCGATTATTTTACTTTTGTAGTACTACAGCATGAAAAAATATATGTAAATTCTTAAATTTTGTGTTATTTGCAAATGTAACAAATGGAATATGTTTTAAAATGCTATTCAAAACAAATTGTGGTTTTCGTTTTAGCTGAAGTTCCTTCGGAACCGAATAACTCCATAGCGATTATTTTACTTTTGTAGTACTACAGCATGAAAAATTATTTGTAAATTCTTGAATTTTGTGTTATTTGCAAATGTAACAAATGGAATATGTTTTAAAATGCTATTCAAAACAAATTGTGGTTTTCGTTTTAGCTGAAGTTCCTTCGGAACCGAATAACTCCATAGCGATTATTTTACTTTTGTAGTACTACAGCATGAAAAAATATATGTAAATTCTTAAATTTTGTGTTATTTGCAAATGTAACAAATGGAATATGTTTTAAAATGCTATTCAAAACAAATTGTGGTTTTCGTTTTAGCTGAAGTTCCTTCGGAACCGAATAACTCCATAGCGATTATTTTACTTTTGTAGTACTACAGCATGAAAAATTATTTGTAAATTCTTGAATTTTGTGTTATTTGCAAATGTAACAAATGGAATATGTTTTAAAATGCTATTCAAAACAAATTGTGGTTTTCGTTTTAGCTGAAGTTCCTTCGGAACCGAATAACTCCATAGCGATTATTTTACTTTTGTAGTACTACAGCATGAAAAAATATATGTAAATTCTTAAATTTTGTGTTATTTGCAAATGTAACAAATGGAATATGTTTTAAAATGCTATTCAAAACAAATTGTGGTTTTCGTTTTAGCTGAAGTTCCTTCGGAACCGAATAACTCCATAGCGATTATTTTACTTTTGTAGTACTACAGCATGAAAAAATATATGTAAATTCTTAAATTTTGTGTTATTTGCAAATGTAACAAATGGAATATGTTTTAAAATGCTATTCAAAACAAATTGTGGTTTTCGTTTTAGCTGAAGTTCCTTCGGAACCGAATAACTCCATAGCGATTATTTTACTTTTGTAGTACTACAGCATGAAAAAATATATGTAAATTCTTAAATTTTGTGTTATTTGCAAATGTAACAAATGGAATATGTTTTAAAATGCTATTCAAAACAAATTGTGGTTTTCGTTTTAGCTGAAGTTCCTTCGGAACCGAATAACTCCATAGCGATTATTTTACTTTTGTAGTACTACAGCATGAAAAAATATATGTAAATTCTTAAATTTTGTGTTATTTGCAAATGTAACAAATGGAATATGTTTTAAAATGCTATTCAAAACAAATTGTGGTTTTCGTTTTAGCTGAAGTTCCTTCGGAACCGAATAACTCCATAGCGATTATTTTACTTTTGTAGTACTACAGCATGAAAAAATATATGTAAATTCTTAAATTTTGTGTTATTTGCAAATGTAACAAATGGAATATGTTTTAAAATGCTATTCAAAACAAATTGTGGTTTTCGTTTTAGCTGAAGTTCCTTCGGAACCGAATAACTCCATAGCGATTATTTTACTTTTGTAGTACTACAGCATGAAAAATTATTTGTAAATTCTTGAATTTTGTGTTATTTGCAAATGTAACAAATGGAATATGTTTTAAAATGCTATTCAAAACAAATTGTGGTTTTCGTTTTAGCTGAATTGCAAATGTAACAAATGGAATATGTTTTAAAATGCTATTCAAAACAAATTGTGGTTTTCGTTTTAGCTGAAGTTCCTTCGGAACCGAATAACTCCATAGCGATTATTTTACTTTTGTAGTACTACAGCATGAAAAATTATTTGTAAATTCTTGAATTTTGTGTTATTTGCAAATGTAACAAATGGAATATGTTTTAAAATGCTATTCAAAACAAATTGTGGTTTTCGTTTTAGCTGAAGTTCCTTCGGAACCGAATAACTCCATAGCGATTATTTTACTTTTGTAGTACTACAGCATGAAAAAATATATGTAAATTCTTAAATTTTGTGTTATTTGCAAATGTAACAAATGGAATATGTTTTAAAATGCTATTCAAAACAAATTGTGGTTTTCGTTTTAGCTGAAGTTCCTTCGGAACCGAATAACTCCATAGCGATTATTTTACTTTTGTAGTACTACAGCATGAAAAATTATTTGTAAATTCTTGAATTTTGTGTTATTTGCAAATGTAACAAATGGAATATGTTTTAAAATGCTATTCAAAACAAATTGTGGTTTTCGTTTTAGCTGAAGTTCCTTCGGAACCGAATAACTCCATAGCGATTATTTTACTTTTGTAGTACTACAGCATGAAAAATTATTTGTAAATTCTTGAATTTTGTGTTATTTGCAAATGTAACAAATGGAATATGTTTTAAAATGCTATTCAAAACAAATTGTGGTTTTCGTTTTAGCTGAAGTTCCTTCGGAACCGAATAACTCCATAGCGATTATTTTACTTTTGTAGTACTACAGCATGAAAAATTATTTGTAAATTCTTGAATTTTGTGTTATTTGCAAATGTAACAAATGGAATATGTTTTAAAATGCTATTCAAAACAAATTGTGGTTTTCGTTTTAGCTGAAGTTCCTTCGGAACCGAATAACTCCATAGCGATTATTTTACTTTTGTAGTACTACAGCATGAAAAATTATTTGTAAATTCTTGAATTTTGTGTTATTTGCAAATGTAACAAATGGAATATGTTTTAAAATGCTATTCAAAACAAATTGTGGTTTTCGTTTTAGCTGAAGTTCCTTCGGAACCGAATAACTCCATAGCGATTATTTTACTTTTGTAGTACTACAGCATGAAAAATTATTTGTAAATTCTTGAATTTTGTGTTATTTGCAAATGTAACAAATGGAATATGTTTTAAAATGCTATTCAAAACAAATTGTGGTTTTCGTTTTAGCTGAAGTTCCTTCGGAACCGAATAACTCCATAGCGATTATTTTACTTTTGTAGTACTACAGCATGAAAAAATATATGTAAATTCTTAAATTTTGTGTTATTTGCAAATGTAACAAATGGAATATGTTTTAAAATGCTATTAAAAACAAATTGTGGTTTTCGTTTTAGCTGAAGTTCCTTCGGAACCGAATAACTCCATAGCGATTATTTTACTTTTGTAGTACTACAGCATGAAAAGAAAATTTATAAATTCTTAAATTTTGTGTTATTTGCAAATGTAACAAATGGAATATGTTTTAAAATGCTATTCAAAACAAATTGTGGTTTTCGTTTTAGCTGAAGTTCCTTCGGAACCGAATAACTCCATAGCGATTATTTTACTTTTGTAGTACTACAGCATGAAAAATTATTTGTAAATTCTTGAATTTTGTGTTATTTGCAAATGTAACAAATGGAATATGTTTTAAAATGCTATTCAAAACAAATTGTGGTTTTCGTTTTAGCTGAAGTTCCTTCGGAACCGAATAACTCCATAGCGATTATTTTACTTTTGTAGTACTACAGCATGAAAAATTATTTGTAAATTCTTGAATTTTGTGTTATTTGCAAATGTAACAAATGGAATATGTTTTAAAATGCTATTCAAAACAAATTGTGGTTTTCGTTTTAGCTGAAGTTCCTTCGGAACCGAATAACTCCATAGCGATTATTTTACTTTTGTAGTACTACAGCATGAAAAATTATTTGTAAATTCTTGAATTTTGTGTTATTTGCAAATGTAACAAATGGAATATGTTTTAAAATGCTATTCAAAACAAATTGTGGTTTTCGTTTTAGCTGAAGTTCCTTCGGAACCGAATAACTCCATAGCGATTATTTTACTTTTGTAGTACTACAGCATGAAAAATTATTTGTAAATTCTTGAATTTTGTGTTATTTGCAAATGTAACAAATGGAATATGTTTTAAAATGCTATTCAAAACAAATTGTGGTTTTCGTTTTAGCTGAAGTTCCTTCGGAACCGAATAACTCCATAGCGATTATTTTACTTTTGTAGTACTACAGCATGAAAAAATATATGTAAATTCTTAAATTTTGTGTTATTTGCAAATGTAACAAATGGAATATGTTTTAAAATGCTATTAAAAACAAATTGTGGTTTTCGTTTTAGCTGAAGTTCCTTCGGAACCGAATAACTCCATAGCGATTATTTTACTTTTGTAGTACTACAGCATGAAAAATTATTTGTAAATTCTTGAATTTTGTGTTATTTGCAAATGTAACAAATGGAATATGTTTTAAAATGCTATTCAAAACAAATTGTGGTTTTCGTTTTAGCTGAAGTTCCTTCGGAACCGAATAACTCCATAGCGATTATTTTACTTTTGTAGTACTACAGCATGAAAAATTATTTGTAAATTCTTGAATTTTGTGTTATTTGCAAATGTAACAAATGGAATATGTTTTAAAATGCTATTCAAAACAAATTGTGGTTTTCGTTTTAGCTGAAGTTCCTTCGGAACCGAATAACTCCATAGCGATTATTTTACTTTTGTAGTACTACAGCATGAAAAAATATATGTAAATTCTTAAATTTTGTGTTATTTGCAAATGTAACAAATGGAATATGTTTTAAAATGCTATTCAAAACAAATTGTGGTTTTCGTTTTAGCTGAAGTTCCTTCGGAACCGAATAACTCCATAGCGATTATTTTACTTTTGTAGTACTACAGCATGAAAAAATATATGTAAATTCTTAAATTTTGTGTTATTTGCAAATGTAACAAATGGAATATGTTTTAAAATGCTATTCAAAACAAATTGTGGTTTTCGTTTTAGCTGAAGTTCCTTCGGAACCGAATAACTCCATAGCGATTATTTTACTTTTGTAGTACTACAGCATGAAAAATTATTTGTAAATTCTTGAATTTTGTGTTATTTGCAAATGTAACAAATGGAATATGTTTTAAAATGCTATTCAAAACAAATTGTGGTTTTCGTTTTAGCTGAAGTTCCTTCGGAACCGAATAACTCCATAGCGATTATTTTACTTTTGTAGTACTACAGCATGAAAAAATATATGTAAATTCTTAAATTTTGTGTTATTTGCAAATGTAACAAATGGAATATGTTTTAAAATGCTATTCAAAACAAATTGTGGTTTTCGTTTTAGCTGAAGTTCCTTCGGAACCGAATAACTCCATAGCGATTATTTTACTTTTGTAGTACTACAGCATGAAAAATTATTTGTAAATTCTTGAATTTTGTGTTATTTGCAAATGTAACAAATGGAATATGTTTTAAAATGCTATTCAAAACAAATTGTGGTTTTCGTTTTAGCTGAAGTTCCTTCGGAACCGAATAACTCCATAGCGATTATTTTACTTTTGTAGTACTACAGCATGAAAAAATATATGTAAATTCTTAAATTTTGTGTTATTTGCAAATGTAACAAATGGAATATGTTTTAAAATGCTATTCAAAACAAATTGTGGTTTTCGTTTTAGCTGAAGTTCCTTCGGAACCGAATAACTCCATAGCGATTATTTTACTTTTGTAGTACTACAGCATGAAAAAATATATGTAAATTCTTAAATTTTGTGTTATTTGCAAATGTAACAAATGGAATATGTTTTAAAATGCTATTCAAAACAAATTGTGGTTTTCGTTTTAGCTGAAGTTCCTTCGGAACCGAATAACTCCATAGCGATTATTTTACTTTTGTAGTACTACAGCATGAAAAATTATTTGTAAATTCTTGAATTTTGTGTTATTTGCAAATGTAACAAATGGAATATGTTTTAAAATGCTATTCAAAACAAATTGTGGTTTTCGTTTTAGCTGAAGTTCCTTCGGAACCGAATAACTCCATAGCGATTATTTTACTTTTGTAGTACTACAGCATGAAAAAATATATGTAAATTCTTAAATTTTGTGTTATTTGCAAATGTAACAAATGGAATATGTTTTAAAATGCTATTCAAAACAAATTGTGGTTTTCGTTTTAGCTGAAGTTCCTTCGGAACCGAATAACTCCATAGCGATTATTTTACTTTTGTAGTACTACAGCATGAAAAAATATATGTAAATTCTTAAATTTTGTGTTATTTGCAAATGTAACAAATGGAATATGTTTTAAAATGCTATTCAAAACAAATTGTGGTTTTCGTTTTAGCTGAAGTTCCTTCGGAACCGAATAACTCCATAGCGATTATTTTACTTTTGTAGTACTACAGCATGAAAAATTATTTGTAAATTCTTGAATTTTGTGTTATTTGCAAATGTAACAAATGGAATATGTTTTAAAATGCTATTCAAAACAAATTGTGGTTTTCGTTTTAGCTGAAGTTCCTTCGGAACCGAATAACTCCATAGCGATTATTTTACTTTTGTAGTACTACAGCATGAAAAATTATTTGTAAATTCTTGAATTTTGTGTTATTTGCAAATGTAACAAATGGAATATGTTTTAAAATGCTATTCAAAACAAATTGTGGTTTTCGTTTTAGCTGAAGTTCCTTCGGAACCGAATAACTCCATAGCGATTATTTTACTTTTGTAGTACTACAGCATGAAAAATTATTTGTAAATTCTTGAATTTTGTGTTATTTGCAAATGTAACAAATGGAATATGTTTTAAAATGCTATTCAAAACAAATTGTGGTTTTCGTTTTAGCTGAAGTTCCTTCGGAACCGAATAACTCCATAGCGATTATTTTACTTTTGTAGTACTACAGCATGAAAAATTATTTGTAAATTCTTGAATTTTGTGTTATTTGCAAATGTAACAAATGGAATATGTTTTAAAATGCTATTCAAAACAAATTGTGGTTTTCGTTTTAGCTGAAGTTCCTTCGGAACCGAATAACTCCATAGCGATTATTTTACTTTTGTAGTACTACAGCATGAAAAAATATATGTAAATTCTTAAATTTTGTGTTATTTGCAAATGTAACAAATGGAATATGTTTTAAAATGCTATTCAAAACAAATTGTGGTTTTCGTTTTAGCTGAAGTTCCTTCGGAACCGAATAACTCCATAGCGATTATTTTACTTTTGTAGTACTACAGCATGAAAAAATATATGTAAATTCTTAAATTTTGTGTTATTTGCAAATGTAACAAATGGAATATGTTTTAAAATGCTATTCAAAACAAATTGTGGTTTTCGTTTTAGCTGAAGTTCCTTCGGAACCGAATAACTCCATAGCGATTATTTTACTTTTGTAGTACTACAGCATGAAAAAATATATGTAAATTCTTAAATTTTGTGTTATTTGCAAATGTAACAAATGGAATATGTTTTAAAATGCTATTCAAAACAAATTGTGGTTTTCGTTTTAGCTGAAGTTCCTTCGGAACCGAATAACTCCATAGCGATTATTTTACTTTTGTAGTACTACAGCATGAAAAAATATATGTAAATTCTTAAATTTTGTGTTATTTGCAAATGTAACAAATGGAATATGTTTTAAAATGCTATTCAAAACAAATTGTGGTTTTCGTTTTAGCTGAAGTTCCTTCGGAACCGAATAACTCCATAGCGATTATTTTACTTTTGTAGTACTACAGCATGAAAAAATATATGTAAATTCTTAAATTTTGTGTTATTTGCAAATGTAACAAATGGAATATGTTTTAAAATGCTATTCAAAACAAATTGTGGTTTTCGTTTTAGCTGAAGTTCCTTCGGAACCGAATAACTCCATAGCGATTATTTTACTTTTGTAGTACTACAGCATGAAAAATTATTTGTAAATTCTTGAATTTTGTGTTATTTGCAAATGTAACAAATGGAATATGTTTTAAAATGCTATTCAAAACAAATTGTGGTTTTCGTTTTAGCTGAATTGCAAATGTAACAAATGGAATATGTTTTAAAATGCTATTCAAAACAAATTGTGGTTTTCGTTTTAGCTGAAGTTCCTTCGGAACCGAATAACTCCATAGCGATTATTTTACTTTTGTAGTACTACAGCATGAAAAAATATATGTAAATTCTTAAATTTTGTGTTATTTGCAAATGTAACAAATGGAATATGTTTTAAAATGCTATTCAAAACAAATTGTGGTTTTCGTTTTAGCTGAAGTTCCTTCGGAACCGAATAACTCCATAGCGATTATTTTACTTTTGTAGTACTACAGCATGAAAAATTATTTGTAAATTCTTGAATTTTGTGTTATTTGCAAATGTAACAAATGGAATATGTTTTAAAATGCTATTCAAAACAAATTGTGGTTTTCGTTTTAGCTGAAGTTCCTTCGGAACCGAATAACTCCATAGCGATTATTTTACTTTTGTAGTACTACAGCATGAAAAATTATTTGTAAATTCTTGAATTTTGTGTTATTTGCAAATGTAACAAATGGAATATGTTTTAAAATGCTATTCAAAACAAATTGTGGTTTTCGTTTTAGCTGAAGTTCCTTCGGAACCGAATAACTCCATAGCGATTATTTTACTTTTGTAGTACTACAGCATGAAAAATTATTTGTAAATTCTTGAATTTTGTGTTATTTGCAAATGTAACAAATGGAATATGTTTTAAAATGCTATTCAAAACAAATTGTGGTTTTCGTTTTAGCTGAAGTTCCTTCGGAACCGAATAACTCCATAGCGATTATTTTACTTTTGTAGTACTACAGCATGAAAAATTATTTGTAAATTCTTGAATTTTGTGTTATTTGCAAATGTAACAAATGGAATATGTTTTAAAATGCTATTCAAAACAAATTGTGGTTTTCGTTTTAGCTGAAGTTCCTTCGGAACCGAATAACTCCATAGCGATTATTTTACTTTTGTAGTACTACAGCATGAAAAATTATTTGTAAATTCTTGAATTTTGTGTTATTTGCAAATGTAACAAATGGAATATGTTTTAAAATGCTATTCAAAACAAATTGTGGTTTTCGTTTTAGCTGAAGTTCCTTCGGAACCGAATAACTCCATAGCGATTATTTTACTTTTGTAGTACTACAGCATGAAAAAATATATGTAAATTCTTAAATTTTGTGTTATTTGCAAATGTAACAAATGGAATATGTTTTAAAATGCTATTAAAAACAAATTGTGGTTTTCGTTTTAGCTGAAGTTCCTTCGGAACCGAATAACTCCATAGCGATTATTTTACTTTTGTAGTACTACAGCATGAAAAGAAAATTTATAAATTCTTAAATTTTGTGTTATTTGCAAATGTAACAAATGGAATATGTTTTAAAATGCTATTAAAAACAAATTGTGGTTTTCGTTTTAGCTGAAGTTCCTTCGGAACCGAATAACTCCATAGCGATTATTTTACTTTTGTAGTACTACAGCATGAAAAATTATTTGTAAATTCTTGAATTTTGTGTTATTTGCAAATGTAACAAATGGAATATGTTTTAAAATGCTATTCAAAACAAATTGTGGTTTTCGTTTTAGCTGAAGTTCCTTCGGAACCGAATAACTCCATAGCGATTATTTTACTTTTGTAGTACTACAGCATGAAAAATTATTTGTAAATTCTTGAATTTTGTGTTATTTGCAAATGTAACAAATGGAATATGTTTTAAAATGCTATTCAAAACAAATTGTGGTTTTCGTTTTAGCTGAAGTTCCTTCGGAACCGAATAACTCCATAGCGATTATTTTACTTTTGTAGTACTACAGCATGAAAAATTATTTGTAAATTCTTGAATTTTGTGTTATTTGCAAATGTAACAAATGGAATATGTTTTAAAATGCTATTCAAAACAAATTGTGGTTTTCGTTTTAGCTGAAGTTCCTTCGGAACCGAATAACTCCATAGCGATTATTTTACTTTTGTAGTACTACAGCATGAAAAATTATTTGTAAATTCTTGAATTTTGTGTTATTTGCAAATGTAACAAATGGAATATGTTTTAAAATGCTATTCAAAACAAATTGTGGTTTTCGTTTTAGCTGAAGTTCCTTCGGAACCGAATAACTCCATAGCGATTATTTTACTTTTGTAGTACTACAGCATGAAAAGAAAATTTATAAATTCTTAAATTTTGTGTTATTTGCAAATGTAACAAATGGAATATGTTTTAAAATGCTATTAAAAACAAATTGTGGTTTTCGTTTTAGCTGAAGTTCCTTCGGAACCGAATAACTCCATAGCGATTATTTTACTTTTGTAGTACTACAGCATGAAAAATTATTTGTAAATTCTTGAATTTTGTGTTATTTGCAAATGTAACAAATGGAATATGTTTTAAAATGCTATTCAAAACAAATTGTGGTTTTCGTTTTAGCTGAAGTTCCTTCGGAACCGAATAACTCCATAGCGATTATTTTACTTTTGTAGTACTACAGCATGAAAAATTATTTGTAAATTCTTGAATTTTGTGTTATTTGCAAATGTAACAAATGGAATATGTTTTAAAATGCTATTCAAAACAAATTGTGGTTTTCGTTTTAGCTGAAGTTCCTTCGGAACCGAATAACTCCATAGCGATTATTTTACTTTTGTAGTACTACAGCATGAAAAATTATTTGTAAATTCTTGAATTTTGTGTTATTTGCAAATGTAACAAATGGAATATGTTTTAAAATGCTATTCAAAACAAATTGTGGTTTTCGTTTTAGCTGAAGTTCCTTCGGAACCGAATAACTCCATAGCGATTATTTTACTTTTGTAGTACTACAGCATGAAAAATTATTTGTAAATTCTTGAATTTTGTGTTATTTGCAAATGTAACAAATGGAATATGTTTTAAAATGCTATTCAAAACAAATTGTGGTTTTCGTTTTAGCTGAAGTTCCTTCGGAACCGAATAACTCCATAGCGATTATTTTACTTTTGTAGTACTACAGCATGAAAAATTATTTGTAAATTCTTGAATTTTGTGTTATTTGCAAATGTAACAAATGGAATATGTTTTAAAATGCTATTCAAAACAAATTGTGGTTTTCGTTTTAGCTGAAGTTCCTTCGGAACCGAATAACTCCATAGCTATTCTTTTACTTTTGTAGTACTACAGCATGAAAAAATATATGTAAATTCTTAAATTTTGTGTTATTTGCAAATGTAACAAATGGAATATGTTTTAAAATGCTATTAAAAACAAATTGTGGTTTTCGTTTTAGCTGAAGTTCCTTCGGAACCGAATAACTCCATAGCGATTATTTTACTTTTGTAGTACTACAGCATGAAAAATTATTTGTAAATTCTTGAATTTTGTGTTATTTGCAAATGTAACAAATGGAATATGTTTTAAAATGCTATTCAAAACAAATTGTGGTTTTCGTTTTAGCTGAAGTTCCTTCGGAACCGAATAACTCCATAGCGATTATTTTACTTTTGTAGTACTACAGCATGAAAAATTATTTGTAAATTCTTGAATTTTGTGTTATTTGCAAATGTAACAAATGGAATATGTTTTAAAATGCTATTCAAAACAAATTGTGGTTTTCGTTTTAGCTGAAGTTCCTTCGGAACCGAATAACTCCATAGCGATTATTTTACTTTTGTAGTACTACAGCATGAAAAATTATTTGTAAATTCTTGAATTTTGTGTTATTTGCAAATGTAACAAATGGAATATGTTTTAAAATGCTATTCAAAACAAATTGTGGTTTTCGTTTTAGCTGAAGTTCCTTCGGAACCGAATAACTCCATAGCGATTATTTTACTTTTGTAGTACTACAGCATGAAAAAATATATGTAAATTCTTAAATTTTGTGTTATTTGCAAATGTAACAAATGGAATATGTTTTAAAATGCTATTAAAAACAAATTGTGGTTTTCGTTTTAGCTGAAGTTCCTTCGGAACCGAATAACTCCATAGCGATTATTTTACTTTTGTAGTATTACAGCATGAAAAGAAAATTTATAAATTCTTAAATTTTGTGTTATTTGCAAATGTAACAAATGGAATATGTTTTAAAATGCTATTAAAAACAAATTGTGGTTTTCGTTTTAGCTGAAGTTCCTTCGGAACCGAATAACTCCATAGCGATTATTTTACTTTTGTAGTACTACAGCATGAAAAATTATTTGTAAATTCTTGAATTTTGTGTTATTTGCAAATGTAACAAATGGAATATGTTTTAAAATGCTATTCAAAACAAATTGTGGTTTTCGTTTTAGCTGAAGTTCCTTCGGAACCGAATAACTCCATAGCGATTATTTTACTTTTGTAGTACTACAGCATGAAAAATTATTTGTAAATTCTTGAATTTTGTGTTATTTGCAAATGTAACAAATGGAATATGTTTTAAAATGCTATTCAAAACAAATTGTGGTTTTCGTTTTAGCTGAAGTTCCTTCGGAACCGAATAACTCCATAGCGATTATTTTACTTTTGTAGTACTACAGCATGAAAAAATATATGTAAATTCTTAAATTTTGTGTTATTTGCAAATGTAACAAATGGAATATGTTTTAAAATGCTATTCAAAACAAATTGTGGTTTTCGTTTTAGCTGAAGTTCCTTCGGAACCGAATAACTCCATAGCGATTATTTTACTTTTGTAGTACTACAGCATGAAAAATTATTTGTAAATTCTTGAATTTTGTGTTATTTGCAAATGTAACAAATGGAATATGTTTTAAAATGCTATTCAAAACAAATTGTGGTTTTCGTTTTAGCTGAAGTTCCTTCGGAACCGAATAACTCCATAGCGATTATTTTACTTTTGTAGTACTACAGCATGAAAAATTATTTGTAAATTCTTGAATTTTGTGTTATTTGCAAATGTAACAAATGGAATATGTTTTAAAATGCTATTCAAAACAAATTGTGGTTTTCGTTTTAGCTGAAGTTCCTTCGGAACCGAATAACTCCATAGCGATTATTTTACTTTTGTAGTACTACAGCATGAAAAAATATATGTAAATTCTTAAATTTTGTGTTATTTGCAAATGTAACAAATGGAATATGTTTTAAAATGCTATTCAAAACAAATTGTGGTTTTCGTTTTAGCTGAAGTTCCTTCGGAACCGAATAACTCCATAGCGATTATTTTACTTTTGTAGTACTACAGCATGAAAAAATATATGTAAATTCTTAAATTTTGTGTTATTTGCAAATGTAACAAATGGAATATGTTTTAAAATGCTATTCAAAACAAATTGTGGTTTTCGTTTTAGCTGAAGTTCCTTCGGAACCGAATAACTCCATAGCGATTATTTTACTTTTGTAGTACTACAGCATGAAAAATTATTTGTAAATTCTTGAATTTTGTGTTATTTGCAAATGTAACAAATGGAATATGTTTTAAAATGCTATTCAAAACAAATTGTGGTTTTCGTTTTAGCTGAAGTTCCTTCGGAACCGAATAACTCCATAGCGATTATTTTACTTTTGTAGTACTACAGCATGAAAAATTATTTGTAAATTCTTGAATTTTGTGTTATTTGCAAATGTAACAAATGGAATATGTTTTAAAATGCTATTCAAAACAAATTGTGGTTTTCGTTTTAGCTGAAGTTCCTTCGGAACCGAATAACTCCATAGCGATTATTTTACTTTTGTAGTACTACAGCATGAAAAATTATTTGTAAATTCTTGAATTTTGTGTTATTTGCAAATGTAACAAATGGAATATGTTTTAAAATGCTATTCAAAACAAATTGTGGTTTTCGTTTTAGCTGAAGTTCCTTCGGAACCGAATAACTCCATAGCGATTATTTTACTTTTGTAGTACTACAGCATGAAAAATTATTTGTAAATTCTTGAATTTTGTGTTATTTGCAAATGTAACAAATGGAATATGTTTTAAAATGCTATTCAAAACAAATTGTGGTTTTCGTTTTAGCTGAAGTTCCTTCGGAACCGAATAACTCCATAGCGATTATTTTACTTTTGTAGTACTACAGCATGAAAAATTATTTGTAAATTCTTGAATTTTGTGTTATTTGCAAATGTAACAAATGGAATATGTTTTAAAATGCTATTCAAAACAAATTGTGGTTTTCGTTTTAGCTGAAGTTCCTTCGGAACCGAATAACTCCATAGCGATTATTTTACTTTTGTAGTACTACAGCATGAAAAATTATTTGTAAATTCTTGAATTTTGTGTTATTTGCAAATGTAACAAATGGAATATGTTTTAAAATGCTATTCAAAACAAATTGTGGTTTTCGTTTTAGCTGAAGTTCCTTCGGAACCGAATAACTCCATAGCGATTATTTTACTTTTGTAGTACTACAGCATGAAAAAATATATGTAAATTCTTAAATTTTGTGTTATTTGCAAATGTAACAAATGGAATATGTTTTAAAATGCTATTCAAAACAAATTGTGGTTTTCGTTTTAGCTGAAGTTCCTTCGGAACCGAATAACTCCATAGCGATTATTTTACTTTTGTAGTACTACAGCATGAAAAATTATTTGTAAATTCTTGAATTTTGTGTTATTTGCAAATGTAACAAATGGAATATGTTTTAAAATGCTATTCAAAACAAATTGTGGTTTTCGTTTTAGCTGAAGTTCCTTCGGAACCGAATAACTCCATAGCGATTATTTTACTTTTGTAGTACTACAGCATGAAAAATTATTTGTAAATTCTTGAATTTTGTGTTATTTGCAAATGTAACAAATGGAATATGTTTTAAAATGCTATTCAAAACAAATTGTGGTTTTCGTTTTAGCTGAAGTTCCTTCGGAACCGAATAACTCCATAGCGATTATTTTACTTTTGTAGTACTACAGCATGAAAAAATATATGTAAATTCTTAAATTTTGTGTTATTTGCAAATGTAACAAATGGAATATGTTTTAAAATGCTATTCAAAACAAATTGTGGTTTTCGTTTTAGCTGAAGTTCCTTCGGAACCGAATAACTCCATAGCGATTATTTTACTTTTGTAGTACTACAGCATGAAAAATTATTTGTAAATTCTTGAATTTTGTGTTATTTGCAAATGTAACAAATGGAATATGTTTTAAAATGCTATTCAAAACAAATTGTGGTTTTCGTTTTAGCTGAAGTTCCTTCGGAACCGAATAACTCCATAGCGATTATTTTACTTTTGTAGTACTACAGCATGAAAAATTATTTGTAAATTCTTGAATTTTGTGTTATTTGCAAATGTAACAAATGGAATATGTTTTAAAATGCTATTCAAAACAAATTGTGGTTTTCGTTTTAGCTGAAGTTCCTTCGGAACCGAATAACTCCATAGCGATTATTTTACTTTTGTAGTACTACAGCATGAAAAATTATTTGTAAATTCTTGAATTTTGTGTTATTTGCAAATGTAACAAATGGAATATGTTTTAAAATGCTATTCAAAACAAATTGTGGTTTTCGTTTTAGCTGAAGTTCCTTCGGAACCGAATAACTCCATAGCGATTATTTTACTTTTGTAGTACTACAGCATGAAAAAATATATGTAAATTCTTAAATTTTGTGTTATTTGCAAATGTAACAAATGGAATATGTTTTAAAATGCTATTCAAAACAAATTGTGGTTTTCGTTTTAGCTGAAGTTCCTTCGGAACCGAATAACTCCATAGCGATTATTTTACTTTTGTAGTACTACAGCATGAAAAATTATTTGTAAATTCTTGAATTTTGTGTTATTTGCAAATGTAACAAATGGAATATGTTTTAAAATGCTATTCAAAACAAATTGTGGTTTTCGTTTTAGCTGAAGTTCCTTCGGAACCGAATAACTCCATAGCGATTATTTTACTTTTGTAGTACTACAGCATGAAAAATTATTTGTAAATTCTTGAATTTTGTGTTATTTGCAAATGTAACAAATGGAATATGTTTTAAAATGCTATTCAAAACAAATTGTGGTTTTCGTTTTAGCTGAAGTTCCTTCGGAACCGAATAACTCCATAGCGATTATTTTACTTTTGTAGTACTACAGCATGAAAAATTATTTGTAAATTCTTGAATTTTGTGTTATTTGCAAATGTAACAAATGGAATATGTTTTAAAATGCTATTCAAAACAAATTGTGGTTTTCGTTTTAGCTGAAGTTCCTTCGGAACCGAATAACTCCATAGCGATTATTTTACTTTTGTAGTACTACAGCATGAAAAATTATTTGTAAATTCTTGAATTTTGTGTTATTTGCAAATGTAACAAATGGAATATGTTTTAAAATGCTATTCAAAACAAATTGTGGTTTTCGTTTTAGCTGAAGTTCCTTCGGAACCGAATAACTCCATAGCGATTATTTTACTTTTGTAGTACTACAGCATGAAAAAATATATGTAAATTCTTAAATTTTGTGTTATTTGCAAATGTAACAAATGGAATATGTTTTAAAATGCTATTCAAAACAAATTGTGGTTTTCGTTTTAGCTGAAGTTCCTTCGGAACCGAATAACTCCATAGCGATTATTTTACTTTTGTAGTACTACAGCATGAAAAATTATTTGTAAATTCTTGAATTTTGTGTTATTTGCAAATGTAACAAATGGAATATGTTTTAAAATGCTATTCAAAACAAATTGTGGTTTTCGTTTTAGCTGAAGTTCCTTCGGAACCGAATAACTCCATAGCGATTATTTTACTTTTGTAGTACTACAGCATGAAAAATTATTTGTAAATTCTTGAATTTTGTGTTATTTGCAAATGTAACAAATGGAATATGTTTTAAAATGCTATTCAAAACAAATTGTGGTTTTCGTTTTAGCTGAAGTTCCTTCGGAACCGAATAACTCCATAGCGATTATTTTACTTTTGTAGTACTACAGCATGAAAAATTATTTGTAAATTCTTGAATTTTGTGTTATTTGCAAATGTAACAAATGGAATATGTTTTAAAATGCTATTCAAAACAAATTGTGGTTTTCGTTTTAGCTGAAGTTCCTTCGGAACCGAATAACTCCATAGCGATTATTTTACTTTTGTAGTACTACAGCATGAAAAATTATTTGTAAATTCTTGAATTTTGTGTTATTTGCAAATGTAACAAATGGAATATGTTTTAAAATGCTATTCAAAACAAATTGTGGTTTTCGTTTTAGCTGAAGTTCCTTCGGAACCGAATAACTCCATAGCGATTATTTTACTTTTGTAGTACTACAGCATGAAAAATTATTTGTAAATTCTTGAATTTTGTGTTATTTGCAAATGTAACAAATGGAATATGTTTTAAAATGCTATTCAAAACAAATTGTGGTTTTCGTTTTAGCTGAAGTTCCTTCGGAACCGAATAACTCCATAGCTATTCTTTTACTTTTGTAGTACTACAGCATGAAAAAATATATGTAAATTCTTAAATTTTGTGTTATTTGCAAATGTAACAAATGGAATATGTTTTAAAATGCTATTAAAAAAAACTAAGACTGACTCCAAAACCATAACACATGTATACATGCATGTACAGGTTCGATCCCGGTGGGCGACATCAAAATTATTTTTATCTCCAATTAAGCTAATTTTTGGCAGGTATATGCTTTCGACGATGGGGAATCCGAAAATAAAGGCCGTTTTTTTAAAAAAAAACTTTTACACCTTTTTTTCCTGTTCAAAGACACATTGTTTTGTACCTCAAATTTTCAATGATTTTAAATCCTAATTTAAGGTAACGATTTTTTTTCCAAATTTTATTTTTATTATAAAAAAAGGTCCAAATTTTAAGAAAATGAAGTTATTTCAGCCCTAACTTTTTTTCTCGCGATTTTTTATCATTGTGATATGATAGGTGATAACAGAAAATCAGTGATCCTGATATTTTGAACTTTCAAAAAGTAGATATTCGGATTCCCCGACCTCGAAAACCTATAAAACCTTAGAATTGAGCAAAAATAATAATTTCCTTTAATTAGCCATCAACTTGAAATTTTGGTAAAATTTACATAAAAATTACTGTAACTACAGTATGAAATTTTTTTAAACTTTTTTACCACGCGGAATCGGTTTCTCCGGGGTCACTTTACTTTACAGCAAAGTTTCAGGAAAAACAAATTTTGGGCTGTGCCGCCCTCCTTTGAGATATTTTGATTTTCTCATAGACTGCGTCTTAAAAACAAAGCTTACAATCTTGATCTAAGAGAAATTTCCATATTAAACTTTTCCGTAAGCATTATGTTCAAAATAGTTGAAGAAATTATGTAAGTTTTTGGGATACTGTATTTACATGTAATTTATTTTTATAGCCCGACTTCTGAAGAAACATTGAAAAAGCTTGGAGTTGAATTTTATGAAAATGGATTCATTACTGAGCTTCCACAAATGGGGAATATCCTGAGTACATTCAAGTCTCTCTCTATCAAAATTGTCAACAATATCAGCAATTCCTCTTCTCTCTGTTGTTAATCTTCAACATCGTTATCCTGCAGAAAATCGTCGAAAAGCTTGTGCATGGATGCGGTAAATCTAATTTTTTTTAAATTGTTCGTCATTTTTAATTCTCCTTTATTTTAGTCGCCAACTTCCAATTCTAAGAGTTGAATTTTCAAAAAATGCCGTGGAAGCAGCATCAAAAAAAGATCCTGAAGGATTCAAAATTATTATTCTTTCAAAAGAAGAAAAACTTTATGACGGCAGAAGAATACTCCTGGAGAAAGAAAACGAAAACTCTAAATTTAAAATGGGATTAAATAATTATTTTGGGTTTATAATTTTTAATAATAATAATGGTTTTGGTTTTAATGCAAAATTTGAATTTTTTTATGTATGTTTACTTTAAGACTTTTAACTTAATTTGGGACTGTCTAGATAAGACGAGATTTTTGAAATCCATTTTTGAAAATTGACGTATTAAAGTGCCGAAAAAAGATAAAAAAGGATGTTATCAATTGTTTATCAGCCCTTTTTGTATGACGTCACTTTTGGACAACCCCTTTTTAATTTTTTCAAAAAAACTAAAAATTGAACATAATTTTTGGAATGTAAAAATAAGCACTAAAATTTATTTTTTCTTCATTTCCGTCACAAGAATTTAATCACCAAATTTTATTTTTTGAAACAAATCGTCCCCTTTTTTCTTGCTTCCATTCTTTCTCTTTTTTTATTACAGTTTTTGAATATTCATGTAAGACATTTTTGTCTCCGAAAAATATTATTTATTACAAAACTGTGTCATTTTTTTGTGATAAAAATATTTTTTAAAATTGCCTGATAAAAAAAGTGTTTCGTAAAAAATATACAGGAAAAAAATGTAATAAAAAAAGGCGTGAAAATTTAAGCCTTTTTTGTAAAATTCTTTTTTTAATTGTTTCCAGACTTTTGTCATCGAAAAACCAATGTTTGGTCAAAGAATTAATTTTGTTTCTATAAATACAGGCATCATTTTAGTTTAAATCCATCATTTTTCTTTGAATTCAAGGCGTGAAAAAACACTGTTGATTTTGTTTAAAAAAACATATTTTAGGAAAGAAAAATGCAATCACAAAAAATTGGATTAATTTGCCTTTGTCTTACTGTAATGGTTGCTTTGGTAAGTGCATCTTCTTTTTGGATAAGGAATCGCCCAGAAATCACTAAACTGGTGATGTTTGGACCCTCTCAATGACAAAACACTGAAGTAATTTTTCGATGACCTCTAAACTCATGATAGTTTAGCGAACCCACTCCTTGTGGATCGCAAAACTAGAATATTTAAAAGTAAAACAATCCCTAATATATGTACTTTTAAAATTTAAATTTTTGACCTTAATAAATTCAATTATATTAAGAGAGAGTATTTTTAGTGCAATGCCGAATGTTGCGGACCCTCCAGTGTTCCAATCTTTGGCGGTTGTAATGGAAAAGGAGCTTGCAATTTGTGAGTTTGAATAATTTTAAAATTAAAAATATTAAACAAATTGTTTTTGTAGCTTTTGTTGCAACTGTGATAATGGATGCGCATCTGATTCATATGCCAAAAAAGGTGGAAAACATGTTTTGAATCCCGCTCAAATCTTCAAATCAGCTGATAAAAATAAGAATGGAGCAATTGATTTTGATGAAGCCCTTAAATTTGCAGCTAAAAAAGGCGGAAATAAAGTTCAACTCAAAAAAGATCGAAAATGGTTTACTTCCATCGATAAAAATCATGATGGCGTTATTAAACCCAATGAATTTGATAAAACTCTTAAAAATTAATGTTTCCCATTTAAAAAAATGTGTAAAGAAAAATAAACAAATTTGCAATTAAACAGAGTTACAGTATCCAATGAAGTTGGACAATTTTGATGACCAAAAGAAAGAGTGTAAAATGTCGATTTTCCCCATTATAAAACAACTTATTTATTTAATCTACTGTAATCCCTGAAAGCCCCTATTTTTTGAAAGCATTCATAGATTAATTTTTTAAGATTAATCTGTAAAATTTTATCATTAATTTCCCAAATCAAGAAAGATAAATATTTATTTAAAAAAACAAAAAAAATACAAATTATGCAAATTCAATAAAAATTTTAAAAGATTTATCCAAATATTTTTCTTTTGTTTGAAAAATTTGTTTTTGAGAATTTTTTGGAATTTGTTTTTTGAAGAAAAGTTGAAATTCGACAGTTGGATGTCTCTGAAAAATGAAAAGAATTTAAAAAACTATTTTATGTAAATAAAAACAAACCTTGCATCACTTTAATCAAAAAACGTACTTTATCATTTGTACATTTGTAATCAAGTTTTGAATTGATAACAGCATCTTTGAGAAAAACATATTTATCAAGATCACCAAAAATTTCATTAAATTTTTGAACACTTCCAGAATTTGATTCTTTGATTGCTCTTCCATTTTTGATATCTTTAAATTCTTGTTCCAATTTTTTGATTTGTCTTTCAAAATTTGCCGCTGCATTTAAAACATTTTCTTTTGAAATTTCCAATTCAGAATTCTAAAAACACAAAAATTACAAATATATTATAAGTATTTATAAAACGCCCACCTTTTTGATAAGATCATTAATTGTTGATTTAAAACCATTAATTTTATTTGTAACATTTTTTCTTTCATCTTCCATTTCATCGTTATATTTTCTAATTTGCATATTATGATTATCAATCATTTGAAGGGCTTCATTTTCTTTATCTTTGATCGTTTGAATTAAATCTTCATTCTAAAAAACTACTGTTATATAACACAATTTATTTAAAAAATTTACAAACCTCTTTTTTTAGAGTTGAAATTATTACATTTAATCCATCCCTTTCAGCTTCGTAAATAATTCTATCATTTTTAATTCCTTGTTCCAATTTTTCATTATAATTTTTCAATAAAGTATTTTCGCTTTCAAATTTTTCATTTTCTTTATCATAATCAGCTGCGGAAAAACCACGACGAAAATGCATTCGATCAATCTAAAAAATATATTGCAAAATTGCAAAATTGCAAAATTCAAAAAAATAGAAACTTACTCGTTTTGTAAGAATATTTATTTCGGCATCTTTCTTTCGATTTTCGTGTTGCAAATTTGATATAACAAGTTCATCGGATGATTTTATTTTTAAAAGTTCATCTAAATATCCTTGAAATGGTTTAATTCCTTTTCGGGACATTTTTTAAAAAATTTCAGCCAAAATTGTAGTTTTTGAATAAATGTTTCAGTCAGTTTCCAAAAAAATATAATTAATCTTGTTTTTTTTGGTGGCATTTATAAGTTTTTGGATATCCTTTTTTTGATCCTTCGAGGGCACATTCATAAAAAGTGTTAAAACCTTTTTTGATTGAAAATGCTCTCTTTTTTTCTTTCTTTCTTTCATTTTCGAAATTTATTGATTTTTTTAAAAAATTTTATTGAAAGCAGCAGCCGTATTATAACTCTGAAAAATGGAAATTTTTCTTTATCAGTAAGTAATGAAATTTGAGAAACACCGATCCGTCGAGATTTTATGCAGTTGTTTAACACTTTTAAAGGAGATTCGTTAGTTGATGCATTGTGAAATTTTCTCTTTTTTAAATTATAAGGCGTTTCCCGCATTTTTATCGGGTGCTAGAAACTTTTTTAGATTTCGCAATGTATCAACTAACGAATCTCCTTTAACAACACAACCGGATTCGTTGTTGGCATTTATTGTAAAATGCAGTTTTTCGAATTTCATTTTGGTACAATGCCGCAATTTCGTCAAAATTTTGAGGGGTGACGTTCATGTTTTTGTCTTGCTCCCTTTTTGCATATTTTTTTAAATTTTGAAATCTTTATCAGTCGTAACGAAAATGATTTCATTCAAAAAAAATTTAAGCAATTGCTGTAATAAAGTGATTGTATCAAGATTTTTTTCTGAGTTACAGTAATTATGTAAAACAATATATAATCATTCATAACTTTCAATACTTTCACATCTTACTTACTTACTTGTCGTCAAAACTACTTTTAAAATTATTTGGAAGTGCTATAATTACTGTATTATATATATATATATTATAAATATTGTATTGTATAATATATGGTAAGGGGCTGTCCAGATGTCACGTGACCATGAGTAGGGGGGGAGGGGGTACGCCAAATGGTCACGAAAAATCACGAGGGGAGGGGAGGGGGTCGATCGTTTGTCACGTGATCACTTTTCAACGTAACTTTGTTTTTTTGTTCATAAAATAAAATTAGGTTTTATAGGAAAATGAGTCAAAATGTTTCACCAAGTTTGTTTATTTATTTAACTAAATTTTGATAATGTTGATAAAATTGTTAAAAAAAGACACTGCATAAAAATTTCTTTTGTTATAAAACTGTAATTTATAGGTCTTGAAGATGTCCAAAATAAAGCACTCCAAAATTTATCTTTGAGTCAAATGGCAGAAAATGGTAATAATAAAGACAACTTTCAATCAATCATTCAATGATGAAGCATTTGCTTTTTGAAAAAATAAATTATTTGTATTTTTAAAATTTTTGTTCACGTTTTTGGTCACGCGAGGGAGGGAGGGGGTAAACAAAATACAGGGTGTGCAAAAAAAAAGTGGACTCAACGTTTTTAACGAAAGTGGAAGGGCCCGAAAACCCAAGGGTAGGTGGAATATAAACCTGGAGGGAGGGCACATTTGACCCTACAGTATGACTGCCCGAACATTTTCGCTCCGGGAGTTCTGGGTCCGCCAAGTTTTAAAAGTGCAGTTTTTCGGGCTTTTTGTAGAACAAAGTTCCTACTCGAACCGAAGGTGGTCGAAAAAAACTGATGAGTGGTTCAGATAGCCCATGGATGGAACTCGTCCGTAGACAAAAGTTTGGGTTCAAATAACTTTCGTGTCGAGACAGCCGAGCAAAAGAAAAAATGAATTCCGAGTTTTTTCGATTTTAGGTCAATTTTGATCAATCGGCCTGGCTTTTCTAGGGCATCTGAAGGGGTATTATTTGTTTACAATAAACACGGGCATATTTGCAACGTTTGGGCAAAATATGGGACAAATCCGAAAAAATGGTATTTAAGCAGCCATAATTTGTAGTTGCAAGTAGCAGACGATAAATATAAAATATAATTTAAAAATATTATATAGAGTAAAAATTGCGTAAAAAACATTTTAAAGTAACACACGTAACATTATTTTATTAATTATAGCAAAAAACTGTAATTTAAAATTTTTACTATACAACCGTATACCTCAAGTAGCCATTTTTAAACATCGAAAAAAAAATTTTATTTCGGATTTCGGTTTTCTCGAGCAGAAATGGTCAAAAATATGCCAAAATTTATTGTAAACAAATATTACCCCTTCAGATGCCCTAGAAAAGCCAAGCCGATTGATCAAAGTTGACCTAAAATCGAAAAAACTCGGAATTCATTTTTTCTTTTGCCCGGCTGTCTCGACACGAAAGTTATTTGAACCCAAACTTTTGTCTACCGACGAGTTCCATCCATGGGCTATCTGAACCACTCATCATTTTTTTTCGACAACCTTCGGTTCGAGTAGGAACTTTGTTCTACAAAAAGCCCGAAAAACTGCACTTTTAAAATTTGGCGGACCCAGAACTCCCGGAGCGAAAATGTTCGGTCAGTCATACTGTAGGGACAAATACTTCCCCCCTTCACGTTTAATTTCCCCCTACCCTTGGGTTTTCGGGCCCTTCCACTTTCGTTAAAAACGTTGAGTCCACTTTTTTTTTGCACACCCTGTAATCACGGCTGATCACAAGGGGAGAGGGAGTCAAAAAAGGCAATTTTTTTGGTCACGTGAGATCTGGATAGCCCCTAATGGAATGTTTAAGTTGTGAAACAAGAAAGTTTGAAGCAAATTAATTCAATTTTTTAATCATGAAACTGATATAAAATTCTAATAATTCTGTTTTTTTTATCAGCGATTTAAAGCGCAAATAATTTTTTCCATTTTAATTTTTTGTTTGCATTCGTAATTTTTTTTTAACTACAATTGTTTAACTGAAGCCAAAGTTTCCCAAGCAGGGATGGACGGAACAGGTTGTGTGCTCCGTTACGCTTTTACGGCACGGGCTCTTTGGGTGTCCGGTTAACGCGCCCTTGGCCCAAAATGATCCAAAATAGCTTAAAAATGATTAAAAACATTATCCCAGTTCATTTTAAGTTGTTTTATAAGCGATTTTTTGTAAGAATCGAACTTTTTCGCCATTTTTTGGCATTCTGAAAAAAACTCATTTAAAGGTTGAAGGCTAAATCGCCCGTTTTAGACCAAATCGAGGTCGCTGATCACGAAAATGAGCTTTATTTCGCTCAAAAAGGTGTGAGTGCCGAGTTATGGGGTAGTGCGCTGATACCACCGAAAAAAAATTATTTTTTTAAAAAAGTCTTGAGAATGCATATGGATCGACTCCACTCATCCCAGTTAGCAATAATAAAACTATTTTGACCTTTTAAAGTGGTTTTTTTGATGGGTTTTAACTAATTAAAGTTGGAGGTGTACGGTAATGGCATACCAACCTCAAAAAAAATTTGAACCACGGGCATAGGTTTTTTTGGTCTTAAAAGATGTCCCACATGATTTTACATATATATAGACCGGTGTGACAAAAAAATCCGCGGGGTCTGATACTTTTGTTTTTAACTGAACGTCAAAAGTACATCTCCAGCACCATTTGGATAGTAAAACTCCATGGATATGAAAGATATTGACATGCGGTCACTTTTGTGATGTAATCCTATGCTATACAAGTTATCCTGGCAAGTTTGAACGTTTTTGGTAACAGTTTCGAAATATGGGAACCTTGTTAAAATTCAAAATTTAACAACATAGAAATATCGCAAAAATTCGGATTTTTCTTTATAGATAAAGTTAAATGTGCATTCTAAATGTCAAATACATGTAACAACACCAATATAAATTGATAAAAACTGACGGGGGGTCAAAATCGATGTTTTTAAATTTTTTGAATTTTATACTTCGAAATTATTAATTATTCAAAACTTGAAATTATTGATTTATTAATTCTGGAAACTCAAATCGCTCACAAAGTGATGAAATATTGAGAATAAAGCCGAAAAAAATGTTTTTAACAATATCGTATTGGAAAAACACTGATTTCTGTGTTTTTTTTCTATAACTTTTGAGCGTATTTTTACTAAGGGGGGAAATGGGGACTAGTGATTCCAGGATGTTGAAATATGGCCCAAAAGTTATACATACGCTATATTTTATCCCAAAAACGTCAAAACATTTATATTTTTCGATATTCACAATATTTTGGTATCTTGAAAATCGATCAAAAATAAGCAAAATTCAAAAAATTTAAAAACATCGATTTTGACCCCCCGTCAGTTTTTATCAATTTATATTGGTGTTGTTACATGTATTTGACATTTAGAATGCACATTTAACTTTATCTATAAAGAAAAATCCGAATTTTTGCGATATTTCTATGTTGTTAAATTTTGAATTTTAACAAGGTTCCCATATTTCGAAACTGTTACCAAAAACGTTCAAACTTGCCAGGATAACTTGTATAGCATAGGATTACATCACAAAAGTGACCGCATGTCAATATCTTTCATATCCATGGAGTTTTACTATCCAAATGGTGCTGGAGATGTACTTTTGACGTTCAGTTAAAAACAAAAGTATCAGACCCCGCGGATTTTTTTGTCACACCGGTCTATATATATGTAAAATCATGTGGGACATCTTTTAAGACCAAAAAAACCTATGCCCGTGGTTCAAATTTTTTTTGAGGTTGGTATGCCATTACCGTACACCTCCAACTTTAATTAGTTAAAACCCATCAAAAAAACCACTTTAAAAGGTCAAAATAGTTTTATTATTGCTAACTGGGATGAGTGGAGTCGATCCATATGCATTCTCAAGACTTTTTTAAAAAAATAATTTTTTTTCGGTGGTATCAGCGCACTACCCCATAACTCGGCACTCACACCTTTTTGAGCGAAATAAAGCTCATTTTCGTGATCAGCGACCTCGATTTGGTCTAAAACGGGCGATTTAGCCTTCAACCTTTAAATTTGTTTTTTTCAGAATGCCAAGCAATGTTCGATTTTTACAAAAAATCGCTTTTATGAAGGTGCTCCAAAATTTAAAAAATCACGAAAAATGGTTGATTTTGGTGGATTTTGACCTGAAATCGATAGAAGGAGGCAACATATAAAAAAACCCTTGCGCCATTTTAAAGTCCTAACTATATATCAACTTTTAGTTGTAAAAGGTTTGAACTAATACCATTATTGCTGACGTTTCAGCGAATTGAAAATGTTGAAAAATGGTTAAAAAAATGATTTTTCTTACTATTTTTCATGTCCTGACCTTAATACAGCCTAAAATGGAATTCTGTTGCGCCAAATTAAAGCTCAGAGTCTACTTTACGGATTCTATTTACAACTACTTCTATTTAACACCGAAAAAAAAAAAAAAATTTTTTAGATTTTTCTGCACAGGGGGGACCAAGTGAAAAAGTGAAAAAATCAAAAAATTTTTTTTTGCATTTTTTGCTCTTAAATGATAAAAATATGGCTGTTGTTACATACTTTTTTAATATCAGTGCCAAAAAGAGCCAAAAAAACATATTTTTTCTCATTTTAATCAAAAAAAATTTTTTGGATTCTGAATCCTCCTCCAGAATCTGTATTTTCTTTAAAAATCGGCAGGCACCCTGCTGATATTTATCAGTGAGTATTTAGCTATCTTTTGGTACCTTAATCATCCCTGTATGATCACCCTTTGCAAAATCCGCCTTAACCGGACAAAATAGGGGTAAAAAAGAGCCCGTGACGGAGCGGAACAAATTTTCAATCCATTTTAACGGAATTGAACAGAAAAAAGAGCGGAATTCCGTTAAAACGGAATACGCTCTTTCGCACATGCCTATTCCCTAGTTAACATGTTTACAAAAAAAAGTTTATAGAAAAAACAAATTTAAATTGTCAAATGAAAAAAAAGCAAAAAGTAATAATCACAAAAATCAAAGATCAAAAAATTTAAGAAAAAGCAATATTGATTTGAACGGTTGAAGGCAAGGATAGAAGCATTTCATATTTCATTGAAAGAATATTTTCTTTGACGCATTTCGGAATAAGAAGACCAAATTTGAAAGTAAAATTGACATTGGAATGATTCTATAAAGTGTTTAATATTATTACAGTAACCGAAAGAATACACAAACTCACTTTAATAAATTGAGAAAAAAGAAAGAGATTAAAGTGCTCCGGAAGATTGTAAAGAGAGAATGTTTGAAGCTTTAAACAAATTTGAGAATCATCAAAGCTTTCAACATTTTCACCATTTTTGAGCCAACTAAAATCAGTAAAATAAAATAATTTAAGCTTTAGAAAAATCAGAATCTTACTATTCAAATTTTTCAACGTTTGGTAAATGTTTTAAAATTTCTTCCATTTTCATTGATCTCTTTTCTTTATCATTAATTACAGTATTTCGATAAAAAATAAATTTCTCGAGTGCCTTTGATGAAACAAGTTTGATGAAATCATTTTCAGAAATTTTTTGATCAACAAGACGTAAATCTTTAAGATGACAAGAATGTAAATGAGAAAGCAATGAATTGACATCAATTTCAGCATCACAAACATTCAACCGACCATTAAGTTGAAGCATAAACTTTGGAGTATCTTTCTTGAGAGAAATCTTTACAGGTTTTCCGGTGCAATCAAAATTTGAATATGCTTCCCATGAATCTTCATCTTCAAGTGGACAAATACTTTCAACAACCATAATCTGCAACAAATGGTATTACAGTAATTTGTAAATAAATATATAAAAGGTTTACCCTTCCCTGCAACGGGTTTTCATCAATTGAATCAATGAGAATTTCATCCATTTTTTGAAAAATAGATTCATCAACTTTCTCTTTATCATTTTGAAGTAGTTTAAAAAATGAAAAGTTTTGAGGTTCATCAATTGCATAAGTTTTTGCAGGAACATAGGATTCAGGTTTATCAGATTCTTGTTTAATATTCAACTTTGAAATCTAAAATTTTAACAATATTTTTAATCCATATTAGTTTAAAGCTTACATTTTTCTTGTGAATTTTTACAACTTTTTGTAACAGAACAATTGATTTTTCGTATCTTTCAATTTTTGCAATATTTTCACTTTCTTTCTGTCCGAAAATTGCCATCTGAAAAAATACATGTTTTTAAACATTCACAATAGTTTTACAAAATTAAAGCTTACCCTTTCCTTGATATCAGTAATCAACACAGTTAATTCATCGATAGTATTTTTAGCTGATTGATATTGCTGACTAGAAAACATATATTTTTGTTCAAGTGTGACAACTTTTGCTCGTAATTCATCTTCAATTTCTTTTTGCTTTGTATTTTCAGCTTTCATCTTTAAATTTAATTCAGCAATAATCATTTGAGCTTTTTGTTCGTTTTCCAAAATTATTTCATTCTAAAAAGTGTGATATTTATAACTCGGAAAATAAGAATACGGAAAACAAACTTCTTTTGTGAGATCTTCAACATTTGATTGAAGCTCTTTGAATTCGATATTGGCACTTTTAATGGTTTCTTCCAATTCAGCAATCTTTGCTTTTAATTTTGCATTCTTTTCTTTCTCAGATTCCTAATAATAAACTGTAAATCAGATGTAAAAGTTTAACAATAATACCTTTATATCATTTGTAGATTCTTTTAATCCTGCAATCTCAGCTTGAAGCATTTGAATTTCATCAGAATTAATATCAGAATTTGTTGGGATTTTAAAAGCTTTTGATTTGCGTCGCTAAAATTTAAGTATTAAAAAATTGGGAAAACAAAGAAAAATCACAAAACTTACTTCACGTATAACAGCAGCTTTATTTACTGATCGTCGTTCAGCATTTGAAGCTTTATAATATCCACCACATTTTCTTTTATATATACTATGAAGTTCAGCATACTATAAAACAATCAATAATTATCATCTTTGGCATAATGTCTCCCAAAAAAAGGTTTGTTGCTTACTTTTACTTTCAAAACATTATTCTTCTTTTTTTCAAGCTCCAAATATTTCTTTGTTGTCTTTAATTCTTCTTCTAATCTTTTCTTTTCTCGAGTAATTGTAATATCCATATTTTTAATTAAAATAGCTGGACGTTTTCCTTCCATACTTTTTCTATCTTTTTTCTTATTTCTGCCATCTTTTCGTCGAAGAGTTACCAATGAAAAATCAGCGGCACAATTTTCCATTTTTATTATTATAAATTATAATTCTAAAAATTAATGAAATGCCCAAATTTTTTTTAATATAAAAATACGAAATTCTTTAAACTGCCGGATTTTGAACTAAAAAACGAAACAAAGAAAATATAATTTTTGCGGCAAAAAAATGTTGCCCGAATTTGAAATTTTAGTAAAGGCTGTTGATTGATTTAATAAATAAAAATTTGTGGAGGTCAAACTTTTTTATGGCATTCGAAAAACAAAATTTAAATTTGAGTTTAAATTTGTGCATTTGATAAAAAAATCATCAATGTTTCTTCTAAACATTTTGGAATCATTTTAGAAATTTTGATAATTTCGAAATATTTTTTTGCTGCAATTTTATTTCGTGAAACATGAAAGAAAATTTTTGGCAAATTGTAACGATGTAAAAGCGTGTAAAAAAGTTGAAATACTTGTATTGGCAGAAATATGTAATTATTTATAAAAACAAAGTTGTTATACAATTTTTTGTCCTATTTTTTTCAACTTGTTTTTTTGTAAATTACCCTTTTGGAAGTTTTTACGAGATTTCTTTTTATTCTAAAATGCTTTCAAAAGATTTAAAAAAATATAAATAATATAAAAATAAAAAAGATAATAATAATTTGATACAAAACTTTTTTTCTATCTATTTTTCAATAGCTTTTTCTAAAACTTCAAAAAGTACCGAAGCTTTTACATAATCATTATCAACTAAAGTAACCAAACAATAATTATCATGAATATTTTCAATAATTTTTCGAGATTCTGATTCTGCTGGATATATATTTGCCCATCCATTGATCCATGCATCATAGGCTTCATTCTTCCAAACTCGAAATGAGAGAGGATCTACGACTGTTGGCTGTGCAATTTCACATCCTGGAAAGACTCCCCATGTTACTGCAATTGGAGTGGTCGGCTCAATATTTGACCAATCAATTGTTTCCTAAAAATTAATAATTTTAGTTTTAAACGTGTGGGAGATTTTTGATAGCAAAATAATAGGATATACGACACTTCATTAAAGTTGGTAACGAAGTGTCGATCTTCCAAATAATATAGGAGGTGGTAAAATGCGCGGATACTGGAACGACACATTTTTTCCTGATACCGTAATCACAATAAGGTTACTGTAGCTCAAGGACGTCACCAGGGGGGGAACGAGGGGCACGTGCCCCCCCCCCCCCCGAAATGGATTCGAAAAATTTTTTTCTCCCACCCCCCTTTTGAAAAATAGCAAAAAATTTTATTCGAGAGGGGTCGTGCCCCCCCCCCCCTCGAAAAAAATTCCTGCTGACGTCCTTGCTGTAGCTGATAAGTGATAAATGGGAAAGATTTTGGAGATCAATGCAAAAATTACTTTTTATATCTTTTTGATATTATTTCAACTTGGAATTAGGATTTTAGACTATTTTGAATTCTCGTTTTGTTACTATCACAATAATTTTTTTTTGCTTTTAATAAATTAACAGAATTTAGAGACACCTTTAACTATGTTTACGGTAGGATTACTGTATCCATATTAAAATTGATAACTTACTTTTTGATTAATAATATGATAGTTAATAATTGGATAATCTTTTAAAATTTCTTTTAACTTTGTAGCTCTTTCATTAGAAATAAAAAATTCTAGATAAGCCTTTTGATAACAATATCCCCCAGGTTTTCCCCATCCAACCAAGGGATCTGTTGATGGGGCACCGTTTACGGATGGCTGAGAATTAATTGTAAATATTCCATTTGCATTACACCAAATTAATTGATCTTTGATAAGATTTGTTTCCGCAGAAGTATCATAATCTTGTTCACTCCATGGAAGTCGAGTTACCCGAACTCCATGCTCATTTGGGTTTCGAGTTAGAAAATTTACAAATACATTTTTTACATCATTTATTGATGAAAGTTTAGAAGAATACATTTGTAACATTTCATCTTTTTTTGGTAATCCTTTTAAATAAAACATGTAATATTCTTGGAGATCATTGAAGGCTGGCGAAGAACTATTCCCCCATCGACCATTTGGATATTCATCCCAATCCTAAAAATATGCTTTTGTTTTTGGCGGTCTTACAACGAATTTGTTATAATGGTACTATAACATGATTTTTGAAAATTTAAATTATTTTTTTCGACAAAATTAAATTATTATAATTTTTTTAAAAATTCAAAAAAAATTTTAAACTTTTTTACCGAAATCGAAATTCCTAATTTCGAAATTTAGGTCGTTAGTTTTTTCTAACGAAAATTTTTTCGAAAAGTAGTTTGATACTGTAGTTTCAAAAAAACCCTTACTTTTGTTCGAAAGATATAACTTTTTGGTCGAGCTGTCCAATAAATCGGTCGAACATCTTCTTTACATCGAAGAGGATGATGTCCACCATGTGGAATCCAAGGAAGTGAACGAATAGGCTCTTTTTGCCATAGCCCAAGTGCCATTAAAATTTCCCGGCATGATCCCTCTCGATTCATTGTATACAAATGTATTGAAGGTGCCGTTTTATGATCTAATAGACGACGGCACATTTCAACAGCTTGAAAGATACCAAATTTCCGAACTGCTTCATCATCATGTTTTATTGGTTCTAAAGTTTGAAGGATTGAATCAGGGATAACAAGTTGGGAGAGCTCAGCAACGCGGTGAATTGATTGATATGATTGAATAGGCATAATTCCAGGAATAATTGGCACAGAAATTCCAGCCGCCCGACAATCTTGAACAAATCTTTCAAATGTTTCAACATCAAAGAATAGTTGAGTAATAATAAAATTTGCTCCTGCATCAACTTTCATTTTAAGATATTCTATATCAGCTTTGTATGAAGGAGCTTCCGGATGTCCAAGGGGATATCCCGAAGCAGCAATGGTAAAGTATGAATTAAAATTATCTCGAGCCCATCGAATCATATCCAATGCCCGATATGAATAAACAACGGGGTTGCTGTCCTAAAACGATTTTGATAAATTTTTGGGGATTTGGGGCACTTCTTCAGTTTAGCGCCCCCCATTTTTTAAAAAAGTTTTCGATTTTTCGAAAAATTAGCATACAGAATGAAAGCACTTTTTGCAGAAAAAAATTCAACATTTTTTCGCAAATTTTTTACAAAAAAAACAAAAGTGGGGGGCGCTAAACTGAAGAAGAGCACGAAAGCACTTCTTCAGTTTCGCGCCCCTCTCCAAAAATTTGCATGAAAATGTGTTCATTCTTCATGCAAATATTAACGACCGTCGAAAACGTATAAAAGGACGAGACGTCCAATCATTCAAGCTTTTTCTTGACTTGTGCTTTCTTCATGGTTGGTCGTGTCTCATTTTTTCTACAAAACATTCCAAGTTTTGTTCCGTCAAAATATTTCAAGCTTTGGTTTAATGCTTGAAATATTTTGATGGTACAAAACTTGGAATGTTTTGTAGAAAAAAAATGGGGGGCGCTAAACTGAAGAAGTACCCCAAAATACGGATATTTTTTATTAATTAATTTTTTTGGGATTATTATTTCATTGACTTTGATGTAGGGTTGCGCATAAACGCAAAAAAACGGTATTCTTTTTTTCTTTTTTGCAAAAGTTGAACAAGAAAAACATTTGTGTTCGTTGCGGGAGTTTTTTTCAGTTGATATTGAAGATAAACAATTAGTTTGATTAAAATTGTTTAAAATATCTTTAAATAATCTTTAATTATATTATTTATATATTACGAAAGGTCAAAAATATAATACTAGAAGTGTTTATAGAGCAAAAAGCAATTCGAAACACCATTTGAATGCATAAAATGACAATGAAGCAAAAAAGTCAAATGGTGGTGTATATAAATGTGAAAAAAAGTATACGGGCCAGTCCGGGCCAGGCTTAGCTTTTAATATATTCAGATTTCCCATTAAAAAATACATCTTTTAGGCGTAAATTAAACTTATCCAAGTTTATCCGAACAATTTGCCATCTAAATGAATGTCGATTTTTCACGATTTTTCATGATTTTTGTATAAATGTGAGGAAAAGTATGTGGGCCAGTCACGGCCAGGCTTAAATTTTACTATATTCAGATTCCTCATTTAAAAATGCATCTTTTAATAGTAAAATAAACTTATCCAAGTTAATCCGAAAAAAGTTGAAAAAATGAGGTGAAATTGCAAAAATTCAACTTCTGTTTTTTTTGAAAACCATTTTTTTGTTCTGCTTATTACTTTTCTTAATGAAAAAAATAATATAAATAATACTAAACGTTAAATTACTGTTTTTCACATTTTTTGCTAAAAAAGTTCATCTTCAACATCAAAAAAGTAAGACGTTTCCGAAGTCGTCAGTAATGGTGCATAGTGCGCGCAACTTTGCGAAGGAAAAAAATTTGAGCAAAAAAATACGAATCAGAATCTCCGATTTCTTGAAGTTATCTTTAACTTTTTTTCTATTTTATTTCTATAAGGTTTTTAAGCATAAAAAAATCAACATTTTGAGACTAAATTTGTCTGTAAAAACTTTCTGTAAGCTGAGATTTTTGAAAAAGTTTTAATTTTATGCGCAACCCTACTTTGATGGACATCTATGTGATATGATAAAAAAAAGTTTAAATCAAAGAAAAGTTATCAGATTTTGGCATTTTATGACAGGAAGCCAAAAGGTGGACACTTTTCGAAGCTTATATGAAATCAAAAAACTGTATCAGATTCAAAGTGCTTTTTCGTCGATTTTAAATATCTCTAAATTTGCATAATCTCTCTCTCTCTCTTGTTTAATCCTAAACTTACACTTTGTGGAAGATCACCTCGAAGGCAAAGAATATTTCGAATTCCACAAGATTGTGCAACTTTTAAATGTTCCATAGATTGTTCTTTTGTATATTGGGCACATGTCATATGTAGCATAGTATCAACTCGGCCATATTGCAAACATGAAGATGCAATTGAAGTTGAAGAAGTTTCTTTTTGGATATTTCCTAAAAAGTGGATATATGAAATCCGATCGATAAATTTAGTAGTAAAACAATTATTTCAAATTTTATTTTTTTCTTGACACGAAAAATTTTAATACAATCTTTTTTGGATGTTAGTAAAAAGGTCCTTACCTGGATCCCCGCCAGTATGCCATGTAATATCCAAAAACATTGGTCCACCATCTCGATATCGATCAATTCGAGTCAAAAAATTTGCAACACCATTCATTGTCTTAGGTGGAAAAAATTCAAGGGAAAAGAAGGGCACACCTGATTCAATTTGTTTTTCAATTCTTTGATGCAATGGAATATATTTTGTTTCTTCCCTCAACGCTTCACCAACATTACTCTTTGAATCAACTTTATGAAAACCAAATCCATCACCACTAAAACAAATAAAGGAGATATATCCTTTTTTTGGAATTACCAGAGGGTAAGCTTACATGTAAGGAGCAGGGGAATGAAGCTTTGAAAGGCTATGTTCACGATGTAAATATATTCCATTTCCATTTGTATCAGTAATTAATGAGCCATCATTGGCACTTTTTAAAGAGCCATTTGTATGGGCTGTTAAAGGTTGAACAGCTTGCATCTTTGATAATGCCGGATTTTAAAAACCTAAAAAAAATATATTGGGCTTTTTTTGGCACTTTCAAGTTTGATAAAAAATAAGAGACACGGAAAAAAACAAAACTAATTATAGAATTTTTGATCACTGATAAAAAGTGTTATCAAATTTTAGGGAAAAAAAAGTTTATTCAAAAAACCATTTTTTTCGTCTAAATTTTTTTGATAGAGTTGTTGTTGAAAAAAACAGAGGTACATTATTTATTAAAATATGTTAATTTTAACTTTTACAAAAATACAGTATCAAAAACGCGTTTAAATAACATTTTTTTGCCTAAAAAATAAACAAATTTTTCTGCCCAAAAATGTTCTCAGACAACTTTTTTTTCTCTGCAAAAAAACTGATGTCCCTTTTTATTGAAAAGAAGCAAACAAATAAATAAAATAAAAGGCAAAAGGAAGGGAAGGAAGGGTGGTGGAAAGCTCCATCGGTCAAACAACCCCAAACGGAAATTTCTATTTCAAATAAATTTTTGTCTCATCACTTTTAAATATTGGAGAGTTTAAAAAGGTTGAATGAAAAAAAAAGATCAGTTATGTCATAATAGTTTTTGATAAAAACAAGAAAAAAAGTGAAAAGGAACGCAACAAATTTTATTATTAAAACAAAGGTTACGCGGAAGGTTAATGATTTCATTTACAATAAAATAATAGTGTAAAAATTATTACAGTTTTTAAATAAAACAATCATATTTTTTTACAGAAATATTGTTTTAATATTACACATTTGATCTGTAATTAAAACAAAAAAAATATCATTTTTAGTCAAAATAAAATTTTTGTCTTTGTGGCTTAGTGGTAGCGCAGCAGCGTAATAAACGTGCGGTCGTGGGTTCGATTCCCACCTTGAAACATTAACGGATAAAAACTAACTTTTTGGAAAGTTCAATATAAAAAAATTTGTGAAATATATCAGGAAAAAAACTGACAGACTAAAACAACCTATAAAGCTTTTTGAAACTTATAAATATGCAATTATTGCAGTTTATTTAAATCTCATTATACTTTCCCGAATTCAAACCAAAAAAGACGGTAAATAAATAATTTATAAAAATCAGTGGAAATTTCTGTAATCTATTTTTCCACTTCAAGGTCACAAATAACACCACCAATTACTTAGACTTTGACCCCTTTTTTTATCAAAAAATGATGGTGGTTTTAAAAGTTATTAAAACAAAAACAAAAGTTAAAATCAAATAAAGAAAAAAAGTGTTAATAAATTTTAATTTCTCCATCGAAATAATCAGCTGCTATCAATTAACAGAAAAAAAGTGATGTTAAAGAACCCTGTTTAAAACTCTTTTTTTTAAATAAAAAACGGATATTTAAAAAACAAAAGATAAAAAAAAAGTGTCAGAAGTATAAAAAATGGGTTAAAGTTTAGCAGCAGCATCTGATAATCACGAAACAGGATTTGGCTGTTACACAACAAAAAAAGTAAGGATAAGAATTTAATTCAATGAAAAATTGTTGTTGGATTTGTTTAACTTTTATCAATGTAATTTAAAATTAAATTTAGAAAAAAGAATGATAAAAAGATTAAAGTAAATATTTCAAGCACAGTTAAAAACAGAATAGCGAAAATCAGAATCATAATCAATATTGATTAAAAATTTATATCAAAAACCAAATATTTTTTGTCTAAAAATAACAACAAAATTAAGTAAAATTAAAGGGTTGCTCATATTTTATTTTTGGTGTCTACAAAGAAAAAAAAGAGCGATAAAAATTCACGTGAAAAGCTTTTTTTTCCATTTAAAATAATTTTTATTACAATCAAAAAAAATCAGAGAGTCGCAAGCCAAAAATATGTAAGAAAGCAGCAGTCTGTCAGGTGGGAAAGAAAAAATATATATATAAATTTGGAAAAAATAATCTCTTTTTGACCGTTAAACAATATACGATTTATTACAATATGGGACAAAAAAATATAAAAAAGTAAAAACTACCATAAAAGGTAGACAGGCATGCTTTGAAAAATTGATTGAAAAAAAAACAATAGTCATAAAATTTTTGTTTAACAAATTTTAATTATCCTTAAAAAAACTAAAAAAAGCAGCATGCAAAAACATTGATTGAAATAAAAGTTAAATCATGGCTGCTTTTTTTGTTGTTATCTGGTCTGGTCGGAAAGGGGGGGGGGGGGGGTGGTCAAGCAAAACAAAAACTTTAAAAAAAGTCAATAAAAAATTGTGAAAAACTTTTTGATGGTCAGGTCTCCATTGCATTTCCATTTTTTTGCAAGCTGCTTCTTTAGTTTATCAAAAAAATATGGAAAAAAGTAATGGAATATAAATAATTTAATCCCGATAAAACTGTGAAAATTAAATACCAAGAATGTAGTATCTTTAAATTAAAATACTAATGAATTACAAAAAGTAATCCACAAAAAATGCAGATTTTTCCCTAATAATTTAATTTAGAAAAAAAACCAAACATTTTTTTTAAATTTACAAATACGCCAACAATCTCAGACATAATTATCGAAACCTTTGGGAAACAACAATAATTACAAATTAAATCTCTGAATTATTACTAACTAAAAAAGTGCATTTATTAAATTAAACAAATTTTTGTGTCCCCCTCAAAACACTAAAAAACTTCTTTCAGATTTGTATCCCAGGCGTATGTTTTTGTGTTACATCATTTTGTATAATCTGTGCAAAACCGTCATATCGGAATGCATTTGGATGGCTTTGTGGAGCAGATATTATTGCGGAAGGCGGAGTAATTTTGAGTTTTCTTTTTGCAACATCTTCAGCATTACTGTAAGTAATTGTAAAAAATTGATTGACCCTACAGTAATCACATTGGTCGACAAATTTAAAAAAACCGCAAAACGAATTTCTTAAAAATGTTTTTTTCGTTTGGGACTTTCTTTGAACTTCATTATTTTTCTGAATCTTAAAAGTCTTTTTCTGAGACTTTGAGAAGTTCTTGTAAAATATTCTTTTAAATTATTAATTAGGAGATCAAGGGCTACAAAACTATGTATTATGGAGTCTTAATATTGGATATATATAAAAAATTAATATAAAAAATTCACTTTGTCGGGTGAAAATTTGTACATTTTGCCAAAAACTTTTAAGCCTTCAGAAAAGGCTCTTTGCCTCTTTCTAAATTTTATCAACCAGTAATCAGTGCTAAATATTTCGATTTCCGGCATCCATCGATACCACATTTATGGCAATCCTTGGATATCTCTCAATTTTTACACAGCGAACAACTTCATATTTTCAATTCTTTAAATCTTTAAATCGTTTTTGTACCGTACTATTTTATTGGAAATACCATATTTTATTTAATTACAAAAATACTGTATTTTGTATATTTTTTTCAATTGGAATAAGTATTTTTCATACTTTTTCATATTTAAATTATTCTTGTAATTTAATTTTTTCTTTGCATACTCTTGGATGGCAAAGAAGAGAAACAAAAAATTGTGTAATTTGGGGAACAGATTTTAGCTTTTTTATGCTATTTTTTCTTTACGGTGGTTCAATCATTTTTAATGTCCTTACAATTTTATATCTTCGATTTCGGAGTAAACAAATAATTCGTAAATTTTTTAATTGCTTTATTTTTAAAATAATAATTTAAAGATTTTTTGCAGAACATCAAAAACTTTCATGGATTGAAAAACGGATTTTGTTACAAGTAAGTGAATGGGAACATTTAATTAGAGCTCGGAAAAAAGCAGTTATGAGAAATGCGGATCTTTTAAGGCTACGGCAGGCCGCGATTTTGGTAAAATTCTTTGTTTTTGCAATTGAAGAATTTTACCAAAATATCCGGTAATGGTTTTATTTATTAAAATTATTGAAAATCAGGCAAACGCTATTGTTCATTTTTCATTAAAGAGAGGGTCGAAGTTGTTGAAAAAAATATTAAACGACAACAAGTGACGCACGTAATAATGAGGGGGAATAAAAAGTTTGCTATTTTTGTCATTCAAAACACGGCGATTTGACGGAAAAAATTTTACAAACTTTTCATCCACCCCCATATTATGAAGGACATCACTTTTTGTCGTTACACATTTTTTTTCAATAACTACTTCGACACTCCCTTTAATGAAAAAAAAACAATAACTTTTGCCTGATTTTCAATAATTTTTATATAAAAAAATAATCTCTGTCAAAATTTAATTTTAAGGTTAAAGTTTCAATATGCAAATTTTAAAAAGTTATTAATTTTCAGACCTTTACAACCTCCTTAATTTATGTTGCAGCTTTAAGTTGCCGATATTTGATAACCTTTTTGGGATCATCTTTTATAGTTCGGTATTTATTAGGAACATCATGCTGGATAATATTTTGCTTCTTAAATGAGTTAAAACATTTTTTCTCTTTATTCTTTAAAAATATTAATGTAATTTGTGAAATTTTAGAGCAATATTTGTATTATCAATAATAGATTTAAAAAATTTATTTCAAAAATTTCCAACACCAGTTTCAATATTGTTTGCAAAACGCTAAATGTTTTTAAATATGTTTTTAATTTTGCATCAATGTCATGCACAAAGAATTTATTCCGATTTCAATTATCATTTTCAAAATTTTTTAATAAAATTTGTTTTTAAAATAAATAAATGGTAAAAAAATAGTCCGGTAAAAAACTCGATTGTTCAGAAACCTTAAAATTTTTAGTTTTAAATTAATCTCCTTGAGATTTTTAAAACTGAGAAAAAAGCAACAAAGAATTCTGAAAATAGTTTTTTAAAGGAGGCGGGCTCTTTAATACTATTTAAAAATCATCATATTGTTAATATCTTTATTTTTTAAAGATTTATCAACCATTCTTTTCCCTTCCATTAATGTAATATTCATTGATTCTGGAGTCGTCGAAGGAAAAACAAGTTTGGAGCAATGTGGTTGTAAAATGTACTAAAAGAAGAAATAAACATAAACGCTTAAAGGGAGTGTCGACGACAAGCAAAAAAAGTGATTGATTCTCTCAACACGAAAATGCTTTCTTTAATCATGAACATCTGATAACATTTTCTTTCTTTGAGTTTTTTTTTCTGATCCCAAAACAATGTCTCTCCATTTAAAACGGATAGCCCGCTTTTTTATTTTTATTTTTATCATTTTTTTTGCTTGACGTCGACACTCCCTTTAAGAAAAAAAAATCTTACGAATTGGTTCATTAAATTAAGATACATCAAAACAAAATTGAAAAATTGATTTTGATCATAAATTTCGGTGTTTTTGTTGATGAATATACTATCAGTATATGTGCGCATATCCTAAATAATGTTCAAATATGTCAATGAAAGATATTGCCTCTTTTCTACATTATCAAAACAATATTATCCTTCCCCTTAACTGAAAAGATTTTTCCAGTAGCTGCGAGGTTATAAATAACTGTTTTTTACGTGGAAGTTTCTTATAGAATTTGAGCAGAATTCATAAGGATTGCAAACACCATAGAGTATTTAAAAATTTCTTAAAAATATCTTTAAAGGGAGTGTCGAAGTCTCTGAAAAAACGCACTACGACGGTAAGGGCGTCGCGGCAATGATGGGGAATGAAAAGTTTGTTTTTTTTTGTCATTTATTCACATCGGTTTGACGGATGAATTTTTGCAAACTTTTCATTACCTAATAACATTGGCGCTTACCGTCGTAGGGCGTTTTTTGAGAGATTTTAACACTCCCTTTAAAAAACAAAAACTTTGGAAAAAAATTCAAAAAATTTAATGAAAACTAAATTTTATTTTTCATTTCCTGATCTGACGTCGAAAAAGAAACCTAAAACTGTAAAACCCCTTCCTATGTGTTTGATATTATGCCGCCTCATCAAATATTGGCTGACCACATCCCCTTTCCTTGAAACTGCCCAGGGTCGTATCCAGAAAAAAATTTCAAGTGGGCACAGCGATTTTGGGGGGGGGGGGGATACGCCTTTGATCTTTTGCCGTCACCAACACAAAGCGGCAAAACATCAAAGAAAATTCTTCAATTTCGGGGGGGGGGCACGGGCCCCCAGTGCCCTCCCCCCTTGAATACGGCGCTGTGGAATCGCTAATCACAATGCATATTTTCAGGGTCGCAACTGTCCTAGGGACATTGGGGACATGTCCCCCCCCCCCCCTCGGTGCCATAATTTACATTGAAAAATTAAATTCATACTAGATAAAATGAGATTTTTTAGCCTCTTGTAAGGAATCTCCCTTCCCTTACTTGGAACCTATTTGCGGCCCTGCATATTTTTTCGAACTTACAAAAACAATGTCAAAGGGATCATTTTTACCACATATTTCCTTGAATCTTTCTCTATGTTCTTCACTAGGTATAATCTTCATTAACTCGAATCTTCTAAATACAATAAACATTCTAGCTAATATCTTCTAAAAATGTCGTGTTATGTTTTGAAAAAAAGTAAAATTATGTTTTTGAAATGCTTACCTCAGTAAACCGATCTCTATTGATTCTCTCTGATATATGACTTGCCGCATCTTCAATGCCATTGTTTATGTTTTCAAGACTTTTCATTATCTTTTCATTTTGTTCTTTTAACTTTGCATAATGTGTGTCCTGAAAAGAAATAAAAACTTTTATAGAATTCTCTCTCCCCCCCCAAAACTGTTATTTGAACTCGAAGTTTTAAAAAAAAGTTAAAAAACAAAAGCAAAAATTTTGGAAATAAATTTAAACGAGGACCCTGGAAAAGGAATCTAAAGTAATGCCCTTCTTTGAACAAGCATTTTCGATTTTAATCTAAAAGAAAAATAAATAATTCCATGTTAATCAATTCTGAATTTTTATACGCATGCAAGGTTTTAACATCGTTTACAAAAACTTATAAAAATGCCCAGGATGCTTCAATAATATGGTATTTTATAATGTAAGTCACCGGAAATACCATACCAGAAAAAAGGCTTTAAAGGGGGAGTCGCACTTCTCACAAACTTTTTATAAGAGGGAGCAGAGAAAACGAGACAACGCTGCCGAATCAAAGAAAAGAAATAATGCGTTTTTTCTCTTTTTCCCCCTGATTTTCACGATTTGTTATAAGAAAAGATTTATGTGCCATGCCTACTCCCCCTTTAATTTGCAATGTGCACACTTCGAAGTGTTGATGCTGATCTAGATGGTTTTTTTCCATAAGAAAACAATTGCTGCCCGAGGGTTACAAGAATAAAACATAAATTTATTTTATTCCGGTAATAGAGCTTTTTATACTCCTAGTTTAAGCTTCCAACGTCATTTTTTTCTGTTTTTATTTTTGTAACTTACATTTTCCAAATCGCGTATTTCTTGATCATTTGCATCTTTAATGTTTTTTTGTGTGTCAATTTCAAACTGGGCAGCTTGAATTCCCAGTGCTGCAGTAGCTACTGCAAGGCTAGCTGTGCCTATCGTAATATTTGCAATATCTGCAACAGGTATAAGCTTGGAAGTTGCAGCTTGATTAACAGGCTTTTGTAATTCAACTATTTGGTCCAAAACTTTGTTTAATTCTTCAGCATTGTGGAGTGATGCAATTATATTTTCAATTGTTTTGTTGAAATCAAAAGTTGAATTGTTTTCCGAATTCTCATTCGATAGAAATTGCCCGCTTCCCGTTTTGATGCAAAAACATAAAAAGCCCAATAAAACCAAAAATTTAATCATTACCACCTAAAAAAGTGACGATGTAATATATCAAAAGCATAGAGCGCTAAAACGCAATCATTAGTAAACTTTCAATAATCATTAAAAAGAAAAAATCAAAATTTTTAATGGTTTTAATTAAGAATCGTCAATCCACTCCGTTCTGGTGGATAACCCGGGATCCGACGGCTGATTTATCTGTTGTTAATCCACTCCGCCTAGTTTTCTAATCCACAAAAATCAAGGAATTCGATTAGCCAGAATTTACAATCTGTGGTTTTTTGGGGCGAAATTTCAAACAATGTCAAGCATTTAAAAGATGCGTATTTCTACAAAAATTTTGACGTGATAAAATCTGTCATTATATAAATGAAAATACTCATACCAAAATTATATTTGTAAAAAGAGTTCACCGAAAAACTATCTTATTGAAATACTGATAACAATTTGGTAGTAAAAATCAACTTCTAAATTTATAAGCATTTAAAAGTTTTTAATTACTTATTTTATAATCCGTATTTTCGTTCCCAAAGAGTGAATTGACGTACCATATTCTTACTTAGTCAAAAACGCATTGATAATTTGAAAAAAAGGCATCTCGAAAAATGGTAACTGAGAATAAAAATATGGGGAATCTGTCATAGTTAAAAAGATTTTATATCTCAGACAAATTTAATTTACTTTATTTGTTCCGCCCCTAAAATATGTTCTTTTCAAACGATTTTGCTTAAATTTATTTTTACAATAGAAAAGCTGCAATGTTATGCTTTTCTATTATAAAAATATAATTAAGGTCCAGTATTGCAAAACAGAAAAATATATTTTAAGTGCTTTTTAATGTGTCCTGTCTGATAAATCCAAAATTTAGAGTAAAGAAATAGAGAAAGTTTGCGACGTGTCAGACACGACAATATTGAAAAGCACTAGGAATATTTTTCTTTTGCGTATCAAGAAAACGAAAAAACACAGAACAGTAAAGGTCAATCCAATCCAATTCGTTTTCTACTTTTTCACAAAAAGGACCAACTAAAGCTAAAATCAGCTAAAGCAGTCTTTTCCCGATTCCAACTCCGACGTTTTTCCGATTTTTTTTGGCAAAATTTAAATCCAGCGATATTAATTATAAAACAGAAAATTACAATACAAATATATATTTTTTAATATTTATATGAAACCTTTGTAAAAGAGAGTTCAAGTAATTCCAGAGCCATTTTTTTCGGAATCAGTTCAAAATCAGAAATTGGAGAAGATTCTTTGATACAATTCATTAAAAAATCAAAGCAGTAATTTTTTACTTCTGAATCATTACATTCAACAGCAGATTTTGCAATTCGGGATACTGTAGATTCATTAATTTCTTCAATCAAAAAACGTTCAAAATCATGCTAAAATTTTTTAACTACATATATCATATGATTGTGGATATGGTCAACAAGAAGTTGTAAAAGGTCAAACAGAACAATTAACCTTAAAATAAAAATAAATTTGTATATAAAATTAACTTACAATAATTCCTTTTCGTCCATAAATTTTCATAAATTTAAATATTTCCAGCGATTCTTCAAGTGTTAAAGGATAAACAAGCCGAAAATCATAATTAAATTTGATGGCAAGTTCGACAGAATCGAATGAGAATCCAAAAATTACAGGATTTTGACGGAAAGATTCTGGAAATAAATGATTGAAGATTTCTTGGTGAAGCTAAAATACGTTTAATTTAACTGATTATATCTTAACCCATAAACTATAATTGATAAAATACAACTATGATATCATCACAGGAACATCTTGTAACGTTTATTATCAGTGTTATCAAAAATTTATTGCAAAATTCTGTAAAAAAAGACTTACATAAATTAATTTTCCATTAACATTTATATGACGCGTTTTTTCGTTACTATTTTCCCACAAATCTTTTGATTCTTGCACCGGATGAAGACCACTATCATCAATTTCCTTCAACTTTGGATGACTTTCTTCACGAAGAATATATCCTTCACATTTAATTATCAGTTTTCCATCAACAATAAATTGTTTCTTTGGATCAAACAGTTTATCAATTCTACAAATAACGACTTTGCTTGAATTCCTTGAATCAAAATGCTTTGCTTTGCATTCCACCGAAAATGCCGCAGATTCAATCGAAAATGTAATATTTGATTCATATTTTTCATATAGATTTTGTAGCTCAAATTTGATCACTGCTTTTCCAAGATTATTTTCCATTCCATCAGTTATCACAAAATGAAATCCATATAAAAGTTCATCGTCTTGACTTTGAACACCAAAAAAATTGCTGCATAATTGTTTGCGTTTTAAAGTTGAAGTTCGAAGTTGTCGAAGACGATCTTCTGAGATAATCCATTCATGGGAAATTGGAGATTTTTCTTTCTAAAAAACAATATTTATATTAATTTTATTGAATGAAAAATAAAAAGTAATAAAGAAAAGTTGGATAATTGAGAGACAAAGGTTTTTAAAAATTGAAAAAACTACTTTTAAAATTTGTGTGTCTCAAATAATAATGCCACAAAAAAACGAAAACTTACTGTTACCAAATATTCAGCAGTTGAATCCATCAGCTTGATTTAATTAGTTAAATATAAGTTGTCGTTAGTTAAATTAAAATAAAAAATGAGAATCGTAAAAAAAATGTCCTTTTTTAAAAAACATTTTTTTGCTGAAAAATTATTAACGAAAATAACAATGAAAAGCAGTTATGCAAATTCGAAAGAATGTTTTTTGCGCATTTTTATTTTTAAAAAAAGTTGCACAAAACTTTTGGGTATTTTTTAGAGAAATGTGAAATCTTGTGTTACATACAGTGTTACTGCGGCACCGACGCTGGAGATGGAAGCACTGCTGTCATAATTTCAAGAAGCAGTTACTTTTATTAATTTATAATAGAATAAATTTGTCTGCCTCATCAAAAATTTTTGGGGAATGAAAAACCAAATAAAATATTCAAATTCTACAAGGCCGTATTTAGGGGGGGGGGGGGCATTTGGGACCAGTGCCCCCCTCCCCCCGAAATTGAGGAATTTCCTTTGATCTTTTGCCTCTTCGTGTTGGCTGCGGCAAAAAATCAAAGGCGTGCCCCCCCCGAAAATCGCTGTGCCCCCTCCGAAATTTTTTTCTGTATACGGCCTTGAAATTATACAGTAATGAATTTTTTGCACGTTTTTTTATTGAGCATTCTTCTTTTTTTTCTCCTTTTAAACTCGGAATTAGCTATAATAAAGCCACACATATAATTTTGCATAAATATTTCGTTTTTGTATTAAACTGATTTTTGGCATAGAACCCTTTTGACCATGAGGAATTTAAAAGCGTCATTGGTTTATTTTAATATTCAAATTTATCACACTTACAAAAAAGCATCAATTAAAAAAAGAAAGTTTACAAAAACATTTAAAAAGAAATTTAACATAAAAAAGAACCTAACGTTTTTTTGTTACTTTATGTATCTTTTTGATGAGGCAGCCAGTTGAAAAATGTTTTCCGCTGACCAGTTGTTTGCAATTTTAGCGACACACAAAAACGAAAAAAAAAAAGATGTACACACATTTTCTTATCTTTCTTTTTTGACACTGTTTTACGAGGCTAACAGCCGTGGTCCTATAGTGTAGCGGTTATCACACTGGGCTTTGAATCCAGTAACCCCGGTTCGAATCCGGGTAGGACCTCTCTTTTTGCATTTTTTTAATAACCATATTTTAACAGTATTTCTTTATTATGTTTCTCTCTGAAATAGATTTTTTTTTTCAAAATCAATCTTCATGGAATTCATCGGTTTAAGTCTGGGTAGGTCATTTTACCTTTGATTTTTTACTGCATTGAGTTTCAACCAAGTCCTTCTGCCAAATGTAATGATTTTAGCGGATTTTGAAAAAAAAGATTTTTTTCTATGACGTGTTGTTAGAAATTCTCAAGCTCTTTTTGTGTTAAAATTTGTATCAAAACACGAAAAAAAAGCATCAGGTTCTCTTTTTTATACGAAACATTATCAAAGAGTCCGCCTCCTTTAGCTTATTTTAAAAATTCATTATCTGCCATGTAACAATATATATTGTTACATGGCAATATCCCTGCGTTTTAAAGGGAGCGTCGAAGCCTCTGAAAAAACGCACTACGACGGTAAGGGCGTCGCGCCAATGATGGAGAATGAAAAGTTTGTAAAAATTCATCCATATGTGAATGAATGACAAAAAAACAAACTTTTCATTCCACATCATTGTCGTGACGCCCTTGACGTGGTAGTGCGTTTTTTCAGAGGCTTCGATACTCCCTTTAACACGAAAATTGCTTCTTTTTTTCTTCTTCAAAATTCAACTCAGCAGTTTTTTGTAAAAATTAAATATGCGCCTTATTTCTTTTCCGCTAAAACATACACCAAATTAAACGTCAGATATTTGCGCATGTTTTGGCAATGTTAAAAGTCCCGGGGCTGGAACAGAAAAAATTTTTTACTTGTGGTCAAAATTTTTGGTAGTTTTAAATCAATGGAAAATTAATTCTACATGTTCAAAAAATCTGAAATTATTAATTTAGACTCATATTGAGTCCCTTTATCGATTCCAATACCTAATTTGGATGGATTTAACGTTTTTGATTTTTCGTGGTATACTGTAGCTGGGTTACGGTATCGAAATGTTGGGGTATTGGAGAGACTTGAAACCCTCACCAATCTCATTTTTGGACCCAAATTACCTATTTTGGAAAGTTTCATGTCCATACGACCACTTTATAAAAGTTGTGTTGGACACTGTTCCTCGAATTTGAAAAAAAGAGCGTTATAAAGAAAATCCGTTTTTGTGTTAATAATAATGAATAAATAATTTAAAAATAATTTTTTCCAATTTTTTTTAAAATTTGTTTTCAACTTTAAAAAATCATGTGTGTGAGAAATTTTTTTGTCGTCGACATCATTTTTAAAATCGTCGAAATTTTAAAATTTGAAAGGACAAAGAAAAACAAAGCTTTTTTTTCTTTTTTTTCGGGCATCTTTTCTAACAAAAAAACATTTTTTTGAAAAAGGGCAAAAAACAGTCATAATTTTTTTGGGGGGAAACACGATTGAAAAAAAGGCAGAATAAAAACATTTTTTGCCTGGATTTTTAAAAAGAAAAAATTTGTTTCAAAAAAATTTTTTTTCCCCATAATTTTTTTGAATATTTTGTTTTATTTTAATTTGTTATAAAGCAAATGCACTTAGAAAAGCTTTATTGGGTACTGCTCTTGATAACTTTAAAATATATCAGTTGGAACAAAAATGTATTTACTGTTATCGACAGTTCAAATAAAGCTACAGTAACTCTTGGTGAAAGTGCTCAAAAGGATCAATGTACGTGTGATAGGCGTGCTACCTGTTTGAATATTCTCGCCACAAAGTTATTTGTTTTTGTAAGCCTATTTTAGAAAACTTAAAAGAGAAAAACGTCTTGCTAATAACATTGTCGGCGATCCAATGAAAGATGAAACACGAAGAATAGAAAAACTTGATAAATATTCTCATTGTGGTTCTGATCATGCATCTACTGTTAAAGTGGAGAAGAAAAAGCGTTGTGAAAGGACTGTTGACGTTAATGTGAATACAGCTTTTAAAAGTTTAAATTTTTGAGTTTTCTCTAAAATTTTATGTTTTTAGGAAAAATTACAAAAACAGAAGTTTCGACTGCTACTCTAAGTATATAATCTGAAAAAAAAATCTTTTGGTGAAAAATCCGCAAACCATTATTAACACAAAAACAGATATTTTTTTACATTTTTGAGTTTTATGTAAAATTTTGAAGGAGAAAAAAGAAGCAATTTTCGTGTTAAAAGTAGGGTTGTTTATTCCCTGGGGAATCGGAAAAATTGGGGGATTCCCCGGGGATTCCCAAGGGGAATTCCCCGACATTCCCCCAATTTGTGTTTTGGCTGTTTTTTGTTATATTTTTGCGTAAAAATGGCTTTTATACGTTTTAAAATTTTTTTTAAGGTTTAGTTAAAGCATATACATCAATTTTGCAGAAATCGTTATTCAAAAAAAACAAAACGAAGTTACTTATTTGATTATTAACATTCCCAAGTTGAAAAATCGGGAGATTTTTTTACCATTTTTACCCCTGAAGAAATACCTTCTTTCTCGACACTATGAGAAAGCAAGCTCATGGCTATTGTTAAAACGAAAATGTAAAATTACAAATTATAAAAAAAAACGCAAAATATTATTTATTTTCTTTTTAACGTTTGCTTTTACCGGGGAATTTGGTGTCATTCCCCGGCAAAATCGGGGAATCCCCCGGGGAATTCCCCGGGGAATGAACAACCCTAGTTAAAACGCAGGATTCAGGGACATTGTTACATGGCGAGAAATGGATTTCTAAAATAAACTAAAGGAGGCAAACTCTTTGATATTATAAATTTTGCGATAAAACTGTAATTGAAAAAAAAAACAAAGTTGACTCTCATTAGGGTTGCGCATAAAATTAAAACTTTTTCAAAAATCTCAGCTTACAGAAAGTTTTTACAGACAAACTTAGTCTCAAAATGTTGATTTTTTTATGCTTAAAAACCTTATAGAAATAAAATTTAAAAAAAGTTAAAGATAACTTCTAGAAATCGGAGATTCTGATTCGTATTTTTTTGCTCAAATTTTTTTCCCTCGCAAAGTTGCGCGCACTATGCACCATTACTGACGACTTGGAAAACGTCTTACTTTTTTGATGGTGAAGATGAACTTTTTTAGCAAAAAATATGAAAAACAGTAATTTAACGTTTAGTATTATTTATATTATTTTTTTCATTAAAAAAGTAATAAGCAGAACAAAAAAATGGTTTTCAAAAAAAACAAAAGTTGAATTTTTGCAATTTTAGCTAATTTTTTCAACTTTTTTCGGATTAACTTGGATAAGTTTATTTTACTATTAAAAGATGCATTTTTAAATGAGGAATCTGAATATAGTAAAACCTAAGCCTGGCCGTGACTGGCCCACATACTTTTCCTCACATTTATACAAAAATCATGAAAAATCGTGAAAAATCGACATTCATTTAGATGGCAAATTGTTCGGATAAACTTGGATAAGTTTAATTTACGCCTAAAAGATGTATTTTTTAATGGGGAATCTGAATATATTAAAAGCTAAGCCTGGCCCGGACTGGCCCGTATACTTTTTTTCACATTTATATACACCACCATTTGACTTTTTTGCTTCATTGTATGCATTCAAATGGTGTTTCGAATTGCTTTTTTTCTCTATAAACACTTCTAGTATTATATTTTTGACCTTTCGTAATATATAAATAATATAATTAAAGATTATTTAAAGATATTTTGAACAATTTTAATCAAACAAATTGTTTATCTTCAATATCAACTGAAAAAAACTCCCGCAACGAACAAAAATGCTTTCCTTTTTCAACTTTTGCAAAAAAGAAAAAAAGAATACCGTTTTTTTGCGTTTATGCGCAACCCTAACTCTCATGTCTTTAAAAAATAATTTATTCAAATATTTTTAAAAATTTTATTTTTAACTTTAACAAAACATAACTTTTAATCTTTTTTAACTGCAATTTTATCACCGAATTTTTCTTTTTGTCTTTTTATCACTTCATTTGCAACTGATTTCAAGTCATATGCTAATCCGATGGAAGCCCAAAATTCAATAATTGATTTTGTAATATTTAAAATAACTGGCATTTCACTGGTTCGATAATCTTGTGGAAAGGTATGGTGATAGTTGTGCCCGCCTTCCCCTAATGCCACCAATGAAGTCCAAGTTGAATTAACGGGGGTAATTCGGGAATCATAAGGTTTATAACCAAAAAAATGGCAAACAGAATTTATCATCCATGTAAAATGTAAAAGAATACAGTATCGAAAAATTCCAGCTGTATAAAAGCTTACGGCAGCAGATTCATTCCAAAAAAATACTGGAATAATTGTTGGAATTAAAAAGCACATAATTGCAACCAGTGGCAAATAAAATTTCCGTTGAAATGATAAAATTGGATTTTTTTCCAAATCTGAGATATCTAATTTTTTTCCCATTTCTTTAAGCTTTGGATGTTTTCGTTGTAAAAGCCAGCCCATATGTGAAAAGAAGAATCCTCGATGAGTGTTATGTGGATCCGCATCTGTATCAGTCCATTTATGATGGCATCGATGATCTCGACACCATTCAATTACATCATTTTGAAATGCCATTGTAAAGCCAAGCATTAAAAAAGTTTCCAGCGGCCATCTAGCTTTATAACTTTTATGGGCCCATAATCGATGTGCTCCAGCTCCAATTCCTAAGCTTGACCAAAACCATACTCCTATTGCTATAATTTGTTAAATGTGTGTTAATAAAATACATATAATTATTGATTTTAAATTTTCAAAAAAATTTAATGTAAATTTTATAGTATGCTAAGGCAATAATTTTTAGGTTTCGTTTGTTTTGGCATAAAAAAAGGTGACGAAAAATCTAAAAATATGTGATTGCTTCGAAAGCATTTTGTATTTCAACAAAAAACTTTTTTTCCCCATTGTTTCTTCTTTTGTTAAAAAATGCCAAAAAAACAAAAAACTTGTTTTTTTTCTTGAATCACGCTCAGGGCCGTATACAGGAAAAAATTTTAGGGGGGGCACAGCGACTTTGGAGGGGACACGCCTTTGATCTTTTGCCGCCACCAACATCAAGCGGCAAAAGACCAAAGGGAATTCCTCAGTTTCGGGAGGCACGGGCCTCCATTGCCCCCCCCCCTTAAATACGGCGCTGATCACACTGTATTTTTTGTACAGTAACCTTTATTTAACATAAATAAGCTGCTAAAAATAACAAAATTTTTCTTTCTGCGGGGTAAAAAAAATCTTTATATATTATTTCAAGGTTACTGTAGTTTTACAAAAAAAATGTTTAAATGGACAAAAACTTACTCCATAAATATGTTTGCCATTTAGTACTAAAAATTAGCATATACAAACCAATAAAAGCTCCAAAATGTAATGCTACAAAAATTGCAATATTTCTTGGAACCCATTTTGGAATAAATTTTTCAGTTTCAGCTTCTTCTTGAAGTTTATTAGAAACTTCAAAATCTTGAATTAAATATTGATCTTTAACTAAATCTTGAATATTCACAGTTTCAAAATCTGTTTCAGCTACGGTCGCAGTTGAAGGTTTTGGGGTCATCCTTTTTTTGTGTTTCAAAAGAAGACACAAATAAAACAGAGGATAATAAAATTTTACAGAAGATGAAAGTTGTAAAAGCTTTTATATGCAAGACATTTTTACCACCCATATTTTTTATGGGTGGTAAATATTAGTGATAATCAAAAGTAATAAAGAGTGTTAAAAATGAATGCACTTTGAATGTGAAAAATAGTCACGCCAGCTTTCGCTTACAACAACTGCTCCACTTTAAAAGATAAAAGTTGTTTTTTTTATTATTGAAAGAAGAAGAAGTCATAAAAAAATGATAGTGATTAGAGATATCAGTACTTTTTTATGGCCACCCATGAAAGAACACCAAAAAAGGGAAGGCCAAATTTAAAGAGTTCTTCTTTTTTTGTGATGAAAGATGCATTTTTTTATTGCTTTTGTTTTTATTTTGGAAGCTAAAAAATGCCTCGCTTGCAAAACATTGATCATTGTACCAAAAAAATAGGACTGAATGAAACTAAAAAATAAAACAAATATTAATATTAATATTAAATACCGTAATCCAACAACTAAATTTAAACAATAAAGTAAAACTTTTACAACAAAGTCCATTTACAGTATGAAATTTGTGGTATTTATAATTATCCGTAATATTTCCTTTAACAACTTTGATAAATGTGAATTTTCGATTAACTCAAAATGTTAAACTCCAGAAAAGGGAGCTTCTGGCTGCGCTATCCCATATTAATATTGTTTTTATGTTATCAATGTGATGACCTTAAATTTACAATAACCTTTTTTACAATTATGCGTTTTTAACTGAAATATTCAGTTAAAAACGAACATTTAAGTTTAAATATTCAAAAAAATTTATTCTATTATAAAATAAAAAAAAGTAACTGCTTCTTGAAATTATGACAGCAGTGCTTCCATCTCCAGCGTCGGTGCCGCAGTAACAATGTATGTAACACAAGATTTCACATTTCTCAAAAAAATACCTAAAAATTTTGTGCAACTTTTTTAAAAATAAAAAAGCGCAAAAAACATTCTTCAAATTTGCATAACTGCTTTTCATTGTTTTTTTCGTTAATAATTTTTCAGCAAAAAAATGTTTTTTAAAAAAGGACATTTTTTTTACGATTCTCTTTTTTTATTTTAATTTAACTAACGACAACTTATATTTGACTAATTAATTCAAGCTGATGGATTCAACAGCTGAATATTTGGTAACAGTAAGTTTTTCTTTTTTATCGAAGTATTTTTTAAGTCACAAATTTTAAAAGTTGTTTTTTCTACCGAAAAAACTTTTGTCTCGCATTTTATCCAACTTTTCTTTGTTACTTTTTATTTTTCATTCAAGAAAGAAAAATCTCCAATTTTCCATGAATGGATTATCTCAGAAGATCGTCTTCGACAACTTCGAACTTCAACTTTAAAACGCAAACAATTATGCAGCAATTTCTTTGGTGTTCCAAGTCAAGACGATGAACTTTTATATGGATTTCATTTTGTGATAACTGATGGAATGGAAAATAATCTTGGAAAAGCAGTGATCAAATTTGAGCTACAAAATCTATATGAAAAATATGAATCAAATATTACATTTTCGATTGAATCTGCGGCATTTTCGGTGGAATGTAAAGCAAAGCATTTCAGTTCAAGGAATTCCAGCAAAGCCGTTATTTGTAGAATTGATAAACTGTTTGATCCAAAGAAACAATTTATTGTTGATGGAAAACTCATAATTAAATGTGAAGGATACATTATTCGTGAAGAAAGTCATCCAAAGTTGAAGGAAATTGATGATAGTGGTCTTCATCCGGTGCAAGAATCAAAAGATTTGTGGGAAAATAGTAACGAAAAAACTTGCCATATAAATGTTAATGGAAAATTAATTTATGTAAGTCTTTTTTTACAGAATTTTGCAATAATTTTTTGATAACACTGATAATAAACGTTACAAGATGTCCTGTGATGATATCATAGTTGTATTTTATCAATTATAGTTTATATGTTAAGATATAATCAGTTAAATTAAACGTATTTTAGCTCCACCAAGAAATCTTCAATCATTTATTTCCAGAATCTTTCCGTCAAAATCCTGTAATTTTTGGATTCTCATTTGATTCTGTCGAACTTGCCATCAAATTCAACTATGATTTTCGGCTTGTTTATCCTTTAACACTTGAAGAATCGCTGGAAATATTCAAATTTATGAAAATTTATGGACGAAAAGGAATTATTGTAAGTTAATATTATATACAAAGTTTTGTTTAATTGTTCTTGACCTTTTACAACTTCTTGTTGACCATATCCATACTCATATACATGTATGTAGTTAAAAAATTTTAGCATGATTTTGAACGTTTTTTGATTGAAGAAATTAATGAATCTACAGTATCCCGAATTGCAAAATCTGCTGTTGAATGTAATGATTCAAAAGTAAAAAATTACTGCTTTGATTTTTTAATGAATTGTATCAAAGAATCTTCTCCAATTTCTGATTTTGATCTGATTCCGAAAAAAATGGCTCTGGAATTACTTGAACTCTCTTTTACAAATGTTTTTTATAAATATTAAAAATATTACTGTATTTTTGCTTTTAAAAAGTAATTTCTTTAATAAATTCTGTAAATGGCATTATTATTGATATTGATAAACAACTTTTTCCTAAACATAAAATTTAAAATGATTTAATTAAATGATTTAATAATGTTTCTTTGCTATCCAAATACTGTAACTAACAAATTTTATTATAGTAGTATTTATTGTAGCAATAAAAAACTTGAGTCCTGTCAGGTTTTTCTCCCTACTATGACTGCCAGATTTTAAGGGAGAGTCACGATTTGTACATTATTGATCGGTACGTACCGGTACGTACCGATCAATAATGTACAAATCGTGACTATATATTTACTCTAAGAGAAAATGTACAAAAAATCGTGAACGTACCAATAGAGAAAAACTTTCTTTCAGAAAAAGAAAGGTAGTATTAGTTTGTAAGTTAGCTTTTATTGTTAAACATTAAAGGTCGTTTTCTGACATTCTCGAATTTTTTGGCACAATGAAAAATCCTATGTCTCAGCCTAAGGACTAGGAAGTTGTACGAAAGTGGTTAAAAAAGCTGTTTTTTATGGGATTGGAACTTTGGTGGAATTTTCTGGAATTTTCGGGATTTCTAGATATTATTAAATGAAAGTAAAATAAAAGTTTTGTTAAAAGGAATGGCATATCAAGATAATGATAATTTTTTAATAAAACTTCATATTTTAATTTGTATATGAATTTTAATTCTGTACAGACTCTTCTCATCGTCTCAAAAAGTCTTGGATGTTGCTCATGATTCATCTGATCTTTAACAAATGATTTTTTTAATTGGTCATCGCTCAACTGGTTTTTTTCTCTACACTGCTCCAAAAAAAATATGGAAACAAGTGAAATTTGCATTTTTTGTAAAAAGTAGTACAGAAACCCTATTTAAGAGAGACTCTACCAGATTTTTCAAATCGAGTGTTACATTGAAATTTTTATTTCAATTCTTTTATAACCATTCGATAAAACTAGGTGAAAAACCGTTATTTTGAGAGTTTTGGAGCATTCTACCGTGTAAAACCGATTTCGCAGATTTTCAAAGATTGACTATAACCGAAAATTCAAAAAATCGGGAAAAATCAGGAATGCAACCATATTCATTAAAGGTTATACCCCAACATGGAAAAATTCAATCGGTAAAATGAACAATCTCTTGAACTAAACAGAAAACAATTATTTTTCAATAACTTTTGATAGTCGGCAATATTCGATAATTCCAGTTTATATTGTTTCTTTCAAAAATTTGTTCTCTTTCTAATTTTACTAATTCTTTTTTTTTACATTGTATTGTCTCACTAACTCATTCTGTGTTTAATTATTGTTCTTTATGTAGTTCATTTAAGACGCAGTCTATGAGAAAATCAAAATATCTCAAAGGAGGGCGGCACAGCCCAAAATTTGTTTTTCCTGAAACTTTGCTATAAAGTAAAGTGACCCCGGAGAAACCGATTCCATGGAGTAAAAAAGTTTAAAAAAATTTCATACTGTAGTTACAGTAATTTTTATGTAAATTTTACCAAAATTTAAAGTTAATCGCAAATTAAAGTTGTTTATTTTTTTTGCCTAATTCGGAGGGGTAATAGATTTTCGAGGTCGGGGAATCCGAATAACTACTTTTTGGAAGTTCAAAATATCATGATCACTGATTTTTTGTTATCACCTATCATATCACAATGATAAAAAATCGCGAGAAAAAAAGATAGGGCTGAAATAACTTCATTTTCTAAAAATTTGGACCTTTTTTTATAATAAAAATAAAATACTTAAAAGAAACGTTCGCCTTTTATTGGTTTTTAAAATTATTGAAAGTTTGAGGTACAAAAAAATGTCTCTTTGAACAGGAATAAAAGGTGTAAAATTTTTTTAAAAAAAAAACGGCCTTTATTTTCGGATTCCCCATCGTCGAAACCATATACACGCCAAAAATTAGCTTAATCAGAGATAAAAAAAATTTTGATGTCGCCCACCGGGATCGAACCTGTTCATGCATCTATACATGTGTTATACTTTTGGAGTCAGCCTTAGACAAATTATGGTCCAGGTTCGATCCCGGTGGGCGACATCAAAATTTTTTTTATCTCTGATTAAGCTAATTTTTGGCGTGTATATGGTTTCGACGATGGGGAATCCGAAAATAAAGGCCGTTTTTTTTAAAAAAAAATTTTACACCTTTTATTCCTGTTCAAAGAGACATTTTTTTGTACCTCAAACTTTCAATAATTTTAAAAACCAATAAAAGGCGAACGTTTCTTTTAAGTATTTTATTTTTATTATAAAAAAAGGTCCAAATTTTTAGAAAATGAAGTTATTTCAGCCCTATCTTTTTTTCTCGCGATTTTTTATCATTGTGATATGATAGGTGATAACAAAAAATCAGTGATCATGATATTTTGAACTTCCAAAAAGTAGTTATTCGGATTCCCCGACCTCGAAAATCTATTACCCCTCCGAATTAGGCAAAAAAAATAAACAACTTTAATTTGCGATTAACTTTAAATTTTGGTAAAATTTACATAAAAATTACTGTAACTACAGTATGAAATTTTTTTAAACTTTTTTACTCCATGGAATCGGTTTCTCCGGGGTCACTTTACTTTATAGCAAAGTTTCAGGAAAAACAAATTTTGGGCTGTGCCGCCCTCCTTTGAGATATTTTGATTTTCTCATAGACTGCGTCTTAAATGAACTACATAAAGAACAATAATTAAACACAGAATGAGTTAGTGAGACAATACAATGTAAAAAAAAAGAATTAGTAAAATTAGAAAGAGAACAAATTTTTGAAAGAAACAATATAAACTGGAATTATCGAATATTGCCGACTATCAAAAGTTATTGAAAAATAATTGTTTTCTGTTTAGTTCAAGAGATTGTTCATTTTACCGATTGAATTTTTCCATGTTGGGGTATAACCTTTAATGAATATGGTTGCATTCCTGATTTTTCCCGATTTTTTGAATTTTCGGTTATAGTCAATCTTTGAAAATCTGCGAAATCGGTTTTACACGGTAGAATGCTCCAAAACTCTCAAAATAACGGTTTTTCACCTAGTTTTATCGAATGGTTATAAAAGAATTGAAATAAAAATTTCAATGTAACACTCGATTTGAAAAATCTGGTAGAGTCTCTCTTAAATAGGGTTTCTGTACTACTTTTTACAAAAAATGCAAATTTCACTTGTTTCCATATTTTTTTTGGAGCAGTGTAGAGAAAAAAACCAGTTGAGCGATGACCAATTAAAAAAATCATTTGTTAAAGATCAGATGAATCATGAGCAACATCCAAGACTTTTTGAGACGATGAGAAGAGTCTGTACAGAATTAAAATTCATATACAAATTAAAATATGAAGTTTTATTAAAAAATTATCATTATCTTGATATGCCATTCCTTTTAACAAAACTTTTATTTTACTTTCATTTAATAATATCTAGAAATCCCGAAAATTCCAGAAAATTCCACCAAAGTTCCAATCCCATAAAAAACAGCTTTTTTAACCACTTTCGTACAACTTCCTAGTCCTTAGGCTGAGACATAGGATTTTTCATTGTGCCAAAAAATTCGAGAATGTCAGAAAACGACCTTTAATGTTTAACAATAAAAGCTAACTTACAAACTAATACTACCTTTCTTTTTCTGAAAGAAAGTTTTTCTCTATTGGTACGTTCACGATTTTTTGTACATTTTCTCTTAGAGTAAATATATAGTCACGATTTGTACATTATTGATCGGTACGTACCGGTACGTACCGATCAATAATGTACAAATCGTGACTCTCCCTTAAAATCTGGCAGTCATAGTAGGGAGAAAAACCTGACAGGACGGTCAAAATAGTTTTATTATTGCTAACTGGGATGAGTGGAGTCGATCCATATGCATTCTCAAGACTTTTTTAAAAAAATAATTTTTTTTCGGTGGTATCAGCGCACTACCCCATAACTCGGCACTCACACCTTTTTGAGCGAAATAAAGCTCATTTTCGTGATCAGCGACCTCGATTTGGTCTAAAACGGGCGATTTAGCCTTCAACCTTTAAATTTGTTTTTTTCAGAATGCCAAGCAATGTTCGATTTTTACAAAAAATCGCTTTTATGAAGGTGCTCCAAAATTTAAAAAATCACGAAAAATGGTTGATTTTGGTGGATTTTGACCTGAAATCGATAGAAGGAGGCAACATATAAAAAAACCCTTGCGCCATTTTAAAGTCCTAACTATATATCAACTTTTAGTTGTAAAAGGTTTGAACTAATACCATTATTGCTGACGTTTCAGCGAATTGAAAATGTTGAAAAATGGTTAAAAAAATGATTTTTCTTACTATTTTTCATGTCCTGACCTTAATACAGCCTAAAATGGAATTCTGTTGCGCCAAATTAAAGCTCAGAGTCTACTTTACGGATTCTATTTACAACTACTTCTATTTAACACCGAAAAAAAAAAAAAAATTTTTTAGATTTTTCTGCACAGGGGGGACCAAGTGAAAAAGTGAAAAAATCAAAAAATTTTTTTTTGCATTTTTTGCTCTTAAATGATAAAAATATGGCTGTTGTTACATACTTTTTTAATATCAGTGCCAAAAAGAGCCAAAAAAACATATTTTTTCTCATTTTAATCAAAAAAAATTTTTTGGATTCTGAATCCTCCTCCAGAATCTGTATTTTCTTTAAAAATCGGCAGGCACCCTGCTGATATTTATCAGTGAGTATTTAGCTATCTTTTGGTACCTTAATCATCCCTGTATGATCACCCTTTGCAAAATCCGCCTTAACCGGACAAAATAGGGGTAAAAAAGAGCCCGTGACGGAGCGGAACAAATTTTCAATCCATTTTAACGGAATTGAACAGAAAAAAGAGCGGAATTCCGTTAAAACGGAATACGCTCTTTCGCACATGCCTATTCCCTAGTTAACATGTTTACAAAAAAAAGTTTATAGAAAAAACAAATTTAAATTGTCAAATGAAAAAAAAGCAAAAAGTAATAATCACAAAAATCAAAGATCAAAAAATTTAAGAAAAAGCAATATTGATTTGAACGGTTGAAGGCAAGGATAGAAGCATTTCATATTTCATTGAAAGAATATTTTCTTTGACGCATTTCGGAATAAGAAGACCAAATTTGAAAGTAAAATTGACATTGGAATGATTCTATAAAGTGTTTAATATTATTACAGTAACCGAAAGAATACACAAACTCACTTTAATAAATTGAGAAAAAAGAAAGAGATTAAAGTGCTCCGGAAGATTGTAAAGAGAGAATGTTTGAAGCTTTAAACAAATTTGAGAATCATCAAAGCTTTCAACATTTTCACCATTTTTGAGCCAACTAAAATCAGTAAAATAAAATAATTTAAGCTTTAGAAAAATCAGAATCTTACTATTCAAATTTTTCAACGTTTGGTAAATGTTTTAAAATTTCTTCCATTTTCATTGATCTCTTTTCTTTATCATTAATTACAGTATTTCGATAAAAAATAAATTTCTCGAGTGCCTTTGATGAAACAAGTTTGATGAAATCATTTTCAGAAATTTTTTGATCAACAAGACGTAAATCTTTAAGATGACAAGAATGTAAATGAGAAAGCAATGAATTGACATCAATTTCAGCATCACAAACATTCAACCGACCATTAAGTTGAAGCATAAACTTTGGAGTATCTTTCTTGAGAGAAATCTTTACAGGTTTTCCGGTGCAATCAAAATTTGAATATGCTTCCCATGAATCTTCATCTTCAAGTGGACAAATACTTTCAACAACCATAATCTGCAACAAATGGTATTACAGTAATTTGTAAATAAATATATAAAAGGTTTACCCTTCCCTGCAACGGGTTTTCATCAATTGAATCAATGAGAATTTCATCCATTTTTTGAAAAATAGATTCATCAACTTTCTCTTTATCATTTTGAAGTAGTTTAAAAAATGAAAAGTTTTGAGGTTCATCAATTGCATAAGTTTTTGCAGGAACATAGGATTCAGGTTTATCAGATTCTTGTTTAATATTCAACTTTGAAATCTAAAATTTTAACAATATTTTTAATCCATATTAGTTTAAAGCTTACATTTTTCTTGTGAATTTTTACAACTTTTTGTAACAGAACAATTGATTTTTCGTATCTTTCAATTTTTGCAATATTTTCACTTTCTTTCTGTCCGAAAATTGCCATCTGAAAAAATACATGTTTTTAAACATTCACAATAGTTTTACAAAATTAAAGCTTACCCTTTCCTTGATATCAGTAATCAACACAGTTAATTCATCGATAGTATTTTTAGCTGATTGATATTGCTGACTAGAAAACATATATTTTTGTTCAAGTGTGACAACTTTTGCTCGTAATTCATCTTCAATTTCTTTTTGCTTTGTATTTTCAGCTTTCATCTTTAAATTTAATTCAGCAATAATCATTTGAGCTTTTTGTTCGTTTTCCAAAATTATTTCATTCTAAAAAGTGTGATATTTATAACTCGGAAAATAAGAATACGGAAAACAAACTTCTTTTGTGAGATCTTCAACATTTGATTGAAGCTCTTTGAATTCGATATTGGCACTTTTAATGGTTTCTTCCAATTCAGCAATCTTTGCTTTTAATTTTGCATTCTTTTCTTTCTCAGATTCCTAATAATAAACTGTAAATCAGATGTAAAAGTTTAACAATAATACCTTTATATCATTTGTAGATTCTTTTAATCCTGCAATCTCAGCTTGAAGCATTTGAATTTCATCAGAATTAATATCAGAATTTGTTGGGATTTTAAAAGCTTTTGATTTGCGTCGCTAAAATTTAAGTATTAAAAAATTGGGAAAACAAAGAAAAATCACAAAACTTACTTCACGTATAACAGCAGCTTTATTTACTGATCGTCGTTCAGCATTTGAAGCTTTATAATATCCACCACATTTTCTTTTATATATACTATGAAGTTCAGCATACTATAAAACAATCAATAATTATCATCTTTGGCATAATGTCTCCCAAAAAAAGGTTTGTTGCTTACTTTTACTTTCAAAACATTATTCTTCTTTTTTTCAAGCTCCAAATATTTCTTTGTTGTCTTTAATTCTTCTTCTAATCTTTTCTTTTCTCGAGTAATTGTAATATCCATATTTTTAATTAAAATAGCTGGACGTTTTCCTTCCATACTTTTTCTATCTTTTTTCTTATTTCTGCCATCTTTTCGTCGAAGAGTTACCAATGAAAAATCAGCGGCACAATTTTCCATTTTTATTATTATAAATTATAATTCTAAAAATTAATGAAATGCCCAAATTTTTTTTAATATAAAAATACGAAATTCTTTAAACTGCCGGATTTTGAACTAAAAAACGAAACAAAGAAAATATAATTTTTGCGGCAAAAAAATGTTGCCCGAATTTGAAATTTTAGTAAAGGCTGTTGATTGATTTAATAAATAAAAATTTGTGGAGGTCAAACTTTTTTATGGCATTCGAAAAACAAAATTTAAATTTGAGTTTAAATTTGTGCATTTGATAAAAAAATCATCAATGTTTCTTCTAAACATTTTGGAATCATTTTAGAAATTTTGATAATTTCGAAATATTTTTTTGCTGCAATTTTATTTCGTGAAACATGAAAGAAAATTTTTGGCAAATTGTAACGATGTAAAAGCGTGTAAAAAAGTTGAAATACTTGTATTGGCAGAAATATGTAATTATTTATAAAAACAAAGTTGTTATACAATTTTTTGTCCTATTTTTTTCAACTTGTTTTTTTGTAAATTACCCTTTTGGAAGTTTTTACGAGATTTCTTTTTATTCTAAAATGCTTTCAAAAGATTTAAAAAAATATAAATAATATAAAAATAAAAAAGATAATAATAATTTGATACAAAACTTTTTTTCTATCTATTTTTCAATAGCTTTTTCTAAAACTTCAAAAAGTACCGAAGCTTTTACATAATCATTATCAACTAAAGTAACCAAACAATAATTATCATGAATATTTTCAATAATTTTTCGAGATTCTGATTCTGCTGGATATATATTTGCCCATCCATTGATCCATGCATCATAGGCTTCATTCTTCCAAACTCGAAATGAGAGAGGATCTACGACTGTTGGCTGTGCAATTTCACATCCTGGAAAGACTCCCCATGTTACTGCAATTGGAGTGGTCGGCTCAATATTTGACCAATCAATTGTTTCCTAAAAATTAATAATTTTAGTTTTAAACGTGTGGGAGATTTTTGATAGCAAAATAATAGGATATACGACACTTCATTAAAGTTGGTAACGAAGTGTCGATCTTCCAAATAATATAGGAGGTGGTAAAATGCGCGGATACTGGAACGACACATTTTTTCCTGATACCGTAATCACAATAAGGTTACTGTAGCTCAAGGACGTCACCAGGGGGGGAACGAGGGGCACGTGCCCCCCCCCCCCCGAAATGGATTCGAAAAATTTTTTTCTCCCACCCCCCTTTTGAAAAATAGCAAAAAATTTTATTCGAGAGGGGTCGTGCCCCCCCCCCCCTCGAAAAAAATTCCTGCTGACGTCCTTGCTGTAGCTGATAAGTGATAAATGGGAAAGATTTTGGAGATCAATGCAAAAATTACTTTTTATATCTTTTTGATATTATTTCAACTTGGAATTAGGATTTTAGACTATTTTGAATTCTCGTTTTGTTACTATCACAATAATTTTTTTTTGCTTTTAATAAATTAACAGAATTTAGAGACACCTTTAACTATGTTTACGGTAGGATTACTGTATCCATATTAAAATTGATAACTTACTTTTTGATTAATAATATGATAGTTAATAATTGGATAATCTTTTAAAATTTCTTTTAACTTTGTAGCTCTTTCATTAGAAATAAAAAATTCTAGATAAGCCTTTTGATAACAATATCCCCCAGGTTTTCCCCATCCAACCAAGGGATCTGTTGATGGGGCACCGTTTACGGATGGCTGAGAATTAATTGTAAATATTCCATTTGCATTACACCAAATTAATTGATCTTTGATAAGATTTGTTTCCGCAGAAGTATCATAATCTTGTTCACTCCATGGAAGTCGAGTTACCCGAACTCCATGCTCATTTGGGTTTCGAGTTAGAAAATTTACAAATACATTTTTTACATCATTTATTGATGAAAGTTTAGAAGAATACATTTGTAACATTTCATCTTTTTTTGGTAATCCTTTTAAATAAAACATGTAATATTCTTGGAGATCATTGAAGGCTGGCGAAGAACTATTCCCCCATCGACCATTTGGATATTCATCCCAATCCTAAAAATATGCTTTTGTTTTTGGCGGTCTTACAACGAATTTGTTATAATGGTACTATAACATGATTTTTGAAAATTTAAATTATTTTTTTCGACAAAATTAAATTATTATAATTTTTTTAAAAATTCAAAAAAAATTTTAAACTTTTTTACCGAAATCGAAATTCCTAATTTCGAAATTTAGGTCGTTAGTTTTTTCTAACGAAAATTTTTTCGAAAAGTAGTTTGATACTGTAGTTTCAAAAAAACCCTTACTTTTGTTCGAAAGATATAACTTTTTGGTCGAGCTGTCCAATAAATCGGTCGAACATCTTCTTTACATCGAAGAGGATGATGTCCACCATGTGGAATCCAAGGAAGTGAACGAATAGGCTCTTTTTGCCATAGCCCAAGTGCCATTAAAATTTCCCGGCATGATCCCTCTCGATTCATTGTATACAAATGTATTGAAGGTGCCGTTTTATGATCTAATAGACGACGGCACATTTCAACAGCTTGAAAGATACCAAATTTCCGAACTGCTTCATCATCATGTTTTATTGGTTCTAAAGTTTGAAGGATTGAATCAGGGATAACAAGTTGGGAGAGCTCAGCAACGCGGTGAATTGATTGATATGATTGAATAGGCATAATTCCAGGAATAATTGGCACAGAAATTCCAGCCGCCCGACAATCTTGAACAAATCTTTCAAATGTTTCAACATCAAAGAATAGTTGAGTAATAATAAAATTTGCTCCTGCATCAACTTTCATTTTAAGATATTCTATATCAGCTTTGTATGAAGGAGCTTCCGGATGTCCAAGGGGATATCCCGAAGCAGCAATGGTAAAGTATGAATTAAAATTATCTCGAGCCCATCGAATCATATCCAATGCCCGATATGAATAAACAACGGGGTTGCTGTCCTAAAACGATTTTGATAAATTTTTGGGGATTTGGGGCACTTCTTCAGTTTAGCGCCCCCCATTTTTTAAAAAAGTTTTCGATTTTTCGAAAAATTAGCATACAGAATGAAAGCACTTTTTGCAGAAAAAAATTCAACATTTTTTCGCAAATTTTTTACAAAAAAAACAAAAGTGGGGGGCGCTAAACTGAAGAAGAGCACGAAAGCACTTCTTCAGTTTCGCGCCCCTCTCCAAAAATTTGCATGAAAATGTGTTCATTCTTCATGCAAATATTAACGACCGTCGAAAACGTATAAAAGGACGAGACGTCCAATCATTCAAGCTTTTTCTTGACTTGTGCTTTCTTCATGGTTGGTCGTGTCTCATTTTTTCTACAAAACATTCCAAGTTTTGTTCCGTCAAAATATTTCAAGCTTTGGTTTAATGCTTGAAATATTTTGATGGTACAAAACTTGGAATGTTTTGTAGAAAAAAAATGGGGGGCGCTAAACTGAAGAAGTACCCCAAAATACGGATATTTTTTATTAATTAATTTTTTTGGGATTATTATTTCATTGACTTTGATGTAGGGTTGCGCATAAACGCAAAAAAACGGTATTCTTTTTTTCTTTTTTGCAAAAGTTGAACAAGAAAAACATTTGTGTTCGTTGCGGGAGTTTTTTTCAGTTGATATTGAAGATAAACAATTAGTTTGATTAAAATTGTTTAAAATATCTTTAAATAATCTTTAATTATATTATTTATATATTACGAAAGGTCAAAAATATAATACTAGAAGTGTTTATAGAGCAAAAAGCAATTCGAAACACCATTTGAATGCATAAAATGACAATGAAGCAAAAAAGTCAAATGGTGGTGTATATAAATGTGAAAAAAAGTATACGGGCCAGTCCGGGCCAGGCTTAGCTTTTAATATATTCAGATTTCCCATTAAAAAATACATCTTTTAGGCGTAAATTAAACTTATCCAAGTTTATCCGAACAATTTGCCATCTAAATGAATGTCGATTTTTCACGATTTTTCATGATTTTTGTATAAATGTGAGGAAAAGTATGTGGGCCAGTCACGGCCAGGCTTAAATTTTACTATATTCAGATTCCTCATTTAAAAATGCATCTTTTAATAGTAAAATAAACTTATCCAAGTTAATCCGAAAAAAGTTGAAAAAATGAGGTGAAATTGCAAAAATTCAACTTCTGTTTTTTTTGAAAACCATTTTTTTGTTCTGCTTATTACTTTTCTTAATGAAAAAAATAATATAAATAATACTAAACGTTAAATTACTGTTTTTCACATTTTTTGCTAAAAAAGTTCATCTTCAACATCAAAAAAGTAAGACGTTTCCGAAGTCGTCAGTAATGGTGCATAGTGCGCGCAACTTTGCGAAGGAAAAAAATTTGAGCAAAAAAATACGAATCAGAATCTCCGATTTCTTGAAGTTATCTTTAACTTTTTTTCTATTTTATTTCTATAAGGTTTTTAAGCATAAAAAAATCAACATTTTGAGACTAAATTTGTCTGTAAAAACTTTCTGTAAGCTGAGATTTTTGAAAAAGTTTTAATTTTATGCGCAACCCTACTTTGATGGACATCTATGTGATATGATAAAAAAAAGTTTAAATCAAAGAAAAGTTATCAGATTTTGGCATTTTATGACAGGAAGCCAAAAGGTGGACACTTTTCGAAGCTTATATGAAATCAAAAAACTGTATCAGATTCAAAGTGCTTTTTCGTCGATTTTAAATATCTCTAAATTTGCATAATCTCTCTCTCTCTCTTGTTTAATCCTAAACTTACACTTTGTGGAAGATCACCTCGAAGGCAAAGAATATTTCGAATTCCACAAGATTGTGCAACTTTTAAATGTTCCATAGATTGTTCTTTTGTATATTGGGCACATGTCATATGTAGCATAGTATCAACTCGGCCATATTGCAAACATGAAGATGCAATTGAAGTTGAAGAAGTTTCTTTTTGGATATTTCCTAAAAAGTGGATATATGAAATCCGATCGATAAATTTAGTAGTAAAACAATTATTTCAAATTTTATTTTTTTCTTGACACGAAAAATTTTAATACAATCTTTTTTGGATGTTAGTAAAAAGGTCCTTACCTGGATCCCCGCCAGTATGCCATGTAATATCCAAAAACATTGGTCCACCATCTCGATATCGATCAATTCGAGTCAAAAAATTTGCAACACCATTCATTGTCTTAGGTGGAAAAAATTCAAGGGAAAAGAAGGGCACACCTGATTCAATTTGTTTTTCAATTCTTTGATGCAATGGAATATATTTTGTTTCTTCCCTCAACGCTTCACCAACATTACTCTTTGAATCAACTTTATGAAAACCAAATCCATCACCACTAAAACAAATAAAGGAGATATATCCTTTTTTTGGAATTACCAGAGGGTAAGCTTACATGTAAGGAGCAGGGGAATGAAGCTTTGAAAGGCTATGTTCACGATGTAAATATATTCCATTTCCATTTGTATCAGTAATTAATGAGCCATCATTGGCACTTTTTAAAGAGCCATTTGTATGGGCTGTTAAAGGTTGAACAGCTTGCATCTTTGATAATGCCGGATTTTAAAAACCTAAAAAAAATATATTGGGCTTTTTTTGGCACTTTCAAGTTTGATAAAAAATAAGAGACACGGAAAAAAACAAAACTAATTATAGAATTTTTGATCACTGATAAAAAGTGTTATCAAATTTTAGGGAAAAAAAAGTTTATTCAAAAAACCATTTTTTTCGTCTAAATTTTTTTGATAGAGTTGTTGTTGAAAAAAACAGAGGTACATTATTTATTAAAATATGTTAATTTTAACTTTTACAAAAATACAGTATCAAAAACGCGTTTAAATAACATTTTTTTGCCTAAAAAATAAACAAATTTTTCTGCCCAAAAATGTTCTCAGACAACTTTTTTTTCTCTGCAAAAAAACTGATGTCCCTTTTTATTGAAAAGAAGCAAACAAATAAATAAAATAAAAGGCAAAAGGAAGGGAAGGAAGGGTGGTGGAAAGCTCCATCGGTCAAACAACCCCAAACGGAAATTTCTATTTCAAATAAATTTTTGTCTCATCACTTTTAAATATTGGAGAGTTTAAAAAGGTTGAATGAAAAAAAAAGATCAGTTATGTCATAATAGTTTTTGATAAAAACAAGAAAAAAAGTGAAAAGGAACGCAACAAATTTTATTATTAAAACAAAGGTTACGCGGAAGGTTAATGATTTCATTTACAATAAAATAATAGTGTAAAAATTATTACAGTTTTTAAATAAAACAATCATATTTTTTTACAGAAATATTGTTTTAATATTACACATTTGATCTGTAATTAAAACAAAAAAAATATCATTTTTAGTCAAAATAAAATTTTTGTCTTTGTGGCTTAGTGGTAGCGCAGCAGCGTAATAAACGTGCGGTCGTGGGTTCGATTCCCACCTTGAAACATTAACGGATAAAAACTAACTTTTTGGAAAGTTCAATATAAAAAAATTTGTGAAATATATCAGGAAAAAAACTGACAGACTAAAACAACCTATAAAGCTTTTTGAAACTTATAAATATGCAATTATTGCAGTTTATTTAAATCTCATTATACTTTCCCGAATTCAAACCAAAAAAGACGGTAAATAAATAATTTATAAAAATCAGTGGAAATTTCTGTAATCTATTTTTCCACTTCAAGGTCACAAATAACACCACCAATTACTTAGACTTTGACCCCTTTTTTTATCAAAAAATGATGGTGGTTTTAAAAGTTATTAAAACAAAAACAAAAGTTAAAATCAAATAAAGAAAAAAAGTGTTAATAAATTTTAATTTCTCCATCGAAATAATCAGCTGCTATCAATTAACAGAAAAAAAGTGATGTTAAAGAACCCTGTTTAAAACTCTTTTTTTTAAATAAAAAACGGATATTTAAAAAACAAAAGATAAAAAAAAAGTGTCAGAAGTATAAAAAATGGGTTAAAGTTTAGCAGCAGCATCTGATAATCACGAAACAGGATTTGGCTGTTACACAACAAAAAAAGTAAGGATAAGAATTTAATTCAATGAAAAATTGTTGTTGGATTTGTTTAACTTTTATCAATGTAATTTAAAATTAAATTTAGAAAAAAGAATGATAAAAAGATTAAAGTAAATATTTCAAGCACAGTTAAAAACAGAATAGCGAAAATCAGAATCATAATCAATATTGATTAAAAATTTATATCAAAAACCAAATATTTTTTGTCTAAAAATAACAACAAAATTAAGTAAAATTAAAGGGTTGCTCATATTTTATTTTTGGTGTCTACAAAGAAAAAAAAGAGCGATAAAAATTCACGTGAAAAGCTTTTTTTTCCATTTAAAATAATTTTTATTACAATCAAAAAAAATCAGAGAGTCGCAAGCCAAAAATATGTAAGAAAGCAGCAGTCTGTCAGGTGGGAAAGAAAAAATATATATATAAATTTGGAAAAAATAATCTCTTTTTGACCGTTAAACAATATACGATTTATTACAATATGGGACAAAAAAATATAAAAAAGTAAAAACTACCATAAAAGGTAGACAGGCATGCTTTGAAAAATTGATTGAAAAAAAAACAATAGTCATAAAATTTTTGTTTAACAAATTTTAATTATCCTTAAAAAAACTAAAAAAAGCAGCATGCAAAAACATTGATTGAAATAAAAGTTAAATCATGGCTGCTTTTTTTGTTGTTATCTGGTCTGGTCGGAAAGGGGGGGGGGGGGGGTGGTCAAGCAAAACAAAAACTTTAAAAAAAGTCAATAAAAAATTGTGAAAAACTTTTTGATGGTCAGGTCTCCATTGCATTTCCATTTTTTTGCAAGCTGCTTCTTTAGTTTATCAAAAAAATATGGAAAAAAGTAATGGAATATAAATAATTTAATCCCGATAAAACTGTGAAAATTAAATACCAAGAATGTAGTATCTTTAAATTAAAATACTAATGAATTACAAAAAGTAATCCACAAAAAATGCAGATTTTTCCCTAATAATTTAATTTAGAAAAAAAACCAAACATTTTTTTTAAATTTACAAATACGCCAACAATCTCAGACATAATTATCGAAACCTTTGGGAAACAACAATAATTACAAATTAAATCTCTGAATTATTACTAACTAAAAAAGTGCATTTATTAAATTAAACAAATTTTTGTGTCCCCCTCAAAACACTAAAAAACTTCTTTCAGATTTGTATCCCAGGCGTATGTTTTTGTGTTACATCATTTTGTATAATCTGTGCAAAACCGTCATATCGGAATGCATTTGGATGGCTTTGTGGAGCAGATATTATTGCGGAAGGCGGAGTAATTTTGAGTTTTCTTTTTGCAACATCTTCAGCATTACTGTAAGTAATTGTAAAAAATTGATTGACCCTACAGTAATCACATTGGTCGACAAATTTAAAAAAACCGCAAAACGAATTTCTTAAAAATGTTTTTTTCGTTTGGGACTTTCTTTGAACTTCATTATTTTTCTGAATCTTAAAAGTCTTTTTCTGAGACTTTGAGAAGTTCTTGTAAAATATTCTTTTAAATTATTAATTAGGAGATCAAGGGCTACAAAACTATGTATTATGGAGTCTTAATATTGGATATATATAAAAAATTAATATAAAAAATTCACTTTGTCGGGTGAAAATTTGTACATTTTGCCAAAAACTTTTAAGCCTTCAGAAAAGGCTCTTTGCCTCTTTCTAAATTTTATCAACCAGTAATCAGTGCTAAATATTTCGATTTCCGGCATCCATCGATACCACATTTATGGCAATCCTTGGATATCTCTCAATTTTTACACAGCGAACAACTTCATATTTTCAATTCTTTAAATCTTTAAATCGTTTTTGTACCGTACTATTTTATTGGAAATACCATATTTTATTTAATTACAAAAATACTGTATTTTGTATATTTTTTTCAATTGGAATAAGTATTTTTCATACTTTTTCATATTTAAATTATTCTTGTAATTTAATTTTTTCTTTGCATACTCTTGGATGGCAAAGAAGAGAAACAAAAAATTGTGTAATTTGGGGAACAGATTTTAGCTTTTTTATGCTATTTTTTCTTTACGGTGGTTCAATCATTTTTAATGTCCTTACAATTTTATATCTTCGATTTCGGAGTAAACAAATAATTCGTAAATTTTTTAATTGCTTTATTTTTAAAATAATAATTTAAAGATTTTTTGCAGAACATCAAAAACTTTCATGGATTGAAAAACGGATTTTGTTACAAGTAAGTGAATGGGAACATTTAATTAGAGCTCGGAAAAAAGCAGTTATGAGAAATGCGGATCTTTTAAGGCTACGGCAGGCCGCGATTTTGGTAAAATTCTTTGTTTTTGCAATTGAAGAATTTTACCAAAATATCCGGTAATGGTTTTATTTATTAAAATTATTGAAAATCAGGCAAACGCTATTGTTCATTTTTCATTAAAGAGAGGGTCGAAGTTGTTGAAAAAAATATTAAACGACAACAAGTGACGCACGTAATAATGAGGGGGAATAAAAAGTTTGCTATTTTTGTCATTCAAAACACGGCGATTTGACGGAAAAAATTTTACAAACTTTTCATCCACCCCCATATTATGAAGGACATCACTTTTTGTCGTTACACATTTTTTTTCAATAACTACTTCGACACTCCCTTTAATGAAAAAAAAACAATAACTTTTGCCTGATTTTCAATAATTTTTATATAAAAAAATAATCTCTGTCAAAATTTAATTTTAAGGTTAAAGTTTCAATATGCAAATTTTAAAAAGTTATTAATTTTCAGACCTTTACAACCTCCTTAATTTATGTTGCAGCTTTAAGTTGCCGATATTTGATAACCTTTTTGGGATCATCTTTTATAGTTCGGTATTTATTAGGAACATCATGCTGGATAATATTTTGCTTCTTAAATGAGTTAAAACATTTTTTCTCTTTATTCTTTAAAAATATTAATGTAATTTGTGAAATTTTAGAGCAATATTTGTATTATCAATAATAGATTTAAAAAATTTATTTCAAAAATTTCCAACACCAGTTTCAATATTGTTTGCAAAACGCTAAATGTTTTTAAATATGTTTTTAATTTTGCATCAATGTCATGCACAAAGAATTTATTCCGATTTCAATTATCATTTTCAAAATTTTTTAATAAAATTTGTTTTTAAAATAAATAAATGGTAAAAAAATAGTCCGGTAAAAAACTCGATTGTTCAGAAACCTTAAAATTTTTAGTTTTAAATTAATCTCCTTGAGATTTTTAAAACTGAGAAAAAAGCAACAAAGAATTCTGAAAATAGTTTTTTAAAGGAGGCGGGCTCTTTAATACTATTTAAAAATCATCATATTGTTAATATCTTTATTTTTTAAAGATTTATCAACCATTCTTTTCCCTTCCATTAATGTAATATTCATTGATTCTGGAGTCGTCGAAGGAAAAACAAGTTTGGAGCAATGTGGTTGTAAAATGTACTAAAAGAAGAAATAAACATAAACGCTTAAAGGGAGTGTCGACGACAAGCAAAAAAAGTGATTGATTCTCTCAACACGAAAATGCTTTCTTTAATCATGAACATCTGATAACATTTTCTTTCTTTGAGTTTTTTTTTCTGATCCCAAAACAATGTCTCTCCATTTAAAACGGATAGCCCGCTTTTTTATTTTTATTTTTATCATTTTTTTTGCTTGACGTCGACACTCCCTTTAAGAAAAAAAAATCTTACGAATTGGTTCATTAAATTAAGATACATCAAAACAAAATTGAAAAATTGATTTTGATCATAAATTTCGGTGTTTTTGTTGATGAATATACTATCAGTATATGTGCGCATATCCTAAATAATGTTCAAATATGTCAATGAAAGATATTGCCTCTTTTCTACATTATCAAAACAATATTATCCTTCCCCTTAACTGAAAAGATTTTTCCAGTAGCTGCGAGGTTATAAATAACTGTTTTTTACGTGGAAGTTTCTTATAGAATTTGAGCAGAATTCATAAGGATTGCAAACACCATAGAGTATTTAAAAATTTCTTAAAAATATCTTTAAAGGGAGTGTCGAAGTCTCTGAAAAAACGCACTACGACGGTAAGGGCGTCGCGGCAATGATGGGGAATGAAAAGTTTGTTTTTTTTTGTCATTTATTCACATCGGTTTGACGGATGAATTTTTGCAAACTTTTCATTACCTAATAACATTGGCGCTTACCGTCGTAGGGCGTTTTTTGAGAGATTTTAACACTCCCTTTAAAAAACAAAAACTTTGGAAAAAAATTCAAAAAATTTAATGAAAACTAAATTTTATTTTTCATTTCCTGATCTGACGTCGAAAAAGAAACCTAAAACTGTAAAACCCCTTCCTATGTGTTTGATATTATGCCGCCTCATCAAATATTGGCTGACCACATCCCCTTTCCTTGAAACTGCCCAGGGTCGTATCCAGAAAAAAATTTCAAGTGGGCACAGCGATTTTGGGGGGGGGGGGGATACGCCTTTGATCTTTTGCCGTCACCAACACAAAGCGGCAAAACATCAAAGAAAATTCTTCAATTTCGGGGGGGGGGCACGGGCCCCCAGTGCCCTCCCCCCTTGAATACGGCGCTGTGGAATCGCTAATCACAATGCATATTTTCAGGGTCGCAACTGTCCTAGGGACATTGGGGACATGTCCCCCCCCCCCCCTCGGTGCCATAATTTACATTGAAAAATTAAATTCATACTAGATAAAATGAGATTTTTTAGCCTCTTGTAAGGAATCTCCCTTCCCTTACTTGGAACCTATTTGCGGCCCTGCATATTTTTTCGAACTTACAAAAACAATGTCAAAGGGATCATTTTTACCACATATTTCCTTGAATCTTTCTCTATGTTCTTCACTAGGTATAATCTTCATTAACTCGAATCTTCTAAATACAATAAACATTCTAGCTAATATCTTCTAAAAATGTCGTGTTATGTTTTGAAAAAAAGTAAAATTATGTTTTTGAAATGCTTACCTCAGTAAACCGATCTCTATTGATTCTCTCTGATATATGACTTGCCGCATCTTCAATGCCATTGTTTATGTTTTCAAGACTTTTCATTATCTTTTCATTTTGTTCTTTTAACTTTGCATAATGTGTGTCCTGAAAAGAAATAAAAACTTTTATAGAATTCTCTCTCCCCCCCCAAAACTGTTATTTGAACTCGAAGTTTTAAAAAAAAGTTAAAAAACAAAAGCAAAAATTTTGGAAATAAATTTAAACGAGGACCCTGGAAAAGGAATCTAAAGTAATGCCCTTCTTTGAACAAGCATTTTCGATTTTAATCTAAAAGAAAAATAAATAATTCCATGTTAATCAATTCTGAATTTTTATACGCATGCAAGGTTTTAACATCGTTTACAAAAACTTATAAAAATGCCCAGGATGCTTCAATAATATGGTATTTTATAATGTAAGTCACCGGAAATACCATACCAGAAAAAAGGCTTTAAAGGGGGAGTCGCACTTCTCACAAACTTTTTATAAGAGGGAGCAGAGAAAACGAGACAACGCTGCCGAATCAAAGAAAAGAAATAATGCGTTTTTTCTCTTTTTCCCCCTGATTTTCACGATTTGTTATAAGAAAAGATTTATGTGCCATGCCTACTCCCCCTTTAATTTGCAATGTGCACACTTCGAAGTGTTGATGCTGATCTAGATGGTTTTTTTCCATAAGAAAACAATTGCTGCCCGAGGGTTACAAGAATAAAACATAAATTTATTTTATTCCGGTAATAGAGCTTTTTATACTCCTAGTTTAAGCTTCCAACGTCATTTTTTTCTGTTTTTATTTTTGTAACTTACATTTTCCAAATCGCGTATTTCTTGATCATTTGCATCTTTAATGTTTTTTTGTGTGTCAATTTCAAACTGGGCAGCTTGAATTCCCAGTGCTGCAGTAGCTACTGCAAGGCTAGCTGTGCCTATCGTAATATTTGCAATATCTGCAACAGGTATAAGCTTGGAAGTTGCAGCTTGATTAACAGGCTTTTGTAATTCAACTATTTGGTCCAAAACTTTGTTTAATTCTTCAGCATTGTGGAGTGATGCAATTATATTTTCAATTGTTTTGTTGAAATCAAAAGTTGAATTGTTTTCCGAATTCTCATTCGATAGAAATTGCCCGCTTCCCGTTTTGATGCAAAAACATAAAAAGCCCAATAAAACCAAAAATTTAATCATTACCACCTAAAAAAGTGACGATGTAATATATCAAAAGCATAGAGCGCTAAAACGCAATCATTAGTAAACTTTCAATAATCATTAAAAAGAAAAAATCAAAATTTTTAATGGTTTTAATTAAGAATCGTCAATCCACTCCGTTCTGGTGGATAACCCGGGATCCGACGGCTGATTTATCTGTTGTTAATCCACTCCGCCTAGTTTTCTAATCCACAAAAATCAAGGAATTCGATTAGCCAGAATTTACAATCTGTGGTTTTTTGGGGCGAAATTTCAAACAATGTCAAGCATTTAAAAGATGCGTATTTCTACAAAAATTTTGACGTGATAAAATCTGTCATTATATAAATGAAAATACTCATACCAAAATTATATTTGTAAAAAGAGTTCACCGAAAAACTATCTTATTGAAATACTGATAACAATTTGGTAGTAAAAATCAACTTCTAAATTTATAAGCATTTAAAAGTTTTTAATTACTTATTTTATAATCCGTATTTTCGTTCCCAAAGAGTGAATTGACGTACCATATTCTTACTTAGTCAAAAACGCATTGATAATTTGAAAAAAAGGCATCTCGAAAAATGGTAACTGAGAATAAAAATATGGGGAATCTGTCATAGTTAAAAAGATTTTATATCTCAGACAAATTTAATTTACTTTATTTGTTCCGCCCCTAAAATATGTTCTTTTCAAACGATTTTGCTTAAATTTATTTTTACAATAGAAAAGCTGCAATGTTATGCTTTTCTATTATAAAAATATAATTAAGGTCCAGTATTGCAAAACAGAAAAATATATTTTAAGTGCTTTTTAATGTGTCCTGTCTGATAAATCCAAAATTTAGAGTAAAGAAATAGAGAAAGTTTGCGACGTGTCAGACACGACAATATTGAAAAGCACTAGGAATATTTTTCTTTTGCGTATCAAGAAAACGAAAAAACACAGAACAGTAAAGGTCAATCCAATCCAATTCGTTTTCTACTTTTTCACAAAAAGGACCAACTAAAGCTAAAATCAGCTAAAGCAGTCTTTTCCCGATTCCAACTCCGACGTTTTTCCGATTTTTTTTGGCAAAATTTAAATCCAGCGATATTAATTATAAAACAGAAAATTACAATACAAATATATATTTTTTAATATTTATATGAAACCTTTGTAAAAGAGAGTTCAAGTAATTCCAGAGCCATTTTTTTCGGAATCAGTTCAAAATCAGAAATTGGAGAAGATTCTTTGATACAATTCATTAAAAAATCAAAGCAGTAATTTTTTACTTCTGAATCATTACATTCAACAGCAGATTTTGCAATTCGGGATACTGTAGATTCATTAATTTCTTCAATCAAAAAACGTTCAAAATCATGCTAAAATTTTTTAACTACATATATCATATGATTGTGGATATGGTCAACAAGAAGTTGTAAAAGGTCAAACAGAACAATTAACCTTAAAATAAAAATAAATTTGTATATAAAATTAACTTACAATAATTCCTTTTCGTCCATAAATTTTCATAAATTTAAATATTTCCAGCGATTCTTCAAGTGTTAAAGGATAAACAAGCCGAAAATCATAATTAAATTTGATGGCAAGTTCGACAGAATCGAATGAGAATCCAAAAATTACAGGATTTTGACGGAAAGATTCTGGAAATAAATGATTGAAGATTTCTTGGTGAAGCTAAAATACGTTTAATTTAACTGATTATATCTTAACCCATAAACTATAATTGATAAAATACAACTATGATATCATCACAGGAACATCTTGTAACGTTTATTATCAGTGTTATCAAAAATTTATTGCAAAATTCTGTAAAAAAAGACTTACATAAATTAATTTTCCATTAACATTTATATGACGCGTTTTTTCGTTACTATTTTCCCACAAATCTTTTGATTCTTGCACCGGATGAAGACCACTATCATCAATTTCCTTCAACTTTGGATGACTTTCTTCACGAAGAATATATCCTTCACATTTAATTATCAGTTTTCCATCAACAATAAATTGTTTCTTTGGATCAAACAGTTTATCAATTCTACAAATAACGACTTTGCTTGAATTCCTTGAATCAAAATGCTTTGCTTTGCATTCCACCGAAAATGCCGCAGATTCAATCGAAAATGTAATATTTGATTCATATTTTTCATATAGATTTTGTAGCTCAAATTTGATCACTGCTTTTCCAAGATTATTTTCCATTCCATCAGTTATCACAAAATGAAATCCATATAAAAGTTCATCGTCTTGACTTTGAACACCAAAAAAATTGCTGCATAATTGTTTGCGTTTTAAAGTTGAAGTTCGAAGTTGTCGAAGACGATCTTCTGAGATAATCCATTCATGGGAAATTGGAGATTTTTCTTTCTAAAAAACAATATTTATATTAATTTTATTGAATGAAAAATAAAAAGTAATAAAGAAAAGTTGGATAATTGAGAGACAAAGGTTTTTAAAAATTGAAAAAACTACTTTTAAAATTTGTGTGTCTCAAATAATAATGCCACAAAAAAACGAAAACTTACTGTTACCAAATATTCAGCAGTTGAATCCATCAGCTTGATTTAATTAGTTAAATATAAGTTGTCGTTAGTTAAATTAAAATAAAAAATGAGAATCGTAAAAAAAATGTCCTTTTTTAAAAAACATTTTTTTGCTGAAAAATTATTAACGAAAATAACAATGAAAAGCAGTTATGCAAATTCGAAAGAATGTTTTTTGCGCATTTTTATTTTTAAAAAAAGTTGCACAAAACTTTTGGGTATTTTTTAGAGAAATGTGAAATCTTGTGTTACATACAGTGTTACTGCGGCACCGACGCTGGAGATGGAAGCACTGCTGTCATAATTTCAAGAAGCAGTTACTTTTATTAATTTATAATAGAATAAATTTGTCTGCCTCATCAAAAATTTTTGGGGAATGAAAAACCAAATAAAATATTCAAATTCTACAAGGCCGTATTTAGGGGGGGGGGGGGGCATTTGGGACCAGTGCCCCCCTCCCCCCGAAATTGAGGAATTTCCTTTGATCTTTTGCCTCTTCGTGTTGGCTGCGGCAAAAAATCAAAGGCGTGCCCCCCCCGAAAATCGCTGTGCCCCCTCCGAAATTTTTTTCTGTATACGGCCTTGAAATTATACAGTAATGAATTTTTTGCACGTTTTTTTATTGAGCATTCTTCTTTTTTTTCTCCTTTTAAACTCGGAATTAGCTATAATAAAGCCACACATATAATTTTGCATAAATATTTCGTTTTTGTATTAAACTGATTTTTGGCATAGAACCCTTTTGACCATGAGGAATTTAAAAGCGTCATTGGTTTATTTTAATATTCAAATTTATCACACTTACAAAAAAGCATCAATTAAAAAAAGAAAGTTTACAAAAACATTTAAAAAGAAATTTAACATAAAAAAGAACCTAACGTTTTTTTGTTACTTTATGTATCTTTTTGATGAGGCAGCCAGTTGAAAAATGTTTTCCGCTGACCAGTTGTTTGCAATTTTAGCGACACACAAAAACGAAAAAAAAAAAGATGTACACACATTTTCTTATCTTTCTTTTTTGACACTGTTTTACGAGGCTAACAGCCGTGGTCCTATAGTGTAGCGGTTATCACACTGGGCTTTGAATCCAGTAACCCCGGTTCGAATCCGGGTAGGACCTCTCTTTTTGCATTTTTTTAATAACCATATTTTAACAGTATTTCTTTATTATATTTCTCTCTGAAATAGATTTTTTTTTTCAAAATCAATCTTCATGGAATTCATCGGTTTAAGTCTGGGTAGGTCATTTTACCTTTGATTTTTTACTGCATTGAGTTTCAACCAAGTCCTTCTGCCAAATGTAATGATTTTAGCGGATTTTGAAAAAAAAGATTTTTTTCTATGACGTGTTGTTAGAAATTCTCAAGCTCTTTTTGTGTTAAAATTTGTATCAAAACACGAAAAAAAAGCATCAGGTTCTCTTTTTTATACGAAACATTATCAAAGAGTCCGCCTCCTTTAGCTTATTTTAAAAATTCATTATCTGCCATGTAACAATATATATTGTTACATGGCAATATCCCTGCGTTTTAAAGGGAGCGTCGAAGCCTCTGAAAAAACGCACTACGACGGTAAGGGCGTCGCGCCAATGATGGAGAATGAAAAGTTTGTAAAAATTCATCCATATGTGAATGAATGACAAAAAAACAAACTTTTCATTCCACATCATTGTCGTGACGCCCTTGACGTGGTAGTGCGTTTTTTCAGAGGCTTCGATACTCCCTTTAACACGAAAATTGCTTCTTTTTTTCTTCTTCAAAATTCAACTCAGCAGTTTTTTGTAAAAATTAAATATGCGCCTTATTTCTTTTCCGCTAAAACATACACCAAATTAAACGTCAGATATTTGCGCATGTTTTGGCAATGTTAAAAGTCCCGGGGCTGGAACAGAAAAAATTTTTTACTTGTGGTCAAAATTTTTGGTAGTTTTAAATCAATGGAAAATTAATTCTACATGTTCAAAAAATCTGAAATTATTAATTTAGACTCATATTGAGTCCCTTTATCGATTCCAATACCTAATTTGGATGGATTTAACGTTTTTGATTTTTCGTGGTATACTGTAGCTGGGTTACGGTATCGAAATGTTGGGGTATTGGAGAGACTTGAAACCCTCACCAATCTCATTTTTGGACCCAAATTACCTATTTTGGAAAGTTTCATGTCCATACGACCACTTTATAAAAGTTGTGTTGGACACTGTTCCTCGAATTTGAAAAAAAGAGCGTTATAAAGAAAATCCGTTTTTGTGTTAATAATAATGAATAAATAATTTAAAAATAATTTTTTCCAATTTTTTTTAAAATTTGTTTTCAACTTTAAAAAATCATGTGTGTGAGAAATTTTTTTGTCGTCGACATCATTTTTAAAATCGTCGAAATTTTAAAATTTGAAAGGACAAAGAAAAACAAAGCTTTTTTTTCTTTTTTTTCGGGCATCTTTTCTAACAAAAAAACATTTTTTTGAAAAAGGGCAAAAAACAGTCATAATTTTTTTGGGGGGAAACACGATTGAAAAAAAGGCAGAATAAAAACATTTTTTGCCTGGATTTTTAAAAAGAAAAAATTTGTTTCAAAAAAATTTTTTTTCCCCATAATTTTTTTGAATATTTTGTTTTATTTTAATTTGTTATAAAGCAAATGCACTTAGAAAAGCTTTATTGGGTACTGCTCTTGATAACTTTAAAATATATCAGTTGGAACAAAAATGTATTTACTGTTATCGACAGTTCAAATAAAGCTACAGTAACTCTTGGTGAAAGTGCTCAAAAGGATCAATGTACGTGTGATAGGCGTGCTACCTGTTTGAATATTCTCGCCACAAAGTTATTTGTTTTTGTAAGCCTATTTTAGAAAACTTAAAAGAGAAAAACGTCTTGCTAATAACATTGTCGGCGATCCAATGAAAGATGAAACACGAAGAATAGAAAAACTTGATAAATATTCTCATTGTGGTTCTGATCATGCATCTACTGTTAAAGTGGAGAAGAAAAAGCGTTGTGAAAGGACTGTTGACGTTAATGTGAATACAGCTTTTAAAAGTTTAAATTTTTGAGTTTTCTCTAAAATTTTATGTTTTTAGGAAAAATTACAAAAACAGAAGTTTCGACTGCTACTCTAAGTATATAATCTGAAAAAAAAATCTTTTGGTGAAAAATCCGCAAACCATTATTAACACAAAAACAGATATTTTTTTACATTTTTGAGTTTTATGTAAAATTTTGAAGGAGAAAAAAGAAGCAATTTTCGTGTTAAAAGTAGGGTTGTTTATTCCCTGGGGAATCGGAAAAATTGGGGGATTCCCCGGGGATTCCCAAGGGGAATTCCCCGACATTCCCCCAATTTGTGTTTTGGCTGTTTTTTGTTATATTTTTGCGTAAAAATGGCTTTTATACGTTTTAAAATTTTTTTTAAGGTTTAGTTAAAGCATATACATCAATTTTGCAGAAATCGTTATTCAAAAAAAACAAAACGAAGTTACTTATTTGATTATTAACATTCCCAAGTTGAAAAATCGGGAGATTTTTTTACCATTTTTACCCCTGAAGAAATACCTTCTTTCTCGACACTATGAGAAAGCAAGCTCATGGCTATTGTTAAAACGAAAATGTAAAATTACAAATTATAAAAAAAAACGCAAAATATTATTTATTTTCTTTTTAACGTTTGCTTTTACCGGGGAATTTGGTGTCATTCCCCGGCAAAATCGGGGAATCCCCCGGGGAATTCCCCGGGGAATGAACAACCCTAGTTAAAACGCAGGATTCAGGGACATTGTTACATGGCGAGAAATGGATTTCTAAAATAAACTAAAGGAGGCAAACTCTTTGATATTATAAATTTTGCGATAAAACTGTAATTGAAAAAAAAAACAAAGTTGACTCTCATTAGGGTTGCGCATAAAATTAAAACTTTTTCAAAAATCTCAGCTTACAGAAAGTTTTTACAGACAAACTTAGTCTCAAAATGTTGATTTTTTTATGCTTAAAAACCTTATAGAAATAAAATTTAAAAAAAGTTAAAGATAACTTCTAGAAATCGGAGATTCTGATTCGTATTTTTTTGCTCAAATTTTTTTCCCTCGCAAAGTTGCGCGCACTATGCACCATTACTGACGACTTGGAAAACGTCTTACTTTTTTGATGGTGAAGATGAACTTTTTTAGCAAAAAATATGAAAAACAGTAATTTAACGTTTAGTATTATTTATATTATTTTTTTCATTAAAAAAGTAATAAGCAGAACAAAAAAATGGTTTTCAAAAAAAACAAAAGTTGAATTTTTGCAATTTTAGCTAATTTTTTCAACTTTTTTCGGATTAACTTGGATAAGTTTATTTTACTATTAAAAGATGCATTTTTAAATGAGGAATCTGAATATAGTAAAACCTAAGCCTGGCCGTGACTGGCCCACATACTTTTCCTCACATTTATACAAAAATCATGAAAAATCGTGAAAAATCGACATTCATTTAGATGGCAAATTGTTCGGATAAACTTGGATAAGTTTAATTTACGCCTAAAAGATGTATTTTTTAATGGGGAATCTGAATATATTAAAAGCTAAGCCTGGCCCGGACTGGCCCGTATACTTTTTTTCACATTTATATACACCACCATTTGACTTTTTTGCTTCATTGTATGCATTCAAATGGTGTTTCGAATTGCTTTTTTTCTCTATAAACACTTCTAGTATTATATTTTTGACCTTTCGTAATATATAAATAATATAATTAAAGATTATTTAAAGATATTTTGAACAATTTTAATCAAACAAATTGTTTATCTTCAATATCAACTGAAAAAAACTCCCGCAACGAACAAAAATGCTTTCCTTTTTCAACTTTTGCAAAAAAGAAAAAAAGAATACCGTTTTTTTGCGTTTATGCGCAACCCTAACTCTCATGTCTTTAAAAAATAATTTATTCAAATATTTTTAAAAATTTTATTTTTAACTTTAACAAAACATAACTTTTAATCTTTTTTAACTGCAATTTTATCACCGAATTTTTCTTTTTGTCTTTTTATCACTTCATTTGCAACTGATTTCAAGTCATATGCTAATCCGATGGAAGCCCAAAATTCAATAATTGATTTTGTAATATTTAAAATAACTGGCATTTCACTGGTTCGATAATCTTGTGGAAAGGTATGGTGATAGTTGTGCCCGCCTTCCCCTAATGCCACCAATGAAGTCCAAGTTGAATTAACGGGGGTAATTCGGGAATCATAAGGTTTATAACCAAAAAAATGGCAAACAGAATTTATCATCCATGTAAAATGTAAAAGAATACAGTATCGAAAAATTCCAGCTGTATAAAAGCTTACGGCAGCAGATTCATTCCAAAAAAATACTGGAATAATTGTTGGAATTAAAAAGCACATAATTGCAACCAGTGGCAAATAAAATTTCCGTTGAAATGATAAAATTGGATTTTTTTCCAAATCTGAGATATCTAATTTTTTTCCCATTTCTTTAAGCTTTGGATGTTTTCGTTGTAAAAGCCAGCCCATATGTGAAAAGAAGAATCCTCGATGAGTGTTATGTGGATCCGCATCTGTATCAGTCCATTTATGATGGCATCGATGATCTCGACACCATTCAATTACATCATTTTGAAATGCCATTGTAAAGCCAAGCATTAAAAAAGTTTCCAGCGGCCATCTAGCTTTATAACTTTTATGGGCCCATAATCGATGTGCTCCAGCTCCAATTCCTAAGCTTGACCAAAACCATACTCCTATTGCTATAATTTGTTAAATGTGTGTTAATAAAATACATATAATTATTGATTTTAAATTTTCAAAAAAATTTAATGTAAATTTTATAGTATGCTAAGGCAATAATTTTTAGGTTTCGTTTGTTTTGGCATAAAAAAAGGTGACGAAAAATCTAAAAATATGTGATTGCTTCGAAAGCATTTTGTATTTCAACAAAAAACTTTTTTTCCCCATTGTTTCTTCTTTTGTTAAAAAATGCCAAAAAAACAAAAAACTTGTTTTTTTTCTTGAATCACGCTCAGGGCCGTATACAGGAAAAAATTTTAGGGGGGGCACAGCGACTTTGGAGGGGACACGCCTTTGATCTTTTGCCGCCACCAACATCAAGCGGCAAAAGACCAAAGGGAATTCCTCAGTTTCGGGAGGCACGGGCCTCCATTGCCCCCCCCCCTTAAATACGGCGCTGATCACACTGTATTTTTTGTACAGTAACCTTTATTTAACATAAATAAGCTGCTAAAAATAACAAAATTTTTCTTTCTGCGGGGTAAAAAAAATCTTTATATATTATTTCAAGGTTACTGTAGTTTTACAAAAAAAATGTTTAAATGGACAAAAACTTACTCCATAAATATGTTTGCCATTTAGTACTAAAAATTAGCATATACAAACCAATAAAAGCTCCAAAATGTAATGCTACAAAAATTGCAATATTTCTTGGAACCCATTTTGGAATAAATTTTTCAGTTTCAGCTTCTTCTTGAAGTTTATTAGAAACTTCAAAATCTTGAATTAAATATTGATCTTTAACTAAATCTTGAATATTCACAGTTTCAAAATCTGTTTCAGCTACGGTCGCAGTTGAAGGTTTTGGGGTCATCCTTTTTTTGTGTTTCAAAAGAAGACACAAATAAAACAGAGGATAATAAAATTTTACAGAAGATGAAAGTTGTAAAAGCTTTTATATGCAAGACATTTTTACCACCCATATTTTTTATGGGTGGTAAATATTAGTGATAATCAAAAGTAATAAAGAGTGTTAAAAATGAATGCACTTTGAATGTGAAAAATAGTCACGCCAGCTTTCGCTTACAACAACTGCTCCACTTTAAAAGATAAAAGTTGTTTTTTTTATTATTGAAAGAAGAAGAAGTCATAAAAAAATGATAGTGATTAGAGATATCAGTACTTTTTTATGGCCACCCATGAAAGAACACCAAAAAAGGGAAGGCCAAATTTAAAGAGTTCTTCTTTTTTTGTGATGAAAGATGCATTTTTTTATTGCTTTTGTTTTTATTTTGGAAGCTAAAAAATGCCTCGCTTGCAAAACATTGATCATTGTACCAAAAAAATAGGACTGAATGAAACTAAAAAATAAAACAAATATTAATATTAATATTAAATACCGTAATCCAACAACTAAATTTAAACAATAAAGTAAAACTTTTACAACAAAGTCCATTTACAGTATGAAATTTGTGGTATTTATAATTATCCGTAATATTTCCTTTAACAACTTTGATAAATGTGAATTTTCGATTAACTCAAAATGTTAAACTCCAGAAAAGGGAGCTTCTGGCTGCGCTATCCCATATTAATATTGTTTTTATGTTATCAATGTGATGACCTTAAATTTACAATAACCTTTTTTACAATTATGCGTTTTTAACTGAAATATTCAGTTAAAAACGAACATTTAAGTTTAAATATTCAAAAAAATTTATTCTATTATAAAATAAAAAAAAGTAACTGCTTCTTGAAATTATGACAGCAGTGCTTCCATCTCCAGCGTCGGTGCCGCAGTAACAATGTATGTAACACAAGATTTCACATTTCTCAAAAAAATACCTAAAAATTTTGTGCAACTTTTTTAAAAATAAAAAAGCGCAAAAAACATTCTTCAAATTTGCATAACTGCTTTTCATTGTTTTTTTCGTTAATAATTTTTCAGCAAAAAAATGTTTTTTAAAAAAGGACATTTTTTTTACGATTCTCTTTTTTTATTTTAATTTAACTAACGACAACTTATATTTGACTAATTAATTCAAGCTGATGGATTCAACAGCTGAATATTTGGTAACAGTAAGTTTTTCTTTTTTATCGAAGTATTTTTTAAGTCACAAATTTTAAAAGTTGTTTTTTCTACCGAAAAAACTTTTGTCTCGCATTTTATCCAACTTTTCTTTGTTACTTTTTATTTTTCATTCAAGAAAGAAAAATCTCCAATTTTCCATGAATGGATTATCTCAGAAGATCGTCTTCGACAACTTCGAACTTCAACTTTAAAACGCAAACAATTATGCAGCAATTTCTTTGGTGTTCCAAGTCAAGACGATGAACTTTTATATGGATTTCATTTTGTGATAACTGATGGAATGGAAAATAATCTTGGAAAAGCAGTGATCAAATTTGAGCTACAAAATCTATATGAAAAATATGAATCAAATATTACATTTTCGATTGAATCTGCGGCATTTTCGGTGGAATGTAAAGCAAAGCATTTCAGTTCAAGGAATTCCAGCAAAGCCGTTATTTGTAGAATTGATAAACTGTTTGATCCAAAGAAACAATTTATTGTTGATGGAAAACTCATAATTAAATGTGAAGGATACATTATTCGTGAAGAAAGTCATCCAAAGTTGAAGGAAATTGATGATAGTGGTCTTCATCCGGTGCAAGAATCAAAAGATTTGTGGGAAAATAGTAACGAAAAAACTTGCCATATAAATGTTAATGGAAAATTAATTTATGTAAGTCTTTTTTTACAGAATTTTGCAATAATTTTTTGATAACACTGATAATAAACGTTACAAGATGTCCTGTGATGATATCATAGTTGTATTTTATCAATTATAGTTTATATGTTAAGATATAATCAGTTAAATTAAACGTATTTTAGCTCCACCAAGAAATCTTCAATCATTTATTTCCAGAATCTTTCCGTCAAAATCCTGTAATTTTTGGATTCTCATTTGATTCTGTCGAACTTGCCATCAAATTCAACTATGATTTTCGGCTTGTTTATCCTTTAACACTTGAAGAATCGCTGGAAATATTCAAATTTATGAAAATTTATGGACGAAAAGGAATTATTGTAAGTTAATATTATATACAAAGTTTTGTTTAATTGTTCTTGACCTTTTACAACTTCTTGTTGACCATATCCATACTCATATACATGTATGTAGTTAAAAAATTTTAGCATGATTTTGAACGTTTTTTGATTGAAGAAATTAATGAATCTACAGTATCCCGAATTGCAAAATCTGCTGTTGAATGTAATGATTCAAAAGTAAAAAATTACTGCTTTGATTTTTTAATGAATTGTATCAAAGAATCTTCTCCAATTTCTGATTTTGATCTGATTCCGAAAAAAATGGCTCTGGAATTACTTGAACTCTCTTTTACAAATGTTTTTTATAAATATTAAAAATATTACTGTATTTTTGCTTTTAAAAAGTAATTTCTTTAATAAATTCTGTAAATGGCATTATTATTGATATTGATAAACAACTTTTTCCTAAACATAAAATTTAAAATGATTTAATTAAATGATTTAATAATGTTTCTTTGCTATCCAAATACTGTAACTAACAAATTTTATTATAGTAGTATTTATTGTAGCAATAAAAAACTTGAGTCCTGTCAGGTTTTTCTCCCTACTATGACTGCCAGATTTTAAGGGAGAGTCACGATTTGTACATTATTGATCGGTACGTACCGGTACGTACCGATCAATAATGTACAAATCGTGACTATATATTTACTCTAAGAGAAAATGTACAAAAAATCGTGAACGTACCAATAGAGAAAAACTTTCTTTCAGAAAAAGAAAGGTAGTATTAGTTTGTAAGTTAGCTTTTATTGTTAAACATTAAAGGTCGTTTTCTGACATTCTCGAATTTTTTGGCACAATGAAAAATCCTATGTCTCAGCCTAAGGACTAGGAAGTTGTACGAAAGTGGTTAAAAAAGCTGTTTTTTATGGGATTGGAACTTTGGTGGAATTTTCTGGAATTTTCGGGATTTCTAGATATTATTAAATGAAAGTAAAATAAAAGTTTTGTTAAAAGGAATGGCATATCAAGATAATGATAATTTTTTAATAAAACTTCATATTTTAATTTGTATATGAATTTTAATTCTGTACAGACTCTTCTCATCGTCTCAAAAAGTCTTGGATGTTGCTCATGATTCATCTGATCTTTAACAAATGATTTTTTTAATTGGTCATCGCTCAACTGGTTTTTTTCTCTACACTGCTCCAAAAAAAATATGGAAACAAGTGAAATTTGCATTTTTTGTAAAAAGTAGTACAGAAACCCTATTTAAGAGAGACTCTACCAGATTTTTCAAATCGAGTGTTACATTGAAATTTTTATTTCAATTCTTTTATAACCATTCGATAAAACTAGGTGAAAAACCGTTATTTTGAGAGTTTTGGAGCATTCTACCGTGTAAAACCGATTTCGCAGATTTTCAAAGATTGACTATAACCGAAAATTCAAAAAATCGGGAAAAATCAGGAATGCAACCATATTCATTAAAGGTTATACCCCAACATGGAAAAATTCAATCGGTAAAATGAACAATCTCTTGAACTAAACAGAAAACAATTATTTTTCAATAACTTTTGATAGTCGGCAATATTCGATAATTCCAGTTTATATTGTTTCTTTCAAAAATTTGTTCTCTTTCTAATTTTACTAATTCTTTTTTTTTACATTGTATTGTCTCACTAACTCATTCTGTGTTTAATTATTGTTCTTTATGTAGTTCATTTAAGACGCAGTCTATGAGAAAATCAAAATATCTCAAAGGAGGGCGGCACAGCCCAAAATTTGTTTTTCCTGAAACTTTGCTATAAAGTAAAGTGACCCCGGAGAAACCGATTCCATGGAGTAAAAAAGTTTAAAAAAATTTCATACTGTAGTTACAGTAATTTTTATGTAAATTTTACCAAAATTTAAAGTTAATCGCAAATTAAAGTTGTTTATTTTTTTTGCCTAATTCGGAGGGGTAATAGATTTTCGAGGTCGGGGAATCCGAATAACTACTTTTTGGAAGTTCAAAATATCATGATCACTGATTTTTTGTTATCACCTATCATATCACAATGATAAAAAATCGCGAGAAAAAAAGATAGGGCTGAAATAACTTCATTTTCTAAAAATTTGGACCTTTTTTTATAATAAAAATAAAATACTTAAAAGAAACGTTCGCCTTTTATTGGTTTTTAAAATTATTGAAAGTTTGAGGTACAAAAAAATGTCTCTTTGAACAGGAATAAAAGGTGTAAAATTTTTTTTTAAAAAAAACGGCCTTTATTTTCGGATTCCCCATCGTCGAAACCATATACACGCCAAAAATTAGCTTAATCAGAGATAAAAAAAATTTTGATGTCGCCCACCGGGATCGAACCTGGACCATAATTTGTCTAAGGCTGACTCCAAAAGTATAACACATGTATAGATGCATGAACAGGTTCGATCCCGGTGGGCGACATCAAAATTTTTTTTATCTCTGATTAAGCTAATTTTTGGCGTGTATATGGTTTCGACGATGGGGAATCCGAAAATAAAGGCCGTTTTTTTTTTAAAAAAATTTTACACCTTTTATTCCTGTTCAAAGAGACATTTTTTTGTACCTCAAACTTTCAATAATTTTAAAAACCAATAAAAGGCGAACGTTTCTTTTAAGTATTTTATTTTTATTATAAAAAAAGGTCCAAATTTTTAGAAAATGAAGTTATTTCAGCCCTATCTTTTTTTCTCGCGATTTTTTATCATTGTGATATGATAGGTGATAACAAAAAATCAGTGATCATGATATTTTGAACTTCCAAAAAGTAGTTATTCGGATTCCCCGACCTCGAAAATCTATTACCCCTCCGAATTAGGCAAAAAAAATAAACAACTTTAATTTGCGATTAACTTTAAATTTTGGTAAAATTTACATAAAAATTACTGTAACTACAGTATGAAATTTTTTTAAACTTTTTTACTCCATGGAATCGGTTTCTCCGGGGTCACTTTACTTTATAGCAAAGTTTCAGGAAAAACAAATTTTGGGCTGTGCCGCGGGTTTTTGATTTTCTCACAGACTGCGTCTTAAGTATTTGTGCCTTTCAATTATTAATTTATCAAAAAATTTTATTTCATTTATATTCTACCTTATGAAAAATGCAAAATATCTCTAAGGCAAATATTCAAGTATTTTTGCCAAAAAAATCTTTCACGATTTGTACATTTCCTCTAAGAGAAAATGTACAAATCGTATACGTACCGATTTTAATGAGTCACAATGCAACAAATTTAAATAATTATTGATCTGACAACCGTTTTTTGGATATCCATTATAAAAGTGCTAAAGAAAAATGTCCTTTCATTGAATAACTGAAGTATAAAAAAATAAAAAATTGATTGATTTTGAGTAGAATGGTTTACCATCATTTTGGCGCTCAAAATTAAAAGAGCGAAAAATTATTCACTCATATTTTTGCCAATTTTTTTGCTGCAGTTTTTTCAATATTTTTTGTGATACTAATTTGGTGCCAAAAAAAACTACAACTATAACATTTTATTTATTTTCATTGCTGTCACCAAATTTTAAGAATCAGCTGCAAATAAAAATGGAAACAAAAAATTTTCCAGAATCAAAAAAACGAAAATTATCAATGATTATAGAAAATGGAGAAAATGAAGTCAAATGTGAAGCTGCAAAATTTGAAGATATAAAATCAGAAAATGAAAAGTTGAAACAAATTATTGAAAAACAAAATGCAACAATTATTGATCTTGCAATGGATGTAAGTTTTTTTTAAAAACATTATTTTTTCACACCATTTGTATTATTACCGTATACCTTTTTTTAGAATACAGAATTAAAAAAAGAAAAATTAAATCAATCAATACTTTTGAAAGAATATGAATCTGAAATTAGTCGCTTAAAGCCTCTTGCAGATGAACTAGTAAAAAAGGTTGGTTAAATTTTTACAAAAATTATTTTTGCATTTTTTACAGTATAATTTTTTCTTAGAATTTAATGCTGGTAAAAAATGAAATCAAAACAAAAGCATCGATTGAAAAGTATGAAACTCAAAATTTATGTATGAATGTTGATCTTGTTAGCATGAAAATTGTTGGAGAACAAATTCGAGCGACACTTACAAGAAATTATGAATGTAAAATTAATCATTTGGAATCAACCATTGAAAATCTTATCAAAAAAGTTTGTAATTTTTTAAAAAATAGTATAATTACAGTAATGAAATAATACATATAATTTTAGAATTGTAACTTAAATCGAAATATGGAAAATGCAAAGAAATTAGCCAAGGCTCGAATAAATGGTTTAAAATCAAGTGTTGAAAATGAAAATGGTGTTAAAAAAGTAAGCAGGATACTGTATTTTAAGCATGGCGAATGTTCTTCTTTTGGGGCCCCTTCATACAATGACCAAAATAATTTTAAAGTTTTAATATATCATTTTTTTATTTTTATAACTTTATCTGATAAAGTTTGTCAATATTTAACCGTATAAAAATAGGGACGAAAAATAATTCAAAGCTAGATTATCTAGATTGTCCATTTTGGCCAAATGTGATGGGATGCCAGACTGTATTTTAGTTTTATAAAATGTTGGATTAAATTAATTTTTTTTAGAATTTGGTTTCTGAAAATAATTTTGCAAAGAAAATGAAGGAATTTAAGCAGCAAAAAGAAATACGTCGAAACAGTTTCGCAAAGAAAATGAAAGAATTAAAGCAACAAAAAGAAAAACGACTGTTAGAAGAACTTATTAAATTTGAAGCAGAATTTTAAAATTTTTGATTTGTGCGTTTTTTATTATTTCTTTGTTATTTTTTTGTTTTTATAAAATTATCTGCTTCGAAAAAAGGCAATCAATGGGGGAACGGAGCGGAAGGATTCATCTTAAGCAAAAATCTCCGAATAATTAAGCTGTAAACGGCGGACATAAAATCCAAAGCAAACGAAATATCCAATTTTCGGAGCTGCTGTTGTCTAGAAAAATGTTTTTCAACGCCATAACCCCCAAAATTTTTCGCCATATGCCGTTCAATTTTTTTGTTGGCGAAAAAAAACATTCCATTGAAAAACAATGTGCCATAAAAGAAAATGGCATAGTGAGTTAGATGTTATGTCATTTTCCGATTTTTTTACACAAAACTTATTAAAAAATTGTTATTTCAGCTTTTAAAACAGTTTAAAAGCCCAAAAATACCTCCATTTAAATGTTTAATACTGAGAATAAAAGTTTTGTTTTTTTGATATTATTAAATTCATAAAATTGCAAAAATCGGGAAATGGCGGTAAATTCTATGGGAAAATTCCCGCCTATTTTTTACTATTTCCCGGGAAATGAGCAACCCTAAATTATTAATAATTTATGGTTGCTCAATTTAGGCTAAATATCTTACGGACGGGTACATCTCTACTTTTCTTTCTACCGATCTAACATGTTTTTATTCGTTAAAATTTTCGATTTTGTTTGCCTTTTTTTGGTTGTTATTATCTGCAATTTGTAAATGATCGATGATTAATTGAATGTGACGTGTAAATTCGAGAGAACCGTTTTCCATAACCAAAACCGTCGTTCTGTTAAATAAGTGCTATTTTATGTACTATATTATATCTGTAGGATAAAATTCAAACATTTTTGTCATTTGAGTTGAAGTAATTGATTCATTTTTCTACCCCTAGATTAGTGAACGTTAACCCGACCAGACAAAATTCTTGACCCGTGACCCGGGTTTTTCAAATTCAAGTCGGGTAGACTTTCACTACCATAGATATATTTTGCTATTTTTCAAATTTTTTTTTCTTTGCATTTTTCGCGCGCGTTCATTTTTTTAAAAAAAAGTTTGGCGCTAACAACTTTCTTTTTTTTATATTTATTAATTATTCCTTTTTTAGCTGCTGCTTATTTTTTTGTTTAAATCAATAAAAAATGGAAAAAGAAACACCAACGGGATCAGGAACAGCAAAGAAACGAAAGTTTTCAACCGATCAACAACAACCCGTGTCAAGTCCTTCTGTATTAAAGCTTAAACTTGAATCAAAAGAATATGAAATTGAAAGATTAAGCAAATATATTTCGAAGTTGGAGGCACAAGTAAGTTTTTAGTTTTATTATGATTCTAATTAATTACTTTTTTTTCTTCCAGGTTACTGAATTAGAAGCTGAAAATGAAAATTGGGAAGCAAATATCGGTGGTGATAAAGAAAATGATAAAGAACAAGAAAAAATGGATATTAAAAATGTTGATGAAGTAGCTGGAAATAATGATCAAATAGCTAGGGATAAAGCTGAAAAGATGGAATCAGAAATCAAAGAACAAGAGAAGAAAATTCAAGAATTAGAAGCCAAAGTCAAAGCAACAAAAGAAAATGAAGAAAAACTTAAATCTGAAAATGAAAAGCTAAAGAAAGATGTCAAAAATCTTTTGCAACAGGTTCGAGGTTTAAAATTTGTAACTGTAATGCAAAAATAATGGTTTTAGAATTCAACATTAAAAGAACAGCTTGGAAGTAGAGAAACATCTTTGCAAAATGTTACGGTAGAAGAAATTCATAATGGTGATAGTCTTAATTATCATCTTTTATCACCTGAACATGTAAGTTATATATATATATATATTAATATCCTAGTTGGTGGTGGCATTTTGTGTTTTTTAGGTTGTCATCGTATTAAAACTTGAGGCACTAAAAAACAATTTGTGGAATTTGTATTCATCTGAAGATGCAGAGCCTTTTGAAATGGATATTGTAGAAATATATAAAAGAACAAAATTTAGAATTTCTCTTACCGGCTCTTTGATTTGCAATGATCAAGAAAATTCTGATCGAATTAATGAAATTGTTCAAGTTGTTTACACTTGGACCCATCAATCCTTGGATTTAGGATTCCAAAAACTGGATGATCATGCATTCAAAAAATTGGCTTCAGATTCCGTAAAAAATTGCAAGCTTCAAAATATTACTGTAAAGAAAAGCAACGGAGCAATAATGAAAGCTGATGAAATTTTTGCTGAACTTCCTGAAATTGAAGATTTTGAATAGTGAGTTAAAAAATATTAGTTAGGATGTCAAATTTTATTAATTAACATTTAATTTTTTCAGTGGCTTCAAACATTACAAAGATGAATCATTATCAAATATTGCAGAAGATTTTTCAAAACTTCCAACCTTTAAAAATCTTGGACAATTTAAATTTTGTAATGCTAATAATCGATTTGATCTTGAAAAATTTGGTAAATTTATGAAGGTAAAAAATGATATTTTTCTTTTATATAATATTGGAAATCATATTAAACTTTTTATAGAAATATCCAAATACCCATTTTGTTGTTCATTATCATCCACTTGGTCAAACTACTCAACTTAAAATTCAAGGAATCGTACAAAAGTTATCAGAAACTTGCAGAATCACTGTTGAATTAACTGATAAATAAAAAATTTGTTTTATTGTTTTTTTTTGTACTTGTTTTTGTCATTTTATAAAAAAATTTGTTATTGTTCTTGTTTTACAAAAAATGTGTTATCTCTCTTTTGATAAAAAGTTTTTGATTTGTGTTTCCAATAAAGTGGATTTAATAATTACATTTGTATAAGGCCACCTCTAATATTAAAATTATAAATACTCAAGCACTGTTTGTCCAAATTTTGGTACTATATTCGGATTCGGCAAACAAAATAACCTAGAAAAGCATGGAATTTCTATAATTTTATTAAAAATTTCTAAATAATTTAATTTTTGGTGTTGCAAAATTATAAGGCCACTATTGTCAAAATCGGCTTAAATAAGATGTTTGTGGTTTCTATTTTCCTAATATGTAATATCAACATTATTAAGCATAAGAATTATGCTTGGCACACAAATTTTTAGCCTTTTCAGCCATTTTTTTCCCCACCAATCAATAATGATGAGGAGTACTGTAGACAGTGGTTAAAAACGCAATAAAAAATATTTTTTGAGCGAAATAATGATTGCAAATGACTGTTTTATGTTTTTTTAACAATACTGAAAACTTTTCAGCACAATAAAAAAAAAATTGAGCATTTTTAAAAAAATTTGATGTTGGGGTATATATGGAGGACAAGATTTTGTGTAAAAAATTTTGTACCAGCAGTTTTAAAAATTTAATTTTGGATAATTTTAATTGCTTTTATCACTAAATTGTAGAAAAACTTCAAAGGAGCTTAAAAAACTTGATTTTCTTGTTGTTTGGGACCGATGGCTTTACACGTTACAAGGATACTGTAATGACAAAAATGCAAAAAGGGTTTTAAAATACTAAAAAGGTACATTTAGTGTTTATATTAAGAACTTAAACTAAAATAAACTGTTTTAACATGCAGAGATCGAAAATGAGCGATTTTACTATTAAGAAAGCCATTTTGAACAAACACTGCTTCTTGTTTGTACAAAATGGCTGATCAATTTCATCGAAAAATATGTAAGTTTTGTTTAAAAATATAATATAGATTTTGCAACAAAAAATCTTTAATTTTAAACATCGAAAAATTTTTAAAGGGGGAGTCCCACCTCAAACAACTTTTCTTACGACCTTTTTTGTCAACGCACAATGAAAAAGAATGAAAAAGTGAGTGCGGTGTTACGCACGCTTTGCATTCTTTTTCATTGTGCGTTGACAAAAAAGGTCGTAAGAAAAGTTGTTTGAGGTGGGACTCCCCCTTTAAAGTTTAGTAATATCATTTCTAAAATGTGTTTCTTTGCATTCACGTAAAACTACAGTAGTTTTTTTTATTCACATTTAAACATATATTTTTGATCTTTTTAGATTAGCCTTTGCGTTTTCTATGAATTAAAAAATCTTTTTTCTCAAATTTAAAACAGAAAAATGATATTTTTACAATGTGGTTTTTTTTCTGACATTTGTAACAATAAAATCTGTTTTTCATTTTTTTGAATCATCGCTGAAAAAATATTTCTAAATTATATCCTTTTTTGTGTTACACATTTTTTGCCGATAAAAAAGAAAGAAAAACAAAATACATATGTGAAAAAAGTGATTCTAAAGAAAAAATAAATTTTTTTGACATATTTTTCGCCATTTTCGTAAATATTTTTTTATTTTTTAGCCGAATCAAAGGGCGAGGAAAGAAAAAGAAAAGCGCGATCTTTTTTGGTTCTTTTTTTTTGATAAAAATAAATTTTTTGTTGCAAAAATGTTTGGTTGTAGAAGGTCGATATTTTTTCGTTATACTTTTTAGTAATTTTTGAGCGTTTTGGTTTTTTTAGTATAGCTTTTATCAAAAATATTTTCCGAGATCTGAAGAATCCTTAACCATTAACCCCAGTTATTTTTAAAAATTGAAATCACTTTTCTCTAACTTTAATGAATTGCTTTTATTGTGGCAATTATGAATGGCACGTGCCAACGCTCTTGCCCAAAAGAGTAGTTAGACGAGCACTGTAAATGCCAATGTGCCTGAGTTTTATGTCACAATTTGTAAAAAGTGCCAAAAATTGATAAAAACCGAGCCCGTTGGCATTTAAAATGCATTTTTTTCCATTTTATTTATTCAACTGAGAGCCATATCCTTCTGCTATTAAATGATATCAAAAGTTCTTTTGATCCAAAAAATTTACAATTGTTGTCTGATAGCCCAAAAGTTGTCGTGCCATCAAGGCCGTATTTAGGGGGGGGGGGGTTCGGGACCTGTGTCCCCCGAAACTGAAGAATTTCCTTTGATCTTTTGCCGCTTCGTGTTGGCGGCGGCAAAAGATCAAAGGCGTGCCCCCCCCCCCCAAAAATCGCTGTGCCCCCCTGAAATTTTTTTCTGTATACGGCCTTGCGTGCCATGCCTATATTTTAGATCAAAAAATTTATACTGTATTTATTTACTGTGTTTTACTTTTTCACTATTTTTAGGCATTTTTAATCTTTAAAAAATTAATCCAAAAAATGAAAGACGCTGAAATAAAAAATGCCAAAAAAATTGCGGAATTTGAAAATACAATTATTCAATTACAAAAACTTGTAAAAGATCAGGAAAGAGATATCGAAGAAAGGGATTTAGAAATTCAAAAAAAGGTAATCACTTTTTTTTCCGCAAAAACTTCCCAAAATTTTTATTTCAGAGACAAGCATTTGAAACAAAGAATGAAGCGTATGAAGCAATGGTAAAAAAAGTATGTTTTTAAAAAATTATAAAAAATTAATAATAAGTTTTTATTATGAAATTTAGAATCATGAACTTTCTGCAGAAATTTTGGATTTAAAAGAATATATTAATTATTCCAAATCAGCCTTTGAAGATAGAGTAAGAAACATTTTGACTTTAAAAGGGAAGGGGGGTCGTATTTCTTACAAATTTTTTCTTGTAAAAATTTGTGAAAATCAGGCAAATTGCTGTTGTTCATTTTTCATTCACATTTTTTTGATGTTTTAACGAAAAATATCGGCATCGAATCCGACACCGACAAAAATATCTCACTGCCCTGATGCATAATCAGCTGAATGCATTGTTTTTTTCAATTCCCACCCCTAAAAAATTTGAATTTAAAAAAGAGCAATAGAATTTTTCCTGATTTTTAATAATTTTTTTAAGCAAAAATTTGTTTGAAATAAGACTGCCCTTTTAAAACGGGGGGTGTCGATTGATCACATTTTTCTTAAAACGAAAATGTTTCGGAATCTGGAATTAATTACATTTTACAAAATTTTTAGAACTCCGAAGAAAACTGCAAAAATCTTTGGGAAGTTGAAAAAGTAAAATATGAAACAGAAATCTCAAAATTGCAAGCTATTATTGTTGGGTATCGTGAAAAAGCTGTAAGCATTTTTCTTTTAACAAAAATTACCGAACATTTTTCTTTAGACTTCTGGAACCGAAAAGAATTATGAAGAAGAAATTGCAAAATTTCAAATTGAAATTGATCGATTAAAGAAAGCAAATATTGAATTACAAACAAAGGTTCAGCAACATGGTCAAAATGTAAGTATTATTTTTTAACAGTAATTTTTGGGGAAAAAAAAAGTTTTTTAGGTTGATCGTTTAAATCCATTTCTTCATCCTGTAGACAATGGAATATATCCAAAAATTATTGATTACAATGCTGCTGATCTTCGAAAATATGTTACAATGGCAGATGTTGTTGTTAAATCTGATATTAATTATTATCAATTAAAAGAAAAAGTTTGTTATCATCATTATAAAATATCTACATCTTTTTCTAAAATTTGCATATTTTTTACAGATTTTAATTGTTCAAAATCTTGAAAGTGATCCAAATGGTGATTATATGTCAGAATGTTGGTATGCAGAAAATAAAAAAATTTGTTTAAAAAATGCAATTTTTAAACTTTTTCTTGATGGTGAACTTCATGTTACCAAAGAGCTTGAAGCTGCACCATTATTCAATCATATTTTTTATTGTAATCTTACAGTTTTGGAATTAAATGAACAATCCCTTTCGTATTTGGAATTTATGAAATTGATTTCATCTGGAACAATTAAAGTTTTAAAATTCTCAAAAGTTTATGTTGAAGCTAAAAATGGTAAAAAAGCTCTTGAAATTGATGAAATTTTAAAGAATTTAAAAAAACTTGAAAAAGTTGAATTGTAAGTTTTGGCTTTATATCCTTTTATAAAATGGCAGCCTGACACATTACGCCAAAATCTCAAAATTAATTCAAATATTTAAATTTTTATTGTTTTTTTACATACTGATTTCCATTTTTGACACGCTTTTTGATGAAAAATAAAAAAGATAAAATGTAGCGTTATATGTCGGGCTGCCAAAAAAGGTCAAACTCTGCTTTATAGAAATATACGCTGAAGCGACGATGTCTGGCAAAATGTTTTTCAATGCCATGTCACAAAAAATTGTCTTTTTTGTTGCAAAAAACACTTTTCTAACATTTGGCATTGAAAACATTTTGCCAAGCTTCAAGTCCACAAAAATGAAGCGTTTCCTTACTTTTGATTCTCTCGTTGCAGTTAAGCAACTGACTAAAATGTGTATCCATCCATTTTATAGCCGATTAACCGAATATGCTGATAGTGACAAACCATCCATGACTCGAGGAACTGCAAAAAAGCTTGGTGAACTTGAAAGATTTCAATTTCTTCGAAAATTTGAAATTCATAATCTTCCATCAACTTTTGATCGGCATGCTTTTGGCAAATTTATGAATGTTTGTTTACTTTTAATTTTATACAAATTTTTTTGTACATACTTTTTTTGGTTTTAGAAGCATCCAAATGTTCAATTCATTTATTCCAACATTAATGCAGATGATGAAATTCGTTTAACAAAACTTGAAAAATGTAAGCGTCGTCTTATTAATCATTTACAATAATTGATTTCACTTTGGTCAACATTTTTTTTACTTCATTTTATTCTTTTAAGTAAAACATCTTTTTGAGTATATTGCTTTTTTGTATCTAATTTTTTTATAGCTTTTTTTATTATTTTGTGTACTTATTTTTTGTATTTAATCAAAGTAAAAAATAAATTTATCAATAAAAAAGAATTATTCATTTTTTAGCAGACACTTTTCCCTCATTTTTTTGGCACGAAGGAGAGAGATTCTTGTATTCTCTGTGTTAAGAAAGAACCATTTTTTGCGTTCACATTTTTTCTTTGGATAAAATCTTTCCATTCTTTCCATTTTTGGCATCTCTGGTTCACAAGGGACCGTTCCCAGATGTAAACCTCAGATTCCTTAGGTCATATGTGGATTCAATAGTGCCCCTAGAGTAATGAAAAACCCCACAGGGGTTTGTGCTTATATAGCCTTGTCGCTGGATTTCGGGATATTGAAGTTGGTTAAAAACTCACGACCCCCTGGTCGTGGATTTGGCGAAAAAAATGGAAAATTTTTTTTGTTTTTCGTTGTTTTTTAAAATTGTTTAAAACATGTTTTTAAGTAAAAAAAAGTGTTTTATGATGTTTTAAGACATCTGGAGGTATTTTGGCCTTCTGGATTCTGAAGCCCTAAAATTGGAAAAAGCTATTTTAAATTAAATTTTCTGCGTTTTTTTCGCAATTTCCAGTATTTATAGGTTTTCGACTATGGGGAATTCAATGGTACACTTTATTTTCTTTTCTCTTTACTATAATAATACGTTCGCTAAAACACAGCGCACATAAAAAGAAACACCACAAAAACAAGTAAGAATGATGCAACAAGGCTCGATAATCAATAAAACGGCTGGTTACACAAAACGATCACCACTTCGTGTGTTAAAATTTTTTTTTTTTAAATTTAAGTTTTGCGGAAATTAAGTGTTAACATTGAATTCTCCATAGTCGAAAACCTATAAATACTGGAAATTGTGAAAAAAAACGTAGAAAATAGCTTTTTCCAATTTTAGGGCTTCAGAATCCAGAAGGCCAAAATACCTCCAGATGTCTTAAAACATCATAAAACACTTTTTTTTACTTAAAAACATGTTTTAAACAATTTTAAAAAACAACGAAAAACAAAAAAAATTTTCCATTTTTTTCGCCAAATCCACGACCAGGGGGTCGTGAGTTTTTAACCAACTTCAATATCCCGAAATCCAGCGACAAGGCTATATAAGCACAAACCCCTGTGGGGTTTTTCATTACTCTAGGGGCACTATTGAATCCACATATGACCTAAGGAATCTGAGGTTTACATCTGGGAACGGTCCCTTGTCAGTTGTCGTTGAACGAAAAAGCGATTCGCCTTTTACTAACCGCTTCCGGGCAAATGAGCTTTTAAATGAGTTTTTAAATAATCTAATTTTTGGAAGGCTTTTCTTTAAACCGAAAAGCTTATTTTTTTCTATAAATATGGAATACCTTAAAAAAAGTATTGTCAAAAGTTTAGTATTTGAGAACAATCTAGTACAAAATCGGCATTCTTAAAAATGTTTTTTTGCAAATTTTTTCACAAAAAATCCAAAACAAATTTATTTATTATTTTTGTGTCAAACATTTACATTTAATTTACCACAAAATTCTTTTATTTTTGAAATAATAGAAAAGCAACGCCGAAATTTTTGACGATCTTTTTAAAGTTTAAAAATGATATTCTGCTTTTTTTGAAACAAGCTTCAACAAAGAATTTTATTTAAAGGGGAAGACGCGCCGCTAACAAATTTTTTCCTTTGACATTGATTGGAGGTCTCGACGCGAATCAGCGCTCATTGGAGCTGCTTTTTTTATTCATTGGAGCTGCAAAATATCCAACAAAATAGCAGCTCCAATGAACCCTGATAAAAAATTTGATAGAGATGCGTCTCCCCCTTTAATTTAGTTTTTTTTTTGCAAAAAATCCATCAGACATTTTAAAGTCCTTTTTAAAATTTAAGAAAAAGCTATTATCTTTAATTTTAAAAAGCTTTTTTTATTACACTTTAAACTAGTCTACTTTTATACAGTAGACGGTATAAAAGTAGAAGTTGTTTAACACAAAAAATTATACATTTTTCATTTTTGTTTGATTTAAAATGCAATCTTTCTTGTTGGTTTTTGTTGTCGCAACAACTTTTTTTCCCATTGTTGCTTCCATCGTAGCTTTGGACTTTGCAACTCCATATACTTCCTTCCCAATTGGATGTCATACGTTTGAAGGAAAAATTTCATGTGGAAATGGAAATCCTATTTTATCTGATGCAAAGATTACCCTCTTTGATAAAGATTTCATCACTGGTGATGATAAACTTGTTGAAGATACACCCCACGAAGGAGTATTTGTAATTCATAAATGTGCAACTGATTTTCCAACACCAAATTTGGAATTATATTTTCAATTTGTAAATATTTGTCAAAAAGGTGATAAAAAACAAAGTGGAATTTTGAAAGAGAATGCTTTCATGGAATACGTCATTTATGACAATGAAAAATTTGCTCATACTGCTATCAATGATAATAAATAATTTTTTTTTAAAACCATTTATATGTGCAAAATAAATATCTTTAACTTCATATTATTAAGAATAACCAGAAAAAGCAGAAAAAGTTCATAATGAATCGACAAATTTTGTTGTCATAGGAGAACATTTTGCGAGGGCATTTATATAAGGGTGTTTCATAAGGTCTTTTCGCGATTCAATTTTGTAAAAACGAGTTTTATATTCAAAGAAAGGTATTTATTTAATTGAAAATAAGTGACGTATAATCAAATATACCTATTCTTATGGAATTACTTTTGGAATTGAATGATATCAAAGTTTGTAAATAAGCAAAATTTCTGTTTTTAATCCTTAACCAACAAATTTGAATTTTTCCTTTTTGGTACTACTAGTTGGAACAAGAAGGTTTAACCTTCTGCCCTAAAACATTCTAATAAAGTGATAGAGTGTCTCTTAAAGTATTTTTTCTTTTATGGGTTTTATAAAATTCATTCAAAAACAGTAATAATTAATATTCAAAAACACTTGAATAAAAAAAAGTAAGTGCAAATATATTTTAAGGAATACTTAAAACATTTTTTTCTGCAGCAATAACCCCCCCCCCCATAAAGAATTACGTTACCATCAAAAAATATCATTCAGTTTAATTTTTTTGGTAAAAAAATGTCGCATAAAATTTGTCGTCCCCAATATTTTTCATTTCCCCATCCGATAATTGATTATCTTTGTGATAATTCAGCTTCGCTAAAAATATTGTATAAAAGTTGAAAATATTTTTATTCTAAATATCAACTGTCTATTATTCACACTCTTGTTATTTTTGATGATGATAAAAATTTACCAATGTTTTTAAAAGGTTTACAGCTGTATGTTCCTAATATAGAAGCTTTAAATTTTCCATTATGGATCACCAATTGTCTTGATATCGAAAATGTTGCACCAGAATTGGTTTCAAAATTTGTTTCCAAAATTGTAAAATGTGATATCAGTGAACTATCTATTACATCTAAAATTTCGTATGCTGAATTAAAAATATTAACAAATTCTGGAAATATTACGACATTTTTTTTTGCGCCTACTAAAATTTCATTTGATGATGTAATTCCTTTGGAAGATATTTTTGAATTAATTCCAAAGGCTAATTTCATTGTGTAAGTTTCAAATAGTTAAGACTATTGTAAAAAAATTGATCTGTTGGAAAAACGCGAACTCTGTGAAATCGAACGGGAAAAATTCCTAACTCAAAATGTGTATTTTCGATTTCGCAGAGACCTTCGCTGTCACCTGCAATTTTATTTTTTTATTGCCATATTCGATTTCAGCTGAAAGCATATTTATACTGAGAAAAATGGGTGATGCAAAAATCCTCATTGGTGACGATTTGGTGGTGGTGGTGGTGACTAAAAGTGATGAATTCATCACCCAAACGTCACCAGTGAGGGTTTTTTCGTCACCAATTTTTTTCAGTGTAATTCATTGAAATTTCAAATGTATTCAGAATCTTTTTTTTAGCGGCTCTTTATTTTTTACATAAAAGAGTATCACACGATATCGCAAGTAATTTTTACTAAAAAAACTGTTACTTTTTTTAGAGTTTAAAAATGATTAATTTTTTACTTTTTACAGTAACTTTTTTTAACCTCCGAAACTACAATACTAAAGCCGAAAATTAAAAAGTTTTGTGTGACTCAAAAAATGCCAAAAAATTAAGGGCCCGCAAACAAACGGTTAAAAAAAAAGTACGGTAAAATATGTTTTGAACTAAAACCAAAATCACATGCCTTTACCGTTTACTTGTTAATTGTTATTTTGCTCAAAAATTAAATCAACTGTTACGCCATAAATTTATAAAAAAAAGACATTTTAGATTTACGTTTTGTAAAGTTACCAAAGAAACAATGAAAGTGCTTCAAAAACATCCAACAAAAATTAAAAAGTTAACATTGGGAGGTATTAATCAATGTTTGGATACAAATCTTTTAAATGAATTTCTAAAAGTAGGTTAATTTTTCTTTGTTTTTGAATCTGTCTGCTTCCAATGTTTTTCTTACAAGTAATGATGGAAATTGACTACAGTGCTCCACGGAAATAAAAAACAAACGGTTATTTTTGCGAGATTTTGCTTATTTTTGAGTATTTTTTTTTTGATGTGGCACGTAATTTTTGTAGTAAAAATAATTTATCAATTGACTTGTTTCAGCGTTTTGGTCATTTTCGATTTTCGCTGATTTCGCAGCGAAAATACGAAATGGCTTAAAATCGAAATTTCGGTATACTGTAGTATCGAAAATTTTAATAAGTGCATCTGATAGCCCCTGTGGATTATACAGTTTAAGTTTCAGAATTTTTCATCACCCCATCTCTCCGGATTCGGGGATTGAAGTTGCCAAAAATGCCCTAAAAATGGCAATAATCGAAAAAAAACATCATTTTTTCGAAACTACAGTATCCCGAAATTTCGATTTTAAGCCAGTTCGTGTTTTCGCAGCGAAATCAGCGAAAATCGAAAATGACCAAAACGTTGAAACAAGTCAATTGATAAATTATTTTTACTGCCAAAATTACGTTCCACTTCAAAAAAAGCGAAATCTGGCAAAAATAACGGTTTGTTTTTTATTTCCGTGGAGCACTGTATATAGTTGCTATGCGCTCAGCCCAAAATGTTGTCACCCTATTGTTGTTAAAACCGGCTGCAATTAAAAAACGTTTTTTATTGATTTTTTGACCTTATTTTATGCGCATTTGAATCAATTGAACAGTAATTATAAAAAAAAGGATAGCTGAAATACAAATATATATATGTATTATTTATTTTAGACACATCTTACTGATAAATCTAATCTTTATATAGTTTTCAACGATAAAAAAATCAATGCCTTTTTAATGAAAATAATTGCACAAAATATTTCTGCTTGGACTCCTGAAGAGCGAAAACCCATAACTTTTCCTGAATTTTTTCAAGGTGATTTTGCTAGTGATGTTAGTGATGACGACGATGATGACGACGAAATGTAGAATAATTTTTCCTGGTTTCAATAAAAATTGTTACAGTATTCCTTGAAATATTTCGATTATCTTTCACCATATTCTTTTTATGTGGGAAATTTAAAAAATGGTTGTAAAAATAAACTTCATTGATAAATATAAAAAAAGAAATATCTTTTTATTGATAAAAACATATATATATACTATAAACGTATATATTTTGAATCGTTTTAGACTTTTTGTATTACCACGGAATCTCATATAAAATTTGTTCTGTGAAAAATCCAAAATGAATAAATTTCTAAACTTAGGCGAAATTAATCTTTTTTCTAATAATTACTAATTTTAATGAAAAGCTGTACAGTTTTTGACAAAAAAATTTTTATTGTGGATATATACGTACACAAAAAATACAAAAAAACAAATAAAAATTTTTTAAACTTTTGAAACAACAACCAAAACACATTTTGTATCTGGACGAAGTACATCAACATTTTGAGCAAAATGACCAATAAGTCGAGCAGTCATTGATGAATATCCCATAATATATGTAACCACATTATCCATCGTAATTACACCAGCAGCAGATTTTTCACGAAGATATGTAATTAATCCACTTAATGATCGATCATGTTCAGCCCCAATGCACACAGCAAGTTCATTCATATCCATTGTTGTAATTATATGAAAAAGTCTATCATCAAGTGGCAAACGTTTACTAATGTTTAATTTACGAGCACATCCATCTTCATCTCTAAGAAAATCTTGAAGTACAGATTCTTTTCCAGCAACACGATGAAGACTAAAATATTAAAAACAGTATTATAAAAATCTTAAAGCAATCACAAAAATTAACTCACTTAATAATATAGTCACTTTTCTTTAGACTAATTGGTCCTTTCCATGTTGTAGCGTATTGATCCCTAAGTTCGTCAACAGTTTCAACTTTATTAGCAGCAACAATACTTTTACCATTGCCAACAGATTCATTAGCACTTCGTGGACGCGGCGATACAGGTGAAGAAGTTCGAGAATCATCGGATTGTGAAGAAGTTTTTGGTCCACCTTTATGACGTTTTGAATCAGCTGGCGAGGAGCTACTATGTTGACGTTTTCTTGCTTTATCACGTGAACTAAAAATATAAATAAAATCAGAAATAAATCTTTTCCAAGAATAAAATAAATATAAAATAATTACGTTTTTGCAAAATCAACAGAAACTCGATGTGTTTGATCAAGGGTTGTTCCTTGCATTCCCTTACATGCATCGGTTGCAGCAGTAATATCGTTGTAACTAAAACTTGAATGTTAATTATAAATTACAAAGTCGAAAATTCATACGTAATATATGCATGTTCAGCGCCATCTTTATATTCAACTTCTTCAATAGGACCATAACGATCAAATTTCTTATCAAGCATTTCACGTGTTGTCCAACTACCAAGACCACCAACCCAAAAACGACGAGAAATTTGTGCTTTTCCAAATCCAATCTTAAATTTCTTTTCAGATCCGCGACGAAATGGTTTATCATTGAGTTTCTTTTGACATTCATCAGCAGAATCAATAGACTAAAAATTTTTTATTGATAATCAAAGAAAAAATAAATTCAAAAAAACCTACAGTAAAAAGAACAAAAGCATAATTTGCATCACCATTTTGTTTGTATTTTATTTCAACATCTTCCAATTCACCAAACTTTGATAATATTTCTCGAATATCAGTTTCTTTAGCATCACCAGGAATATTTCCAACAAAAAGAGTACGAGTTGGTTCATCACGATTTAAATGAAATACTGGAGATTCACTTCGACCATGAATTGTTGATGGTGGTGGAGGTGAGCGACGACGTTCTGATGTTCGATCACGACGATTCATTAATGGACGATTTATATATTTACCGGTAGTATCTCTTATAACTCCAGTTGGATCAACACAAACACGGCTTCCAAGGTTTCGAATTAAAGTTGGAAGTTTGTTACGACGAATATCTTTTGCTGGACCATTTCCTCCAAAATTTACATATGCGAAGCGATCGTCATCAACATTATGAACCAATTTAATCTAAAAATAAAAGTATAAGATTAATACTTAAACTCTACGTACTTACTTCGAACTTTTTATACTTTGCAAATTCACTTTCGAGTATTTCTTTAACATCTTTATCTTTTAGTTTTCGATCAAAGTTGGAAATTCGCAGATTATTGTAACTGTCAGGAGATTGATTACCAAAACGATCACGATAGAATTTGGATAAGTTGGTTGGAAAATTCGCAGTTCTTTCGGTTGCAGGAAATTTCATATTAAAACTTGTTTTTAATTTACTAAAAGCGCTATCGTGTTTATTTACATGTTCGCGTTGAATGTGTTTGTTCAAATTGATCTCCGTCATAAAACGTCGCTTACAAGTAAAACAAGAGTTATTTCTGACATTCATATTAACTAAACTGAAGACTGCATCATTATTTAAAAAATCTAATCAAACAAATTAAAATTTTGGCGAGAAGAGAGAAAAAGTGCCCTTTCAAAACAATAAACGAGCGCACATCAAACTCTCAAAACTCGTTCAAAAAAACAAATAAATTCAACCCCAATAAAACTAATTCAACTTTTTAAAAAATGACTGAAAAAAGTTATTGATAATTTTTTCAGATGGATGTCCTCCGGTTACTTTTGAAGCACCTTTGGATTCAGTTGGTTGAGCTAATTCCCCACCATGATTTTGTATTATTAATTTGAAATAGTATTATGGATTTGTAAATAGTCAAACAGAACAGTTTAACTTCAAATAACCAACACTTTTTATATAAAAGTAACTTACAATAATTCCTTTTAACTCATAAATTTGAATATTTCCAAAATTACAAACTTTTTTGGTAAGATTTTCAATGGTTGATTCCAAATGATTAATTTTACATTCATAATTTCTTGTAAGTGTCGCTTGAATTTGTTCTCCAACAATTTTCATTCTAATAAGATCAACATTCATACATAAATTTCGAGTTTCATACTTTTCAATCGATGCTTTTGTTTTGATTTCATTTTTTACCAGCATAGAATTCTAAGAAAAAATTATACTATAAAAAATGCAAAAATAATTTTTTTAAAAATTTAACCAACCGTTTTTACTAGTTCATCTGCAAGAGGTTTTAAGCGACCAATTTCAGATTCATATCCTTTCAAAAGTATTGATTGATTTAATTTTTCTTTTTTTAATTCGGTATTCTAAAAAAAGGTATACGGTAATAAAAAACATGGGTGTAAAAAAAATGTTTTAAAAAAAACTTACCTCCATTGCAAGATCAATAATTGTTGCATTTTGTTTTTCAATAATTTGTTTCAGCTTTTCATTTTCTGCTTTTATATCTTCTAATTTTGCAGCTTCACATTTGACTTCATTTTCTCCGTTTTCTAAATTCATTGATAATTTTCGTTTTTTTGATTCTGGAAAATTTTTTGTTTCCATTTTTATTTTCAACGGATTCTTAAAATTTGTTGATAGCAATAAAAATAAATAAAATATTGTAGCTGTAGTTTTTTTGGAACTAAATTAGTATCACAAAAAATATTGAAAAAACTGCAGCAAAAAAATTGGCAAAAATTTGAGTAGAGACCTCCAAGGACAAAACGCCAAACGAATTTTTGAATAAAAAAATGGTCACAAAATCCAAAAATAGTGATTTTCGCTTATACCTAACGTAAAAATATGAGTTATGTTATAGCTTAAAAGAAAGCCCACAAAAAATTAGGAGGGTAACTTTTCTCTGATTTTTGAACGAGGTTCTGAAGATTTTACAGTTTTGAGTCAAAGTTGCCAAAATCTTGATTTTGGTCGGCAGCGTCATGATTACCATCTTCGATTTGGCTAATTTTTGGATATATCATTTATTACCCTCAAAAAATAGTATTTAGCAAAAAAAATTGGCTGGCCGCCGACAAATAGCAAAGTTATGGGATTCAGAAGTTTATCTCAAGCAGTGGTCCTACAACCTTCGACAGCTGAAAGTTGAAGATAGCCTATGACTTTATATATTTTTTATTATCCCCATGCTATTTGCATTGTATTAAGACATAAAACAGAAGATTTAAGCTTAATTTGATGAAAATTAGCAAATTCAGAAGCGCAAAAACTCGGGGAACACTCGCGCTCTAAAGTGAACACAAGTGAAAGCGCAAGTGTTCCCTGCAAAAGCTCGGGCACTTCTGCAGTTTTTTAAATTCACAATGCAAACTCAATGTTTTTATGCACATTTCCAAGTGAATTTTTCAACAAAAATTGATCGTGTTTATTTTAAAGTTGCATTTTTAAATAATATTCGACAAATAATACTTTTTTTAAATATTTTACAGACGACGTCTTACACCGCCAGAATATCAACATTTTTTTCAAGCACTAAATTATCAGCTTTTACAGCAATTGATACATTTTGAGGAATGATAAGATTGTAAAAGCATTGAATATTATTTTGTAAACCTTTATATGGAGAATAGATATTTGTCCATAGAAGGGCATTGTTGGTTACATTTGTTATGATACAATTTCCATCAAAATAAATTGGATGCTTTTTAACAATGCTTACAGAAGCATAAAACCCAGTGATAACTTTATTCACAGCTGATAAATATACTTTGATTGAATTGGCATCATTGTAATACGGATAATTAAAGGACGTTTTTTGTAACATTCGAGATTTCTTTGGTACAATTTAATTTTTTTTGTCTCAGAATCGGCTGAAAAAATAATATAGGGCCAAAACCACTAAATTCATCATCAGTTTCGAGATTTACGTGCTAGTTTTCGAGTTACAGTATACCTGACCCAAAATTTCGATTTCGGATCGAAGTTATCAGAAATTTCCAAAAGTGGTATAAATCGATAGCCCTGACCGAGGGGAGTTCGGAAAAGTTAAAAACATTTATATTTAGCACGGAAAAAGTGATTTTATATATCAAAGAAGTTCAAAAATGACTCAAAATTACAGTAACCCAGGTACAGTATCCACCAAACCCCCTACTTAAAGCCGTCTTCCATTGTTTCATACACCTTAGGTTATTGGGCATCCAAAAATACCATGAGACTGAAAAAGTAGGGGGTTTAGAAAAAATTTTTTAAGGGCTAATTTTCTCCTCTCAATATGTCCAACATCATTAAAAATTCATAACTTCTGAAATATGTTATGAAAAGTGTTCCGGTGTTTTTTATTATCAACTATAATGTCGTTGGAAGATTTGGGGCAAGTTTTAGACACCAGATATCGAATCTGGCCATTTTGGATCACTTTGAATATCAAATTCCATCCAATATGGTCAACATCAAAAAAAAATTTTTTTTCTTGAATAATTAAAACAAAAACATATTTTTAATGAATAAAACATATAAAAACACTAAAATAAAGTGTTGGAAAATGCCGAGGGTCATTATTGATTTTTTTACGATTTTTTGAAAACTACTCATTTTTGGTTAATTTTCATGATATTAAAATTTTATCAATATTGAAAGATATCAGTTTTTTGATATTTTTTTGATAAAATATAGCTTGTTAAAGATTTTTGGGCCATGTTTCAACATCCTGGAATCACTACTTTTTATTTTCCAGTAAATTGAAAACATGGTGGAAAATCGAAGAAACAATCACCTAGAAATCGGTGTTTTTCAATTAAAACATCACTAAAAACATTTTTTTTAGTGTTTGCGTCGATATTTTATTAATTTTTGAGTGATTTCAACACCGGATATTGTCAAACCATATTCTTTCAAATTTTCTAAAATCAGTAATTTTTAAAAATTTTTTAATTCTCCAAAATGACTTTAAAACCATTTACTCCACGAAAATAAATTACAATCAATCCAAAAAAAATGTTTTTAATGATGTTTTAATTGAAAAACACCGATTTCTAGGTGATTGTTTCTTCGATTTTCCACCATGTTTTCAATTTACTGGAAAATAAAAAGTAGTGATTCCAGGATGTTGAAACATGGCCCAAAAATCTTTAACAAGCTATATTTTATCAAAAAAATATCAAAAAACTGATATCTTTCAATATTGATAAAATTTTAATATCATGAAAATTGACCAAAAATGAGTAGTTTTCAAAAAATCGTAAAAAAATCAATAATGACCCTCGGCATTTTCCAACACTTTATTTTAGTGTTTTTATATGTTTTATTCATTAAAAATATGTTTTTGTTTTAATTATTCAAGAAAAAAAATTTTTTTTTGATGTTGACCATATTGGATGGAATTTGATATTCAAAGTGATCCAAAATGGCCAGATTCGATATCTGGTGTCTAAAACTTGCCCCAAATCTTCCAACGACATTATAGTTGATAATAAAAAACACCGGAACACTTTTCATAACATATTTCAGAAGTTATGAATTTTTAATGATGTTGGACATATTGAGAGGAGAAAATTAGCCCTTAAAAAATTTTTTCTAAACCCCCTACTTTTTCAGTCTCATGGTATTTTTGGATGCCCAATAACCTAAGGTGTATGAAACAATGGAAGACGGCTTTAAGTAGGGGGTTTGGTGGATACTGTACCTGGGTTACTGTAATTTTGAGTCATTTTTGAACTTCTTTGATATATAAAATCACTTTTTCCGTGCTAAATATAAATGTTTTTAACTTTTCCGAACTCCCCTCGGTCAGGGCTATCGATTTATACCACTTTTGGAAATTTCTGATAACTTCGATCCGAAATCGAAATTTTGGGTCAGGTATACTGTAACTCGAAAACTAGCACGTAAATCTCGAAACTGATGATGAATTTAGTGGTTTTGGCCCCATATTACCCATAGAAAGAGTTTTCGGCCGATTCTGAGACAAAAAAATTAAGTTGTACCAAAAAGGGGCAAAAATTCTCGAATGTTACAAAAAACGTCCTTTAAGTCTTAAACTTCTGTGGCTGTAAAAGAAGAGCGATTTTGAATAAATATGCAAATTTGCAAACAGTTAAAACATTTTTTTTGAAATTTCTAATTTTTTTTCCAAACGGTTCATTTTTTTTTGGTTCAAAATGTTAACAACACTTTTTGTCTGTCATACATAGAATCCAGGGTTCATTTTTCAGTAACTTTTTTTAACCTCCGAAACTACAATACTAAAGCCGAAAATTAAAAAGTTTTGTGTGACTCAAAAAATGCCAAAAAATTAAGGGGCCGCAAACAAACGGTCAGAATACATTTGAAATTTCAATAAAGTATGGTAAAATATGTTTTGAACTAAAACCAAAATCACATGCCTTTACCGTTTACTTGTTAATTGTTATTTTGCTCAAAAATTAAATCAACTGTTACGCCATAAATTTATAAAAAAAAGACATTTTAGATTTACGTTTTGTAAAGTTACCAAAGAAACAATGAAAGTGCTTCAAAAACATCCAACAAAAATTAAAAAGTTAACATTGGGAGGTATTAATCAATGTTTGGATACAAATCTTTTAAATGAATTTCTAAAAGTAGGTTAATTTTTCTTTGTTTTTGAATCTGTCTGCTTCCAATGTTTTTCTTACAAGTAATGATGGAAATTGACTACAGTGCTCCACGGAAATAAAAAACAAACGGTTATTTTTGCGAGATTTTGCTTATTTTTGAGTATTTTTTTTTTGATGTGGCACGTAATTTTTGTAGTAAAAATAATTTATCAATTGACTTGTTTCAGCGTTTTGGTCATTTTCGATTTTCGCTGATTTCGCAGCGAAAATACGAAATGGCTTAAAATCGAAATTTCGGTATACTGTAGTATCGAAAATTTTAATAAGTGCATCTGATAGCCCCTGTGGATTATACAGTTTAAGTTTCAGAATTTTTCATCACCCCCTCTCTCCGGATTCGGGGATTGAAGTTGCCAAAAATGCCCTAAAAATGGCAAAAATCGAAAAAAAACATCATTTTTTTCGAAACTACAGTATCCCGAAATTTCGATTTTAAGCCAGTTCGTATTTTCGCAGCGAAATCAGCGAAAATCGATAATGACCAAAACGTGGAAACAAGTCAAATGATAAATTATTTTTACTACCAAAATTACGTTCCACTTCAAAAAAAGCGAAATCTGGCAAAAATAACGGTTTGTTTTTTATTTCCGTGGAGCACTGTATATAGTTGCTATGCGCTCAGCCCAAAATGTTGTCACCCTATTGTTGTTAAAACCGGCTGCAATTAAAAAACGTTTTTTATTGATTTTTTGACCTTATTTTATGCGCATTTGAATCAATTGAACAGTAATTATAAAAAAAAGGATAGCTGAAATACAAATATATATATGTATTATTTATTTTAGACACATCTTACTGATAAATCTAATCTTTATATAGTTTTCAACGATAAAAAAATCAATGCCTTTTTAATGAAAATAATTGCACAAAATATTTCTGCTTGGACTCCTGAAGAGCGAAAACCCATAACTTTTCCTGAATTTTTTCAAGGTGATTTTGCTAGTGATGTTAGTGATGACGACGATGATGACGACGAAATGTAGAATAATTTTTCCTGGTTTCAATAAAAATTGTTACAGTATTCCTTGAAATATTTCGATTATCTTTCACCATATTCTTTTTATGTGGGAAATTTAAAAAATGGTTGTAAAAATAAACTTCATTGATAAATATAAAAAAAGAAATATCTTTTTATTGATAAAAACATGAAAATATGAGTTTTATTGATAAAAGTGTTGATTAATACGGTTCAGGGTTACACGAAACTAGGTTTTGCAAAACGAAACGAAACGAAACGAAACCTAAAAAAACCGCGAAAGTTTCGCAAAAACGAAACGAAACCCTGATACGGTTCACTTTTTTAATTCAACTGTCAACATTTTAATGACCCCTTTTTTTATCACTTATAAAAAAACATGAAACAGCTTTAAATTATAAAAATATATACTATAAACGCATATATTTTGAATCGTTTTAGACTTTTTGTATTATCACGGAATCTCATATAAAATTTGTTCTGTGAAAAATCCAAAATGAATAAATTTCTAAACTTAGGCGAAATCAATCGTTTTTCTAATAAATACTAATTTTAATGAAAAGCTGTACAGTTTTTGACAAAAAATTTTTTAATGTGGATATATATGTATACAAAAAAATACAAAAAAACAAATACAAAATTTTTTAAACTTTTGTAACAAAACCAAAAACATTTCGTATCTGGACGAAGTACATCAATATTTTGATCAAAATGGCAAAAAGTCATTGATGAATGTCCCATAATATATGTAACCACAAAAAAAAAAAAAAAAAATTCAAAAGGCCCGGCCCGATCCTCATTTTCCAGGCCCGGGCTTTTCAAAAGCCCTAGGCCCTCGTCCATCCTTAATCAAGTGGCAAACTTTGATTAATGTTTAGTTTACGAGCACGTCCATCTTCATCTCTAAGAAAATCTTGAAGTACAGATTCTTTTCCAGCAACACGATGAAGACTAAAATATTAAAAACAGTATTATAAAAATCTTAAAGCAATCACAAAAATAAACTCACTTAATAATATAGTCACTTTTCTTTAGACTAACAACCCTTGATCAAACACATCGAGTTTCTGTTGATTTTGCAAAAATATAATTATTTTATATTTATTTTATTCTTGGAAAAGATTTATTTCTGATTTATATATTTTTAGTTCACGTGATAAAGCAAGAAAACGTCAACATAGTAGCTCATCGCCAGCTGATTCAAAACGTCGTAAAGGTGGACCAAGAACTTCTTCACAATCCGAAGTTCTCGAACTTCTTCACCTGTATTGCCGCGTCAACGAAGTGCTAATGAATCTGTTGGCAATGGTAAAAGTATTGTTGCTGCTAATAATAAAGTTGAAACTGTTGACGAACTTAGGGATCAATACGCTACAACATGGAAAGGACCAATTAGTCTAAATAAAAGTGACTATATTATTAAGTGAGTTTATTTTTGTGATTGCTTTAAGATTTTTATAATACTGTTTTTAATATTTTAGTCTTCATCGTGTTGCTGGAAAAGAATCTGTACTTCAAGATTTTCTTAGAGATGAAGATGGACGTGCTCGTAAACTAAACATTAATCAAAGTTTGCCACTTGATGATAGTCTTTTTGATATAATTACAACAATGGATACGAATGAACTTGCTGTGTGCATTGGTGCTGAACATGATCGATCATTGAGTGGATTAATTACATATCTTCGTGAAAAATCTGTGAAGGGGACTCTTTTTTTAAGAGAGCAAGATAAATATCACATTATCCTTTTCAGTTCAGCAACTTGTGTGGCAAAATGTCCAGGAATGTAAATATTTTTAACTGTTTTTTTTTATTTGTGGCAAGCAATGATAATCTTAAAAAGCTTTTTCCGTAGTTTATTTTTGTTATTATGCGTAAATTATAGATAGCTTTAGTATATTATCAATCTTTCTGAAAACCATGAAAGATGGTGTTGAATTCTTTCTTTCAACTGAATCAAACAAATTTGTTTATCAAGGTTCATGTAAAGTCTATTTAAATACTGAATCCAAATTATTACTGATAGAACCGGAAGATGAAGGTATGTACATATAAACTTTTAAAGCTCACAATAAAGCTTTTATTAATCACAACTTTTCAGATATAAAAATTCTTAAAATTCATTTTTGCAATTCCTTTGTTCCGCACAAAGTAAGAGTCATTTATCATCCCTTTAGTTTTATGTTTTACTAAATTTGCTGTTTTTAGAATCTTCTTATTCATTATTCCTCAAATGATAGTTCAGAAAATGTTGTATTGAGTTTTTCAACAGAAAAAGATTGCAAAGAAATTCATCTTGGCATTCTCAAACAACACCAGGTTATTATTTGATCGAATCTAAACTGAGGAAAAAATTCACAGAAAAATAGCAAAGGGTGCTGCCCAATTTGACGCTATTTTACAGTAAAGCTCATTTTCGGTGACGGTATTATTATACCGGCAAAAAAAATATGACAATGCGTGACATTTTTTTTCTCAATTTACTGTACTGATTTTACTAATCGTATGATAGTTTTTAGGTTACTGTCAAACAAGAATTCTTTGATGATGACACATGCATTCCTTCATTAAATGAAACCGATATCAATGATATACTTAATGCGCTGGATGATGCAATTAAAAGAAATTCAAATGCTTCCGGGAGATTAAAACGAGGTGTTGCACAAATGTTAAATCATCAACCAAGCCAAAAAGAAGTTGTTAAAAGTGAATTTTCTTCTTTTGAAGTACAGACAAATCAAGACTCACAAGAGAGTATTCAATCTCCTGTTGATGGAATAAGGTAATATATAAAGAAAACGATTTTGAGATTTAAAAAATTATGTACTGGTTTTTTAGATCTCGTAAACGCAAATACTCAAGTTCCGATGAATATAAGAAAGAAAAGCAATGTAAATTGGAAATAACAGAATTAGATGATGTGTCATCGGAGGTACCAACATTTGAATTATCATTTGATGATAACTATTCAACGACAACTACTCAATCGACTTTTACATTTCCTTCTAATTTATGTCTTCAACATTCAATTCCAGCAAAAAATGTTGATCGTGTCTTTTTTCCCACTTGGATGAATGTTGCAGAACTTCGACGCTTTCATCGTAAAAATCTCCCTCAAAGTTTATTACAATCTCTTTCGGCAGGCGAAGATGGATTTATTAAGATTTTGTCTGCGGACAAGCATATCAAAGAAATTAATATAAAAAGTGAACCTTCTATTCCTGAATATGAAAATGATTGTCCATATCGCGATGTCTCAGCTTTATCAGCATCAAAAAATGGAACATTATTGTTTTTTGAATATAGTGAAGAACATCCACCTTTGTTGAATCAGCCTGGAATGGCAAGTAAAATTCGTAATTATTATAAAAAGGTGGGTAATTTTGATTACTGTAGTTTCTCAATATTTTTTTCTAATTACAGGTTGATGGCGAAGCTTCAGACTTTCAACTAGATTTTGGTGAAACTTCTTTTACACAAAATTTTCCATATTTGGGTACCCTCAAACCGGGACAACATCTTCGATCTTTGGAAAATAACATGTTTTGTGCGCCGATTTTTCAACAAAAATTTCAATCAACAGACTATTTGTTAATAATTAACGAAAATGGGTGAGTTTTACAATTGTACTTTCACATATATACTTCTCTATTGCAGATTATTAATTAGAAAGTGTTCAAATTTATTTGTTGTTGGCCAAGAATGTCCACTTCAAGAAGTACCAAATCCAATTTCTAAAAAAACAACAGATTTTTGCCGTAATTTTCTTCTTGTATTTATCTATCGTTTATTTTGGGCATCCGCGGATATTCCAAGAAGATTAAAGATGGAAGATATTAGAGAAGCATTTCCGGATTATCCAGAATCATCTGTTCGCAAAAGACTAAAAATGTGTGCAACATTTATACGTACTAGAAATGGCTTAAATACAAATTATTGGGCTTTAAAAGAAGATTTTTGTCTACCAACTGAAGAAGAAATGATGAAATTAATTACACCTGAAATGTGTTGTGCATATTATTCAATGATGTCGTCAAAGCAACGATTGACAGATGCAGGATATGCAAGTATTTTGGCAAATATCAATGATGAAAAAAGTGGTGGTTCTGATGATGATGTTAAAATAGAAGATGAAATACAGTGTGCACCATGGAATACTACAAAAGCTTTTCTTACAGCTCTTCAAGGAAAATGTTATCTCGATCGAAGAGGTACTGCTGATCCAACGGGATGTGGTGAAGCATTTTCATATATTCGAAAGTCATCAAAATGGACAAGAAGAGAAGAAACTTTTGGACCTCAGAAACCTCAACTTTATACAGGTACAAATGCTGATTTAAGAAAGTTGCCTATAAAAGAAGCGAGAGAAATATGTAAGGAATATGGTTTTCCTGAAGAAGCCATCAATGCATTAAGTCGTTGGAAAGTAATTGATCTTATTCGAAAAATTTCTATTCAAGAAGCTAAAAATGGTGCAGATTTAAATGGCATTGCAAGATTTGCTCGAAGTGGGATTCGCCTTACACAAATGCAACAAAATTGGAGAGAATATTGTCAAACAATTTTTGATTTACAGAATCAATCCCTTTCTAATAATGCAGATTTATCAAGTGACGATGATAATTTGCATTCAGAAGATGAACAAGATGATGATGATGTATCAATTATTGAATCTGAAAATGATGAATCTGATGGTTCTTTTGCATCCACTGTAGCTGTGAAATGTGAACCTTCAAGTTGTTTCGATGATGAATTTGGACCTGGAGATATTTTTGGACCAAAAGATATATTTGGGCCTGCTAAAAATGGTATTATTTCATTTTCGAAACAACAAAATGGTAATAATTTTTTGTACAAAAATCTGTAGGCAAAATATTTATTTTCGCATTTTAGGATCATTTACAGTATCCAAAAAATTTAAAGGAAATAATAATATCAAAATTGAAGTTGGTAATGAAAAGCATTTTAATGAATCCAAAATCAAAGAAGAAAGTCGTCAATCATCTGAATCTCATCAGCCTACAGTATCCTCTGATAATCGTCCTTCAACATCTGCAGCTAATAGAATTCCAGAATCTTTGATGAACTTTGCAACAATCAATGATGGAGATGAATTAGTTTATGGCGAAAATTGCAGAGTTTCAAGAAAATCTCTTCAACTTCTTCTCGAACGAGAAAACAATGATAAAATTAAGAAATTAAAAATTGTTAGAACTTTTCGTGATTCAAATGGTCATAAAGCGGTATGTTAGCTTTTTTTAAACGGATCACCAAATCAACGAACAATAAAAATTCCATGGGAAAAAATAACAAAACCTTTTTTTTAGATTCGGTCAGAAGTCATATCAAATCCCAAAATTATTGATGCATATATTAAAATTCGAACAACAAAAGACATCCAATTTATTAAAGAATATTCATATAATGATGAAATATTTAAAAAAGAGAATCGAAAAAAAATTCGTCGATATCAAGATCAGCTTCGAAGAATAAAAAGAAATGAAGAAAGAAGAAAACTTGGAATTATACAAAAACCTTGTGGTGGTCAGCCTCTTAAAGATAAAAAACCTCCAAAAGAATTTACAATGAAATGTTCTTCATGTGGTGGAATAGGTCATATGAAGACAAATAAAAATTGTCCATTTTATTCAGAATCTGGTTATCATCAAGCAAAGCCAACTATCGGTCAACTTATTAAAAATGAAACGGATGAATTGACGCAAGTTGAAGAAACAAAAGTGAGAATCAAGAAATCAGCTCTCAGTTTGAAATTAAGAATATCAAAGAATGTACTGAAGCAATCAAAAAAAGATGGAAAGTGAACAAATTTAGGGTAAATTTCTAATGCGTTCTATTTTATTTTTATTATTTTTAAAAATTTTATTTTTGTTGTGTTTTTTTTTATTTAAAAATAAAATCCAAATAAAATTTAATTTTAGCAACCTTTTTGTCACCCCCCTGGATTCGATCCTGTGAGTCTTTGCATGCAACATCGCAGTGCTCTCAACTGAGCCAAAGTGATCGCCTGCTTGGGCGGCCTTTTTCCTTTGATTTTTTCTTGTGACAAAAAAAAACTAGAGCACTCGCCGCAGATTCTTAATAATTCTGAAAAAAAATATTTTAACAAAAAATTAAAATATTTTAGAGGAATCAGAAGATCCTAAAGTTTCCGAATATATAAAATTTATATAACTAGCTGAAAATTTTTTTTTTGCTTGAAGGTCCCTAATTTTTAACGACCCCTTTTTTTATCACTTATAAAAAAAACATGAAACAGCTTTAAATTATAAAAATATATACTATAAACGTATATATTTTGAATCGTTTTAGACTTTTTGTATTATCACGGAATCTCATATAAAATTTGTTCTGTGAAAAATCCAAAATGAATAAATTTCTAAACTTAGGCGAAATTAATCTTTTTTCTAATAATTACTAATTTTAATGAAAAGCTGTACAGTTTTTGGCAAAAAATTTTTTCTGTGGATATATACGTATACAAAAAAATACAAAATTTTTTAAACTTTTGTAACAACAACCAAAACACATTTCGTATCTGGACGAAGTACATCAACATTTTGAGCAAAATGACCAATAAGTCGAGCAGTCATTGATGAATATCCCATAATATATGTAACCACATTATCCATCGTAATTACACCAGCAGCAGATTTTTCACGAAGATATGTAATTAATCCACTTAATGATCGATCATGTTCAGCCCCAATGCACACAGCAAGTTCATTCATATCCATTGTTGTAATTATATGAAAAAGTCTATCATCAAGTGGCAAACTTTGATTAATGTTTAGTTTACGAGCACGTCCATCTTCATCTCTAAGAAAATCTTGAAGTACATATTCTTTTCCAGCAACACGATGAAGACTAAAATATTAAAAACAGTATTATAAAAATCTTAAAGCAATCACAAAAATAAACTCACTTAATAATATAGTCACTTTTCTTTAGACTAATTGGTCCTTTCCATGTTGTAGCGTATTGATCCCTAAGTTCGTCAACAGTTTCAACTTTATTATTAGCAGCAACAATACTTTTACCATTGCCAACAGATTCATTAGCACTTCGTTGACGCGGCAATACAGGTGAAGAAGTTCGAGAATCTTCGGATTGTGAAGAAGTTTTTGGTCCACCTTTATGACGTTTTGAATCAGCTGGCGAGGAGCTACTATGTTGACGTTTTCTTGCTTTATCACGTGAACTAAAAATATAAATAAAATCAGAAATAAATCTTTTCCAAGAATAAAATAAAATAAATAATAATAGCAAAATATATTTAGGGGTAGTAAAAAGGAATCAATTTCTTTTTCTTCAACTTGAGTGACAAAAATGTTTGAATTTTATCCTACAGATATAATATAGCACATCTTAGTAATAAAAAATAGAAAATAATAGTCAAAATCGAAATTTATATTGTTTTTTTATTCTTAGGTACTTAAATTTGAAGGTACAAAAAGTAGAGACAATTGGAATATTTCAATGAATTCAAGGGTTACTGTAACAATTCTACCAATAAAAATCATTCTACATTCTCGTCGTTAGTTAGTTACTGTATTTAGAGGATTTTCATAGTAATCATTTAACCGCAACCAACGTCTCAAAATATTGGATTTTCTATACTAAATAACCTTAGAATAAAAAAAATAAAGAAAGAAGTGCGGAAAAATGATTAAATTATGTAATTCTGATTCAGAATGACTTTTTAACGTTAAACATTTTTGCTCCCACAGAACATTCATTTTCACTTCGCCAAAACTTGCGTAAATTTGTTTTTTTTGGAGCACTTCGGCTGCTTCGTTTGCTAAACATCTTCAGTTTAAATATTAAAACTTTATTATATTTACTTATTATAGTTTTTACGATTACGGCCATCATCTGTTACTTATAGTCGAGCTATGAGAAATAAAAAATAAATAAATTTCAACGTTGTGATTAAAGAAAAGAAGAACTTTTTTATCTTTCATATAATTTTGTTTAGCGCTCAACAAAAGCTTTACATTTTGGGAAAACCATTCAAATACTTTTCAACTAGAATAGTAAACATAAAAAGCGACCAATCAGAATTCTTTGATCAAAGTTTAATGAAGAAACGTTTAACAAAAGTAAAAAACGGCAAATTTGTGTTCAAAAAAGGCTGTAAATATGCCGTGGGACACCGTGGAGACTTGGGTTTTTCACAGAATGTTTGTCTTTATGTAAGAAATAATCTGTGAAAAAACCTAAGATGCACTCGGATGTAGCGCTGTCAAGCGTTGGCGAAAAAGCGACAATACGTTGTAAGTATGGACAACGCGTTGTCAAAAAATTTTTTTGATTTTTTTTTGTTAAATAATGATAAGGGATATCCAAAAGTAATTAAAAAGTTTTTTTTGACCTCAAAAAACAATTTTGAAAAATGACAGCGCGTTGTCCCCCCTGGCAGTGTATTGGCGGCCCTGACAATGCATTGACAGTACTGACAACGCGTTGGCGCAGTGGACAATGCGTTGTTTTAGCTTTAATATTTGTTGGTGACAACTCATTTTTGTCAAAAAATTATTTTTTAAGAGTTTCGGATCTTTTTAGGTATAAAAATCAAAAAAAAATTTTTTCGAAAAATTTTTCAAACTTTTTCACATCGAATCCAAAGCAAAGCAAGCGTTCTATTTTTCACGCCGATGTTTGGCAAAATGCTTTTCAACGCCATGTGACCAAAAAAGTTTTCGTTTTTTTTCGTATTTTTTTTGTTGGAAAAAAAGTGAAAAACGAAAAAAAACGTTTTTTTCTCCCACATGGCATTGAAAAACATTTTGCCAGACATCGGCGTGAAAAATAGAACGCTGAATTCGATGTGTTTTGAGATTATTTTTCGAAAATTTTGAAAAAAATTTTTTTCCGTTTTTTTTATTAAAAACATGATTAGAAGTATTAAGTAATTATTATTAACTGAAAATAAATCATTTTTGACGATTTAAAGCGATTTTGACAATGAGTTGTAAATACAGACAACGCGTTGGCGGCCCTGACAACGCGTTGTCAGGGCTGTCAATGCATTGTCAGGGCCGCCAATACACTGTCAGGGGGGACAACGCGCTGTCATTTTTCAAAATTGTTTTTTGAGGTCAAAAAAAACTTTTTAATTACTTTTGGATATCCCTTATCATTATTTAACAAAAAAAAAATCAAAAAAATTTTTTGACAACGCGTTGTCCATACTTACAACGTTCGCCAACGCTTGACAGCGCTACTCGGAAAAATAGTGAATGACAGTTTTCATGTTTGTTACGAAAAACGATATTTTACGAATAATGTGATGTTTTTCATCCATTAAAAAGATCAAATATCGTTAAGCATATGTTCTACTATATTAGGCAGCAGAAAAAACTTTATTTAAAATCCTAATTGCTTTGTTTTTGTAACTTTTGTACACTCAACTATATCTATAACACAGGGCTTAAAATAGCGGCCTGAGACACTTCGCCAAAATTTCAATATCAATTCTGATATTTATTTTTTTATCTTTATTATTTTTTTGCAGACTGATACCGTTTTTTGACACTCTTTTTTGAAGAAAAATAAAAAAATTAGTAAAATTAACAAGCTGGATAAAAATGTAGCGTTATATGTCAGGCCGCCAAAAGGTGGAAACTTTCAAGCCCTGCTATAACATCGTTTTTTTCCACTGTCAAAATTCTTGAAACGAAAGTTTAGTGGGAGAAAAAAGAAAAGAAAAAATCTGTTGAAAACACGTTTGTGCATAGACTTACTCGTCGTCGTCATCGTCGTCATCGTCATCGTCATCAGTATCATCACTAACATCACTAAGAGCATCATCATTGTCGTCATCATCATCAGAAAAAGTTCTTCGATCAGAAAAATTTTTGGGTTTTCGCTCTTCAGGAGTCCAAGCAGAAATATTTTTTGCAATTATTTTCATTAAAAAAGCATTGATTTTTTTATCGTTGAAAAGTAATGTAAGTTTAGATTTATCAGTAAGATGTGCCTAAAAAAATGATATATTTATTTCAGCTATCTTTAATTTTGTTTTCCAATTTAAATTTTCAGACATTTTGGTGGTTCCTTGTAAGCAATGTTGTGACTTGCTCCGGAGCCTGACGTCATCAGGGAGTGGGGCGTTAGATAAAAAAAAATGGAAAAATATCTAGGTGCGGTTAATGGGGTGGCTTTTTAAAACAGGGATATGCGGAAGTACTTCCGGGGAACACTTTTCCACAAGCTTTTTCTTAATAAAGAGTAGATGAATAGTTTTTTAATTATTGCATCTTTTAGTTACTTTTTATCTCATATCTGTTCTAGCAGAATTTTAATATCTGCTTTTATCAAACAACAAAAGCTTACTTCCGCTCACTTTTTTTTCGAAATTCCGTTTAGCACTTCCGCCAAAAAAAAACAAATTAAAAAAAAGTATAACTTTTTAATAAAAGCAGATATTAAAATTCTGCTAGAACAGATGTGAGCTGTGATAAAAAGTAACTCAAGGATGTAATAATTAAAAAACTATTCATCTACTCATTATTAAGAAAAAGCTTGTGGAAAAGTGTTCCCCGGAAGTACTTCCGCACATCTAAACGTTCAAATTCACTTGGTCAAATGACGTGTCTTCTTGAATCCACTTTCAATGTTAAGGAAAATTCAAAAGAGGCAGATATTCAAATAATTATATATGGTATAAAGAATTAACTTACTTTCAGAAATTCGTTTAAAAGATTTGTATCCAAACATTGATTAATATCTTCCAGTATTAACTTTTTAATTTTTGTTGGATGATTTAGGAGCAAAAGTTTTTTCATTGTTTCTTTGGTAACTTTACAAAACGCAAATCTAAAATGTCTTTTTTTATAAATTTATGGCGTAACAGTTGATTTAATTTTTGACCAAGGTGACAATTAACAAGTGAACGGTCAGAAAAAAAATTTCGAAAGGGATACCCATCATTTGGAGGAAGACACTTTTTATCTTTTGCCGCTGCCAACATGAAGTGGCGAGAGATCAAAGGAAATTCCACTATTTTGGGTGGGGGGAGGGGGCACAGGTCTTGCCCCTCCCCCCGCCCTTGTCTACGGCCTTGAATAAACGTGTTGTTAAAGGGGGAGACGCATCTCTAACAAATTTTTTTGCTTAAAGGAGGCGGACTCTTTACTTTTTTTGTTTTTTTACGAATGGATGAACCTGACGATCAGGCTAAGAACAATAGAAATTTCTTTTGTTCTTTGCCAAATTTGTTAGAGGTAGGTCTCCCCCTTTAAAGGGAGTGTCGGAGACAGACAAAAACTTTTTTCATTCCTTGCAGAAAGGGTCGTAACACGAAAGCAATAATTCAGGCAAAAAAAGTTGCATTCACATGAAAAAGGTAAAAAAATGAACATGCACGAAGAAAAAAAAACAATGTATGCAACTTTTTTTGCCTGAATTATTGCTTTCGTGTTACGACCCTTTCTGCAAGGAATGAAAAAAGTTTTTGTTTCTCTCCGACATTCCCATTAATCAGGCAAAAATCATCAAAAAAATGACCAATAAAGTTCGACATTCGGCTTTTATCCAATTATTTTTTTTATAAGCTCTATTTTTTGGGATCAAAAAAAAATGGAGAGAAAGAAAAAAAAATTGAAACTTTTTGATTTTGCACCTGAAGCACTTTCGTGTTGAGAGTTGTTACCAAATTTTTTGGCACATTCCCTTTAAAAAAACTTACTCAATGTGATTAGCCTTTGGAATTAATTCAAAAATATCTTCCAAAGGAATTACATCATCAAATGAAATTTTAGCAGGCCAAAATTGAAATGTCGTAATATTTCCAGAATTTGTTAATATTTTTAATTCGGCATACGTAATTTTAGATGAAATAGATAGTTCACGGATATCACATTTTACAATTTTGGAAATCAATTTTGAAACCAATTTCGACCCAGAATTACGGATATCAAGATAATTGGTGATCCACAATCGAAAATTTATAGAATCTATACAAGGAACTAACAGTCTTAAATCCTCTAAATACAGTGGTTTTTTTATTTTTTTATAAACAGTAAGAGTATCGACAATAAAGAGTTGATATTTAGAATAAAAATATTTGCAACTTTTATACAATATTTTTAGCGAAGCTGAATTATCACAAAGATAATCAATTATCGGATGGGGAAACGAAAAATATTGGGGACGACAAATTTTATGCGACATTTTTTTACCAAAAAAATTAAACTGAATGATATTTTTTGATGGTAACGTAATTCTTTATGGGGGAGGGGTTATTGCTGCAGAAAAAATGTTTTAAGTATTCCTTAAAATAAATTTGCACTTATTTTCTTTATTCAAGTGTTTTTGAATATTAGTTATTATTATTTTTGAATGAATTTTATAAAACCCATAAAAGAAAAAAATACTTTAAGAGACACTCTATCACTTTATTAGAATGTTTTAGGGCAGAAGGTTAAACCTTCTTGTTCCAAAAAAAATTTAAAATAAATTAAATGGAGTGACAGTCAAGCCTTTTATTCATTTTCAATGGTTGTAATTTACATAAGTTTTAATTTTATGCAAAATTATATGTGTAGCTTTATTATAGCTAAAAAGAAGAAAAAAAGAATAAAAAAAAGTGAAAAAAAATTCATTATTGTAGAATTTGAATATTTTTTTTGTTTTTCATTCACAAAATGTGAAAAAAAATGAAAAAAATCCGAGTAAAAAAATAAAAAAATGTGTGGGCGAAACGGAAAATGTGCCATAAAACGCATTTTAGTTCAACTTCGAGCCCTATGGGGGATTTGAAATTTCAAAGTTGTTTAGAAAAGCTGATTTTTTGCATGAAGACTCTTTAGGTATTCATAAGAGAGGTCTACACTTGCTTTTTCGTTCAAAATGCCCTCAGGGGATTATCCGGATTTGGTATATCCCAAAAACGGATATGTGTTAAAATTGGAATATTATGATTGGGAAATGTTGTCCCAACCCAGACGGACCTATTAAGATCTATTTTACCATTTCCGGACATTTTGGGCCCAAATTATGGCGAATTGAATTTTGGCATTTTCGGTTTTTTGGCCATAACTCGAAAAAAATATATCCAGGTCCCAAAAATGAATGGCATTGGTTGATAGCTAGGGTTGACCATTTCCCGGGAAATCGAAGAAAAGCGGGAAATTTCCCGGAAACGCAATTTTGGTTTTTTCAACTATGTTTCTTCGCAAAAACAGTACTTTTATGTTTTTTAAGTAATCTTTAGCTTTTTGAGATTTTATTTAAAGATTTATGACAATAATAGTGAAACATGTGATTAAAAAATTGATAATAAAAGAGATTCATCTGCCCAAACGAATTTTTTTTTATCATCTTTCCAAAACACTTCGACTAAACAGCTTTCAAATAATTAAACTAATAGATAGAAACAAACTTTTGAAATGCTTTTTAAAAAAACAAACACAATTATTTATTAATATTAATAAAAAAGCAGCAAAGTATTTTTAAAACATTTTAACTGAAAAACTTTTTCCCGGGAAATTCCCGCAAACATCGGGAAATTTCCCGGGAACGGGAAATGGTCAACCCTATTGATAGCCCTATCAAAGACCAACCACCGGCCGACAAATTTTAAAAAACGATTATTGTCTAAAAATAGTCGCCAAAGAAAAGCTTGGCAAAATGTATTTTTTTTAAGTTGATATATCAAATCTTAAAAACTTTTTTTGAGCATTTGTGGATACGATATCGGCATTTTTAGTATTGAAAATCGTTTTTAACGTCCTCAAAAATGGGTATGCGCCAGCTTTTTTGATTTGGTTGCGTTTGGCCGATTTGCGATCATTTTTGGTTAAGTAACGTAAATGTATATATAAGTTTATCCATAAGCGTTGCCAATAAACATCACTTTTAAGCATTAAACGGGTATATATTTAGCATCTTTAGTTGTAATCTGAAATATATATGCATTAATATATGTTAATAAGTAAAAATAAACATACCAAACTTACCTGTAAAGATACAGACAATACCACGTATATATGTGAAAATATTAACAAATAAGCAAAACATTTGCTAATTAAGTATAATATATCTCACAAAAACTTTAATTGCAAGTTTATTAAGCTTAACTATGGAACAAAAACGTATATAAAGCTTTTAACATAGTTAAAATAGCTGAAAAGCTAATCATTTACGTCTCAACCAAAAGTGATCGCAAATCGGCCAAACGCAACCAAATCAAAAAAGCTGGCGCATACCCATTTTTGAGGACGTTAAAAACGATTTTAAATACTAAAAATGCCGATATCGTATCCACAAATGCTCAAAAAAAGTTTTTAAGATGAGTTGCAAAATTAGATTTTAAAAAAGTGTTCCCGAACGGAAAAAAATTATTTCCTTTTCAGTCATAATCGTTTTTTAAAATTTGTCGGCCGGTGGCCAACATTTTTGATTTACTAGATTTTTTTCAGAATCGGGGGAAAAAATGTTATTAATGATTTCGATTTCGAGACCCCCCCCTATTCGATGCAGAATTTTTTTCTGCACCGAATAAAATTAACAAAAGTTGCGCGAAAGTGAGCGGTAAAAGTTTGCTTCTATGCCCGAGTGGTAGAGACGCTGCGCAACAGTCCTTCGGTCACAGGTTCGAAGCCAACAGCTTCATACTTTTTTTATAAAAAAAACTGCTTTTATTTTTGGATTCTCCATGTTCTACAGCATATATTTACTAAAAATAAACTCAATCGGAGATAAAAAATATTTTTGTGTTTCAGCTGGGCATCGAACCTGCGCTATCGTTTGCAAACGATACTGCAAAAAAAAGTGTCGTTTGCAAACGCGACACGAAAATATTTATGAAAAAACTGTGTTCCCCGACTGAAAAAAATCACTTTTTCAATTTTTTTAACAATTAATTACTCGATATTATTAATTATTTTTTAGCTTTTTGTTTTTTTATATCTAATAATATTTTCATTGCGCATCTAATGGTACCAACTTTATAGCATTTTAATAACTTTGAAAAAATGGTGCACGTCTCTATATTTAAGGAATAAAAAATTTTTCGGAACTTCAAAATGTGCGCAATAACGAACTTTGACATCGTGCGAATCCAAAAGTAGTACTACCAGAACGGGTAATACTTACCAAAAAGAAATTGAAAAATAAAAAGGTGTTTTCAGCGTTAATTTTTAATTAATTTGAAAATAAAAAAAGTTTTATGGTAAATAAAGTGAAGAAAAATATTTTTAAATTGAAAAGGCAAAATATAAATTTAAAGAAATAATACAAAAACATATTTAATGTAAAAACTTTTAAATTAAATACTTTTGAACATAAAACTAGTTTTTGCAAAATTGATTAATGTAAATTTTAATTTTTCTGTAAAAAACATATTTAAAACATAACAAAGAAATAAAGCGGATTATTAAAATGTTAATTAACAGTATTGTTGATTGTTTCAATTAGAAACATTGCTTCATCCGTGACAAGATCGGACGTATAATATAAGGCAACAACTGGATCATGAAATGTAACAGAATCACCGCTTTTATTAATGCTAAAAAATAGTTTATATTTTATTATTTAGTTTGAGGTAATACAGTATCCTTTAAAATTAGAGTTACAGTAAAGTAAAAAACGTTTTTTGCCACATGGCATTGAAAAACAGGAAAATCAAATTTTGGATTCGATGTTATCCATGCAATATTTAAAGAGGTACCACAAAACTTACTATACAATTGTTACATTTTCAGATGCAAGATCAGAAGTTTGAAAATAAAATGAATTTTGATTTTCCATATTATAATGCAATGCCGTAAATCGAAGTGTCACATTTCCCATATAATAATAAAGAGCCCCAAAATTATTGGCATGAGTTTTTGAAGTTCCAAAATCATTTGTTGTTATCAACGACTGATAAGGATATTCCAAAGATGGATATGGATTAAATGCAAAAATTGATGTTAATTTGATAAATAATGCGGCATTTTTTGGAATTTCAATTATATACGAACAAGAAAACAAACCAATATATTGCCATTTTTTGGATGAAATTGAACTAAAATTTTAAAATATTCAACAAAATTGATTCTTTTATCACTTAAAACAAAAAAAAATATACTTGAATTGAAAATATAATCTTTTTTTATTTCGTCCAATAAACATTTTTACATTTTCTGTGCTTGCAGTTGTCCATAAAAAAGTGATAAGATAACTAAAGCTTGGATCATTTAATACAATAATATCGCATATGCCTTTATAAGATGCAAAAGCGGTGATGTTTACAATTTTTTGACCATGAGTTGTAAAAACAGTCTCAGAAAAGATACAACCATCAAGGGGATCTAAAAATAACAATTTAGCCTATTTTTACTTTAAATCCTACATTGAATCTAAAGCAAAGGGAAGAAACCCTGTTCAATTCTTCCGGTCGACGTTTGACGAAATGTCTATTCAACGCCAATGTGGCAAAAAAAAGATGTTCGTTTTTTTTGTTGGAAGAAAATTTCAAAACAAAAAAAAGCGTTTTTTTCTCCCACATTGGCATCTGAATTCAAAAGGTTTATTATATTGTGGTCATACAGTGCTGGACATAATTATACGGCTGTGAGGAACGGGCTTTAACCAAAGCTACATAGTTGTGGCACGCACAACGTCCGCCTCTTTTCTATCTAACCCAAGTGGGTCATTTCCTTTCTCTTTATTCCTTCTTTCTTCTTAAGCTCAATTACAGCCACTTTTGTATTTCGTCTTATATTCTTTTTAAAGTATATTTTGTAAAGGAGTAAAATAAAACAGTTAAATATCCTCTCGTACATATTAGCGACAATTCATCTTATCACGAATAAAACACCGTTATTCACATGGGGGCTCAGCCGACCGTTGATCGAGATTGGGATAATACTGTATTTTCTTCTTAATTTTGTTACATTGCTGTGGTTTTATTGATATTGTTGCTGTGTATTTTTGTGTACCACCATTATTTGTATTGCTGTTATATATTGGGTTTGGAGTTCATTTACCTTGTGTTGCTGCATTTTGGGATAATTTGCTGCTGCTGTCGCTGGAAAGTTCATTAATTTGGTTGTTCATTGTTCATTATTGTGATCGAGTGCCACTTCACCTTTCGTCCTGATCCGTGTTCAGAGAAACTGCAGGTTGAATAAAAAAAAGGTTGTTTTGGTTTTGTTTTTTTGTATAAAAAAAAACTTTGTCTCTCTTTCACTTTCTGATTGGTTTATAAGTTGACCTCTTTTCTTTCCATTTGTTTAAAGTCAAGCCATCTGTGGATCGGATCGCTTGCGTCTTTGTTGAAATTCTTTTTTTTGTATGGTAAATTGAACTGTCCATTCTCTGAGAGATCATCGTCACTTTTTTTTGAAAAGTGGTAACCGATCTTAGTTTTGCACATTTTCTTTTTTGTCTATAAGTTTTATTATTCTTTTGTTTATAACAAATTAATCTTAAAAATGGCGGAAAATCTTTGCTGTTCTTTGGCATTGGCTTTCACTCGTCAAGAAAAATTGAATAATGATGCACTAATTTTTTTGGCAAATAATGGCAATTATACACAGGCACGACGAAAAGAAGGGATTAAATTATTAGTTGATTTAATTCCCTTGCGCAATGAGTTTGAAAAAATTGATGAAGAATGGGAGCGAATCGTGCATAATATCGTTGATACTGCTGAAAAAGCAGATGCTCAAACGCTTTATGAATTGCACGCGTTTGGCACAGGAGATCCTAATGTAATTGCTTACATGAGTGTCGTTTATGATATTGCAGATATCATTGGTGAAGTTGAATGTGAAGTTTTGTTTATTACAAGGGAACTCAAGAGAACAACTCGGTTCAGTAAATCAGAAACTGATAAAGCTATTTTTGCTGCTATTAAAAAAGAATGTAATAGAGCAATAGCTATTGCAGCATCACTTGAAAAAGCAAGTGTTGCAGCTAATGAACAACTTTCACATCATGCAGTTGCAGATCATGATGTTGAATTAAATGCAAAAATTACTTATCCAAAAAAGGAAAGTTCTTTTGTTCATAAAGAAAATTCAATTGAAATTATTTTGGATAGGAAAGATGAACTTGAAAAAAGTTCAAAAGTAGCTAATCTTGGCAAAATTTTTTGCAAGATTAAAGCAGTTGAAAAGAAAAAATTGTCTAAAAAGCGGCAATTTTTTAATGGCAAATTTTCTGAAGCTTTTGTTGAAAAGTGGAAGAAAAATTTTAATGGAAATCATGTATATGATTTTAAAAATGATCATTTTGATATAATGATCAAATATGCAATTAAAGCAGTAATTTTTAAGAATTACAAAAAGAAGCGCAAATGTTAAACATCATTTGGCTCCATTCGGATAGTTGTTTTTCAAAGTGGCACTGCACGTTCTTTAACATTTTTGTGTGATAATTCCCATAATAAGTTTGATTTCATCTCTTCTCTATCGTTTTATTGTTATTAAAATGTTTTGCAAACATTTTTTTTTCATATCTTATTGGAACTTTTAATTTGTTAAATTAAAGCCACCGTCAACTATCCTGGTACAACTCAAGTGAAGTACTGTACCCTTATTGTTTCTTTAATTATTTTGATAATTTTGTTGGTATATTTGTTTAAATAATGTTGGTGTTTAAATTAAATTGTTATGTTATTGAAGTATTTTATGATAATCGTTTTTGCTAAAAACTCATATTTTTGTTAAATTGTTGCTTCTTTATCTTATTATTTCCTTTGTATGGAATTCCGTCTTTTTTTAAACACCGCTAACAAAATTCTTAACCCACATTTTTTTGGGGGGAGTGTGAGGAACGGGCTTTAACCAAAGCTACATAGTTGTGGCACGCACAACGTCCGCCTCTTTTCTATCTAACCCAAGTGGGTCATTTCCTTTCTCTTTATTCCTTCTTTCTTCTTAAGCTCAATTACAGCCACTTTTGTATTTCGTCTTATATTCTTTTTAAAGTATATTTTGTAAAGGAGTAAAATAAAACAGTTAAATATCCTCTCGTACATATTAGCGACAATTCATCTTATCACGAATAAAACACCGTTATTCACAACGGCCACCCTGTTTTGAAGTGATTATGCAAAAGATAGCTGACAGGTATTAAATCTGATTTTACAATGTTTTTCACCATGGTACGGCTTCTGAATCCTTTCCAGTAATAATGTTTACATTTAATGTAATCTACTCATCGAGAAGAATCAAATGATAGTAATTTTGTAGAATTTGAAGAGCATTTTTTCACGGATTCTGAATCCGACGGATTCACTTTTTTACTTTTCCCTGCATTGACGTTTTAACATTGAGGTAAGTTGATGTTTCCACTTTACAGAAAACGTTTAAATTTACTCATTGTCTCAGAATTTAGGTTTTAGATTTTGTATTGAAAAAATGTCAAGAAAAGTGTTCCCTCAAATTTTCTCACTGGACACTTTTCTTTGCGTTCGACGCACCGTGACCTGTCAGCTATCTCTTGCATAATCACTTCAAAACAGGGTGGCCGTATAATTATGTCCAGCACTGTAGTGTTGGACAAATGTTACTGAACGCCATCTGAAAAAAAAAACGGGAAAACTTTGCAAAAAAAAATTTCTTTTTCAGTTGGTGTTTGTTCAGCAACATTTTGTCAACATTTTTGTCGTAAAAATATGCCTTATCTTTGCTTCAAATTTGATGTGGACCAGTGTTTTCCCAATTCCGATTCCGATTCCGATTCCATCGATTCTGATTCCGATTCTGGAATCGATTCCCTTATAAGGAATCGGAAAAAAATGGAATCGGGAAAACACTGATGTGGATGGATGTAGCTCCCATATAAAAATAATAATATTGCTTTTTTTACAAACCTGATAACCTAACAGCTGCAAATTGAGCATAATGTTGTTCCCCTTGAAACAATGCAATCTGATTCCTTTTTATTTCACATTTGTATGAATGAGGTGCTTCAAAGCTGTAAATCATATTTATATTTAAATAATACAGTTTTTTAACAATATAATCTTACCAATTTGATCCGCCATTTAAATTATATGTAAGACTTTGATTGTTAAAAATTGTAAATCCAACATTATAAGTATTAAAAGAGTAAATAAAAAATGAAAGGTTTTTTGAGTACTAAAAAAACATAAAATTATTTTTATAATTTAAAAATTTCCATTTACATATTTGTTGAATTTTAAATAACAAAAAGCTTACCAAAATTTTAGAAATTTCAACGATAGGTATTGTATGTAAACTCAAATCAAAAATGTAATATGAAACATTGGAAGTTAAAAATACATGAAAATTTGATGTTGACACTAAAAAATTGTAATTTAACTAAAATAAAAACTCTATAAAAAGGGTTTTTTATCTATACAATTAAAAGGTCGATAGGTAGCCGAAAAATATCCAGCTTCCAGTGATGGAAAAGTATCCGCTTTTAAGAAATTTGCATTTGCAGAATTTAAATATACATAAAAAACATTGGATTCTTGATTAGAATTATCAACTTTTAATATTGTTTCTTCATTAGAAATGACTTCAAAAATGTTAAATATAATTTTATCAGCTTTGAGTTTTCTAACTTGAAATTTTAAAAAACCAAAACCAGTTGAACAAGGTTGTATCTAAAAATTTAAATAAAACTTTAAAAAAAAATAAAATGTCCGTTTTATTTATTACAGTTAATTTACAGCGTAAATTTCCGCAAAATCTTTCATCACTTCCTGATATTGTTTGAGATTGTAGTGAAGCATTACAGTAAATTATTGAATTACATTTACATTCTAAAATAGTCAAAGAAATCAATTTTTGTTGTTTTTTAGACTTTTAACAAAGGCTATTAATCACATCATCAAATTCAGCGTGGTCCGGTGTTTGGCAAAATGTCGTTTTTCAAATTTCGAGAGTTTCAAAAGTTAGGAATTTTAATAGTGTTTTGTTTACAAAAAGTGCCAAAAAAAGAACGTTTTGCATGTTTAGCTTCAACATATAAAAAAGGGTAACGAACTGTTGTCCATAACGAAATATCAATATCCCAACAATTCGTGTATACAAAAAATACACTTTGCCAAAGATCGATCGACGCTTTCATTGTTTTAAAGTGAAATTATTTAAACCAACCCAAAAATGTGAATTCTAATGTAAATCCCAACGATGAAAAACTCCCATCACTTTTAAATTCAAACATAACACTTTTTTCAATTCCTTCAAAATTTGTTTCCAACATATAGCTATAACCAGAATCTGTAATTTTAACAATATCATTTTCACTTCGATAATACTGTAGAATATCAACATTTTTTTCAAGCACTAAATTGTCAGCTTTTACAGCAATCGATACATTTTGAGGAATGGTGAGATTGTAAAAGCATTGAATATTATTTTGTAAACCTTTATATGGAGAATAGATATTTGTCCATACAAGGGTATTGTTGGTTACATTTGTTATGATACAATTTCCATCAAAATACTTTGGATGCTTTTTAACAATGCTTATAGAAGCATGAAACCCAGTGATAATCTTATTCACAGCTGATAAATATACTTTGATTGAATTGGCATCATTGTAATACGGATAATTAAGTCTTAAACTTCTGTGGCTGCAAAAGAAGAGCGGTTTTAAATAAATATGCAAATTTGCAAACAGTGAAAAATTTTTTTTTGAAATTTCTAAATTTTTTTCCAAACGGTTCATTTTTTTTGGTTCAAAATGTTAACAACACTTTTTGACTGTCATAAATCCAGGGTTCATTTTTCCGAGCCGATATTTGGCAAAGTGTTTTTTAATGCCAACTGTTGAAGAAAAAACTGCTTTTTATTTAAACGTATTATAAATATTACAGTACTTGCTTAATGCGTAATGTGAGAGAAAAAGCATTTCTTTGTTTTTCAATTTTTTTCCAATAAAAAACAACTTTTGGCATTGGAAAACATTTCGCCAAACATCGGCCCAGAAATTCAAACGCGTTCTTTGTTTAAAATTTCGACGTGTAACCTGATTTTTGTCAATATTAATATTTTTAAAGCTCAAAATTATTTAAAATTTAGTTAAATATTACAGTACTTACTTAACAATAATATCCGTTTTATTACTAACTAAAATTTTTGTTGTTAAAGGATCAAAACTAAAAACATTAATTTTAAATCCATATCCATTTGGAGCAATAAAATTCCATTCGCATGAATCAAAAGAAGTGTAAAGTTTTATGATATCTGATTGCAGATAAATTATTTCTGTATCATTTTTAAATTTAAATGGTGAACATAAAGATTCCATCGGACAATTATCTGACCCATCATCAATTACCACAAAACCCTGATATGAATAAAAATCTGATCCATCAAAATATTGAGGTGGAAATAAGAAATTCCCATTAAAAATTGCATCTAAATAGTTGGAAGAATGTCCAAAACCAAAATAGCATTTATCGATTGTTTCATATCCATTTTCAGAATATGCAAAAACTATTCTGCTATCCTATAAAATATTTTTAAAAATTTATTAATGGGAGTGTGTTTACGGCTGACGTAAGCAAACAAAAAAAATAATTAAGTTAAAAAAGGTGAAGATAATCCTAAATGGTGGCAAAGATCAAAGACATATTTTTGATAACAAATTGATATCAGAATTGTTTGTAGAGTTGATGGTGGTCGTCTTAAAGGATGGCAAATATCAGAGAAATCTTTTGAGAACAAAGTAAAGTCAAAAAATTGTCGACTCAATGGTCGGGTGGTTAGTGCGATGGATTTTCGACCAGATACCTTTAAGGTTCGAGCCAGTCCGGAAACGACTTCTCTAAAAAATTGAGGAGGAGGATGCTCGGTGGATCAAATGTTAAAACAAAATCTATGGATATCATCCCACCCCCATCAATCAATGTGTTCAATTTTTGGGGTGAATGATGTTTGGCGAAATGGTTTTCTGTGCAATGTGCGGAGCAAAAAAACGTTTTTTTTAAAAGTTTTTTTTCGTTTTTCACTTTTTTTCAACAAAAAGAATACAAAGAACAATGAAAAAAAATTGTTTTGTCACATGGCGTTGAAACACATTTTGCCAAACATTAGACCATAAAACTGCGCCGTTACATTGCTTTGGATTCGATTTGAGCCAGGCAGGGCCGTACTCAGAAAAAAATTTTGGAGGGGGCTAATCGCCTTTCGGGGGGGGGGGGGGGGCTAACCTTTGATCTTTTGTCGCTTGCGGAAAAAGATCAAAGGATTTTCTCAATTTTGGGGGGGGGGTGTCAGCCCCAATAGCCCCCCCCCCCCCCCTGGGTACGGCGCTAGAGCCAGGTTAAAAGTGTGCCACATAGAAGTTTTGAAGAAGTTAGCCTCACTTTTGGCACTCATGGTTTTACTACTTAAGGATAAGGGACTCAAAATCTGAAATTATAGCATATACAAAATATTATGTTTTACAAAAAAGTTTGCTAACGCCAACAATAGACAATAACTCCTTATTATTTTTTAAATCGAACCATTTGATTTTGTTCTTTTAATGCAAATGTAATTTGACAAGCTTGAATTTCTTCCAATGTAATTAAAGATGGAAAATCCGGGGTCTCATAAAATGCAATTTCATTAAACTCCAAATATACGGTAGTATTTTTTACACAAACATATTTTCCATTGATAAATAAATATAAATTTAAAAATAATAAAAATATTAAATAAAATGTAAACATTTTTTTTCACGTGGACCAAAAAAAAGTGATAATTAAATGTGGCAAAAAAAAGAAGATTTAAAACAATTTATTTACATTTTTAAAGAAAAAAAATGAGTAAACATCAGTGTTAAGACATATTAAAACAATGAATTCTAATCAGCTTATTTATATTTTTTTGAGAAATAATCATTGATATTACTTCCTTTTCAGCACTTCACTAAAGTGTGTGTTAAGCAGCTTTGTTCTTGCACTTTTTTTTTTGTTTTAAATCGTCTTTTAAAAAGGTCTCTGACAAATTTCTTTCAACAAAATTCCTTTAAACTCAGGCAAAAGATCTTGTAAAATATTTCTTCCTATCAGTATTGACAAAAAAATTTGAAAATATCGAATATCAAACTGATTTTTAAAAGTATCGGTATTGTCAAGGTTAAAAAAAATATCGTATATCGGCCCTGATAATTGTTCAACAAAAAAAAATAATTTACATAAAAATTTTTTATGTTCTTTCTCAAAAAAAAAGACTTTTTGTAATAATTTTATTACTCTATTTTTTATTACAATGTTTTAAAATATTCATGTAATAAATTTTTGAATATTAAAAAAAAGTTTTTTTTCGTCAACGAAATGATGTAATATTTTTTTGTGAAAAATATAATTCGAAAACGGAGTAATAAAAATTTATACAGAAAAAAAATGTAATAAAAAGTAGGCCGGAAAATTTAAGCTTTTTTTGTTAATTGCTCTTTTTTTTAATTGTTGTGAGACATTTGTCGTAAAAAAAGTTATATTTGGTCGATAAATAAATTTTTTGATATAAATACTGGCATAATTTTTAAAAAAAACATCATTTAACAGTGTTGAAAAAATACTTTTTAAATTTGTTGGAAAGATGCAATCACAAAAAATTGGTTTAATCCTTGTTTCTCTTGCTGTAATGATTACTTTGGTAAGTGTGCTTATTATTGGATGCCATCTTTGGAGATTGAATTGAATGCCCAATTTTCCGGGGCAAAATATCTGGCAAAATGTCTTTTTTTGAAAAACTGAATTGCGGAATTTTTTAATTTTGTCTTAGAGCAAAATGATGATTGTTTCTTTGGCACTTTTTTTAAAGGAGAAACAATGGCACCATTAAATTTTTCATGATCGAAAAATAATATATGCCAAAAATCAGCTTTTTTTGTGCCACCGGTTTTTCTTTTAAGAAAAGTGCCAAAGAAATAATCAGCAGTTTTCTCCAAAATATAATTTTAAAATCCTGCAATTCGTGTTGGCAAAAAAGACATTTTGCCAAAAAAAATAGTTTGCCAGACATCGGTCGGGAAAATTGGACTTTTCTGTTGACCTGCTTAAAGAAACCCGATTTTCAAAAGAAAAATATTTTTAGTGTAACGGCGTATGTTGCGGCTTTGATTTGCCAGGTTGTAATGGAAAAGGTCCATGCAATGTGTGAGTTTTATTCATTTATAATTTTCAAAATTTTAAATTTTTTTGTAGCCTATGTTGCAACTGTGATAATGGATGCGCATCTGATACATATGCCAAAAGTGCTACCAATCGTGTTTTGATTCCTGCTGAAGTCTTCAAATCAACTGATAAAAATAAGAATGGCGTAATTGATTTTGATGAAGCCCTTGAAATGATAGCTAAAAATGGCGGAAATAAAGTTCAACTCAAAAAAGATCGAAAATGGTTTAATTCAATCGATAAAAATCATGATGGCGTTATCAAACCTAATGAATTGGATAAAACTCTTAAAAATTAATTTTTTCCTTCAAAAAAATATGTTTAAAGAATAATAAACAAATTTGCATGAAAAAATTATAACAACTGCATTTTTTTTAAATAATCAGGCAACACAAAAAAAATAAAAAAGATCTGCAAAAAATTCACAGCAGACAAATTTGCATAATTTTGAAGAGATTTTTTAAATAGTTCCTTTAAAAAAAATGTTACAAGACTACAATATCTGCATTATAAAAATATAGCAATCAAGCCCCTATACAGAAAAAATTTTCGGGGGGGGGGGGGGGGGGGCTGACCTTTGATCTTTTGCCGCAAGTTGCAAAAGATGTTTTTTTTCGATTCAAAAAAAGCGTTGTTGATTTTCTCAATATTTTTTATGCTTCTTTTGGATTCAAAAATATTGAGAAAAAAAAAACAGTTCTTGAAAGAATATCTTTAATTCCAATATTTTTAAATAAAAAGAAGTTAAACTTTTTAATTTAGCAAAAAAGAACATAGTAAATTTTTAAAAAAATACGGAGCAACCACTTTGACGACGGAATATCCTTGGCATTCTGCGATGAAGAGAAAAAAAAGCTTTCGTGTCAAGACTCATATTTTCATCAATTAATTCATCAAATGTAAAGATTATTTGATAAGGCAGAAGTGAAAAGTTCTAAAAGAAAACATATTAAAAATAAGTGAATATTTTTAAAGACCAAATGCCAACAAATTTGTTTTCAGACATTTTGGCACTTTTTTATAAATAAAAAACTTTTGCGTTTGTTTCGTTAGAAAAATGCTTACCGAAAAAAACTCCACAATTTTATCGAATGAAAATCCTTGAGCTGGTAAATGCATTGTTAATCCATTTAAAGGAGCAGTTCGGTGCCAAGAAATTAAATCTCCAATTGCATCATCAGAATAAATCATATTTGACATTTGTAAACTTAAATATATTTTCTTTTAAATAATTTAAACTATCTTTAAAATTCTTACTGTATATATTGGCATTCTTTTAAAAGTTCAAGGGCATCTGAAAATTCGATCGATGGATTAATTCTTACCTGTTGAAATTCGGCAATTTTAATTACACTTTTGTCCCTAAAAAGTAAATTAAATTCATCCCGAGTTAGCTCCGACTCAAAAATAAAAATATGTTGAAAATTCCAAAAAAGTCCCAAATTTATCAATTTTGTTAAATCCCCTTTTTCAATATTTGTTAGTCCCAATTTTTCAGTAACAATAGTTTTTTGAAGTAATCTTTCTATGTTTGGGTCTTGAAGAGAAATATTTAAATTTCCATATTCTGATGAAAGTGGAAACTCAAATTTTGGCATTCCATTTGGTAATTCCTAAATTTAAAAAAAGTATTTAATTAAATTTTACCAAAAAAAAGTACAGTACTTTTCCAAAAATTGCCAACTTTGATATATTTTTGTATGCAAATTCTTTCACAACAAAATTTAAATATCTACAGCTTTTTGCCAATTCCATGCCATCATCTGGATGGCAAAAAGTTACAAATCTTTGAAGAATTAAAGGTGAAAGTTTGAGCAAAGAAAAAGAATCCATTAAAGAAAAAAACACTTGAAAGAATATTTAAATTTTGCTAAAAGGGATTTCATTAAAGGTCAAAAAAAGCCATGAAAAAAAAGTTAATAGATATACACGATAATCAACCCTTAAAGTAAAAGGTTTAAGGCAATTTTTTGAGAGAAAAAAAAACACAACTTTAAAGGGAGTGTCGACGACAAGCAAAAAAAAATTTGTGTGGACAACAAGTATGTTTTAACACGAAAATGAGTTAGAGAAAAGAAATAGCATAGAAAAATGTCTTCTTCGTGTAAAAACATACTTGTTGCCAAAAATTTTTTTTTTGCTTGTCGTCGACACTCCCTTTAAAGAAAAATTGGCGCGAAAATGAATGACTTGGTTTTTTGGCCATGTTCGATTTTAAAGTCTAAAATCTTTTTTTTCTTCTGCTCTGTTTTCTCTTAGAGAAAATTCCCTAAAAGAAAAAAAGCGAAATTTTTAATGAGAAAAAAAAATACAGAAACATAGGGTGCATTTTTTGCCGTTTTTTTATTAATAAAAAGTCTGCTCTTTTGGTGGTTAAAATAATTTGTTTCGTATCTCCTTTTTTTTTTATCACTGGTCGACAAATTTAAAAAAACGGCAAAACGACTTTCTCAAAAAAGTTTTATTCCGTTTGGGACCATCTTTAAACTTCATTATTTTTCTCAATATTAGAAATCTTTTTCTGAGCTTTTGAGCTTAACAATGCTATATTTTTCTTTTATAATAATAATCATCATAAAAAATACTACAAAACTATGTAACGCCAGGTTTTAAAACAGTTTAGGTGAGATTTAATTGTTAAAAAACGATTTTTATGTAGGTTCCAGGTGGGGAATATTAGCAAAATTTCAAAGTCTTTTTCTGAGATTTTGAGAAGTTCTTGTAAAAATATTCTTTTATATTATTAATTAGGAGATCAAGGGCAACAAAACTATGTATTATGGAGTTTTAATATTGGATATATATAAAAAATTAATATTAAAAATTTCACTTAGTCGGGTGAAAATTTGTACATTTTGCCAACAGCTTTTGGCGTTAAAAAAATACTTTTTGCCGCTTTCTAAATTTTATCGACCAGTGTTATAATAGAAATAAAAAAAAGTGATATCAACACTGTAGCAATCAAAAACAAATAAATGGAATTTGCAAATTGTGTGTTTTTTTATTATTTTTAATGAGAGTTATCTTTTCATAAATTTGAATTTGGAAAAAAATGAAGCTTTTATTGGTATAATTTATTATTCAGCACTCTTAATTTATTTTGTAATTTACAATTCTTTTACAATGCCAAAAAAACTTTGAGAGTGCCATAAACTTTTAAAATTTATTGCTATTATTATTATTTTTTCAAAATGTAAAACGCATAATTATTTGACGCAGACTCTAAACTTCCGCGGAACTATTTTTTTTATATAGTTTTTTTTAAAATTTTTAAATATACCTCTTTAATTTTTTAATCTCTAATAAATTTTTTCCTTGTACTCATAAGTGTTGACAGAAAAAATATGGCATTGAACGCATATTTTATTGTTGCCGAAATTTTGCTGTATTTATTTCATTTTTCTGTATTCATTTTATTGTTTGCCAAACGACAAACAACTTTTAAAGGACCTTTTTTTTCAATATTTAGAATTGTAATGATTGCTGATTTTTTGAATTATTTTTATGTTAGTTTAATTTTCTTCTTTTTTTTCTGAATATTTTACAAAATTTAATGATTATTTATTAAAAAAGTGAATTAGGCAATACATCACGACACGGTGACACTTCGCCAAAGGTCGATGTTTGGAGAAGTGTCTCCGAATGCCATTTTTTATTTGCTGCAAAATTTAAGCTTTTTTTTAAAAAACAAAAAAGCGAGGAAAATTTGTCATTAAAGGGAGCGTCCACGTTAGTTAAAATGGAATTTTTTACACCTAACATTTTTCTTAACACGAAATCGTCTTTCACCAATGATAGGGAATGCAAAAGTTTGTATTTTTATGTCAATCATTCACAACGCTTGCACAAACAAATGCATTCTTCATCTCACACACGCTATTTTAACTAACGTGGACGCTCCCTTTAAAAATAAAATGCCCGATTTAGTTGAATTATCTTTGACTTTACAGATGATTGGATATCAATATATTTCAATTATTCAAATATTTGTTCCATTTTATAAAACAAATTATTTTTTTGCAACAATTATGATTTCATTCTTTTCTTACATAATTGTAATAGTATTTTCTGGGCATTTATTTATGGCTTTTAATCGTTTTACATTTATTTGGTTTCCGTTACAGTATCATCAAATTTGGAGCAAAAAATGGCACACATTTTTGTTAATATTTTTATTACCATTTTTAAATATTTGTTGGAGACTTCATGAACCCGCCACATATTTGTATGTTACAGAAACGAATGCAAAAGTGGTATATTTATCTGAAAAAATTACATTTCTTCACTTTTTTATTTCTACCCTAATTTTTTTAACAACAACATTTTTGGCTGCAATTTTTAATGCTTTATCACTGATAAAATTTTGGTTATACAAAACTTCGGCATTATGTGTTAAAGAAAGGCATTTGTTGTGTAAGTTTTTTAAATTAATTCAAATTTATCCGAATTCACATAAAAAAGAATTTAATTTACCACGCCGATATTTGGCAAAATGTTTTTCAATGCCAAGTGGCAAAAAAATATGAAAAATTAATAAAAACTTTTTTTTTGCACGAAAGTTCGATTTTTTTAATTTTATGAATTTAAAAAACATATAATTTCCAAATAATTTTTAGTTGTTTCATTAATAACTTTTGTCTTTCAATTATTACGAACCGGATATGCCATTCAAGGATTGTTTTTCCCTAATAATGCCAATTTAACGGCATTTTTTATTCAAACTTTGCCAATTTTTACCGATGGTTTTGCATTATCTGGAAGTATTTCATTGCTAATTTTGAGGTAATTTTTAAATAAATTTTTCTTCTAAATACTTTTGTTATTTTAGCAAATCTACAAGAAAATTATATTTTTCATTTTATTTTGGTAAATGTTTCACATCTTTTTCTATTTTATCAAGGATTCAATCAAAGAATGTTACAAATCCTCAAAAGTTTCCAAACCTAAATATTACAGTACAAAATAATTTTCCATCGGTAGTTGTAATACCACGAATTCAAATCACATAAAATTATTTATTACCATTTTAAGTATGTATCTTAAATTTATTTTTTGTCAAAGATTACGTAATTTATAATTTTAAATAATAAATGTATTATAATTTTCAATTGGAAATTGTAAAAATAGAATAATATTTTTCTCAAATTTGTGATAAATTTTTTGAAATATTTGAATATTTTGTATATTTGAAAAAACGTGTTTTTCTATGAATCTTTTTTTTTGTGCTCATCTTTGAAAAAATAAAAGGGAAACATAAAACTACAAACAAAAATAGCACATATAATTTTTGCCCTTTCACAAAAAATCTTATCTTAAAAATTAAGAGGAGGGAAGCGGAGTGCAAATGAATGAATGAATGAAAAGCACACCTTTTTTTCATTTTAAGATTTTTAATTGCACCCTTTTTTTGTTGTTAACACAAAGATTTATATTTATACAGTATACTTTATTACCATAAATTTAAAATTAAAATTTTACAAAATTCTTGACAAAAATATATATCCTCAAATTAAAGGCTAACTTTGCATAAAGTTGCAGCTGGACCATCACAGGTATATGTTGCCATGCCGGAGGTGGTTGCAAAAACGCAATTATATGCGTCCGAAACAATTGGCTCTTCAGGGGCCCATGGAAGAAAATCTGTTGGTGTTCCATCAGACCATTGGAAAGTTTGTTCATTATCTTTTGAGAAAAGTCCAACCCATGGATAATATGCAGAATTTTGGGGATAATTGAAATCTGAAATTTAAGATTTTTTTAAATGTTTAAAAAGAATTCAGTAAATTTTATATTTACTCATGATAAATGTGAATTCATCTGCGCTATGAATGGAAGCTAAATGACCATTAATACTTTGGCATAAAGCTTCTGATGCATTCCATGATGTGGCATCTGGATCATAAGTATTGAAAACACCATAGCATGCATTAGTTGGGGCAAAATATGTGAAATTTCCGCTACATCCGGCTCCAGATCCAGTCGTGGTAGGAGAAGTTCTTCGGGTGGTTGTTCGGGTCATTGGTGGCATAGTTGTTGAGCCTCCAGCTGCTTTAGGAACGCCACAAACATATGATTTTTGAAGGAAACAACTATCAGTCTTCCATAGCCCAGTTTTAAGTTCAGCAGATGTGCATCGAATTCCAGAGATTTTACCAGGTTGATTTTTATCCCAATCAACAAAATCAAGCTTTGTGCCATCCATCCATGACAACTTTTTTGGTGTGTTAATATTGGAAAGTCCAATCCAGTAATCTTTTGCACCTTGGAAAATATTGACAGAATGACCTAAAACATTGTTTTGTTAAAATCGATTTTAGTACCTATTTGGTGCCATTGAAAATACACAAATTTTACTTTTATGCAAATTTTTATTTACAACCCTATTTATTTTTTTTGGTTATTAAAAAACTTTTCAAAAAGCCTTTGAAAATTTTGTGCCAAAAAGTGTATGTCAAATTTTCGAGAATGGCATCATAGATATTTTTTAATGACAACTTTTCAATGAAAAAAACTCCAAATATTTGTTTACCTGTAAGAAGGGCATTTGTGAAGCCGTCATGAATGGAAGCTAAATGTCCGCCCATTGAAATGCAATTTGCTTCAGCTTCAGGAAAATCGGTGGCATTTGCTTGAAAGTAGAAACAATTTTTTTGCCATTCATATCCTCCATTTGGACATGCACCAAAGGCAAGCGGAAGAACAATTAAAAGCAAAAAATTTAAAGAAAGCATATTCGCTGCCTTTTTTTTGTGCAAAGAATGAATCCAATTAAAGAAAAAGTTAAGGGATTTTAAAGAAAAAAGGAGCACAAAAAACCTTAAAATTATCATTGCTGATAACAAAAAAAGAAAAAGGACATGGATAAGAAAAAAACTTAAACTTTGTCATCATCATTGTTGTGGAAAAAAGCAATTAAAGAAAAAAAAAGTTTTTTTTGTTTAATTTTTTAAAGCAATTAAATGAAAGCCAATGATCAAGAAGAAGGTGAGGTGCGAAGGGAGGAAGATTCAGGTGGGGAAAAAAGAAGTTAAAATAACTTTGCAAAAAAATTTTTATTTATTGAAAAAAATATAAATAAAATATGCAAACAGGATTCATGAATTTTCTGCAATATAACAGAAAATTGAAATTAGTGTTTATGATTTAAAATAATATGCACAATCCCAAAAAATACATGTATATTGTTGAAAATGCCGTTCTACATTATATATAACGTTTGCAAAAAAGCATTTTTCAGAATGCCAAAGTTGAACCACATTTTTCTCAAAGGGCTTGTCCAGATATGACATCATATAGTGGTATGGTGGGAGGGGATCAACCACATATGACCCGTCTTTCATGTGCAGCAAAATATCAAAGGAAAACGTTTGACGGGGATGGGGCCAAAAATCCCGTTTTGTATGTCGTCATATCTGAGCAAGCCCAAATAAGATAGCCAAACTTTTAATAATACTTTTTTTAAGGTATTCCATATTTATAGAAAAAAATAAGCTTTTCGGTTTAAAGAAAAGTACTCACCCTCATTTTTTGGCACGAAGGAGAGAGAGAGAGAGAGCATTTCTTGTATTGTCTGTTTCAAGGAAGAATCTTTTTTTGGGTTCACATTTTTTCTTGGCATAAAATCTTTCTATTATTCCCATTTTTTGGCATCTCTGGTTCAGTTGTCTTTGAACGAAAAAGCGATTCGCCTTTTACTAACCGCTTCCGGGCAAATGAGCTTTTAAATGAGTTTTTAAATAATATAATTTTTGGAAGGCTTTTCTTTAAACCGAAAAGCTTATTTTCTATATATATGGATTACCTTAAAATGAGTATTGTTAAAAGTTTAGTATTTGAGAACAATCTGATTCAAATTTGGCATTCTAAAAAATGTTTTTTTGCAAATTTTTTCGCAAAAAATCCAAAACAAATTCAAACAAATTTATTTATTATTTTTGTGTCAAACATTTTTACATTTAATTTACCACAAAACTCTTTTATTTTTACAAAATAAAAAGTTATTCGATTTTTTATGCATGAACAAAAAAAATTTTATTTTTTATCGCTTTATATACATGCAGTGTTGGCGGTCAACCGAAATTTTTCGGTCATTGGTCGATCGGTCCGGTACTTTTTTCTCTGTTTCAATTGTTTCCTCTATTTTTCCCCAAAATATGTTCATTTTTTGTCGCAATTTCATCAACAGATACATAATTCGAGCGATTTTTATGAAAATTTATTGATAAATCAGTGAAAAATTTTCTGACCAGACCGAAAAATTTCGGTCTTCGGTCACGGTCGACCGGACCGAAAGTTTTCGGTCACCGGTCACGGTCGACCGAAAATCCTGACCGGACCGGACCGAATTGACCGAATGACCGGACCGAAGACCGAAAGACCGCCAATACTGTATACATGTATTTTTTGGGATTTGGCATATTATTTTAAAGCATAAACACTAATTTTCTTTTATATTGCAGAAAATTCATGAATCCTGTTTGCATTTTTTACCGAAACGCTTATTTAGTTCGTCTATTAAAATTCCTTTAATGAAACAGGTACTTTTTTGCAAAAAAAACAAAAATTTAAAGTTTGACCTTTTAAAAATGTCAACAAACTTAAATGTCAACAATCTCTCTCATCCTTTCCTTGTGTTCGATCTTCTGCCATCTTTTTAAAAACTACAAAATTTGTATTTTCAAATTGACTAACTTGTTTTATTTTTTTACAACATTGATTGTTTTTGTGTTTGATCAAATATAAAACAATTGAGTTTTGCAGTGTTTTTTTTTCCATCGCAAACACAATTGCTTTTATTTTAAATTCATTTTTTGTTTGTAAAATTGTATTTTTTTGCTATCAAAAAAAAGAAAATCAATAAAAATGAATAAAATTGCCATTTTGGCTGTGGCACTTGGATATTTAAGCTATTATAAAATGCCAAAAGAATGGGAAAAATTAAAGTTTGAAGTTGTTGAGTGAGTTTTAGGGGGGATGGAGCACATTTTATTGATTGATTTTAATTTTGATCTTTGTTCATTTTTTTAGGCTAAAAACTCCACCTGCCCATACTGGACCGCTGGCACAAAATGATGTCTTGGAAAATGCCGAAATTTTATACAACGATGATATGGCTGGACCTGAATCGATTGTAATTGAAGGAGGTATGATAAAAAAAAATTATAAATTTTTTTGTAACAGTAACTGATAACATTTTTTTAGATACAATTTATGTAAGTGCCATAAATGAACTTGTAAAAATTGTTAAAGGAAAAATTGTTAAAAAGATTTTTATTTCAACAACAAAAGATTGCTGTAAGTTTTTTTGTTATCTTTATGAGGTTTTGTCGATAAATATGCAAATTTTTTTATCAAAAAAAAATATTGATATGATTTTTTATCAGTGTTTGTGAGATCACCAAATGAAAAAAAGAAAAAAAAAGCTAAATTTTGCATGGATTGTATTTTAATTTTTAACTTTAATTAAACTTTAGTAAAAAATCCTGTATCACATTGTGGTCGGCCATTAGGAATTCGGCGGCTAAATAAAGATGTTTTCATTTTTGCTGATGGAGTTAAGGGATTATTAACTGTAAACTTTGAAACAGGTATGAAATTAATGTTTTCAAAAATATTTACCCTAAAATACTAAAATAATATTTTTAGAAGAAATTAAAACTTTAATTCATGCCGGAAAAAAATATGATGGTCGTTGGATTTCATTTGCTGATGACGTTGATGTAATTGATGAAGAGAATGTTGTCTTTACAGATGCCACATGGCTTTATGATGAATCAACAATTTCACCATCATTTTTTGGTGCTTTAGCAACGGGACGGTAAGTTCACCAGGCTACAGTAATCTCAGCAAGATTCTAATTAAAACACAACTTTTCTGTTCGAGAAAAGGTTTATACTTGAGATACAACTACAGTATCCTTCTACGGTATTCTAACAAAGATAATACTATTATTTTTCCATTTGAGACAAAAACACTTGTAATAATCTAACTATATTGAGATGTGACTACAGTATCCCAGATCATTTTTATATCGATCGATTTGGTGCAACATTTTTCCATTTGAGACACAAAATTTATGCTAATTTAACATGATTTTAATATGTGATGTGATTGCAGAAAACCCCCCCCCCCCCCCCACTAACGTTCCAAAAAAGTTTTTTCGCTTTTCCATCCGGGACAAAATTATATGCATTTTTTTCTTTCCTAACTGCGACACTACATATCTGGCAAAATGTTTTCAATGCCAAATGGTAAAAAAATGTATTTTTAGTTCCCAACAAAAAAAATACAAAAAAAACCTACAATTTTTTTTTCTATTTTTTGTTGTCACATGGCATTGAAAAACATTTTGCCAGATATCCGTCTCGAAAACTGATATGCAAATTATTAACACATTTTTAGAGTTTACAAATACAACATCAAATCTGATACCCTTACACTTTTAATGGATGATATGTATTTTGCAAATGGCATTCAAATTTTACCCGATAAACAATCCTTCATTGTTTCCGAAACTCTTACAGCTCGAATTCATCGACATTATTTTGATGGACCTAAAAAAGGTTTAACAGAAATTTTTATGGATAATCTTCCCGGAAATCCTGACAATCTTCGACTTTCATCCGATAAAAAAACCATTTGGATTGCATTTGCGATGCCAAGAATTGCAGGAAAATATCAAACTTTTGATCAAATGTTAAAATATCCAATGATTCGAAAAATTTTGCATAATTATATGCCTCATACAATTTTAACTTGGGCATTTCAATATTTTAATGATCCAAAAACTTCAAAAATTTATGGCTTAGCTGTTCAAGCAGATTTAGAAGGAAATATTCGACGATCTTTTCATTCCCCAAAAGGCACCGTAAATAATTTGTCACAGGTTTGTCAGAGGGATTACGGTAGATCTTGAAAATAAACAGATACTTTTTAGATGACAGATGATGGAAAATATTTGTATTTTTGTTCATATGCAAATTCATTCTTGGCACGAATTAAACTTTAAAAGTTTAAATTGTGAGAGTTACAGAATGCCTTAAAAAGTTGATCCAAAAGCCATGTTGGTTACTGTAGTTTTTAGAATAATATTTAATTTTTGGTTTCTTTTTTCACGTTTGTCTCAAATTCTTAATAATAAAATACGGTAGTTTTTGAAATTTTAATAAACTGTTTTTAAAATGAAGAAATTTACATTTTGTAAATTTACAAAACAAAGCCATTAGATTTATTTAAATATAAAATTTGTTTAATTAAGGATCACGGTAATATTGCATAATTTTTGTGGTAAAAAATCGATAATTCTGTTATTTTATGTTTTTTCACAAAAATGTTAGCATCTTTGAACTGTGTTTTTTTAAAACCAAAAAAATTTAATTAAGTTTTAAACTGCTATAAATCTAAACTTTGTTTGTTTTTCACCCATTTTTTTCTCACCGAGTTTGCTTGCTTTTCTTCAAAAGCTTCAAAAATTTTCGAAGATTTTTAACTTTTTAAATATTCATTCATTTTTCAGTTATATAATTAAAAATTTATTGAAAACCATTTTTAAAATATTTAAGTTTTGAGTAATTGTTGTTTTCTTCTTTTAAGACCATTTTTTTAAAAGATAGTCAATAAATAAATTCATCATCTTTTTTCTTTCCTTTCAAAGCTGTCTCTCTTTTTTTTTATGATGACATCTTCTTCCACATTATTTTTTGCACCCATTTTTTTTGATAACATTTTTTTATTGCTAATGTAAATATTCATACTTTTTCATTTCTTTACCGCCTTTTTATGACTTTGTCAAACTTTTACATACACGTTTTTTTTTTAAATTTGTTTAAGGATATAATATAAAACTCAAAAGTCCAAAAAATGCCATTCAAAAAGCAAGTGTCATTTACATATATAATTTCTTGAAAACATGAAACAAGTTTTTTTTCGCAGCAAAAAAAAGACATAAAACAAAACACAGAAAAAATTTTTAACATTTTTTTTCTTTGATTAAACTTTAAAAAACAAATTTCATAACTTTGTTAAGTTTACAGTTAAAAATGTTTTTACCAAAAACTTATCTTATCAAATCAAATCTTTTTTTTTAACTTTCGCATGGGAAAAAAAGTTGCAAAAAATATATATCTCTGTTTCGAAACTATTTTGTTTTTAAAATTTGAACACTGATTTGAATTTTTATCTTTTGTTGATTAACTGATTTGTTTTTTTTAATTTTTACAAAAAAAAACACAAAAAGTTTTGTTATTATTGCTTTTTTTTGCAAAGCCGACATTGTTTTGGATTTTGTTTTTTATACTTTGATATTTGGCAACTTTTCTTTGATCTTTATCATTTTTTTGAAATTGAATTAAAATTTCAAAAAGCTTTAAATTTTAAAAAAGGCTATTTTTATTTTATCTAAAAATTTAAGCCTATTACAATGATTAATGTTTCCTTCTTTGCTGTTTTTTGCTTTCCTTTTTTTATCAAGCCATAAAAAAAGAAAAATAACTATTAATACAAAACACATTTCTTTCATTCAATTTTTTCAATAACTCTCTTTTTTCTTTTTAAAAAAAATCATAAAAGTGCATCTCTTTTTTTATATTTTTCTTCTTCCACGACCATGGCACCGATCGCTTTCATCGGTATTTCGAAATAAGTTTTATTTTTTAATGGCCTCTTTTTTTTTTCTTTGCCTCACTTTTTTCTATTGTCCACTACTACCACCACCATCAACATCGCCGCTGCTGCTGCTACTACCACCTGCCTGCAGCCAATCCAATCGAGTAACAACAGCAGCAACAGCAAAAAGGCAACGAATAGAGTGTCCTCAATTTTTTTTTTGTTTTGTAATAATAATAGCTTTTTGAATACTTGCGAAAAAAGAAGAAATTCTTCAGCTATTAAAGAAAAAAGAAGAAGAAAAACACACCTATTTTTTTGCATATTTTTCTTTTCTTTCTCGATGTTTTTTGTTTTTTGATATTGCGTGTTTCTTCACCTTCTTTTTTAAGCTGCTGCAAAAAAACGAGAGTTTTCTCTCTCCTTTTTTTTTTTGTTGTCCCTATAAAATTTAAAAAAAGTTCAAGCAAGTGAAAAGTGAGAGGAAAGAGAAGAAGCACACGTACAACGACAACAACAACAACAGCAACAATAGCAGTAGCAGTAACATCGGACAATCAAAAGTAGAAGCAAGCGAGAGAGAGGGGAGAGAAAAAAAAATATCTGCCATGAACTGTGCGCCTTCCCCCCCCCCCCGTTACACCCCCCCCCCCCCCCCGTTACACTTTTTTCTCTTTTTTTACATTGATACATGCAAAAAAGAGGGGGGGTTACTGACTAGGCACACAGGCAGGAGAGAGAAAAAAGAAAATAAAGCGGAACGTTTGTCGTCGAAAAAAATTTTTGATTTCGAAATATTTAAAAAAAAGGGGTTGGTCTTTTCTTTCCCCTTTTCCTTTCTTCCCATTTTTGGCGTCGTTGGGTCTCGATCTTTCTTTTCATTTATTATCTTTCAAGTTTCTTAAAAAAGGTTGTGAGATTTACTTTTATTCTTGTTTTTTTTTCGATACGGGTGGATTCAAAACAAAATTTCTATCATGATGCCAAAAGGGTTCATGAAAAAGTTTGGCAAATATGTGTATAAACTTTTACCAAATTGTCTCAAATCTTCTTCTCAAGCAACTATCAGCTATGATGATGCGATTGATGCCATTGATTCCGTTGATTCCATTAATGCAATGGAAATGCCAAAAGCCTCTCCAAAATGGCATCGCAAAACTTCTTCCCAAACATCAACTATCCGATATAATGATGAAGATGATGATGCCATCGATGTCATTGATGTCATTGATGCCATTGATGCCATTGATGCCATTGATGCGATGCCAAATCCTCCATCACATGACCTTGAATTTACTGAAGCTGAAATGATTCAAGAAATGGATGAATGGGAAGCTCGAAAGATTGCTGCTAATGCCAAAGCTGTTGCCACGATTGCCAAAGATATTCTAAAAAAACCATGTCATTCTTTTGATCTCCTATCGATTCAGTCAATGGAAATTTATTCCTTCAAAAAACGGGACCTTTCTTTTGAACAATTGATCTCAAAATTTACTCGACATCCATTAGATAAATTGATTATAATGGTAAGCCTTCTTTTTGATAGCTATATTTTGTTGAAATATATCAGAGCTTTTTAAACAAAATTGCATTTATAACTTTAAAAATATAAATATAATTTTTTTTTCGGAAAAATTGAAAAACTTTTAAAAACTACCGTAACCCAAAAAATTTTCTTTTGGTATTTTTTCGAAAATGTTGAAATAATGGGAAAATTAAATATCGAAATTGAAAACTAAATTTAGAAAATTGTCAAAAACTAAATTAAAATTTTCTGAAAAAATTAAAAACTTTAAAAACTACAGTAACCCTAAAAATTTGTTTTGACTTTATTTTTAAAAATTTTGAAACAGCTTTGGCAAATATGTGTATAAAAGTGCCACAAAGAGAAACTAAGTTAAACATTTTTTGATAAAATATTAAAAACTTTTAAAAACTACAGTAGATCCCTACAGTAATCCTAAACTATTTGTTCAGTCTTGTAAAAGCCTTCTGATAAATGATTTCTTCTTATTTTTATTGACATCCTTCTATATTTTTATAGAAAAGTTTCAATGCCGCTGATGCCAAAGATCTCATTGGTCTTTCCTTTGACAATGCAAATGCCATTATGATCCTTTATGCCGATCATCCTTTGATCAACTACATTGCAAGTGCCCTTCTCAATGTCGCAAAAGAAGTTGAATTTCGATGGCTTAATTTACGGGAAATTGAAATTATCAAATCTTATTAAAGATAATCTTCTTGTTGTGCCTTTTAAAAAATGTTCTCATTTTTGGTATCTTTTGATGTGCTGGATCACACCTTTGTGTTGTTTTTGTGATAATTATTAGTATTATTATTATTCTAGTCTAATTTTAGTTATTTAATAATAACAATAATAATAAATACATTTTGTTGATGTTAAAAGCTTTTTCATTTTTAGCACTTTTTGTAACGGAAACAAACAATGGTTGTTTATCGCAAATATTTTTATTGCATCATTTTTTTGTAAGAAAAAAGATCATTTATGATAGATCAAATATTGTTACACTTGTACTTTAAAAAAATGAACTAAAAAACTTTGTTTTTATATAGTGCTACAATAAAAATTTAAATCCCTTCAAAATTTTTATAATAGAAACCGACAACATTCGATTTCTTGTTGACCCCGAAAAAATGCCAAAAATGTCAAGAACCACAGTATTTTCTGTACTTTCGCCAAAAGATCAAATCAATTTTTTCTATGCCCTTGTCTACGGACACATATTTCAAAACTCTATTTACAAAATTTCATCAGACTTTATAATGCGGAATTAAAAGTACATACATTACTCAAATACAAGTAAATCTTGTCATATCTTAAAGTTTAATTATTCACATTGACCAAAGCGTAATAATTAAAAGATGCATTTCTTAAACTATAAAGCATTTAGAATTTTTATTATGATAGTTTTTTTATTTAAAAAATGGAAATTTAGCTGTAATTATTTCAAATACTAGTGGATACCGTGCTTTTGTACAATTTTTTGGGCATGTTTTAATTGCATTTAATCGTTTTACAATATTTTGGTTTCCAACTACGCATAATAAGGTTCCTGTATTTTAATTGTACTTTTATAAATTTTATTTGTTTAATTAATTTTTAGATTTGGTCAACACCATGGTACACTTTTACAGTAATTGTTTTGCCATTAATTGCTTTGAGTCATCGACTTTTTGAATTTATTAATTAATTATATATGGGTCAAAAATAGTTATCTTTTTTTGAATCTATTAATTACAGTATCCCTGGTTTTAGCGCATCAACAAGAAAAGCGTATTTAAAATTTATTCTTAAAAGTGGAAATACTAACAAATTTATACTTGATGATTGTACAAATATTCAACAATATCCGATTATATTTAACACTAATCAAATTGTATAAATACATATTTGTATTTTTTAATTTCACTATAACAAGAATTTTAATAAATTTTAGCGAAAGCTTGAAAAATCGCTTGAAATATTTAAGTTTATAAAATTTATTGTATGAATTTTGAGGATCAGAATTTTGGGGATTTTTAAATATTTAAAAATAATTCAAAAAAATAACTAAAACCCCTCCCCCTAACACAAAAAACCAGAAAATCTGCAAAATTCTCGTCCCCGAAATTTCCATCTCTAAAATTCCTCTCCCCAAAAAAGTTGCGCCTCACAATTTTTCTTTAACATTGTCAGCAATGTTAAAGAAAAATTGAAATTAGATCTTTTTAGATCAAAGAATAAATAATCAATTAAAAACCTGTTCATCAAAAATATGTTCAAAAATGTAATGTGATAATTGATAACAATGAAACACTTTTGAATCAATCATTTGTTACATTCATAGTAAATAATCAAAAAAATATAAAAATAAAACTTTGTACAAAAGTATTTTCATTTTTGTTGTTGATTTTTTTCATTCATTCATTTTATTAATAATCATTTGATTGAATAATGGCGTAAGTTTTTTCTAAAACAACTTTTTTTTTAAAATTTAGTGAAACATTTTTCAGATGGTATCATGTAATTGGTGTTGGAATTTTCGCTATTGTTATTTTTCAAAATTCTTCGAAATACGAAACAAAATTCTTTGAGTAAATTTTTTTTTAAATTTAATAAAAAAAAAAAATTTTACACTTTTTTAAGTATGCCTGAAAAGCCACCCCTTACCGGGGCATTAGCTCCAAACACAAAATTACAGAATGCAAAAATTTTATTTAAATCTGAAATTCATGGCCCTGAATCATTTGTGTGGTACAATGGTATCATTTTTAAATAAATTAGGTTGTTTTGTAAATAATATTTTTAGGTGCATTGTATTCAACCTTTGAAAATGGTTTCATTAAAATTATCAATGATAAAATTGTTAAAAAGATTAAAGTTGGAAAAATTGGATGCTGTAAGTTTATTTTATGAAAGCCAAAAACATTATGCAAATTTTGAGCAATTTAATTTTTTTAGCCTCATTACCAGAATGCGGACGACCCCTTGGAATTCGGCATTTTAAAAATGAAAGATTTATTGTTGCTGATTGCTATAAAGGAATTTTAGAAGTTGATTTTGAAACAGGTAAAATTTAAAATTTTGCAAATTTTTATAAAATTAAAAATTTCTTTGCAGGAAAAATTACAACACTCTTACCAGGGGGTACTGTAATCGATGGAATAAAATTAAATTTTGCAGATGATTTGGATTTTATTGATGAAAATACAATAATTTTTAGTGATGCTTCAACAACATGGGATTTAACAAAATTCTCAAATTCAATGTTGGAATTAAAGGGAGATGGAAGGTAAAAAAAAGAGAGGATTACTGTAATTTTGGTATAAGATTACTGTAGTTTTTGAAAAAATTTTAAAATTGTTATCATTAAAATGTGATTACTGTATATTTTTAAAATCGAAGATTACTGTAATTACCAAAATTCTAAAACTGAACTGTAATTGAGTAATTTTGTGTTACTGTAGTTTTAAAATAATTCAAAATTACTGTAGTCGAAATTTTCGATTCTGAAATCCATTAATTTTCAGAGTTTTAAAATTTAATTTAAAAACCAAAGAAATTACCACACTTTTAACGAATCTACAATTTGCAAATGGTATTCAAATTCATTCTGATAAGCAATCAGTGTTAATCGCCGAAACTGGAGCAGCTCGAATTTCTCGATATTATTTTGATGGACCAAAAAAAGGCAGTCATGAATATTTTGTTTCCAATCTTCCCGGATTACCTGATAATATTCGAGTCACGGATAACGGCACTTTTTACATTGCTTTTGCTGCCCCAAGAATTCTCAATCATTGGAGTCTTGTTGATTTCTTAGCTCCATATCCTTTCATCCGAAAACTAATTCTTCAATTAACTCCGGAATCTTTGGGATTTACATTTTTCCGTGCAACAATGGCAAACTACGGCATTTTTGTTGAAGTTGATAAAAATGGAAAAATTATTAAAAGTTGGCATGATCCAACTGGATTCACAAAAATGATTTCACAGGTCATTGATGCCGATGATGCAATCTATGTTGGAAGTTATGCCCATGAACATTTAGCTAAAATTTATAAAACTCATTCATAGATTATTTTTTTCGGGCTAAAAATGATGTTTGAATTTTAATAAAATGCCATAAAAAAGTTAATGTTTTAACTTTTAAAAAGATGTTTAGTTTTTAAATTTATTTTATTATAAAATTTTGTTTATTTTAATAATAAAAATATACACACGTTTACGTTTTATAGTTCAAATATGGCCGATGTCTACATTTTAGCAGGATGTCATAAAACGCCACAAAATCTTATACCTTATATATGATTAAAATTTTTTTATCATATCAAATAGATCCATTAATATCAGTGCCCAAAAAAAATTAATTAATAAAAGATATCTTGATTTTGGCCTAATGTGATAGAACGTCAGGCAGATGCTTAATAACCAATAATCTTACCGTAACCCCCCCACCCCCCCCCCCCCCAAATATCAACAAACAAAACTAAAACTAATTAATCAGAAAGATGAAAATTTTCTGCAATTTTAATTATTGATTTTTTGTTACTTTTATTGATCACAAAATATTTGATTTTAAACTCTTTCATTTTTGTTGTAGATATTGATTGAAAATTTAAAGTTTAATTTTTTTAAATTTTTAAAATAATTTTTGCAATATTAGGAATATAAAAAAATTTGTTTCATTTTTTTGTTAAAGGGAGCGTCCGGGATAGACAAATTTTTTTTTTCAATTTACACAGGTACGCTCACCACGAAAATAAATCAAAATTTTAAAATAGTGAATATTACTGAATTTAGACAATTTTTTCTGTCTTTACGATTAAAATTAACCCTAAAACATGTGCCCACAAAAAGAAACAATCCAGGAATATACGTAATTTAAAAATTTTATAGATTACTCAAACATTTTTCCCAACCGTTATATATTCTCAAAAAATGTTTATTTAGATCATTTTTTTTAAAAACAGTTGGTACTAGGGTTAATTTTAATCGTAAAGACAGAAAAAATAGTCTAAATTCAGTAATATTCACTATTTTAAAATTTTGATTTATTTTCGTGGTGAGCGTACCTGTGTAAATTGAAAAAAAAAATTTGTCTATCCCGGACGCTCCCTTTAATTTAAAAAACTGTTACAACATGACCTAAACAAATTTGAATAACAAATCACAATCTTTTCAGAATATTTTTTAAATAAATTTTATGCAAATTCCAAAATTTGTGCCAACATCGTCATCAAGGCCGTATACAGAATCAAATTTCGGAAGGGGCACACCTTCGATCTTTTGCCGCCGCGAACACGAAGCGGCAAAAGATCAAAAGAAATTCCTCAGTTTCGGGGGGCATAGATCCCGAATCCTCCTCCCCCCTAAATACGGCCTTGATCATCGTCACAAGTGCCACCTTTACAAAAAAAATTTGACCTATTTATTTTTTTGTGACAAAGGCAAAAATAATATTGGTTTTTTTCGTCCATATAAATTATTTGATACCTTCTTCTTCTTTCCATCTCATTTTTGTAATTTTTATTTTTATTTTTATTTTAATAGAAATATGGAATTTATTGGAAAATTTTATTGTGGATCTGAAAGAACAAAACTAAATGTAATATATGAATCAAAAACTCATCCGGGAATGGCATATTTATATGAAATGTTTCGAATAAATGCCAAAAATAAAGCATATTTTCGATGCTCTGGCTGTCAAAAACAATATCATATTGATAAAAAAATGGGAAATAAAACTTTTGCACCTGAAAATTTACCAGGTTTTATTAATTTTGAAGAAAAAATTGTTAAATTTTATCAAAATCCTGATTTAAAAAGACATGAAAAATGTTGGAAAAAGAATTTGTTTACTGTAAAAGGGGCAACAAAATTTCGAGATGGCCAAAATAAATATTTTGAGGTGAAAAATGATGGCAAAATTTTGGTTGAAAATCAGAATTCTAAAAAACTGTTGAAAAATATTGATAAAAATGATAGTGTAAAATCAGTTGAAAATCATTGCTTTCAAAATTCCTTATCACTAGTTAAAGATAAAAATTTACAAGTAAGTTAAAATTTTTAGAACTGATAAAAAAATTACTAAAATTTTTTAATCTTTTTTTAGAAATCATCTCCGGAAACGGCAACAATAAATCAACAAAATTTTATACAAATTCCACAATTTGTGCCAACATCATCTTCTCAAATGCCACAATTTTATCATCAACAACAACAAGAAAATTGCATTCAAACAAATGAATTTAATATTTTATTACCAGATTTTCTTCATCAAGAATGTTATTATTTTCCAGATGAAAATTATTAAATCCTCACAATTTTAGTTTATTTTTTTAATTTTTCTACTTTTTTTGCTACCGTATTCCCAGATAAAATTGTAACATTATTCAATGCCCCTTTTTTTCTTTCATTTCTTTTTTATATCCTATTTATATTTGTTGCTGATTGAATTTGCATACATAAAAAATTCACATTATTTTTTTAAAGGTCAAATTAGTTTTACAGCTGCTGCTCCCTAAAATCTTAATACAACTAATAATAATCAATAGAATATAAATATGTTTTATGGGTTATAAAAGTTTTCGTATGACCTTTTTTATTTTTCCATTTTTTTCATCAAAATATTTCTCCGGAAACAGTAAAACGCGGGTAGCGGGTTGTAAAACGCGGGTGCGGGTGGTAAAACGCGGGTACGCGGGTTGTAAAACGCGGGTAAGGTCGCGGGTTGCATGGATAAAAAGGAATTTTGCATTAAATGATTTCCACTCATAGGGGTTATGCATAATCGAGTTCTGACTTATAGGGGTTTTGCATTAACGAATTTCTACTTATCGAGGTTATGCATAGATGGAATATGACTTATAAGGGTTATTCATAGATGGAATCTGACTTATAGGGGTTTTGCATTAAAGGATTTCTACTTATAGGGGTTTTCATAAACGGGTTCTGAGATATAGGGGTTTTGCATTAAAGAGTTCTGAGATATAGGGGTTGTTCGTAGATGGAATATGACTTATTGGTGTTATGCATATACGGGTTCTTACTTATAGGGATTAAGCCATTAAAATTTTTATGATGTGAAAAGCTTAAATGAAACATTTTTTAACCAAACATAATTGAAAAAGTGGAAATTACTGTACAAAACGCCATTTCCATGCTACCCGCGACATCACCCGCGTTTTACTACCCGCGACCCGCGTTTTACAACCCGCGCCCGCGTTTTACAACCCGCTACCCGCGTTTTACTGGAACCCATATTTCTCCGTTATTTATATCCTGTTTACGGTTGTTTTACGGAGCTCCAAAAATCCCTTTTTCATAAACAGGGTTCCTAACCTAACTCTTCAAAGAAGTGTGATAAAAATCTATTATAGTTCAATGCCGCTCATTTAAAGAAAAGGTTTTACATTTTAAATAGCTTTATTACTACACTTGCCACCAGGCTTCAAAATAAACAAAACCCTTGCATCATTTGATTACAAACAATATTATCACAAACAGAGTTTTACAAAAAGATACGGTAACCCAAATAAATTATTGTTCAAGAGAAAAATACAAAACTTCTTTCTTTCCTTGCAACTTTCGAAATTGTTTTGGCCCAATAACTTTGAGAACTTCCGCAAGTTTATTAACAAGAACATTCTTTTCAACTTTTGTAAATTGTGGACGAATAAGATTGAGAAGTTCTTTAGTTGTATGGGGACGACGCATAAGAAGTCGACGAATTTGATCTTCAAGCATATTCTTTTGTTCACGTTCTGCAACAGTTGAAGCACCGGATGTTGCCAAAGGTGCAGCAGGGGCAGATGACTGAAAACATTTAAATGGTTAAATTAAAGATGTACATTTACTATATATTGTATGGGATACTGTAGCGGTAACAAAAAATAACTAAAATTTGAAGCAAGCAAAATTGTTAAAAAAGCTCTACAGTATCCCACAATATCTGTATTTTAATATTTACAAACCTGTGAAGAACTTTTTTCAGTTTTAACTTTTTTTGGTTGTGATGAACCTTCACCAGAATCCCCAGCAGCACGTTTACGATCATCTTGACGCTTCTAAAAAAATTAACTTGTTTTTTCTATAAAACTGTATAAAAACATACAGCTTGTAAAAGTAATGGAGAGTTTATATCTGTTGCATCAGGATCTTCATCATCTGAATCATCGCTCTCACGTTTATTTCCACCATCTTCATCTTGTTCTTTAAGCTTATTTGCTGAAAAAAAACATAAGCTTTTGTTTAAAAATTCTAAGAAAAACCAAAATCAATAAAGCATTGAAGGAGAAGAAAAGAGTGGTAGCAAAAAAAGAAGATATTTTGTTGCCATAAAAAGAACACGAAAAAAATGTGGGTGGACTAGTATTAAATTTGCGCAAACATAAAAAAACAGTTTAACAAAATCTTTTCTTTTCGCCGTCTTCTACTCCTGCTACTACTTCTATGCCTAAAAAAACATAGCAGCACTTCGCTTTTTAAAAAACATTTTAATTTTTAAAAATGTGTGTTCGTTTTTTTTTGTTTGCTTACAAACAAAAATAAAACCGACAAACATGCATTTGCTTCTATATTTACTACAGCAAACCACTATAGCTGCAGTGGGCCACTACAAATCTCAAGGAAAAAAAATAATATTTAACTTTTTGGAATAAAAAGGGCAGCTTTTGAAATTCATTTGTTTTAGACTTTTGTCTCTGTTAAAAACAGGCGGCAAGGAAGTTTTAATTATTTTTTTACTTCCTTGTATTCTATTTTTTCTTTCTTTTTTTCTTTAAATTAATTAATACCCAGGTGATTATTCACTTATCTTTAAACATAAAAAGAATGCATACCTATTTCTTTTCCTTCTTCTGTAATTCCTTCTTCATCTTCTTCTTCTGATTCATCAGATTCACGCCCATCAATCATATTCTTTAACCCTTGTTCATCACCAACTGCAACAAGTGCTTCATCAACTTTTTCTTCAGCTGTTTTAGTTTCACGACTAAAAAAAGAAACAAAATTAATACATTTTGTCAAAGTTTTTAATCAAAATTCCATCTTTCTTTTTTTCGAAATATCTTGGTTTGCATTTGCGGTTACTTTAAACTAAACAATTTATAACATTTTTACTAATTTTTCCATTAAATTGCTAATTTTTCTTTCGACATTAGCCACAATGAACCCTTTGATCTTTGATGTATTTCTACAGATGTTTCTCAAAATGCAAAATAGGCATCCCTTTTTTGCAACAATCAAACCAAATGCATTTAATCTGAATTCAAAGCTTTTTAAGAGTATTTTCCGACAAATAAGAAAAAAAGGAAATTCCCTTTGCCCTTTTCTTTTTTCTCTGTCTCTGACATTCACATAGTTCTATTTCATCGAATGTATGTATGTGTCTGAGAAAAAAAAAAGAGAGAGAGGGGTAGATAGATGTCGTTGTCTCCACCTCACCTCCGTCTATTGGTAGCTCTTTGGAGTCTCCCTTTTTTACATGCTCATTTTTTTTCTTTTTTTCTCATTTGATAAATACATCATTTTTATGTCTGGTCTCTATTTTCTATCTTATGAGAAACAAAAAACTTATTCGTAAATTTGTTTAATCTTTTTTTGTGATCAAGGCATCGTGTTTGCTATATTTTGGTTACTTACGTCTTATCACTCTTCTATTTTTGGGAGGTGTTCTAACTTAAAGAACATTCAAATTTGAAAATCAAAAACCAAAAAATATTTTTCTACCTTTTTACATTTTACACGAATTATTGTTATTATATTTTTCTCATTTAAATTTGTTTGTTTATTTTATCTCCTTTTTTCTAGACTTTTCTACTTCAACAAAAATTATGACAAATCTGAAATCTGTCAGTAAAAATGCTGCAAAAGTTAGCAAAAATGTAAGAAATTTATGGGTTGTTCGACATGGTGAAAGAGCAGATAAAATTAATCCAGATTGGCATAAAACTGCGCCAAGAGGAGCATGGGATGATCCTCCAATTACGTAAGTTTTCAATTCAAATTATTATTCTTCAAAAAACTTGTTTAAACAAGATTTTTTTTCCAGTGATAAAGGTATTGAACAAGCAAAAGAAGTTGGAAAAAGACTTAAAGATGAAAAAATTGATTATATTTTTTGTTCACCATTTATTCGATGTCTACAAACTGCAACAGCTATTGTCAGCGAGCTAAATACAAATGCAAAACTTAAGCTTTTTGTTGAACCTGGATTTTGTGAAACTTTATGCGTTACACAATTTCCACCTGGTTGTTTAACAGCTAAAGAACTTTTGTGAGTTTTTTTTATTTCTCTTTCTTTTTTTTCCCCCACATTTTTATTCAGACTAAAGAGTTTGTGACGCAAAGCAAAATAAAAAGTCTCAAAAACGCATGTGTTCATTTAAAATGTGTGATTTTTCTTTGAAAAAGATAATGAATTAGATAAGAAGAAAAAAAGAAACAAAAAAAGTTTTCAAACAAAAAAGAAAATCAAAAGTACAAAAAACAGCCGTATATTTGGTCTTTAAAAGTGATAAATAAAAACACTAAGAGTCACACGTGGGTTCCTTTAACGTCAAACCATCATTTAACCCACGACTTAACTTCCAAATCTAATACAGATTTTTAATACCAACAAAAAAACTGGATAATAAAAAACATTTTTTAAGCTGTAATTATCTAATTTTCTTTACCTACCTACTCTTTTTTTGAATAAAACAAACTATATCTTATGCGTTGCTTCTGTGAATTGACATTTACTAAGAAACAGTAAATAGTAATAAGAGCATACTAAAAAGTTTAAATTTTCGTAGAAACAACGTCCCTAAAATTAATCATACATCATTTTATAGTAACAACTTTGACCTCATTGATTCAGAATATGAACACTTTTTAAAAGAATTCCTTCCGGAAGATGACGAATATGTTTGTGAATTACGTATCAAAAAAACTATTGAATCAATTTTAGAAAAATATTCTGGTATTAAATCCCATCGTTATTTCCGGTTTATTAATCCCATAACCTTTTAGGAAATATTATGATTATTTCTCATGGCTCTCCCATTGCTGCAATTCATTCTGTAATTGGACGAAAATATCGTTATGTTGGGTATTGTGCAATATCAAATTTTGTTGTAACTCCAACATCAGAATCATCTCCAACAAATCGTGAAAATAAAAATGGACATAATGATATTCATTCAAAATATAATTTTAAATGCTCTTTAGCTGGAGATGTTTCACATTTATCTGATCGAAGCAATTTACATACGCGTGAACTTCTCTAATTCAACTTTTTTTTACGGGATAATAGATTCAAGCGAAACTAACTCATTTTAAAACATGATCATTTTATATGCTCAAATAATTAATTTTTTATTGCTTTAAAAGCAATTATGCCTACTTTTACGATATTCGTAACTATATAATAAAATACTATAAAAAATTTCAAAAATTTTTTTAAAAACTTACTCGCTTTCTGAACCAGAATCAGACATATAATCAAATTCTCTTCCTTCATCATCTCCATCATCCGATTCATATGCCGCAACTTCATCACCATTTTCAACCCGAACCTTTTTATCTTTCTTTTGATTCTTTTTTTGGTTATTTGTTCGTTGTTTCTGCTTCTTTTTTTCTTCATCTGCATCTTCTTCATCTTCATTGTCATCATCTTCATCACTACTAATAACATCTTTATCTTTAATAATCTATAAAAAATTGTATGAATGAAACCAAAAGTTTTACAGTAATCCTTACCAAATTTGTCCTAACAGTTTTTCCACCATCTTCTTCACTATCTTTCATCTGTTGTTGAATTTGAGCTTTTAAAGCGAATTGATTCATTACACGATTACGTTGTTGAAATTGTTCTTCGGCTTGTTCAATATCTAATACTTTATGTTGAACTTGTGGCAAAAATTGATACCATTCACTAACTTTATGAGCAAGAAATTTGTTACCTTGCTGAAATTGTTTTTATATTACAGTAATCCCCTGAACTAAACCACTTAAACCTTACCTTAACAAATATCCAATAATCTGCATGTTCACCTGTTCGTTCAACAATAGATTTATATTTTCGTGTTTTTGTTTCACTTTCTTTAATATCCAATAACCATGGCTGTTTATCAATTTGATATGAACGCGCTAAACGACCATATTTCTTTCGTCTTGCTTCTTCTCTCGCAGCTTAAAAATAACTTCATATAAGTCGGTGTCAAATAAAATACTCTAACTTACCGGCTCCATATTCTGATCCAGCACCATAATCTTGTACAATTGCATCATTAAGAACTTCTCTACGATTATCTTCACGTCTTAAATGCACTTCTTTGTTAGGCCATTGATTAATATCAACATGAAGGTTTGTATTGAAACGGGTAATAGAATATCGCTTCAAGGGATCACGTTTTGGAACATTTATAATAAATTCTTGCTTCTTTTGGGCTGCCATATTGCTAGATTACAATGAATGTCAATTAATGAGAAAATAAAAGCAAAAAAACAAAGTTTTACAAAAAAAAGTCATCAAATGGCAATCAACCATTAAAAGAATAATTTACAACAACATAAAAATCCTATTTATTAACCAAATACAAACTCAACAAATCTATTCTTAAAAACATTCTTAAAAGAAACTACTCTTCTTTTTTCTATTTTGCAATTCATATTTAAGAACTTTTGTTTTAATAATATTTGCAATTTCACGAGCACGACGATTTTGTCCATAATAATCATGAAATTGTCCATCTGGATCAATTAAATACATAATAACTGTATGATCAACAATATAATCATCTGCAGCAGTTTTAGGTCCTTGACTATGATAAACTCGAAAAGTTTTTGCAACTTTATCCACCTGTTCTTTACTTCCAGTAAATCCACGAATAAGAGGAGAGAATTCTTTACAATATTCTCGAACTCGATCAACAGTATCTCGGGCAGGATCAACAGAAATAAAAACAGGAACAACAGGAATTTTATCATCAGATTCATTCAAAATTTCTACAACACTAACCATCTTCTCAATCTCATCAGGACAAATATCCGGACAATTTGTAAAACCAAAATACATTAGCAACCAATTTCCACGAAGTTCTTTTGATCCTTCTAATTTTCCATTCGTATTCATCAACTCCCATTCACCACCAATTCGGGCTTTTCCAGCCATAACTTTTTGTTGTTTTTCCATTTCTGCATCTCTCTGAAATTCAATAATAACATTTAAAACAAGAAAAATGGAGTAAAAGCTTACAGATTTCTTCATATAAAATAGCCATGAAAGTCCAGTTCCACCAATAGCAAGAGTAATAAGCGCTGACTTCCATGTAAAAATGTGAGAACGTTCATGTGCAGCTTTCTAAAAAGTATGTATAAATGTCCACTATTATGTATCCCCATATAATTCAAAGCTTTAAAACTAAGCATCATACATATATATGGAAGCAAAACCAACCTCTCTTTCTCGACTAAAACTCATAAATTTTGGATCAACATTTGCTGGTTCATCTTCAAGCTTTCCAGATTTAAGAGTTTTTTCAAGCTTTTCATTAATATCACTTAAATCAATCTTTATTTCATCATCTTTTGGGGGCTTTTTTGCATCAGATAAATATCTCAATGAAGTAAGAGTTGGTTGATGTCGTAGCACTAAACTTCTTGCAAATCGTAGACTCAGCATTGGAAGGTTAAAGAAGATAAAGCTATAACAACAAGGTATAAAGTAAACAGTGATAATAAGAATAAAATGTAAAATAGAATAGAATTTAACAAATGTTCAACAATTTGTTTAAATTTAGTTTATTTGTTATCGATAGAAAAAAAATGAGTTCGACTTTCAACACGAAGAAAAAGCTTTGATTGAGGCTTTTTTAAAAGTTGGCAATGTGTTGCTTCAATGACAAACAAAATTTGTAACTCGAACAAAAACAAAAAAAAGAATGACGGAGTAACAACGAAAAACACTATTTTTCAGTGATCCGTTATTTTTATGTCTGATTTTGTCATTTTTCCGCCTTCATTGATAGTGATAGTTCAGCTGAATAAATGCAAAACCTATTGAATTTTAAATAAAATTTTGCAATTATTAAATACAGTACCTGACTAATAAGGAAGTCGGAAAAATGACTAATTTTTACAAAAAAGGTGATAAAACATGGAAAAATACTGAATCTATCAATAATGGTTTTCCGTGTTATGACTTAAAAGAATTCTTTTTTTGCTGATGTTGTTGCGGCTCCAGTGCCGGAACCAAAGCAAAAATGCCGCTATTCAAAACCTTGGAACAGGTTTCGAAGCCCGAGCTGAAACCCGATAAAAAAATGTCCGGCATAACAGTGGTTATTTTTAATGTAAAAATATTACTTTGTACTCCAAAAACCGATGAAATTTACCCCTAATAAATTTTTTTAATGGTGAGTAATACAGTAAGATCTTAAGGGATGTCCTTTTATGAATTTGATAATATACAAATAAATTTAAAACCATTTATTAATTAAATAATTAAACAAATTTATATACATTTATTTACAAAATTTGTCAAAAAAATATGATTGCATATTATTTTAACAAGATCCACAGGTGCAACTATTTTTTCCATTACACCATGTACTTTTATCTTCTCCGGCAGAAGGGCAACATTTGCCACCTTTTTTTGTGCGATATTTACAATAGCTATTACAATCTGTAACTTTTCCAAGGGATTTTGTCCACCAAATTGAACGCCAAAGTCCACGTTCAATTGGGCCATCAAAATTGTAACCAAAGAGGCATGAACGACCTGGAAAAAAAATTATACAGTATTAGGTTTCAACAAGGAAAAAAGTGTGTCCCAAAAATAATTAATTAATTTTTTTCAGAAATACCGTAGTAATCTGACAAGAAAACAGTCAGATATATTCGATATGGTACAAAAATATTTTACCATACTTTATTGGTACCGGAACGAATTTTGAACGTTTTTTATTCTGTCATTTTTATACAGTAGCACACGATATCGCTTGCTACTTGTGCTAAAAAAAACTCCTTATTGTAGCTTCGTGAATTTTCAAAATGCTTAATTTTTTATTTTTTTTTTTATTTTTTTTTTTTTCTAAGAAATTTCTAAAAACAGAAAAATTCGTTATTTTTAAATCCAAAACACGAAAAATAAGTAGTTTTTCAGCAAAAGTAGTAAGCGATATCGTGCTACTTATCTATATTAAAAATGCCAAAAAGCATAAGAACTAAAAAATCTACAAAGTACATTTGAATATCATTACTGAAGTACGGTAAAATATTTTTTGAGCTAAAATCCGGAATCATATTTCTCTGAACATTTTTTTGTAAGTTATTATTTTTACGATAATCACTTTGTCAGATAATCAAACATACCAGGTGTTAGATCAACGATATCACCATTTTTACATTTTTGTGCAGAAACACAGCTTATAACTGCTGCGAATCCCGGAACTTTGACCGAAAAAACTTTGACCGAAAGAACTTTGACCGAAAGAACGATGACCGAAAGAACTTTGGCCGACAGGGAATTTTGACCGACAGGGAACTATGACCGAAAGCACTTTGACCGAAACTGAACTTCGGCCGAAAGCACTTTGGCCGACAGAGAACTTCGGCCGAAAGAATTTTGGCCGACAGAGAACTTCGGCCGAAAGCACTTTGACCGACAGAGTTATTCTGACCGACAAAAGAATTCCCACTTTACTGTCTTTAGCTAAAAAGAGTGAACTTTATACATGCTTTTTGGCAAAGTTAACCCTTTTTATTTCCGCTCTTCGCCACGTGGAGGCAACAGTAATAGAAGAGCTTTTTTTTGTTTTCTCATTTAAAAAGGTGATTATGTGACTTTTGAACTAACCGAAAAAAAATTAAAAATCAGAAAAATGTTTTTGTGATAATATGACTCGAACCGAAAAAGGGATAAATAATGAATCCGAAAAATGTTTTTGAATTAATGAGTCAAAACCGAAAAGAATAAATAAAAAAATCCGAAAAAATATTATTATTAGGTTTTTAACCTCTGATCAAGATCGATGCCATCGTTTGTAAAAATCGAATTATATCATTAGCATCAAACATTTTAAGAGCGGTTTGTTTGCGTTGTTCAAGTAAGTTTCATGAGTATTTCGCCATTGTGCATGAATGACCAAAAGCTGATATGTAAATTTTGGAGTTACTTTAAAAGTTGCATCTATAAACCAATTAGCAGAATTTTCTAAAAGCTCAAGCAGCGTATCACACGAAAAACAAATAAAACGATTTTCCCCATCCGCAGCACCTGAATCGTAAACAATAAAGTCAGATTCACGATCTCTACCCCCATTTTGATCTCGCATGGTATTAAATTTATATTCATCTGGAATTTCAAGAGAACCTAAACTTGCGGGGTCTGCAGGATGACCATTAGCTTGAAATTTTTTTTGTTTTGTCGGTCAGAATAACTTTGTCGGTCAAAGTGCTTTCGGCCGAAATTCTCTGTCGGTCAAAGTGCTTTCGGCCAAAGTTCAGTTTCGCTCAAAGTTCCTTTTCGGTTAAAGTGATGTCGGTCAAAGTTCAGTCGGCCAAAGTTCCTTTTCGGTCAAAGTTCTTTCGGTCAAAGTTCTGTCGGTCAAAGTTTTTTCGGTCAAAGTTCCGAATACCAACTGCTGCAACAACAACCAAAACAAAGAATAAAACTTTCATAATTTTTTAAAATAGCTTTTTTAAATATTTTAATTCAACAGTTAAATGTTGACTTCTTTTCATCTTTTTGGTAGTCCTTTTTATATCAAAAAATATTTGTAAATATTTTTGTCTAATTTTTTTTAGTCATAAAAATATATTCATTTTTTTTTCGAAAGATTAATGAAAAAATACAAAAATATTTACGCTTATTAAAATGAATCATCTGAAAAAAAAGAGAGGAGCGTGTTTTATCTCAAAAAAAAAAGGTGAAAAAATAATATTATTTTATTTTTGTCATTTTTTTGCTGCAAAAAAAGTTTGCGTCATCGAAGGGGGGAAAGCTGCTGTTGCTGTTGCTGCTGTTGCTGCTATTGATGGATGTTTAATCATTAAAAATGCGGAAAACACCGAGTGACAAAAAAGGTCATAAAAAAGTTGTTTGTTGATAGCTGATTTTTAAAAATTAATGAAATTTGTTTTTTTGAACATTTATTTTTGCGTTAATATTTGTTTTTAAACGCATTCCGTCAATTTTTTTCAAACGATCTGCACAGGTAAAAAATCGAAATTTTTTAAATATAACCCATGTTTTCGACCTTGCTTAACAATCTGGAAAAAAATACTTTTAGAGCAAAACTTGGCAAAATGCCGGTTTTATCGTACTTTGAATGCCAAAATTGACATTTTTTCTTTTAACTATAACTTTTCAATCCGGAATTATTTTTTTCTATTATCGCACCCTTATAGGTTTTCGACCATGGGGAATCCGAATATAGAATCAGCGTTTTAACATTTTCGTGCTGGGACCCGTTTTTGGCCTATCGACCCCAGAAATTTGCATAAAATGGGGTCAAAAAAAAAGATTCCAGATTCAATTTTATTACCATCGGATTCCCCGGGTTTTTTTACCCCAGGGGGTAGAATGTTGTCAAACAGTTCGTCGAGACCGAATCCTTATGAATTTTTGAATATCGCCGATCGTATTTTCGAGAATTTCGGTCCTTTACGAAAAATCAAATTTTAGCTCGTTTGTGCTTATTTCTTGGATTTATAGGTTTTCGACCATGAGGAATTTAATGATGAACTCTGTTTTTGACGAAAATCATGTTTTCGTGTCGAAACCTGTCATTCTACAGAATGACTTGGTATGTTTGGGTAAAACAGGTTTCTGATTTTATTTTTGCTTTCAGAATGTTAAAAATGGACTTTTGTCATCCCTTAATAGTTGTTTTATCATAATCAAGTCACAAAATAATTATCTAACCTCTACAATACAACCTATAGTATCCCAAAGTCAAAAATCGATGTTGGGGTATATGAGTGAAAAATATAATTCTATATTTTTGTTTAAAATGATCAAATTAGGCAGTAAACTGTTTAAAATTGTTCACTAACAACAGTTTTATCAATTTAAGTAGAAAAAAAAAACAATATGAAACTAGTAATTACTTTTTTTTAAAAGAATACCTGCAGTATTCTCGCTCATGTTATCTCAAATTTTTAATAAAATTTCCTGCCCAAATAAATTGTAAACTATAATGCACAAACTATCATACATATACACTTTCAGTGCCAGCTTAACATTTACCCCTAGAAGAAGCAATTACACAGTTTTTTAAGTTCTACCGTATACTTCAAACAGATAATGAAAATCATTACAAATATTTTTTGTCATAAACTTATTTTTACGACGGTTTGCTTTCATAAAAATATTTTCTACATGGGAATTACAGTCAGATACAAGTTATTTGGGCAAGAAAGGAATTTCATTAATTTCATTTTATATTTAAGTTACCATTAGACGAGAATACTGGGCACTTCTTTAGAATTCCCCCCCCCCCCCCATACGCGTGAAATTTTTTTTCATTCTTTTTTTCACAAAAATGCAAGTGATTTTTCATTTTTTTGGCAAAGTGTTGAGTATAAAAAACAATGAAAAAAAGGAAAAAGAAAAATGAAAAAAAATTTCACACGCTTGGGGGGGGGGGGGGGGGATTGTAAAGAAGTACCGAATACTGCAGGTCATAGATGAATTGGGGGTAAGTATACTTGGGGGTACGACCGACCGACCGCGGAGCGGTCGGTCCCGAAAAATCATGTAAGGTCGACTTTTCCCAAAATTTTGCCCCATGATGTCATCAAATTGCGAAAAACTTAAGAGAATTATTTATTTAAATCGAATGAAGCATTTTAATAATCAATAATTTATAAAGTGTTCAGTTTTTCAAGTAAAACTAGTAAAACTTTATTCACAAAGGTGTACTGGAATTGGATTGGTATCACTTCGTTTTACCATTAGCAAAGCTGCCAGGGATTGTCCAGAAATCACGTGACCACAAAATCAAGATTTTTGGACCCACTGCCCCCTCTGTGACCAAACATCAAAGTATTTTGCCGAAAACATCAAAGCTCGTGACAATTTGGTTAACCACCCCAGCATGTTTGCGGTTCAAGGAATATCTGGCCGGATTTCCAGGCACTTTAATTCCGTCTGTTAGTATTTTTTACATTTTTTTCTTGATACTCTGCTGAAAATACAAGTTGCCCTTATGGTTGCGGCGGGCGTTTCGCCCGGGCGATTGTTTGGGCGGAAGCTGTCGTCGTCCGTCCGTCGCCCGGGCGATCGCCCGTTTTATCGCATGTACAAAAATTAAATGAAAAATAAAAAGTATTGTTTTTTCATCATTTTTCGAATTTCAAGTAGAAGAAGATCTTATTTCTGCAATTTTTTTGAAAGCAAGTTTGATAGCCTTGCATTTTTGGTGCCATCCTGTTTTTAAAAAGATATATAGAATATTTTAAAATATTTTAAGCTGTTAAAACAATGTCAAAAAATCCATTCTCAATCCAAACGTAGATAACCTTTTAAAATATCGCTGATATAAACAATTTACCCCGGTCCACCATCAGCACTTTTGCAAAACAACAGAAAAAAGATCAAAAACTGAACCGGCCATTTGTCATTTCAGGTAATGACCGTCATCATTACCTAAAATAACAAATATTATCACGAAAGGTGATTATTTTTGACTAGGCTTACGATGTAGAGAGAGAAGGGTTTTTGCGTTTGCTCTTTATTGAATGAAAATAGCGGAATAAATATTTTTGCGATAAATAAGGAAAGAGAAAGAAAAGGTAGGCGTAACGTTTTGGTGATGATATTTTTGGAGTGACACCACTTTTGGGCACACACCATTTGCCACAAAGGATTCCAGGTACAACAATCTTTGTCAGCATGCGAAAAGCGTTAGCACTTTTTAATACTAAGAACAATAAATGATCGACGCCTCGTTTTAGGTCAGAAATAAGCATGGCTCGGGCCGACTTTTTTGCCGGCCCTCTCAAAGCTCGGGCCGAGTCGGCCCGCTGCCATGCTTAGTCAGAAAACATAAAATGATTTAAAAAAAGTTTAAACAACTAAAAAAAGATGTATAAATAAATGTTCTAATAAAAATACAAGTAAAAAATAAAGTAAAAGCCAAAAATTGTTTATTTAAATAAAAAACAAGATAGAAAAGCAATATTGTAATAAAAATTACAACTAATAAACTAAAGCAATAGCAAAAAACAGCATTTGGGTTATATGCTGATAATAACACAGATGAAAAATATCATTCATTTCGTCGTGGAGTAGATATATGTATTATAAATTAGACTTTTTTTTGGGCGGTGCGAAGCACCGCCCCAAAAAAAGGTCCATACAGACCGACCTCCAGATATAGATACTAAACCTTTTTTTGGCTGCGCGAAGCGCAGCCAAAAAAGGTCATTACAGACCTAGGAAAAATATGGCCAATGAGAAAAATACTTACCCCCCAATTCATCTATGCTGCAGGTATTCTTTTAAAAAAAAGTAATTACTAGTTTCATATTGTTTTTTTTTTCTACTTAAATTGATAAAACTGTTGTTAGTGAACAATTTTAAACAGTTTACTGCCTAATTTGATCATTTTAAACAAAAATATAGAATTATATTTTTCACTCATATACCCCAACATCGATTTTTGACTTTGGGATACTATAGGTTGTATTGTAGAGGTTAGATAATTATTTTGTGACTTGATTATGATAAAACAACTATTAAGGGATGACAAAAGTCCATTTTTAACATTCTGAAAGCAAAAATAAAATCAGAAACCTGTTTTACCCAAACATACCAAGTCATTCTGTAGAATGACAGGTTTCGACACGAAAACATGATTTTCGTCAAAAACAGAGTTCATCATTAAATTCCTCATGGTCGAAAACCTATAAATCCAAGAAATAAGCACAAACGAGCTAAAATTTGATTTTTCGTAAAGGACCGAAATTCTCGAAAATACGATCGGCGATATTCAAAAATTCATAAGGATTCGGTCTCGACGAACTGTTTGACAACATTCTACCCCCTGGGGTAAAAAAACCCGGGGAATCCGATGGTAATAAAATTGAATCTGGAATCTTTTTTTTTGACCCCATTTTATGCAAATTTCTGGGGTCGATAGGCCAAAAACGGGTCCCAGCACGAAAATGTTAAAACGCTGATTCTATATTCGGATTCCCCATGGTCGAAAACCTATAAGGGTGCGATAATAGAAAAAAATAATTCCGGATTGAAAAGTTATAGTTAAAAGAAAAAATGTCAATTTTGGCATTCAAAGTACGATAAAACCGGCATTTTGCCAAGTTTTGCTCTAAAAGTATTTTTTTCCAGATTGTTAAGCAAGGTCGAAAACATGGGTTATATTTAAAAAATTTCGATTTTTTACCTGTGCAGATCGTTTGAAAAAAATTGACGGAATGCGTTTTAAAATGTATTGATATGAAAGTGGACATTGTTAATCTTTCTCAAAAATTATTATATTTGGATGAGTAATTTTTATCAAAATTTTTAATTACCTCTTATTATTTATTTTAGTGAAGTTGTTGAAATTATAAAAGAGATGTCAGAAAAATATGGCATTATTATAGTACTTGGCGCTGGAAATGATGGCCCCGTTCATATGTCAATAATGGAGAAATATGCAAAAATCTGTGACTACGCTCTAATTATTGGTAGCACACTTAGTGATATCATTAAAAAAAATGTTATTGATAGTTCAGTGCGATTGTTTGGGTACTCTTCAAAGGGCCCATTGTCATCAGGTGCTCGTGGCATCGACTTTTCAGCGCCAGGAGATGCCATAACCATTAAACCGAAATGGGATTCTAGTCCATTAGAATTAATTTTCGGCACCAGTTTTGCCACTGCAAATGCAACTGGTGCAATCGCTTGCTTAATTTCAGCTCTAAAAATCAATAAAATTAAATTTTCACCAACCCTGCTCAGATGGGCATTATCCAATACTGCATATTTACCTGAAAATGGAGACAAATTGAATTTTGGAGATGGAATTCTTCAAATTAATAAAGCTTTTGAATATTTAATAAAAAATAATTTTCCAAAGTATTATCAAAAAAGTAAAAAAGGTATTTTTATAATTAAAAAAGAAAAAGAAACAATTATCAAAAAGTATGAAATGTCTATAAAAAATTTTGATGATAAAATTTCTTGGAATTTAACGCTAAAATCAAAATGCAAGGAAGAATTTGTTTATATTTCAAATGTTACAAATAACTGCTTCGGAGTTAAAATAGATTCTACTTATTTGAAATATGGCAGCATAAACTATGCTGAAATTCATGGCATTGATTCCTTTAAGGCTTCTTTGGGTGTATTATTTCATCTTCCTATTACTGTAATCGTCCCAGAAGAATTAACACCAAAAAATATTATTTCTAAAGAATTTATTTTAAAAAGTGTAGAACCTTTTCGAATTTTTATTTATTTTTCCGACACCTTTTGTACTCAATGTAATATTATGATTGGAATTTTAGAGGAAGTCACATGCAAATTAGGAATTCAATATTCAAATGATTTTGCTGAAAAAACTGAAATTTCTTTTGCATTTTCTTCAAACGAAACTACAAAAAATACTTCATTTAAAATAATCCCAAAAGAAATGTATGAAATATGTATTTACCCTTTTAGAAGTTTTGATAATTCACTCATTTTAAAGGATGATTTTACGGTATCAAAATTTAATTGTATCGTCAGTGTTTCTTGAAAAAAAGCTAGAAAATTGTTATAAAAATTATTTTGTTTTTTTTTCTTTTTCAACATTTCAATAGCATTTTTTTTATATCGGAATGTTTTATAAAGCTAAGCAAAATAATTAACATTTGTTTCTTTTCTTTCCTCGTCCCCGTGAAATTTCACGGAGACGAGGAAATGAACACTACTAACAGGTGCATTTCTTTTTATGACGAAACATTTGAGATTTTTGTTTCAATTTTTTTTCCAAAGTTTTGCAACAAATAATTTTAGTGCTTCAAAAGAAAAAACAAATCAATATATATATGGATCTGGGATCTGCCAAATCAAAATTGAGAAAATCGAAATGTCGAAATCGAAATTAATTTAAGGAAATTTTTACCAATTGAAAAACAACAATTACGCTGAAAACCCATTCTTTAAAGAAAATATATTGTTTTGTTTGCAGACTTTTTTACTAAAAATGTTAAAAAGTCCATCCAAAAAAGGCCAAAAAAACCATTTTCGATTTCGAATTTCGAACAAAAAAATGCAAAATCGAAGTCTTTTTTTTTCATTCGAAATCAAAATTTTTACGTCAAAAGCCTTATCAAATTTCCGCAAAATTAGAATTACATTAACCAAAGAAAATATGTTTTCAAACGATGAATATTAAAAAATTTTATTAAAAACCTATATATATACATTTTAAAATAATAAAATAAAACACCATTCATTTTTCTTTAATACCAAAAATAAACATTTTTATCGATTTACAACAAAAGCAGGAAAAAGTTGTTCAGATTGAATCTTTAAAGATTTAAAAGAACAAATAAAATTATGAAACAGCTTTTTTACAGCTTTTCAATACGGTGAAACAAAATACAAAGTTGCAAAAAATTCAAGAAAAGTATGGGTTGTAATTAAGCAAAACATTGCAAGCATTAAATTTTGAGTATTTGGAATTTCAAAAGCGAGAATTCCAAAAAATGCTGAAAATGGAATTAAATAAAAAAGAATTAAAAAGGAAAGTTGAAAAATGGCTGATATCATTAAAGAATGGGAAAGTTTAGACTTTTTTGCGGCAATATTCGTTTTAACAAGGTATATAAAATATGATGCCAAAATAATTGCCATAAAACTTGTAAAAAAAGTTATCCCAAATCCGAGATACAAAGTTATTGCTGATCTTTCATGTGAGCTATAAATGAAACCAGGTTCATTTTTAAAAAAATTTTGCAAACATGGATCATAGTTGAATGCCAACTGATAAATTTCTGATGGATCAGCAGTGATAGCAGGAATAAAAAGATCACAAAAGAAAAAAAAGATTACAAGAAAAAGGGAAGAAAGAAAGATAATTTCACATTTTTTATTGAACCATTTTGCGGTAGGAAATACATGCAAATATCGGCACACTAATGTCGCCGCTAATGCGGCAACACTGATTCCGGCAATCGAATAAATGCCAAGAGATGCCAAAGCAGTTAACTTTAAATTTCCATTTTTTAATAATCCCAATGGGAATCCTGAACTTGAGGGAGGTAAAAATAGTGGTTTTACGGTTGTAAAAAGAATTTCAAAAAGTAGCGACCAAAATGTATGATTCAAAATTAACCATTTAAAACTTTTTAAAGCTTTTGATTGAGTAATAATTACATAAAATTGAAGAGGGGTAATTGCAAGGGTAATAAATAGGGTAAAATATGAGTAATAATAGAAAAATGTGACGAAATTTTGTGATGGTGGATGAATTTTTGTGCAATTCATTATGAATATTTTTTTTATAAAATATATTACAATAAGTCTTTAATAGCAGTAAAGACAAAGTCAAAAATCGAAAAAGTTTCAAGATTTTAAAAAAATTGGGGCAGCTGCTTTTTTTTATGATTTGCTGAAAATTAATATTTCAACAACTTCCGTTGTAAAAACCTGGTTTTATAGCAAGCAAAAAAAGTGGTACTTTTTTGTGCAGGTGTTTTAAGAAAATTAAAATCAATTTTAAAATGGGAGTCTCATTTCTAAGAAATCTTAAATTAATATAATACATTTAAGTTTTATTATTAATTAAATACCAGCAGGAGATCAACGAACAGCAAGATTAAAAGAAATTAATCGATGCCTTATTTGTCTTCAAACAACTCATTCAACGTCAAGTTGCGCAAAGCTGCATACAGCTAAATGCTATAACTGTCAGAAGTATGGACATCATACTATCATTTGTTGGAAAAAATATCCAAACAATTCAGTTTCAAAGAATGAGACACCAAAGAAAGGTCAACGACAACAGCAACAACGGAAACCTGCTCAAAGAGGTGTTCATGCTGTAAATGCTTCACAACTGTGTCAAGCCTATTATACACCTGTTGCTCAAAATACTACAAATGGTTATGCCCCGATTGTTACATATCCTCCACCAACTCCAAGTGGAACGCCTAATCCATATACGGTAATGCAACAATATCCTTTTCCTGGAATTAATCAGAATCCTGCTTATTATCCACATGCATCTATTATGCCTCCGCAACAAATTCAAGAACGTCCTCAAAATGTTCAAACTCAGGTTGTGCCTCAAAGTGCTCCAAAAACAACTACTCATCAAGTTATGTCAACAACAAATACTGTTGAAATTGAATCAAATGATCATTCAACATCAATGCAAACATTGTTGCTAACAAAGAAATGCAGAATTATCAATCCTCATGCTCCAGAAAATAGCATTTGGGCTACTGTATTTTTCGATAATGGAAGCCAAAAATCCTTCGTCCATGACAAAATTAAAAGCTTTCTTAATCTTCATGCAATCAAATCATCCCCAGTTTTATTGCATACTTTTGGTTCAGATATTCCTCAACCACTCGATACTCCAACTGTTGAATTTAACGTTGCAACCGTCGATAATAGTTATATTCCAATGGAAGCCCAAATCGTCAACAAAATGATACAGCCAATGCAAAGTATCAATATCACAAATGCTGATTTAAAGATGATGGTCAATGCCGATTGTTTACAATTCGCTGATAAGACAGAAGCTGATATCTTAATCGGTAATGATTTTTTCTGGAATTTTATGCTTCCTGAAACTGTTCAACAACTTCCTTCTGGATTTCATTTGGTTCAATCACGTGTTGGTCCAATGATTACTGGTCACGGCAGACTCGAAAATTGTGCCGATATTAGCTGTTATACGGTAATGACTTCTCTTATAAGTCTTGTTCAACCAGAAGATGAAAAATCACAAACAGATGCTGAACTTCAAGCTCTTGAAGACGTCGAAACTATTGGAATTAAGGATGATCCGTATCAAGACGATGAAGCTGAAGCTGAAAAATTTATTACTGATAACATTGAAATTGATCCAGATGGTCGTTATCAAGTCCCTTGGTTATGGAAAACAAAGAATCCAAACCTCTCATCCAATTTTGCAATGGCATTTAGTCAACTTCGAACAATGCTCAGTCGCATCCGTGCTCTTCCAAATGCTGAAGACATGACAAAACAATGGATTAATTCCTTCAAAGAACTTTTTGATTTAAAAATTATTGAACTGGCACCTGAAGATAGTAGTGATCCAACAGTATTTTTGCCTCATCATGTTGTACTTAAACCTGGAAGTGAAACAACAAAATTTCGCGTTGTCTTTAATGGTTCTGCAAAACAAAAAGATGGTGAAGCATTAAATGAAAATTTATATGCTGGCCCAATAAAAATTCCTGATTTGGGTGGCATCTTACTTCGATTCCGTGAAAAGCAACATGTCATTATATCTGATTTGGAAAAAGCATTCTTACAAGTTGGACTAAAACCTTGTGATCGAAATACAACATGTTTCCTCTGGCTAAAAGATCCTTATGGCCCTGTTACAAAAGATAATCTTTTGACACTTCGATTCACTCGCGTCGCATTTGGCATCATCTCAAGTGCTTATTTGCTTGCTGCCGTTATTACTCATCATTTGAAAAAATACGGTACACCGCTCTCATGGGAAATTTTAAAAAGCATTTATATTGATAATGTTTTATTTGCTGCTGATACAACTGAAGAAGCTATTGCTAAATTCCATGAATCAATTCAATTATTTAAAACTGCAAAAATGAACCTTCGTGATCACATTTCCAACAGCCCTGAATTAAATCAATATTTTTCACAGCATCAACGAATTCCAAATGGTCCTCATAAAATTCTTGGTATTCCATGGGATATTGTTACTGATTCATTGATAATGAAATCATTAAAAATGCCTGAAAACATTGCAAAGTGGACAAAACGAAATGTTCTTAAAACCATTGCTCAAGCATTTGATCCTCTTGGTTTTCTAAGTCCCGTTCATCTCAAAGGAAAAATATTTTTTCAAAGTTTATGGAAAAAATCATATTCATGGGATCAACCTCTTGATGATGTTGACAAAGAAATATGGTTGAATATTCTTACGGAAACTTGTGGAGCCACTGTTTGCATCCCGCGATATTTATTAAAAAATTCTCAAAATGCTCAAAATGCAAAATTTGAACTTCATGTGTTTGTTGATGCATCCAAGTATGCATATGCTGTTGCATGTTATTTGAAAATAATAGCGAATGATAGTACAACAACAATGTTGATTTTTTCAAAATCAAGACTAACACCGTCAAAAGGACTTTCAATTCCAAAACTCGAACTCCTTGGATTATTTATTGGTGTAAAATCAGCCAAATTCATTATTAAAGAAATGGATTTTATTTTTGATCAAGTTTATTTTTGGACTGATTCGCATTGCGTTATTTATTGGATTAATTCAAGAAAGGAACAGAAACGTTTTATTGAAAACCGTCTCAAATTTATTCGCTCCTTCCCAAATGCAAATTTCCGTTATGTGCCAACAAAACTTAATCCTGCTGATCTCGCAACTCGAGGTGTTGCAGCTAACGAAATTCAAAATTTGAAAATTTGGTGGCATGGTCCTGATTATCTTCATGATGAAACACATTGGCCAACAATGCCTGAAATTAAAGAACCTCCTAAAGAAATTGAACCTACATACCTATCAGTTATTGTTGAATCTACCACGGTCGACAATAAATTAATTATCAAAGATTTTATTGGTATTCAAAAATTCAATTCTCTGGATTCGCTTATAATGACAACATATTTTGTTATTAGATTTCTTATTATTTGTGGAAAATCAAAACTCCAATTCCATTCAACATTTGAATTTTTAAATGGATTTTCATCTGTTATTACAATCGCAGGAATGAATTATCGAATTGCTTTAATGCTTTTGATAAAAATAACACAAAGTGCTTATCCTCCATCCAGCCATGAAATCTCCACAATTCATATTTACACTGATAAAAATGGTATCCTTCGTTGTCGCCCAAGAGTTAGACTCTATGGAAAAGCTGATACACGTAATCATGCTATATTTCTTCCACGTAAAGGTCACCTTACACAACTTGTTATTGCATATATTCATAAATTATTATGTCATTGTGGTGCTGCTCAAACTCTTGCAAATGTGAGAAAACAGTATTGGATTCCAAAAGCTCGAACAATTGTTCGTTCTGTTATTAAACATTGTTATCAATGCCGAAGAATGAATGCCAAATCATATGCCTTACCAAGAATGGCAGATCTTCCTGAAGAACGACTTAGACCATCAAAACCTTTTCAATTTATTGGGTTGGATATGATTGGTCCTCTAAATGTAAAAACACATGAAAAAGTCAAAACTTGGATCTGCATCTTCACATGCCTCACAACTCGAGCAGTACATTTGGAATATGTTATGAATTTATCAGCACCAACATTTGTACAATGCTTAATAAGATGTTTCTCAAGAAGAGGACTTCCGGATCAAATTATTTCCGATAATGCATCCCAATTTGTTCTGGCATCAAAAGCTTATATTGCCGCATATCCAGTTGAAAAACTCACATGGAGATTTAATGTTCCCCTTCAGGGTTGCACGAAACTAGGTTTTGCAAAACGAAACGAAACGAAACGAAACGAAATTTTTGTTTCGCTAGCGCGAAACGAAACGAAACCTAAAAAAACCGCGAAAGTTTCGCAAAACGAAACGAAACGAAACGAAAGTTCAAAAATTTTTTCAACTCAACGTCTTGGCAAAATGCAATAACAACAGCAACATCGTTGGAGAAAATTTTTCCAAAAAAGCGCCAAAATTAAACTCAAAAAACAAATTATGATTTTATTTTCGACTTGGTTGTCACTCATTTTTCTCCAAAAGTTTTGGGTTTTTACATCATTCTTAGCACATCGTTTTCACGAAACTTTCAGGCTTTGTTTCGCGAAACACGAAACGAAACGAAACCCTAAAAAACCGCGAAAGTTTCGCAAAAACGAAACGAAACGAAACTTTCGTGCAACCCTGTTCCCCTTGCACCATGGCAAGGCGGAATTTTTGAAAGATTGGTGGCCATTGTTAAGAATGCATTTCGCCGTTCTATTGGCCGAAGATGTTTGGGCCTCGAAGAATTCCGAACATTCATTTGCCAAGTTGAAAATACTTTAAATTGTCGACCAATAACTGCCGTAAACAATGACATTGATTCTCATAATGTTCTGCGACCAATTGATTTCCTTATACCTGAATTTACTGATCCATCAATTTCCATTGAAGATGATAGAAGTGATCCCGAATATCTTCCTCCAAATGTTTCATCAAAAGTAAAATTGGTCAAACATTGGGAAAAAACTTTACAACATCTTCATGCTCTATGGGATTTTTGGACAACTGATTACTTAACTCTTTTAAGAGAACGCATGCAAAGTCATCACAAAGGACGCAGAAACCAAGTTAATGAAAAACCTGTGATCGGAGAAATTGTCATTGTTCAAGATGAAAATTTGCCGAAAACTTTATGGCAATTAGCCAAAATTGTGAAACTACATAAATCACCAGATGGAGAAATCCGTTCAGCTACTGTACTTTTTAAAACTGGAAACGAACTAAGACGTCCATTGAATTTACTTTACCCATTAGAAATTCGTGATTCAACCGATGAAATTCCAATTGCTGAAGCTTCTGATACTTCTGTAAATGATATTCAATATGTACCTGCTGCAACAGTTGATCCTAAACCAACTCAACGAAAAACTCAGAAAAAATTTGCATTTGGAATCAAATCAACTTATCTTACTCTGATGATCATTGCATTTTTTATTCCTGCCACACAAACTTTTGTCATTAACCATAAATGTTCAAATGATATTAATCTTAAACGAATTGATGTTCAAGATTGTGCAACTCAAGGAATGGCAGTAATGCAAAAACCAAATGGCGAATTATGCTGGAAACTAATAAGTTGTTCAAATGGAATTGATGAACCTCGCGGATTTCATTGCAATCAAAACTGCACCTGTCCCTCATGGGCTGAAGGTTGCTCCTTTTATAATGGAAAACTTACTTCTGATTCCACATCAACTAATGAAGCGGTTCAAGATGCGTTAAAAGATGAATCTCCTCATGTTTGTTCCTTCACAACTAATGAAAATTGTCTTGAACAACCTCACATTGGACGTTTTCCAAAAATTATTTTGTATGCTAATTCATCTCACCTCGTCAACGAACTACATCTTTATCGAAAAGAAATTATTCCTGTCTTTCAAGCTGTCAACATCTTATCATCAATGGTCAAGAAAGAACTTTGAAGGCCCGGAGTGTCGCTGACCGCAGCATATCAATGATTATTTTCCCATGAATCATCTTTGTTTATGTTTACGTTTTTGCGAGCGTTCTTCTGCCCCCGTCCTTCTCCAGACTGTTATTTCTTTATTATTATACCGCCCCTAGAATTGGTACGCGTAAAAGACCCCTCAAAAATCATGTATAAAAGAAGCTGAAAAACCTTCTTTTCCTCACCTTTTCTTATCTCATCTTCTATTCACTTTTTCTATTCCCATTTTCTCATCCATTTTCTTCTCTCCTTATTTTGATTTGTTTGAAATAACAATTTATTATATTATTTATTTTGTTATCATATTTGTATTTATTATTCAATAAATTATTATTATTACCAAAAACCCAACAAAAAAAGTGGTACTTTTTTGTGCAGGTGTTTTAAGAAAATTAAAATCAATTTTAAAATGGGAGTCTCATTTCTAAGAAATCTTAAATTAATATAATACATTTAAGTTTTATTATATTTTTTTAAAGTTTTTTAAATTTAATTTTTAGTTCTTTGAATTGCAACGAAAAAGGAAAAAAAGTAAGCTCATAAAAATATATTGTTACTAAAAATCTAAATAAACTCTGAAAAGATGTCGTCAAATTTTTTTTGACAACATTATTGGTTTATTTAATCTAAAAAAAGATTTAAAATGTCCAAAATAAATTTTAAAAAAATTCATTTTATTAGATGAAAAAAAATAAAAACAGAACAATTAAATTTTTGTTTTTTTTTACTTTAAATGGAGCATTTGGGATAGACAAAACAACGAAATAAATACATTTTTCATCAGAATGACGAAATATAGCAGCCAAAACATATTTTTGAAAAGGCGATTAAAATTCATTTTATTATTATCAGCACTTTTTTTTGTTCCGTTCCCCGTTTTTTTTAAAATGACTTTTTTGCCATTTGCAAAATATTTTGTAAATATTTTAATAAAAGTTGACTTTTTTGAATTTAGTTTTAATAATTAATAAATGATACACTTCAACAAATTTAAACCGCATTATTACAAGTTAAAGAATTTGACAACGAAAAACTCTTTTAAAGATTATCAAAAGAAAAGTTTTGTTGAAGATACTTTAATTGTACAATACAGTAATCTCAACTTTTAAAATCAAAATCATCAATGTTTGAATGTAATATCTGTACGAATGGCACCCGAGATATACATAGAAACGCAGTTTTTAACTTCAACGGCACAAAAAAGTGCCAAAACAGCACTTTTGGCAAAAAAAAACTTTGGTTCTTATCTTGTTAAGCATAGTCGAAAACATGGGTAAAGTTTCAAAAAAATCTATTTTTGATGGTGCCAATCCCTTCAAATTTTCAGCCAGAGTGAGTTTTTGATTATTTTGTGTTTTTTAACTTTTAATATTATTTACTTTTTTTCAAATTACCTTTTTATAGATAAAACTTTTATCATAAAAGTATGGGCAGAACTTTAAATTAATTAACATTATTTGAAAATTATTATTTTTTTTAATAATTATTTTTTTACTTTAATCGTTGACTTTTTGGCATTGTGTCCCTCCGTTGACAATTAAAAAAAGACCCGATTTTTTTACCTTTTTTAAAAAATTTCTTGATTATTTCGTGTTTTTTAACTTTAAATTAATACTATTTACTTTTTATAATTACATTTTATAGATAAAAGTATGGGCAAAAGAACGCTTGTTGCGGATACAAATGAAAAGCAGTTCAAAGTTAGCTTTTTACATTAATCTTGTTCTAATTTGTAATACCCAAAACCTTTTTAGTATGTCTCATTTACTGATCAAATTTCAAGAATTAGTGCAGATACAATTAGTACAAGATTGAAATTACCTGGAGAAGTATATGAGCATGAAACGTATTTTTATCAAGCTGTCGCAAAATGGAATGATTTGGATTATGGTGATGATTACAGTAAGATATTTTCTGGTAAATTTTATATACTTTTAACACTTTTTCTCTTTTAGAAGCTTTCTTGGATGATATTCCTTATGGCGAATTAGCTACTTATGCTCAGCTTTTACATTATCAAGTAAATAGCCTTTATCTACTGAGATTTTATATATCAGTAACACTCTTTTAGAATCAAATTGTTGATGCTCTTCGACATCATTTACTTATTCCTGGTTCTAAAGCTTGTATTACTTTGCTGGAATTATCTGTAGCTTTGATTCGAGACTTGAATGATGATTTTTATCCACATCTTTGGGATTACTTTGATACAATTATGATATTGTTAGATCGAAGCCGACATGAAGTTGATATTCTTGAAACAGGCTTTAAGATTTTAGCTATCATTTTTCAAATGCATTGGAGAAGCATTGTTACATCATTAAGAAAAACATTTGTGTAAGTTATATCTTTTATCTGACAGCGTTAATGTTATTACTGCTGCATTTTTAGTCGATTCTCAAATCTTTTTGGAAGCAATGCCCATTACATTCGAAGATTTGCTGCTGAAGCTTTTTCCTTTTTGCTTAGAAAATCATCAACTATTCCTAAATTGACTCAATTTTTGTATGAAAAGACTGCCGAAGAAGATGATAAGAATATTAAAGATGGAGTCGTTCAGCTTTTATTTAATGGAATTAAAGGAACTCATAAACAATTCCATAGTAAAACAAATGAATTGTTAACTGGATATGTTGAAAGTGCATTGGGATTAGATAATGGACATGTTCGTGATATGGCACTGGAAGTTTTACTAGATGTTATGAAGCTTTGTGTTCACTGGGCGAAAGTTGAATACTCAAAAAATGTCACAGAAGTTTTACTTGTAAGTTTTCCATAACCTTGTAACAAGTTTAGTGTAGTTGTCTATTTTCAGCGACTTTTATCTGAACAATTGTCAAAGAAATCTGCTGAATCAAATATTAGATTCCTTCTTAATCTTTTTGTTCCATGGGTAACAGAGCGACATGGCAAAAATTTTGCTCATCCAGTTGAACTTTTTGATATTCTGAAACTTATTTCTGCCAAACAACATCTTTCACAACTTGACTATGTTTATCTCAGTTTAATTGCAAAAACTTTAATTACATATTCTTCCAAATTTACTGATCCTGCCGCAATTCGTCAAGTCATTTCTGGTTCTGCTAAAAATTATCTTTCATCGATAAATGTTGCTTCTGTAAGCTCTGTATTCAGCTTTTTTACGGAATTGATTGATTTGAGTATATTTGATATTTGGTGTGTTTCAAGTGTTGCAGACATTGTTAACTTTTGTTTAAAGCAGAATTTTGGAGAAGAAATTCTAAAACCTATTGTAAAATTTTTTGCAATATACTGTATCAAAAGAAAACCATTTTTGGAAGAAATTACAGGTATTTTATTTTGCCGTAGATTTCCATATTTGATAATTTTTAAATTTTAGAACAAAGAAAACTTTTCTTTGATGTTGCACCATTTGCTAAACTTCGAGACACTATTAGTGAAAAAGCTTCACTTGCTCATGGTGCTCAAGATGAACTATCTGTTCATTCTTTAATTGCTTATCCATGGCTTTGGAGAACGAATGAACACTCAAATAACTTGTTAGAGATGTCTACAGCTATCGATAATTTACTTCAATGTGAACATCTTAATGCAACATCACTATTGATAACATATTTGACAACATATTCCCTTTCACTTGTTCACCCTTCTAAAATTAATTCCATTTCTGTTGATAGAATCCTTCATTTCTTACAAAAACAAGATGTTTCTGATGAAGTGACCCTTCGTACAGCATATTTGTTGTTATCAAATAATTCTGAAATTGATTCTGTTGATCATTTAAATTATCTTGAAGAATTTGCAAAAGCTTTGGAATTATGTTATGTTTGTCCTTCTGGTATTATTCGACGATGGGCGTTAAAAATTCTTCAAAAGTTTGATGGATTTTTAAAACATGGATCAACGAATGATGAAGGCAAATACACTGAAGCTGAAAGCGTTTTTACAGTTTTGCTTGACATTGAAGAAGCTCCAGCAAATATTCAAACATATCGTCGTCGTGCAGCATTAATTCGAAGAGTTAATTACAAATTGTTCGATCGCATGTTGCCTGAAGGTGCTTCAATATTGTTACAACAGGTACTGTATATTTTGTACACTTTTGTATTTTATATAACGTGTTATTTTTTAGCTTCCATTGAAAATTGTTATTTCACAATTATTCGAAAAATTTACATTGTTATGGCCATCGGTACATGAAGCTATTAATTTCTTTTCATCGTCAATGCCTGTTAATGTCTTTTGGGAAGTTTACCAAAATATTATTGATTCTACAACTGAAAAAATTAATACTGCTGAAACAAATGTATTTGAAATCGAACACTCATCAATCCTTGATTTTCATCGAAAAACTGATGGAGATTATGATAACTTTAGAATTCAAATGTTTAAAATGATGAAGCAATTTGTTGGAATTGTTGAAAGAAAGAACAAAGAAGTCGTTGATACTTTGATTAATCTTTATCGGTTTGTTTTTTTTTACCTTTTTTATTAAACTTTTTGTAAAAATGTTTATATTTTAGTGATGAATATTTGCCTGTTTCCCCAGGGTACAAGAAAATGGTAGATTTGAGAAAGCATGAAGATATTGTAGAAATTGAACATATTAATGAAGTAGAAAATAAAGATGAAGAAGTTGGTCAAAATGATGAAGATGACGTAAGCGGCGAAGAAGAAGGTGCTGACGATAAAGAAAAGATGGAGGATGAAAAAATGGAAGAAGGATCTGAAGATGAAATTGAACAGGATAATAGTACTGTAATTGAAAACACTGCATCCCAAAGTGTACCACGAAATATTAGACGAAAGAAAGCAATTGATGCTTTAAAGACTTTGCTTGAAACATTTGCTCGTTTTTCAAATCCAAAAAATATTAAACGTGAATCTGAATTGAAAGATATTTACAATGAGGTTGGCTAATTGAGATTTTTTTCAAAAATTGTTACAACGTTTTTTAGCTTCTTAAATGTGATCAAGATACACTTCGAACAGCAGCATTTTATTGTATTGTTGCATATCGCTATCCTTTCCTTGCTCCATATGTTGACTATTTTGCTAAATTACTTGATTCTAAACAATTTCGTGAAGGTCTTGTTCTTTTTTCAATTAGTGATGAAAATTCTGTAGTACAAAGTGGTCACCGAGAGGAATTAATACCATATTTGCTTAAAATTCTTTATGGTTCATTATCATCTTATGTTATGGTTCGAGCAGTTGCACGTCGAAATGCAGTTCTAACTTATTTGGGTGGATTTCAACCGAATGAATTGCAATTATTCTTTGAAATTATGTTTGGGCCACTTTTGGATTATATTAAAATTAATGAATTTTCTACTGATTTGGAGCAACTTTGTGAAAGCATTGTTACTAATTATGATTCTTCAAATACATTGTCGCCAAAGAAATTAAAAAGGTTAGTTTATTTTATAACAATTTTACATAAAAAAACCCGTAATTAACATTTTGAAAAACTCAAAATGTACTGTAATTTTAAAAACCCGTCAAAATTTTACTGAAAATTAAAATTAAAAAATATCCTATAAAAGTGAATGTAAATTTTGTTGAACTTGAGATATGCCCGCATTTTTCATCAATATCCATTGTTGGTTGATATTTGCTTGTAACACCGGGAACGTTTTGCCCATACACGCTTAACAAACTATCTTGAATTCCTGGCATTGCATCACATTCTGTTTTGTCTAGCGCTTCATTGATCTCATGCCAATTTGTTGAATGTTCAACACTATATTCTATCCATTGCTTCAACCATAAAATTTTACAATCACAAATTATTGGATTTCCTTGAAGATCTAAGCTATCCAAAATAGTGCCATGTTGATTTAATATTGGAGCTTTGGTATGTAAAAATGGATTGAATGAATGAATTTTGTTGTTTGGTAATGAAAGTTTGAGAAAGCTGATAGTTGTAATTGTGTTGAAAAGTAATGAAGGAATGGTATCAATTTGTGTATTTGTAATAGTTAAATCAAGCCGATATCCCCGCAGTTTTTCAAATGCGCCAATATTTATCTATAAATAAGTATGTAGACATACCTACATTTACTCAGTACTTACCCTTTTAAGATTTTTGCCGCGAATTGTAACTTTTCTTAACAGCCTCACATCTGCCATCTTTAATTGATTGTTTAATTCTTCTTCTTTTATCTCAACGTCAATAGCTTTAAGTGGTGGCAAAACATGAAGGATTTGTGTAATATTATAATTTGCAACTGTTGCAGGGATATTGTAAATCTGAAATACTTAGATTATTTTTCCCCTCTCTTGCTAATCTTCTTATTACCGTTAACTCTTTTAAATTTCTTAATTTCGCAAATCCATAACTATGTGGAAATTGTATTAGATGTTCCAAATGGGATAGCTTTAATACTTCTAATTGATCAAGGTGTTGTAGTTGTTCAGCATCAATGTAATTAATTTTATTACCACTTAAATCAAGGTACTTAAGTTCGATCATTTCTTTCAATATTTCTGGTTTAATATTTACAAGATTATTCCATGATGCATCAAATTCTCGAACTTTTTTGAGAATACCCATATCATGTTTTTCTATTTCATAAATTTTGTTATGACTTATATTCAAATGTTTTAATCCTCTTGAAGTAATTTTTGGTAATGAAAAAAGGCCTGTATGAGCAAGATTTAGAGAAAATAATGATTCTGACATTCCCTAAATAGTTCAAGGTTACGGTGGTTTTATTTTTATGGTTAAAGTTTACTTTAAAAGCTGCAGGACTCCATGTTGTAATAGGATTATTGCTAATATCTAAATATTGAATCAATGGCATATCCGCAAATGTTTCATCATCGATAGTTTCAATTTTGTTGTTATTCAAAATTAATTTTGTGATATTTTGTAAGCCATTCAAATCTTTTCGGGTTAAAGATTTAATATTATTGCCACTTAAATCCAACAAAGTTAACGATTGCCGAATTGAAGTCAAAGCATCAGATGGAATAAAAGTAAAGTTGTTGTTTTTAAGAATTAAATCGACAACATTATTCTTTCCAAATACGCCGTAATTGAGATCATTTAAAAAATTATTTGCTAGTGATAAACTTTCAATCCGTTTTTGTTCCCCAAAAGTTGTCTTTGATATTCGTCGTAAACTATTATGTGATAAATTGATAACATTCAAATTTTTTGTTGTATGAAAGGCTTCATGAATAATTTCAATAATTTCGTTATGACTTAAATCCAGAAATGACAAATTTTCAAATCCCATTAGAACATTATTACTCAAATATTGTAGTTTATTGTGACTGAGACTAAGTTGATAAAGTGAGAGACGAAGATTACTCAAATCCAAACTAAAAACCATGGTTTAATCACTTTTAATTTTTTTTGTGCTGGACAAACCTTGTAATTTCATTGAAAGCTAAATTTAAAATTTGTAGCTTTACAGGATTTTCGAGAAATTCACTGTTGAAAATTTCAAACTTATTTGAAGATAAATCCAAAATCTCTAGTAAGGGTGTCCCAGAAAATGCAGCCTTTGGAATTTCTTTAAGATTATTTTTTGCAAGTGATAATTGTTCAAGTTGTGGTAAATTAAGTAGAGTATATTCACTAATTTGATTAATCTTATTTTTCGAAAGTGTAAGAGTTTTGAGAGCTTTGAGGGTTGTAAATGTCTGGAATATAAGCTTTGATTAAAATTTACTCTATTTTTAATAATTTAACATACCTGTGGTAAGAGCTTTGTAAGTTGATTGTTGTTCAAAAATAGTTGCTCCAAACTGGGTAAACTATCAAATGCCCTTGAAGTAAGTACCATGATTTGATTAAAGCCAAGATTAAGGGAGCGTAAATGCATTGGACCTGCTCGAAAAGTTTTTTCTTCAATAATTTCTAGCTTGTTTCTGCTGACACTTAATCGCTCCAAATGTGTTAACCATTGAAATGCGAAATTTGGAAAAGTTTTAATTTTGTTATGGTCGAGTAATAAGTACCGTAATTTGTCTAGTCTTAACAGCGCAGTTTTTGGAAATTCCGTTAACATGTTATTCTAAAATTGTTGTGATTTAAAGCGTTTTTTGGTTGCTAATTACCTGTAGAAATAGTGATTCTAATCCATTTAACTTTTCAAAAGCAGTTTTACCAATCACTGTTAATTTGTTGTAGCTTAAATCCAAATATGCCAAAGATTTAAGGGAATCAAAAACACGAAAATTTTCAAGTTTTTGTAATTGATTTCCAGCCATATTAAATTTTATCAAATTTGGTAATCTTTCGAAGGAAATCTTATCAATATCAGCAATTCTATTTTTTGATAAATCTAAATGTTGTAGTTGTTCCATTCCTTCCAAAATATCATGAGGTACTGTAGTTAAACGATTACAAGCTAGCAATAATTCTGTCAAATTGTTCTTAAATGTATACATGGCGCTGTTATCAATGCTAAAAATAAATTATTAAAAAAAAGCTAAATTTGACAAAATAAACCTTACTCTGCAAGCTTATTACTATTCATGTTTAAAACTTGTAACGCATACAGTATCTTCAAAGCAGATGGTAAAGTATGCAAATCATTTTCTTCTAAATTCAACTTCTTTAAAGATTTTGCTTGATATTCAAAAGTTTTTATTGGTATATGTACAATAGAGTTATAACTAAGATCTAATTCATTCATTGAAGAAATTGATTGAAATGCTTGTTCATCAATTTTTGTAATCTAAAATTTTTATTGATAAATTGTACCTTTTTATGTAAATTACCATTTTTTACCTGATTATAACTCAAATCCAATTTTACAAATTTTGTAAAACTATCAAAAGCACCTTTTGACAATTCATTGATCTCATTACTGCTAAGTAATAGCGTTACTTCTTTTTCAAATTTAACTTCTTCATGTCCCTTAATTACTGTAATATTATTGCTTTCTAAATCCAACGTTTGTAATTGATTTAATTCTCGCAAAGATAAATATGGAATTTGTTGTAACAAATTTTGTTTTAAATCCAAAAACCATAGCGTTGTTGGAAGAGATTGCTTTTCGATGCTAGAAATTTTATTGTTTGAAGCAGTTAACACTTGCAACGGCACATTTGTAAATGAACCCTTTTCAAGAACACTTAATTTGTTTTTGTCGAGATGAAAATATTTTAAATTTTTAAGTTGAATACCATTAAATGTTTGAGGGGAAATTTCAGAAATTTGATTTTGTTGCAAATAAAGATATCGAAGTTGATTCAAATAAGTTAGGGAGTGATGGGGAATTGTAGATAAACTATTTCCAGTAAGAATAATTTGATACAAAGATTTTTCTAGCCCCCGAAAAGCATTAACATTTACGTTTTCGATATAATTATTGCTGAGATCAATTGATTGTGCGCTGGTATTACGGAAGGCATCTTGACTAATATACATTAAAAAACCATCTCGCATGCTTATTGAAGAAATTTTAATCTGTAAAAAAACATGTTGTATTGAACATTTTTAACAGTTAACTGGATGGCTCAACATTATGTAATAGACAAAAAAATCTGACACGCAAAATTATTATTCATATTTTGGATAATAATTTTGCGGCACTGTATAAAACTTACATGTTTGCCATTTTCTGATAAAGCTTTATCAATATTTGGAATTGTTATCCATCTTTGTTCATCACAATTTAACCCAATATGTTCTGGAATTCCTAATTTTGAACAACTACAACTTTCAAAAGATTGCTTGAAAAAAATTCCTTCGATGCATTCTGTTGCTGCCGCAGCGTAATAATTATTAAAGAATAATAAAAATAATAATATTTTAAGTAAAAAAAAATTTATATTTCTTTCCATAATTTTTAAAAACTTATTTAGCAGCAACAAATTGTCCACAAATTTTTGCTTATATTTTTTTCTGAAAAAAAAAACAAAATTATTTTAACGCTGCTTTGATCCGTTTTATTTTTCGCGCATGTAATTTAATCCTATTTTTTTCTCTCTCTTCTCGACATCAACTTGTGGATTTTTTGAGTGGACACAAAAAAAGTAGCAACCTTTTTTGAGTAGTGCCATTTTCCGTCTAACTAATACCATTTTATTTTTTTGCCCGTCGGCTCCTATAAATAAACTAACAACGACGACAAATGCGTTTGCACAAATTTCTTTAGGGCGCGGGTAGGTATCAAATTATTTGCTAAGATATATCATTACTTATGTATTTTTTCGGTGAAAACTTATTCCGTCTTTTTTATTCGAAAAAAAAGAGAGAAGGAATAAAAATTCCCACAGCTTGAATACCAATTTGTTAGTGGTCAGGCAGGGAAAGAAAAAAAGAATATAAAAATCAAAGAAAAAAGTAATTTTTTAACACAGAAAATACATATAACAATATTAATGAAATCAAATTATAACGTTAATTAAAGATTAAGTGAAATAAATAAATTTTCTCCAAAATTTTTTTTGTTGTTAAGCTAGTCATGGGAGGAGACATAAGAGAAAAGAAGAAAAATGCCTTTTGGCGATTAAGATAAATGAGATTTATTTTTCTTTCCTTAAAGTTGGAGGATAAACAATTGTTGTCCACCTTAATGTTTTCTGCGCCGCCGAAATTTTTTTGACTCGACCTCAACTTTTTTGAAGTGAATAAAAAAGAATAGCGATGATTGCAACAGCTAATGGATTTTTTCTTTTGTTTCTGCGGCGGCAAAAAAAAAAGAAAGAAAAGGTTCACCCGATTTCACACTTTAGTGGTGTAATTTTTGAAAAAAAGAAAAACAAAGTCAAAATTTTTAAGCAATGAAATGAGTGACTAATTGATGCAAGATTTACAACCTTTGTCGAAGATAAAAAAGGATATATTGCTATTTCTTACAGTTTTATGACTTTAAAGGGGGTATATATAAAGATAAATAAAGTTTGTTAGGATTTAAGAAAATGAAAGAAAACATATGGTTTATTCAAATATCAACAACATAAGGAAGGAATGGACAAGAACGAAGAGTACGGAATGTGCTCGCTTTTTTAGTTTCGCATAAAAAAAAACGTTTTTTTTGCAATGTTGCTACTCAAAAAAAGTATATATGCTTATAAAAAATGGGGTGGTCGTTCGAATCTTCAACGACAGATTTTTTCCATCATAAACAAAAAATAACTTTCTTGGATATTATATTTTTATTGGCATTCAAAAATGATTTGTGCCTTTTTGCCGTCGAGAAAAAAAGAATAACAATAGTTTTTTTTATCAATGATTTACAACACACACACACGCCTGTTTAATGATGAGTAGTAACAACAATGTGTGATTGGCACTCAAAGAAGACAAAAAAACACAACAAAAAAATTCATTTAGAAATTAGTCAAAAAAAGAGCTCTAGCCAAAAAAAACTTTGAAAGGTTACTTACTTTTTTTCTTTGCTTCTCTCTTCTAAATTGACAAGTTTGAAGCTTGAAAAAAAATAGAAAACAGCAAAAATGAATGACATTTAAAAAAAAGGGGGGGGGGAGAGGATTAGGTATATATTTTATAGAATTTTAACAAAATTTTCTTCAGTTTCTTTTCTTCCTAACAAAAATAATTTTTTTACGCTTGAATGAAAAAAAGTTGCCGAAAAAAGGAAGAAAAGGATCAAAAAAATTGTTTCTTTTCCTTCCATTTTTCTTTTTGCGCAGGCATAAAAGCGTGGAAAAAATGTGCTTAAAATTGGCATCCGCGACAAATTTTTTTGAGGAACAAGCGTATATAATAAATTTGCATAAACTTGTTGAAAACGAAAAAAAGTAATAACAAATGTTTCTTCTTTTTTTGGGGGGACACACTATTTTTTGGTTAATTCTATTTTTGAATACAAAAAAATTGTTGTCGTTTTGTTTGAGAGATTCCATTGTTTTTCTTTTTTTGACTTTGCAAAAAGAAAAGACACAGACTTTTACCTCGATTTTGAAAAGAAGCAAGGGCAATTATCTCATTAGAAAAAAGGAAAACATTCAAATGCAAAACAAAAAAAGGAACCCAAAAATGTTTTTTTCTTTTTCAAAAATTTAATTATTACTTTTTTTAGCTTGTTGAATTTTGCAACAGATATTTGTAAAAAAATTTCTTCATCTTTGAATACAACACATTCCAAATTTTTATATCGTATTGTTCTCTCCATTGGTATTCTTCTTCGACTTGCATTGGAAAAAGAAAATGAAATTGAAAAATTTAATTTGATATTATTCAAAAATTTAAGAACGCAATTCTTTGATACTCTTTCAGTGGTATGTTTTTTGATTTATTTTTTAAAAGGAAATTGTCGCCAAAAAAAGAAGTTGTTTAAAAAGTTTTTGAAATTGAGATACGGTAGTATTAATGAAAATCATAATATTTGGCTTTCCAAAATGTAGTTTTGGCAATTGTAAATTACTTTTTTTGCTTCAAACCTGCATTTTTTGTTCATGTTCACTTTTAATTAACCCCTTTTTAGATTTTTGAATTTTTCAAAAAGCAAATTTTTACAAATGTTGAAATTGAATGCCTTTGGAAGTGTGTCATTGAACCCATTATTCTTCAACATCAAAAATCAACAGTTGAACATTTTATTCCTGCTTCTTTATCACGATTCGTTACATCTTTAACAAAACTTCCGATGTTTTATCCACTTCTGATTAAACCTTTTTCAAAAGCATCCAAAGCTGAAACTCCATTATCATTGAATTTATCATTTTTAAATTCCAAAGAATGTACTGCACTTTATCGAAATCAAATTGTTAATGGCATTTTTACACTTTTATCACTTCGTGATGAACCATCAGCAGTTCCGGAGCTTGCTGAAAGCAAATTTGCAGTTCGTGATGAAATTAATATGGGAACAGAATTAATTTTAACTCAATTACCAAAAATTATTCAATTCTTGGTTGCAAATATTCCAACGGACTTATCCAAAGCTAAAAATCTTCCACTTATTTATTTGGATATCTTAAATAGGTATGTTTTTATACAATTTTTAACGGTTACATTGGGACAGTCAAAAGAAGACTTAACGGTCATCTAATTTTTTACGTTGCGTTATGTGACCGTTACGCCATTTTCTTTTATAATTATACAAATATTATTTTAGATTGAGTGAATTTGTTGAAGATTCTGAAGTTGGAGAACATTTTGCATCTACTTTGCTTTCCTATATTGAAAATGATAGAATTAAAAATGAAGAAAAGATTACGGCTGTACTTCAAACAATTTCAAGCTTGGTTGGATTTGTTAAAGAACCAAAAAGTTATTTACGGTAAAATTTAAATCCTTAAAAAACATCATTTAATAATTTATATTTTTTCAGACGTATTCCTCGTTTAATAACATCAATCAATTATCGGGCATCACGAGAAGCCTTAATTAGCATTGTATCAGCTTTATCAAAACATAGCAAGCTTTCTGCTGAAAAGAGTTTTATTGAGAATCTTAAAATTTTGGAAGATCTTGAAGCATGGGATAAAAAAAAATTGAATGAACCAGATCAAGAACGTCGACATCAAGCTTTGGCAGATCTTGATCGAGTAAGAGCTCTTTGATATGTATTTAAATATAAATTACTGTATTTCGTGTGTTTTAGCTTTATTCATTTGCAAATATCAAACTTGATCCAATCAATATTGTTTTATTTGTTCGTTCACATGCTTCTACCGTATCCTTAGTTGATGATATTGCACTTCGATCTGCTGCAAGTTCAGCATTTTCTGCTCTTATTTCTTATACATCAAAGATATATGCCGATAATGTTCCAGTAAAACAAGATTTGTTAAGAAAACATTTTATTCCATTAATTGCAAATGGCATTCGATCAAATAATGAAGCAATTAGAAATGAATTTATTCTTGCTTTTGATATTCTTATCACTTCATTTAGTGATTGTGATAAACAACTTTTGATTCCATTTAAACAATTACAACATGATGATAAAGATCTTGATTTCTTTGCAAATGTTACACATATTCAGCATCATCGTCGTCAAAGAGCTTTCAAGAGATTAGTTGCAGCAATGGAAGAAAACACTGTGAGTTTTTATACATTTTAATGTTGCATTTCATTAAACTTTTATGAATTTTAGATTACTCTTCCATTTGATTCTTTAATGAAATTTATTCTTCCAATGGTACATCCATATTTTCTTTTGACGGAACCAAAATATGCTCAGTTGGTTGCAGAATCTTTAAATGTTTTACGTGAAATTATGAAACATGCATCATGGACAAAGTATTACCGTATGCTTTCAACATATATTCATCAGCTGACAACCGTTGAACAAACAAAACCATATGTTCGTGTGATTGTTGCAATTGTGGATGCATTTCATTTTGATCTTCAACATTGTGATTTTAAGCCAACTGAATTTCAAATGGCTAAAAATCCAAAAAGAGATAAACGAAAACTTGGATCTGCTTTGAGAAGAAAGAATTTTGAAGAAAAAAAGGTTGTCAATGAAATTGAAAAAGTTTTGGGCGAAGAAAGTAATGATGACGAAGAAGAAATGGATGAAAAATTAAAAGATGAAAAGGAAAAAGCGAAAAAGATTTTGGAAGCGGTTTTACAAAATGTTTTGCCAAAGTTACAAGATACTATTAAACCAAATGTAAGTTTTTAATATTATTTGTTTATTAAAAAATGATTGTTGTTTTTTAGCATAAACTTCTCGGACATAAAAAATCACATGTTGGAAAATATTTTACTGAAGATGAAGATCTTAAACGGGTTCCGTTGGCATTAGCAACAGTAAAACTTTTGCAAAAACTCCCAGAATGGGTTTTAAATCGTCATTTACACAATGTTGTTGTAACCCTTATTACACTTCTACTATCTCGATCATCAGAAGTTCGACAATCTGCTCGAAAAACTATGCAACAAGTTATTCAAGGTCTTGGAGTAAAGCATCTTCCGTTCTTTATTAAAGAAATGAAACAAACGCTTACCCGTGGATTTCAAGTTCATGTAATGATTTATACAATTCATTTTATGATTCAATCAATGGAAGCTCAACTTAAAACTGGAGATTTGGATGCATGTATGGATGTTATTGTTGATGTATGCAAGCAAGAACAATTTAGTGATACCACTGAAGAAAAAGAACTTTCGACAGCTGTTTCAGAAGCAAAGGCAAATAAAACTGGTGAAACATATCAATTTCTTGGAAAATTTGTTTCATATGCTTCTTTAATGAAAGTTGTAAATCCAATGAAAGAGATCTTTGAATCAAAACCAAATGCAGCAACAATGAAAAAGTTATCAGGATTATTGAGATCTTTTGTTCATGGACTACGAAGTAATGAAGGAATTCCTCCTGAACAGCTATTAACATTTACACAAAAAATTTTGGATTCAAATTTATCTGAAATGACCAAGCAACTTGCTGCCTCTCAACCAGCAATTCAAGCAGAAGAAGATCGAAAAAAGATGGGCTTTCGTCCAGAAAGTTGTTACATTCTTCCAGCAGCTCCTAAACGACTTGGAGCAATCGTTAAAACTTCTATCAAAGCTCAAGCATCAATTTTTGTGGAATTTGGTGTAAATTTATTAGCAAATTTGCTTAAAGTTCATGCATTTGATCCAAAAAAGCCAGAAGATGCAAAAAAATTGGATCCATTTTTGCCAATGATTATTGGATGTTTAAAAACTAAATATGAAAAGGTTTGTCTTAAAAATTGATATGCAAATATTCTCGTTGACTGTTTAACTCTTAAATATTACTGTAGCCTTTATAATAAAATATTACAGTAATTTTTTTTATGAGTCACTTTCGGTCTACTCGTATTTTTACAATTCTCTTCATAGCGGTTATTATAACCTGTCTAATTTTACATATAGGGGAAACCGTTACTAAGACTTGCATATTCTATGATAATTACAATTATGTTATCTATAATTCTAGATTATTGGTGTATCACTTCGATGTCTTCATGGCCTTCTTAAATTCCCGCTACCTTCAGTTGAAGCAAATAAAAATGAAATTATTGAAAGATTATTTGTTATTCTGGCAGATTATGCGGGACTTGGAGCTGCAGGACATTTGGGAAGTATTCAAGAACTTTCACAAAATCTCTTCAAATGTTTTAATCAAATGATTCATATTGCACAAGCAACTATCCTCACTCCAAAACGCCTTCAAATTCTTTTAAATTATTGTGAAACGGATATTCTTGATTCACAAAAGCAGGCAACTGCCTTTGCATTAATTAAATCAATTCTTGGAAAGCGAATTAAAGATGACAAAATTACAACAATGATGGATTATTTGGCTGAACTTTCAATTACATCGACAATTCCAATTGTTCGAACAAATTGCCGAGAAATTATTATTCAATATATTACAAATTATCGAATTGTTGAAGAAGATGCTGAAAAATGGTTATCATTTTATCTTGAACAATTAGAATATGAATTTGAAGATGGGAGATTATCTACATTAGAAATGATAAATTCAATTATCAATGCTTTCACAGAGGTAAGTGTTTTTAATATAACTTTTATCGTAGTTTTTGTTCTTTATGGTTACTGTAACATTTTTTCACCTTTTTTTAGGAAGTCAATAACAAATTTGCTTTATTAGTTTTCATCAAACTTTCTGCTCGATTTGTGAATGATGAAAGTAAAAAATGTGTTAAATTTGTTCAACTTGCAATTCAAAAACTTCTTCAAACAACAACCGCAAAGGCCCATCATGAACTTTTATCAGTTGCAAAAGATTGGCTTCAATCTGATAATGAAAGTACTCGAGTAATTGGTTACAAAGTTACTGCAGAATTATGTCGGGGTCTTCCAGCATTATTTGCATCAAAAATTGAACAATATTTACCATTAATGACGCAACAATTCGGAGAACTTTCAACAACAGAATTTTCCGAAAATGTTGTTCTTGCATTATTTGAAACTATGACATTTTTATGTCAATTTGTTCCAACAGCATTTTTGAAAAGCTTTATTTTAACGCAAAAGGAACATGCAATTCTTGGTAAGTTTACTGTATCATGGATTTTTATAAAACATTAATTAATTTGTAGAAAAGCTTAATGAATTTCTTCAATGTGTTCTTTCCAAACCTGTTCAATTTGCCGCTTCTGGATTTCTTGGGCAACTATTGTCAACTTTAAAAAATGAAGAAACAATTAAATTTCATAATAAACTTCAAAAATTATTTGAATCCAGTGTTGGGTGGTCAAAGCTTTGCTATTCTCTATGCTTTCAACTTAAAGGCAAATCTCTTTCTGAAGCTACTGTAGAACAACTCATTAAAAATCTTGTATTTTTATCTTCACAAATCACTGATACTGAAGAATATAAGTCATTTTGTCAAAGAATTGCAAATGTTTGCTCTGCTGAAGTTGCACTATATTCAACTGAATCTCTTCGAGTATGTTTTGGGATTACACTTTGAAATTACGAATAATATATACAAAATTAATATTTTAGAGAAAAGGAATTTTTAAACTTACAGCTGCATGTGCATTACAAAATACAGTAGAAGAACTTACAAAAACTCTTACACAACGAATGCTTCCATCATTACATCGTGAAATGTTAGGAAAATCAAGTGCTGGTATCTTTTAATTACTTTTTATTGGATTACTGTAATCTTATTATTTTTTTCTAGATAAAGAAGATCTTCAAAATCTTGCATCAGAAGTTGGAGAAATTTTAAAGAAACAAATTGGTGCCAAAGAATATGCTTCAATTCTTATTGAATGCAGCAAAAAAGCTAATGAAAAAACTGCAAAAAGAAAGGAAGAAGCAGCAACGTTAGCAGTTACAGATCCACGAGCTGCTGCACAAGCAAAAAGGCGGAAACATGAAAAGAAAGCAGAAAATCGAAAGCGAAAATTGGATCAACTTAAACCATATCGAATTGCAAAAAGAAAAGCAAGAACAGATATTCGAGAAAAGATGGATGATGCGGAGGCAAATTTCTTCGATGATGAGCAAGAAGTTGAAGAATGACTTTGATATGTTTTTTTGTTACATTTTTGTTGATTTTTGAGTTGTTATTTTTTTGTTCATAAATAAATATATAAGTTTAGTATTTTTTTAATCGAAAAGGAATAGGGGGGGGGGGTTTGTGCAAATTTAAAAAAATCTTCAGAAAATTTATACACTGTTAATTCTAATGGAAACATTGCATTCAGTGCTACTGAATCCTTAATTTTATGTTACTGAATACCTTATACTCCTGAAGCTATTGTTTATATATTTCTAAAAATACTTTTTAAAGCATTAATCAGAAGGGATAAATTACAAATATATCGACTTTTGTAACAACTTATACAAACGGTTTCTTTAGTTTTTCATTGTTTTATACATGTTTATCGTCAACATACAAAAATGGAACGAACGTATGACGACATAACGAAGTGTCGTCATACGTTCATTTTTGAGTTGTTATTTTTTTTGTTCATAAATAAATATATAACTTAATTTTTGTGTGAGCTAACATTTAGATATATTGTAGCATTTCAAACCAAACTCAAACATTTGCATATTTTTAAATATGCATAACAAAAAGCTCGTTCTGTCACATTTTTGAAAATTTGCATATTTAAATTTCTTTTTTTTTTAAAGTGCCATTGTATTTTTGTGAAACCAATTTAACTCCCTCCTCCTCTCTTTATTTATTATTTCTTGGGCATTTAAAAAAGGTGCGAAGAAAAAAAATAATTTTAAAATTTCTTTGACCAAAGAAAAAAAGGTGCTTTCTTTTATTTTTTTTAAATGCATAATTTTTTCTATTAAAAACACAGATTTTTGGAAATAGAAAATCGCGCATTGTTGTATATTTTTAAAGTGTTTATTTTTGTGTGAAAGAAAATAAGTGTGGACATAAATTTTTAATAATTTTCTTTTAAAAAAGATTGTGAAAAGTATATTTTTGATGATTGCCACCCATTAATAATATTAATATTAAATTTAGGATTTTAAATTTCATCATTTTTCAAGTATTGCCGTTTTTAAATTTTTTAAGTAAATTTCCTGTTTTTTAAATATGTTTTTATTTCAGTAAATTTTATCAATTGACTGATTAGGGATCATCCAGATGTGATGTCACGGGAAAACTCGTAATTTTTAAACCCTCCCACTCTTGTCGTCACATTTTTTCATTTGATCTAATGTCGCATTTTAAAGCCGTGTCACATTTTGTTAACCCCCACCCCCCCCCCCCCCCCCAAATGCGTGACGTCACGTCTGGACAATCCCTTACACAAAAATCAAAATTAAAAAACAAAAAAAAGCAAATTAAAAATGACAAATATCCACCTTTTGGCGACCCGTCATCAGGGCTCTGCGATATCGATATTCAGAAAGTCGATATCGATATTTTCGATATTCGATATTTTTAAAAATTTCCGATATCGATATTTTCGATATTCAATATTCTTAAAATTTACCGATATCGATATTTTCGATATTCGATATTTTAAAAAACTTTCGATATCGATATTTTCGATATTTTTTTCTAAAATTTTGCAGTTATAAATTTTTTCTAAATTTTTTTAATCTGCAATTTTATTATATATGTGTGTTTTTTTTAACTCATTCATTATCAGTAATAATTCTTATCACCCCAAAAATATGGCAAAATTTCGATATTTAAAAAAATTTCCGATATCGATATTTTCGATATTCGATATTTCTAAATTTTATCGATATCGATATTTTCGATATTCGATATTTTAAAAAACTTTTGATATCGATATTTTCGATATATCGTATCGGTTTTTTCGATATTTCGATATCGATATATCGATATCGCAGAGCCCTGCCCGTCATACAATAGCCTAAGTGGATTATGGCTTTAATAAATCTTTGTGTTTTTAAATTCTAGCTGTTGTAATTCATCGATATCAAACTGTTAAAAAAAATAGAGATATTAAAAATTATTTAACACCAAATATTCCATTTTTGGCCAAGTGTGACGGATCGCCAAATGGCATGCTTAAAAATAATAAACCTTTTTTTGCCTTTTATTTTAAGCAGGAGAAAGGTCCTATATCTTTTTTTTTAAAAATAAAAATGCGCATCAAAAAGTACTTTAATATGAATTGAAGGGAATGAATGAGAATGCCTTCCCTTTCCTTTCCTCCTTCTTTCCTTCTTTCTTCAAAAAGCTTTAAAACGAAGCTGCTGCTGCCGCTGCTTTTTCAAGCTCAGTTCAAAAAAAACTTGTTCATTTTTTCCTGTGCTTTTATTTTTGAGATGGATAAAAAGCGGCAAAGGAAATGGCGTTTTAAAAGAAGAAGATAAAAAAAAGGAAGAAAATGTGTGAAAAAAAGGATGCAAAATTTTCAAGTTTTTTTGTTTTATGTTTGAAAGAAAAAATATATAAAAATTTTTATGATTATAATTTTTAAAAGATTAAAAAAGGCTTTTTCCCCCACCTTTTTAACAGGTGATTTTTTGGCTTTTGGCATAACATAAAAGAAATAAATGTATTTTTGGTAGAGGTGTTAGTTTAGAAATTTTTTGAAGAATTTTATTTCAGTTTTTTTTAAGTTTGGTATTTTTTCTTTATTTTTTTAAATTAAAGCGAGCGTTCGGAAAGACAAATTTGTTTTTCATTCTATCGCACGGGTCCTCTAAGCACGAAAATATGCCAAAATCTTTAAAATGATGAATATTACTGAATTTTAACTATTTTTTGTGTTTTTACGATTAAAATTGAGCTTAAAACATGTGCCCACAAAAAAAAGAAACAATCCAGGAAAATACGAAATTTGAATATTTTATTGATTACTCACACATTTTTGACAACCGTTAAATATTCTCAGAAAAAGTTTATATAAATCATATTTTTTTAAAAACAGTTTGTCCTAGGCTTAATTTTTTATCTTAAAAAAAAGTAAAAATAGTCTATTTATTCGATTTTAAAGATTTTGGCATATTTTCGTGTTAAGAGGGACTCGTGCGATGGAAATGAAAAAACCTTTGTCTTTCCCGAACGCTCACTTTAAAGGGAGACTTGAAGATTTTAAATGCTCTTGGCAGGGTCCTTTTTTGGGGACATTTTTTTGCAAATAAAATTTTGCAGATTTGAATTTTAGAGATTTTCTATCTTTTTAGTTGCTGGTTAAAAATCTCAAAACGAAAAAACTCAAAATTCCTAAAATGAAAATCCGCAGGATTTTGTTCCCAAAAAACCAGTTTTGAAAACTCCAAAATCCCGACCCCCCAAAAATGTCTCCATTATGCTCTTATAAAAACATTCACAAATTACCTTTGATAGCCTTGGAATAAATTATGCAAAAAATTAATTTTTTTCCATTTAAAGAAAATTTTTTTTTTTATCACTTCAAAACACCTGATTGATTTGATGAAAATGGATACGGTATAAAAATGTTTTTTATATTATAAACCATAATCTAAACTAAGTCGTCACAAAAAAACTCAAATATATTTTTGGCAAATTTTCAAGAATAAAATGTTGTAAAAAAATTTAATTGCTTTTTTCTTTCCTTCTTTTTTTTTCTTGCGTGTGAAATTAAAGCATTTCCTTCGTGTTTTTTTTAGGGTTGACCATTTCCCGGGAAATTTCCCGCATTTCCCGGGAAATTTCCCGATTTATAAGGGGGAAACGGGAAATTTCCCGGGAAATCGCGTCGAGACATAGTCGATTTCCCGGGAAATGGTCAACCCTAGTTTTTTTTCTTGTTGTTTCCTTGAGGCATTTTTTTAAAGACCGCTACATTTTCTTCCCATTTCATTTTTTTGCAAAAAAATATATATATATAAACTCTTTGGTTTCAAGCTTTTAAGTCCTTTAAAACTTTTTTTAAAAACTTTTTTTTTAATTTCTAAAAAGTTTTGTTTAATCATTTTTTTTGTAATGAAAAAAAATCTTAATTAAAGTTGTTTAATTATTTTTAACCAAATTTTTTTATGTCGTCAAAAATAATTTTAAAAGTTTTAATTTCTTTTTTTAAAAATTGCATTTTGAAAAAAAATGAAACATAAAATTTTGCTAACTTTCATGTTTCTTTTTTGCAAATAAATAATGCATATTTATGCTTCCACAAATATTATATTATTTTCAAGCTGTATTTTTATAACTGTTTAATATTTTTTGGAAAATATTTTTCGATATTGATGTAAATGGTTAAATATGTGCCTTCGAACCCCCCCCCCCCCAAATATTCAAATATATTTATTTTATTATTTTCCAAAAAAAAAAGATAAGGATGTTAAAAATTATATAAACCCAAATATTCCATTTTTGGCCAAGTGTAACGGGACGCCAAATGTCTTGCGTAATTTTAACCGTTTTTTTGAAAGAATAATAAGTTAAACATTTTACCAGAATATGAAAAACAAAAAAGTTTTGTTAAAATTGAACAAACCTGGCAAAAAGTTTTGTATGCCAAAAAATATTATCATATCTTCTCACTTTTTTGGCATTAGCATTTATTCATTTTTTTCAAATTCCAAAATTTATATCCTTTTAATTTAAAATGCTAACCATTTAAACCTTCTACAAATATAATAAAATTATGGCATTTTTGAATTATTTTACAAATATATATTCTTCCTCTTTTTTTCTCCCTATTATTATTATTATTGTTTTAGAAAAAAACAATATTACAAATTTATTTTTTTTTCTCTTTATTCTTTTTTGTTTCCCTTTTTAAATTCAAAATAATATCTATCACCAACAAAACAGCAAAACATTAATATATTCATACAAATATATATATGCTTCACCGAATTTTGCATATTTTTTTTGTTTTAAAAAATGTTTTTTTTAACTTTTTTTGCGTCTTTTTTTTGGAAGCAAGAAAAAAAAATGGAGAAAGGACGTCGTGAGCAGGGTTGCACGAAAGTTTCGTTTCGTTTCGTTTTTGCGAAACTTTCGCGGTTTTTTAGGGTTTCGTTTCGTTTCGTGTTTCGCGAAACAAAGCCTGAAAGTTTCGTGAAAACGATGTGCTAAGAATGATGTAAAAAACCAAGACTTTTGGAGAAAAATGAGTGACAACCAAGTCGAAAATAAAATCATAGTTTGTTTTTTGAGTTTAATTTTGGCGCTTTTTTGGAAAAATTTTCTCTAACGATGTTGCTGTTGTTATGCATTTTACCAAGACGTTGATTTTAAAAAAAATTTTTGAACTTTCGTTTCGTTTCGTTTCGTTTTGCGAAACTTTCGCGGTTTTTTTAGGTTTCGTTTCGTTTCGCGCTAGCGAAACAAAAATTTCATTTCGTTTCGTTTCTTTTCGTTTTGCAAAACCTAGTTTCGTGCAACCCTGGTCGTGAGGTGACTACTTTTTTGGAAAAAAAAATATAAATAAGAGGAAAGAAGAAAAAGTAACTGGAATTCAAGATGATATAAAGTCATTTATTATTATGTCTTCTTTTTTTCTATTTTTTCTTTGACCATTTAAAAAGATATATTTTTTTTTCTTTAAAGAAATTTGTTGAATTTTTAAAAGGAAAATGGTTGTTGAGAATGAAATCATTTATTAATATTATTATTCTATAAAAAAAAGATATTATTAATGGATATGATATATCCTATAGAAAAAAAGTGGGTTTGCTATGGTTTTTTCTTTTTTTCATTGTGTGATTTATTTCTTTTGAGTTTAAATTGTTGGAAAAAAGTTCTTTCGAAAATCATCAGTGTTTTGCTTTTGTGTTTTTTTACCCCTCTCTCCGTGCCCTCCCCAAGGTCGTATACAGAAAAAAATTTTGGAGGGGGCACACCTTTGATCTTTTGCCGCCGTCAACACGAAACTGCAAAAGATCAAAGAAAATTCCTTAATTTCGGAGGGGCACAGATCCCCAGTGCCCCCCCCCCCCCCCCTTAAATACGGCCGTGAACCCTAACCTAACCCCGAATATTTTAAATGTTCATTAACCAAAAAAAACTCTGATAATCATTTTTGATGAAAAAAAATCATATTTCTATAATTTCAGACAGCTGTTTTAGCTACCGTAATCAATTAAATTTTTATAAGCTTTAAAAATTCAAAAACAATTAAAGAAAGCATTTTTTAATTTTTTTTTGATAAATTTATTTCAAAACGTGAATTATTTAAATTTGAAAATTTTATTCAGCTTTTGAAAAATTTTTATGAACTTTTTGAATGACCTTTGTTTAGAAATGTTTCATCACATTTTCTTTTGTTTAAATTTGATTATATAAAATTGACTATGTTGGGTACGTCGAAAAAATGCCAACAAATGTTTTACACAAATTTTCATGCAATTTTTTATTTGTTTCAATTAAAAAAGTGATAAAACAAAAAATGCAGCATAGTTTTTTACAAATTAAAATCGAACAAAAAATGACGGCCAAAAATTTTTTAAAAAATTATTTTTTCTTCGGCCTTTTTTTATTTTAATTTAATTTTTCTTAATTTATTCACTTTTTTGGCCTCCCAAATTTTAAAAATATTTTAATTTCACTTTTTTCGGTTCTTCTAAATTAAATTTTCTTCAAAATATGATAATTAATAAAAAATATGTTGTTCAGAATTTTAAATTTTGTTATCATTTTTTTTCACTGATAAGAAAATTTAACAATTTTAAATTTTGTTATCAGTGATTTTGAAAGTTTTGACTATGTCTCGAAAAGATTTCAACTGTACTAAAAAATATTTTATAAAATTATTCAAAATTTTCATTTTTCATAACAAAAAAATATATATAAATAAACCAATCAAATGTCACATTTAATTTGTTATGAGTTTTGACATTTTCTTATCCCCCCTTCTTTTTTTTCTTTACTTACTTACTTTTAATATTTTTTTTAAAAGTAGTCCATAATACTTTTTCATCTCTCTCTCTCTATCTTCGATTAAATGACATAAGTAAAAAAAAAGAAGAAAGATTTTTTGAGGTTCTTAAAATATTTTCTTTTCATTTTTTCATGACAACTCAAAAACAGATGAAGAAGATGAAGAAGAAGGGTTCTTTACTTTTTCATGGCATTGCCAAAAAGATAATATATTTAAAGGGATTATATTTGCTCTCTTTCAATTCTCTCTTTAAAAGTTAACTTTTTTTTATTCCTTCATTTTTTTGTTTTAAAAAAGACTTGAAAAAGTTTTTTCTTAAGCTTCTTCTTCTTTTTTTATTTTGTGCCGTTTTGAGAAAGGCATCATCATCATTTTTTTTCAAAGATGGGATTACTTTCTTTTTTTGATTTTAGACAAAAAAGTTGAAGAAAAAAAGACAAATTTTTAAAGATAAAAAAATGAGTTCCGTTTTTTTGGAAAGTAAATATTTGCATTTTTTTAAAAAAATATTTATTCTTTTTGCTCCAGGGCTTTTTTTGGAGAAGTTTGGAAGATTTTTTGATGGCATTTTTTGGAAGCTTTTTTTTGCATTTTAATAGTTTTTTAATTACTTTTTTTACGGATATTGGTATCAAAAATGTTTGTATTTTTTTCTTTCATTTTTTTTCTTTTTAAGAAAAACGAAAAATTTAGTTTTTTGTAAATTTTGGTAAAAAAAGGTTAAAAATTACAGTAGTTTTTTACATCAAAAACATACTGTAGTTTTTACAAAAGCATTATTCTTTATCATGTAATCATTGCAGTTTAATGTCTTTTTGATATCTCAGCGAACGAATATTGTCTCATTGAACTTTGATAAAATGCATTTTTTATCATTTTTTATCACCAATTTTTATTTCAACGTTTTATAATTTGTTTTAATATATATGTATTTTGGCAATGGCATTTGTATTATTTTTCCAGCTTCGAATATGAATATATATTATGCATAACCAAAAAAAAAGAGTAAAATCCATTAAAAAATTTTTAAGGTCAAGAAAAAAAGGGTTATATCGTGGGAATTCCTGAAAGAAAGAATCCAACATGAGAAAGAAAACTAACAATAATAAAAAAATTTGCCAAAGTCTTCTATTTTTTTGTAAAAAAAGTAACTTTCGAGTTGTTTTTTAAAATAATTATATTATTATTGTTTTTTTAACGAATTAGGTAAGCATGGCGTTTTTTGGCGTCCCGTCACACTTCGCCAAAATGGAATATTTTGCTTTAAAAAAATTATTGTTCCTAAAAATAATATAAAAGTTTTTTTAAAAAACATTTTTTAAGTTTCAAAAGTATTCAAATATTTTTTTAAAGCCAAATATTCCATTTTGGCAAAGTGTGACTAAACAAACTTATTTTTTTAGTCACCAAAATTTGTTTTTACATTTTTATTTTAATACTTCCTCCACATTTTACTTTTAAAATATTTTTATAAAAGTAAAATTTTCCAAAAATACACCCATAAAAATTTATTCCCCCCTTCTTTTATTCAAAATGATGCTAATTACAGAACCTTTAAAAGCTTCAAAATTGGCTTGATTGTGCCCCCAGTTTTTTCCTTTTCAGCCTTTTTTGAAGCCCACTTTTTTTTACTGGAATTAAAAAAAAGTATTTTTTAAACTTTAAAAAAACCCTATTTTATTACTTTTATTTTTGTATCTTTCTTTTTTTCCGTGTTTCTAAATTTGTCTCTCAACACGCAAAACTTACGTTATCAAAATACGTGCATTTTTTTCCGGTTCAACTTTTTTTTGTATCTCTAATTTATACAATATTTATAAATATAAATATCTATTTTCAGAAAATTATTTATTATATATTTCGCAATAAATTATTGTTATTATTTTTAACTTAAATTTTTAAATAAAAATATTTTTGTAATAAACTTTTAAAAAAATGTCCTCAAATTATTTTGCTCAATTTTATTTATTATTTTTTTGTTCTGTTAAAGTTGCGGCTGCTGATTATCCATGGACTTTTGACAATGATTTATTTGGAGGTTTGTTTGTTTTTAAAAATTGATGGAGTTTTTTTGGAAAAGAATTCAAAGATTTTTGGAAAGTTTTGATAGAAACAGTTTTTTCCGAAAAACTAATAAAATCGTGTTTTGAAAATTACAAAACTTTAACAGATTGGGACTCGAACCTGGCAGGGTCGGGTCGTGAGCCGAGCGCTTTCTACCACTCGACCATACGTGCATCAATAATTTTTTGAAACTTTAAAATCTGAAAAATCCCTTTTTTATCACTTTATCAACTATGTCACCAACAAAAACTAATGTAATCCAACAGATAATTATCAGGCTACCGTATTCTGATAAAAACAAATAATTGCATTTTAAATGTTTAAATCAAATTTGTTAACAACAAATTTAAATAATTTACATAAATTTAGTATAATTCTCATTCAAACAATTTCAACAAGGTCAAAAATAAATGACATCCTGTCTCCCTTTTTTGAAAATCCTTTCCCTCCCCCCCTTTTTTTCAAACATGTTAATTATCGTCATCGTTTACGGTAACCATATATGTACAAACAACAAGAGATTGACCAAATCCAAATCTGTTAAATAATTGGCACAATTTCCATCTTGTTTTTCTCTCTCTTCCTTTTCCGCCATGTTTTTATTTAAAAAAATTATGCATTTTTTCTTTCATTTTTGTTGCTTCCTACTTCTTTTTTTTTTCAATGTCCACTTAATTATGCTAATGGAAAAATGAGAATCTTTGGAATGATTTCTTCTTTTTATTTTTCTATCCCCTGTTTTGAATTTAAAATAAAATCATAAGTTTAAAAAATGCAAAAACAACAAAAAAAAGTGTGTGTGTTTTTTTCTTTTGTTTTCACTTTTATTCTATCACAACAGATTTTTTGTTTACAGAGAATATGGACGGCATCTTCCTTTTCTTTTTGGCTTCTTCTGCTTTTCAATGATTAGATTTTGTAAAGCCAGGCATTTTTAACCCCTTCCCTTTGTTGTTGTTGCTACTTTTTTAGTTCTTTTTTTTCGCTATTTTTTATACGACTTTAAAAAGTAGAAGCAAAAAAGGTTCTTTATTTCTTACATTTCTTTGAAGAAAAATGCATATATATTTTTTTATTCTTTAAGAATAGTCTAGATTTTAGTATTTTTATTAAAAAACTGAATTATTTAAGATTTATAAGTTTTAGCAAATTTGGTTTGGAGTTGATGGAATTGGGTAGATTGATAAAAGATTTGCCATCAAAATAATCTGATTTGTTCAAAAAAACCTCCCAAAATTGCAATTTATCGATTAATCTAGCAGATCTTCTTCATTTTTTGTTTCTGCAGATCAGAGCAATTACAACAATATTGAAAAATATCGTTTTTGTTGGAACTAATCGCCAAATCGATATATTCCAGCCAAAACGATATTTCCGATATTATGGCAAAGCTCTCCTCTGCCACATTGAATCCCAAAGAAAAGTAATGGTTCAATTTTGTGGTCCGAATATTTGGCAAAATGTTCTTCAATGCCATGTGATAAAAAACAGTTTTCGTCTTTTTCGTAATTTTTTTGTTGGAAAAAAAGAAAAAACGGTTTTTTTTCTTCCACATGGCATTGAAAAACATTTTGCCAGAAATCAGACCTCAAAATTTCATGCTAAATTCTAAGTGCTGTATGATAAACCTATCAGAAGCAAATTTTCGACAATCTTTTTGTTATGCTTTTTTTGAAGCTTAACAAAAATATTGTCCATCATTGAAGGCACAGCTTTTTTTTTCTTAATTTTTTTAATCCATTTATTTAAATAGAACATTTATTTATTTATTTATTAACTCAGTTAGACCCCTATTTTTTTCATTGAATAAAATAAAACATTCATTCACAAAAAAAAGAAACATAATATTCTTTAAAAGATTATTTATTTTTAGTTTTAAAATTAGCAAAAATATAAATAATGAAAATCTTTTATATTCAATCCATTCTCTTTTTTTGTTGTAACACTTGTTTTTGACGTTAATCCATTTTTGCAAACAAACAAAAAAGAAGATATTTGGGAAGTAGCCGCTTTCAAAGAATGTTGAAAGAATACATATTTATTTATTTTATTACAACAAATTTTGGCTGTGTGTGTTTCTATGGAAAATTTTAGTGCATCAGATTCCCCCCTTCTTTTGTCTACAGTTTCAAAACCCTAAGCCAAAGTTGTTTGAACTGAAGACTAAAAAGTATTTTTTTTCATGGGCGGTTTTTTTTCTCTTTCATAGCGGAATTTTTCGGAAATAGAAATGAAAAAACTTCAAACTTTTGTTGCCATTTTTTCAGTTTTAACCCATCAAAACTTTGTCAATATCATCTCTTAGGTGTTATCCATAGTATAGGTTTCAATCATATGTATTGGAAGCAATTCCGCAAAGTTATAACCAAAAAAATGTGCGCGATCGAGTTTTTGGCGAAATTAACTTTTGGTGCCATATTTTCAAATTTGCATATTTCGGCGTAATTTTTTCTGACATGTTCGTGATATTTAAATCAGCATTTTTAATTTAAATCTAAGCATTTGGAAATAATGAGGCTGAATTATAGCTCGCCGAAAAATGCCATTTTTCATTCCTTTTTCTAAATATAACGATTCCGCTTTAAAGTGTTTCGTGTTTCAAAGCTTATTTTTGCCATCACATATATTTAAAAGCTTTTTATCGCTTTTAAATATGCCACATTTTTTGTTGCCCAATATTTTTATTAAGCTTTTAAAAAATTAATACATGACACATTTTTCGGTCTCAGCTGTCTTCATTGCATGATTCTTGAAAAATATTTTTGCATATTTTTGTTTCTTCCCCTAAAAATAATTGTATCAGTTTAAAATTACTTTATTATTTCTAAAATTTGTGACCACTTTTTTCAATAGCCAAAATTTTATTTGAAGATGATTTTTGACAAATTTTCTCTAAACACTTTTTAACAAAATTTTCCGCTTTTTAGTCCATCTACTCCCACCGCGAAAGGATATTTATTGGGTAAAAATTGAAAAAATCTATCAACATTTACTTGAAACACAAAAACTTGGAAAATTTTCTTCAATTTTTGTTCAATAAATTTCCTTTCGTGATGAGAGTACATGGACTAAGAAGAGACAAAAGTTTTTATCTATCTTTCCACACTCTCTTTAAAAAATAATAATAATTAATTAATAACTTTTTTTAATGTTGAAAAAAATAAGTTTTCACCACTTTTATTTAATCATTTAAAGAAAATTGATGAATTAAATATAACTTTTTTTCAAGAAATTAAAAAATGTTATTCATAAAGCGAATTTCTCACGCTTTTAATATTTTTTAATAGCGGAATTTAAGATTTTTTAAGAAAAAATACTATTACTTTTTTCGTTTAGGAAATTTATTAAACTTTAGTTTTTTTTAAAGAATTACAATTTAATAATTGTGTAACAAATTTGAAAAGGATACAGTTTTGTATGAATGATACCGTTTTAGTCAGTTAATTAATGGCATTTTGATAAATTTTATTTGTCGTTAATAAAATTTCACATTTAAATAAAAAAGCTTCTTTAAATTTGTGCAAAAATACAAATTTTTAAAGTATAAGTTTAATAAAAAATGCCTGTTTGATTTCCAAATAAATTCAAGCTTATTGCGTGACAACTTTTTTTGTTAAAATTTTAAAATTTTAGAGACTTAGTTTTGAATAAAGTTTATTTAATATTTTTAAACGCATAACAGTTCACACAAAATATTTTATGGTCCTTAAAAATATTTTTTTCGAAGCTAAAATAATTATTACAAAATTTGATCCAAAATAATATTTGAGAATGAAAGCGCCCCTTGACAAATCATGTTTTAATGCCCCATCCTTACTAAAAACATGCATCTCAAATTTATTGTCAATTTTAGCCCCCCCCCCCCCCCCCCCCCTTCTTTCCGTTTACCCTTTCCTAATCTTCCCCATTTCTTTCCTTCTCACCCATAATATTTTTTTTTTCTCCACAAGATTATTTCATTTTCTCATGGTTTTTCTTAATCTGGTTGTTTTCAATTTCTTTCTTTTAAAAGAAAAAAAAGTAACAACTATCCATCTCCTTTTTTTTCTTCTTGGGTATCTGCTTCCAAAAAATAGAAGATGTAAAATAAATTTGTTGCACATACACATTTAAAACGTCTTTCTTTTTTTCCACGCTCAATTTGTTACCCCCTAATTTTTGAGGCATTTTCTTGGGTTATTTTCTATCTCTTCTTTTTTTTCGTGTTTTATTCAAACTTTTCATTTTCATCTCCATTTTTTTAGTTGAATGCTTAAGTCTGTTTTCTTAAAAACACACATAACCAAATTTGCATTTTTATGGATCTTCAAAAAGGTTAACACACAAAAATGAATTCTTTTCTATAAAAAAAACTCCATCTTTGAAAAATAAATATCACCAGAAAAAAAGAAGGAAAGAATGATTTCATGGTTAATGACGGCATGCCTTTATCCATGTATTGTAGGACCAGATTTTTGGGGATTAGTTAATAAACATTGGAGAATGTGCACAGTTGGTCAAATGCAAAGTCCTATAAATATTGATCCAAGTCGGCTACTCTTTGATCCGGGTCTTTCAGAAATTAATATTGGTAAACAACAGGTTAGTTAGGTTTTAACAAATTTTTGGCTATGTTACTTTTTTGTTTCACAACGAAATTCAATACCGTACTTAAAGGGGGAGTTTCAGTTCTAATAAATTTTTGGACAAGTTTTACCAAAAAGTGCAAAGGATAAAAATGCAAATTTGAGTGTTTTATCAAAAAAAGAATGATAAAACACTCAAATTTGCATTTTTATTCTTTGCACTTTTTTGGTAAAATTTGACCAAAAATTTGTTAGAGTTGGAACTTCCCTCTTTAAGAAAAATGCCTAATTTAACCCTTTTAATAATTTTTAGGTTGAAGCAGAATTACAAAATACGGGACAGCTACCAATAATAACAATTAATGAAACAACAAAATATGATACATCAGATTTTGTACAAATTTTACCAAAATTTGTAAATATTTCTGGTGGACCTATGATACCGTACAATTATCGATTGCATCATGTAATATTTCATTTTGGAAGAATTCGAGATAATGAAAAGGGCTCTGAGCATACGGTAGATCGAGTAAGATTCCCTGCAGAGCTTCAATTGTTGGCATATAATTCAGATTTATATGAAAATTTTACACAAGCTATGACCGAACCAAAAGGTTTATTAGGAATTGCAATTATTGTTGATGTAAGTTAAACAGCTACATATATATATATGTAGTACATACCAAAATATGCAAATTTTCTAGATTGGTGAAATATCAAATGTTGAGTTGAGAAAGTTAACAGTAGCCTCTCAAAGTATAACATATAAAGATGCAAAAACAATTTTAACAAGATTTCATCCATCTGAATTACTGCCAAATACCAAACATTATGTCACTTATGAAGGATCTCTAACTTATCCTGGCTGTTATGAAACTGTTACATGGATAGTTATGAATAATCCAATTTATATTACCCGAGAAGATGTAAGCTTTAAAATTATTGTAAAAAATATATTTTCCGTTTGGGACCACGCGGAAACTGGTCTCAAAGCAGAAGCTGCCGTATACCCTTTCAGAAAATGCGTTTTCTCAAAACAAAATTCAACCCCTATTTTTTTTAGTTATCAATTTGGAATGATCTTCAACAAACAGAAATAAAACAATCTAATCCAGTTTTTATGTCACCCAATTACCGTCCACTAAAACCTTTAAACAATCGATTAATTCGAACAAATATAAATATTAAATATACATCACGAAATCCTGGATCATGTCCATCAAATATTTACTTAAATAATGGATATCGTTCAAATCCTTTAAAAATAAAACATTTACAAAAGCCACCAGCTGGAAGTCGGCATGCCCGAAGATCGGCAACTTCTGCCTCCTCATCAAGTGAAGAAGAAGATGAAAGTAAAGACGTCTATGATCAAGCATATGCATTATCACAATTTGAAATTGAAACATCTAATGATAGAATTGATTTTTAAAAAAATAGATGAAAAACAAAGATGCTAATATACAGTATCCATGAGAATAAATATTCAATATATTTATTCACATGGATACTGTATTTTCTATATACTATTTTTTATTGATAAAAACATTTTGCTCTTTGATTTTTGCCTTGAAAAATAACGGTGCTTTTTTAAATTCTATTTTTATCTTTTCTTTGATCTCAATTTTAAAAAAAAACTGGGTTTTAACTTTAATGCTTTCGTTCATCTCTCACTTTTTTTTCTTGTATCCTACTTTAATGCTTATTATATTCACTTTTTTTTGTGCTAGACCGACGACCATTAGCAATAAACTTTTTTTTTCCTTCTCTAAAAATTTATAACATTTGTTGCAGCAATCAGGGATGTCAAATGCGGCGGGAAAACATGGCCGGCCGCCGCAGCCGTCGGCAAAAAATCAAGCGATGTGCCGGCTGCGCGGCCTCAATTTTTCCAATGCTATTTGTGTTACAGAATCGGAATTTTTGAGAAAATTTCTCAGAATTCCATGAAAATTCAAATCCCATCAGAAACTATGTTAACCCGCTTCGCACAACTCCTGAGGTTACCCCTATGCAAAATTTGACCCCATGTTGTTCTGTTAAATTTAAAAGTATTAGCATTCAAACAGGCGAAGGAACTTTCCGATCTCTTTTATTTCTTTTTTGGTAGATTGACGTGTGTTTTAAATCATAACTATAACTTATGATGGAATAAAATTAAGCAAATAAAATTTAAAATATTTATTACAAATTTCCGTTTGTATGAATGGTATAAATATGTTCAACAGATGCCGGCATTAATTTCCAAAGTGTTAAGTTTTTTTTGAGAGCTCTAACTTTTTTAAAAGACCTTTTTCCCGACAAGCCTTCCCTCTCCTCTTAATTTTTTCCTATGATCTTTTACCGCACTTCAAAGTCCCCGTCAGCTCTAGCCTTTATCGCAAGATGATGGAACCGCATTTAAAATATCCGACGACAGTTATGAGCAGTTTCTGACTGAATGATTGATTGAATATAAATGTATCAAGTTTAGTCACTGCTCACTTTTAGCTTTGCTTATTTCCTTCTTTTTATTATAGTTTTGATTAACAATTTTATTAATCATTCAATTTAATGAAATTTCAAACCCAAATTTTTTAAGAGATGGAAAAAACTTTAAGAAAAACACAAATGTAGTAGACGAAATTATGGCCATTAAAATGTTTGTCACATTGTCAAAATGCGAATCACAAAAGACAAAAACGAAAGAAAGATAAATTGTGCTTTAGTTTTTGGTAGCGACAAAGGTCAATTTGATTGGTATAAAAACGTTTCAAACAAATTAACTATAATTCAATTTAAAAAAAAGAGATGTTGATTTTACTTTTAGGAATTTTTATTTTTTCTTATTTATTTTTTCATTTATATTGGAAACGAAGAAATTTACCACCTGGTTAGTTTATTACTTATAAAAACAATATTTTGGAATTGAATTGGGTTACGGTAGTTCGCTAAAAGCAATGTAATAATTATAGGTCCAATTCCAATACCATTTTTTGGAAATCTACTTTCCTTCTATTTCAATGATACGGATGTACAACTTCAAAAATGGAAAAATCAATACGGTGACATTTTAACTATATGGTTTGGAGGACAACCTTGGATTACTTTACATGATGCTCCAACAATTCTTGAAACCTTTCAAAAAGATGGGGAAACATATGCCGGTCGTCCACATTTTAAATGGGATGATATAATCCGACTTGGAAAGAATGGCGTGGTGGGATCAGATGGCCAAAAATGGAGAGAAAATCGAAGATTTGCATTACACGTTTTTCGGAATTTTGGTCTTGGAAAAAATTTAATGCAAGAAAGAGTTTTGGTAGAAGTTACAAATCTTATCACTGATATCAAAGATGATATTAAAGATGGCCGAAAAGACATCAGTGTACAAAATGCCATTGATTTAGCCGTTGGAAGTATTATCAACGGGCTAACCTTTGGATATCGATATGGAAAAGAAAAAGAAAAAGAATTTTTTAAAGTTAAAAAATTTGCACAATATCTTGTCGGTGAAATTGGGAACCCAATTTTTAATATTATGAATCCAGATCCAGAATATTATAAAAAATTTCCAATTTGTAGTCAATACTACAAAAAATTTAATGTTGAAATTCAAAAAATGAAAGATCATTTCTTTCATTTAATTTCTGAACACCGAAAAGGAATTGATTTTGATTCAAATGAAGAGGCAACAGATTTTGTTGAAGCATATATGCGATATCAGCATAAATTAAAACTTGATGGTATTGTTGATCCAAATTTTGAGTAAGTGTCTTGAAACGAAAAATGAAAATTATGTGTTTTGTATTGTATTGATAATACTATTATCAAAACGAAAATAACTAAAAATTTTATATTGTTTCTATTTAAAACAGATTCTGCGAGAAAATCTTGAAATTTAACAAAATTCGGCACAGCAAAAAAAACAAAAGTTCTGAAACTTTTCCTATGTTTTCGAATACGCTTAAAAAGCTGGAAGCCAAAATATTTAGGTCATCTGTAGCCGGAATTCCGAGTTATGGGGTCCCGAATGGAAAAATGACCGTTTTTTCGATTTGATGCCCTAGCAAAACCGAAAGTCGAATGGACATAATTTCTTGGGTATATACTAAATCGACCACGGGGAATCGAATGGTTATATCAGCGAACCAAAATTTTCGCGTCGGCATCCATTTTTGGCGTCCACGCCGCACATGCGCCGTTCTACCGGCGCAGAGCTTTCGACGGCGGTTTCGCAATTGCCATATTCGGATTCCCCGTGGTTTTTTACCCCTGGGGGTAGAGACACCCTAAAATAATCAGGGGTAGGCGAATAACCCGGTTGGTTACTGTATGGCTGGTTCTAAATTTGGCAAAAGTTTATTTTTTTTTAAATCGAAAAAATTTGTTTAAATAAAATCTGCCTTTATTTTCAGATTCTCCATGCTCAAAAGCATATATGTACCAAAAACTGGCTTAATTGGAGGTAAAAATTTTTTTGATGTTCCCCACCGGGATCGAACCTGAGATGTGTCGTCTCCTAAGTCAACTCAAGGTTTTTACTATTCGAAGCGCGTTGCGCAGGTTCGATTCCGGTGGGGAACATCAAAAAAATTTTTATCTCCAATTAAGCCAGTTTTTGGTACATATATGCTTTTGAGCATGGAGAATCTGAAAATAAAGGCAGACTTTATTTAAACAAATTTTTTCGATTTAAAAAAAAATAAACTTTTGCCAAACTTAGAACCAGCCATACAGTAACCAACCGGGTTATTCGCCTACCCCTGATTATTTTAGGGTGTCTCTACCCCCAGGGGTAAAAAACCACGGGGAATCCGAATATGGCAATTGCGAAACCGCCGTCGAAAGCTCTGCGCCGGTAGAACGGCGCATGTGCGGCGTGGACGCCAAAAATGGGTCCCGACGCGAAAATTTTGGTTCGCTGATATAACCATTCGATTCCCCGTAATAAAAAAAAAAAAAAAATGCTTTTTTTTAGTGATGCACAACTCTATGCTACAGTACTAGATTTATGGATTGCTGGGCAAGAAACAACTTCAAATACTTTGGCATGGCTTTGCATTTATCTTATTCAAAATCCACAAATTCAACAAAAACTTCATAAAGAACTTGATGAAAATGTTGGCAGTGATAGAGTGATAACATTGGATGATAAAAATAGTTTAAATTATCTCAATGCAATTGTTGCTGAAACTCAACGATTCTGTAATTTGGTGCCAATAAATGTTCCACATCGAACAACAAAAGACACACAAATTCGAGGATATAAAATTCCTGCGGATACAGTTATCACCCATCAAGTTTCAACAGTTTTAATGGATGAAAGATATTTTCCTGAACCCGAAAAATTTAAACCTGAAAGGTTTTTGGATAAAAATGGAAAATTCTTTCAACCCACTGAATTAATGCCATTTGGAATTGGTAAAAGGGCATGTTTGGGTGAGGGATTGGCAAGATTGGAGTTGTATTTATTTACAGCAAATATGTTTAATCAATTCAAGGTAAAAATGCGAAAATATAATCATGCAACAATACAATCCATTTTTTTTAGTTTGAATATCCATCGAACAAAAGTGAATTTGGAAAAAGACTCATCGGTGCCACAATTACCCCAGTTCCATTTTTGTGCAATGTTATCAATCGATTCTAATAGTTTCAATAAATTTTATTATGAACAATATCTGATAATTAAGTAATTAATAATTCATTAATCTGTTTACAATTTTATTTTAAAAATGTTTTACGTCACTTCAAAAAACATAAAATATTCAATATCTATGTCAACTCTAATATCCATCCCGTGGTTCCCTCGTTAGAAAAACAAATGAAAGAAACAAAAATTATCCAACATAAACTGAGCATACATACTTTTAAAGGAATATAAAATATCATATGGAACTGAAATCCTTTGAAATGTCTTCGAAAAAGTATTTTTGGGAAAATTTAATAACATCGATACTAATTACAAAAAAAAAGTGTTTAAAAACAAAAGAACAAAACGTAACAAATAAAAAAAACTCCATTATTACCAATCTTCATCAACAATATCATTTCTAGGAGTACCAAATCCACCTCGGCCACTTGTTTGATTATATCCATTACCACGATTTGAGCTGAATCCAGAGCTATTTTGAGTATAACTTTGAGTGAATCCACCTCGACCAGTAGTACCAAAGCTGTTGCCTCTAGAATGTCCAAAAGTGCGAGGAATTAAATTGCCAGAGCTCGTTTGATTTTCAGCAGCAGATGATTCACCAACAAAAGAAGAATTGCCATATCCACTAGCAGCTGGTTGAAAATTACCACGACTGCTTCCAAAAGTACCACGACCAACTGATGGAATGCCACGACTGCTTCCAAAGGTGCCACGATAAGAAGAATTTGATGATTGATTAATTCCGTTGCCACGACTGCTTTCAAGCGTACCAGATGGATGTGGACAAAAATTAGAACTTGTTGGGGCTTTACTCCATTTATCATTTTCTTGAGTAGATGATTGACCGAATCCACCACGGTTTGAAGTAAAAGCATCAGAAGTTTCAGCAGAAATTGGAGCACCATATCCACTACTAGCCACAGAATTAAAACCATTACCACGACTGCTTCCAAAAGAACCACGACTAGGTAAACCGCCATTACCACGACTGCTTCCAAAAGGACTACCACGCCATGAACCCATTCCAACATTATTTGAAGAATAATAGTCAGAATTTTTAACAGCAATCGAGACATCATCTGTTGCTTGACTCTGCGGTTCAACACGATCAACTTTAGTCAGAGCATTATCAGATACATTACTTTTATTGATAGGAGATGGAACTTGAACTTCTTTTCCATCACTAGAATTACCATGAGCGACATTACCAGGATTTTGATTTGCAAGAGTTTGAACGCCTTCAGGAATTATACGAACAACTGCCGGAGATTTCATAAATTCACAAAGATATTTTTCAAGTTCAGATGAAAATGTTGTAGTAAAAGCAGTAACTTGAATATCTTCACTGAGACCATTAAAAACAGTTCTAAAAAAGCAAACACGTTTTGAAAAGAGATCAATAAAAAAACACAAACTTAATATCTTTAGAATTTGGCATAAGTACATCAGCTTCATCAATAACAAAAAGCTTTGATTGTTTGAGAGAAATTCCTCCTTTTTTAACAAGTAATGCCATACGAGCGGGTGTTCCAATAGCAACAGTGCAGCCAGTAGCAATTAAATTCTTGTTATTAATGAAATCATCTTCTCCATAAAAGATACTAAAAAGTAAACTTCGTTCATATATATATAATCAATTAGAAAGCACATACCAAACAGATCTTTCATCAGGGATAAGTTTAACAAGAATATCTTTAATATGAGTGCAAGCTTCACGAGTTGATGCAAGAATAACAACCAAAGGTTCCCGCTGTTGATTTAGATGACAATCAGATAAAACATTTGCAGCAAGGATGGAATATACCAATGTCTTACCAGCGCCATGTTTAGCTTGAACAAGTAAATCTAAAAAAAGAAGATAATTTAGTTGAATATATAAAAAAAATATATATAAAACATACCTTTTCCAAGTACACCTAATGCAATTGAACTACTTTGTACAGCTGTAGGTGAATCAAATCCAGAATTTTTAATTCGTTGAATGATATCAGAATGAATCAAAAGTTGTTCAAAGGTTTTAGATGATATAGCATTCATTGTTTCTTCATCAGGAACGGTGATAACAGATGAGTAATTCATAGCGAAAAATTAGTAATAAACTTTTAATCTAAAATATTTCGCATTATTTATGAAGAAGAAAATGGGTCAGCAACAAAAATTTATATTATAACACGAGTTTTTAGGATAACAGATAATAAAAATTTTATGCGCATCAATCGCGAAATGTTTTACATCAACGACAACCCTCAATCACTTTTAAAGAAAAAAAAGCAAAGTTTTGAATAAAAAATAAATGTCTAGGTTAACTCAATTGGCAATAAAACAGAACAATGCACACATTAAACGTACAAAATTATTCTGATAAAATGAATAATAATAATAAAAGTTAAAAAAATGAAAGAAAACATCGAAAAAAGATCGAGAACATTTTAGAAAATCATCATCGAAAAAAGGCTTGAGAAAAAAGGAGGTCGCAGACAATCGTGTTAAGATCTTCGAGAAAATTTAAAATTTTCCACAGCTATTTCTCAATCGATTTTTAGGCAAAAAATATTTGAATTAATTTTAAAGTTGATGCAACAAAAGTTTTTAAAATTATAATTGGAAGTAAAAATAGGGTAATTGTTTAGCTTTATTTTCTTTCTTTTTTATGCGGTATACATTCAAAGATAAACACTCGAATATTATTTATTTATTATCACAAACAATTACAGTTATAAATAATGTACACTTTTTCTTCTTTTTTTGGTGCAATATTTCATATTTAAAAAAATCTAAGTAATTTGAATTCGAGATACCGCCGCCACAGCTGACAAATCATTTTTTACACTGCTATTTAGAACTGGAAGTTTATGCTGTGTTACAATGTTTGATGGAATTTTTGAGGTTCCCAAAAAAGTAAAATATTTTCCAAAATAAAATGAAAAAAAAATACAATTTTCTTGTAGATTTGCTAAAAGAATTTTATAGATTTATTAGAAACAGCAATTTTCAATGTTCACCTTAAAATTAGCAATGAAATACTTCCCGAAAATGCAAAACCATCAGTAAAAATTGGCAAAGTTTGGATAAACAATGCCGTTAAATCTGTATTTTCTGGAAAAAATAGTTGTTGAAAAGCATATCCAGTTCGTAAGAATTGAAAGACAAAAGTTATTAATGAAACAACTAAAAATTATTTGGAAATTAGATGTTTTTAAAATTCAAAAAATTATAAAAAATCGAAATTTCGTTCAAAAAAGTTTTTATTCGTTTTTAATTTTTTTCAAAAAAAAAATACGAAAGAACAAAAAACATTTTTGCCACTTGGCATTGAAAAACATTTTGCCAAATATCGGCGTGGTAAATTGAATTCTTTTTTATGTGAATTCGGATAAATTTGAATAAATTTAAAAAACTTACACAACAAATGCCGTTCTTTAACACATAATGCCGAAGTTTTGTATAACCAAAATTTAATCAGTGATAAAGCATTAAAAATTGCAGCCAAAAATGTTGTTGTTAAAAAAATTACTGTAGAAATAAAAAAGTGAAGAAATATAATTTTTTCAGCTAAATATACCACTTTTGTATTAGTTTCTGTAACATAAAAATATGTGGCAGGTTCATGAAGTCTCCAACAAATATTTAAAAATGGTAATAAAAATATTAACAAAAATGTGTGCCATTTTTTGCTCCAAATTTGATGATACTGTAACGGAAACCAAATAAATGTAAAACGATTAAAAGCCATAAATAAATGCCCAGAAAATACTATTACAATTATGTAAGAAAAGAATGAAATCATGAAAGAAGCACACCAAAAACTGGTTTTAAAAAAAGGAACAAATATTGCAATAATTGAAATATATTGATATCCAATCATCTGAAAAATGGCATATGTATAAAGAAGGCAAAAACTAATTTTGGATTTCGGAATTTAAAAGAAAATGAAATATTTTTTCTTCGATGAAATCGAAAAAACAAAATTAAAAAACTTTCAAAAATTTATATTCTTAATTTCACATTAAACATGCTTGTGGCGACCTGTCACACTGCACCAAACCCAAGATATTTTTTGTTACCTACTTTTTCCTGGCTTTATTACTTTAAAGCCAAGAAAAATTAAAAGAGTTATAAAAAAAATTAAAATTACATAAGAAATGAGTTATAGAATTTTGGCATTTTATGACATACTGCCAAAAGAGGGGCATTTGTTATGTTTATTTCATAAAACCCTATCGAAACAAAACATTTCGCATTTCTTTGGGCTGAGCAAAATTTTGAATGGCTTACAAGGGAACCGATTAACATGTCCCGCCGGTTTTTCTTAGCTAATATGTGGATTCGATAGTACCTATATAGGGATGAATTGCCCCCAAGGGATTTTTGCCCGTTTGGTCTTTTGTGGATTTACGGGCCTTCTGAAGTTCGTCAAAAATCCATGACCCGGGGGTCATGGATTTTTGTGAAAAATCGAAAAAAAAGTTTTTTTCTTTTTTTTTTATTTCTCAGGAGATCTCATGCTAGGCCGAAGCCCCATGAGGTGATTATTAATCCTTTTTTATCCTGGTAAGGTCCATTAGGCTGTTTCCTTTTTTATCCTGGTAAGGTCCATTTGGGTTTTTCCTTTTTTATCCTGGTAAGGTCCAGTATCATCAGGAATGTTCCAACCGCTTATTTATACAATGGAAACAACTTTTTTGGTTTCTGACGACATCAGAAGCTGTTGTTTCAATACTGGAATCTGATACCCTAAACTTATAAAATTTGTAAAAAATTAATTTCTTACTTAAAAAATCCAATTTTCCGTATTTATTGGTTTTCGACTATGGAGAATTGAATGGCAAAGTTTATTTTTGCATATCTTGAGGTTTACGTGTTGCAATCTCCATGGTACCGTATATCACATGTAGGTTGTAGAAACACAAATCTGCCTGGTTACAATTTTGCATCAAAAATGTTAAAAACTGTTTATTATTGTTCCCAAATACTTTTTTTTATCAAAATCAAACTAAAAAATTATTCTATGGATAATGCAACATTTTTTTACAGTAATCCAAAGTTAACTTTTGATGTTGTGGTTTATATTAAAAATAATACAAAATAGACGAGTACAACACAAAGGGCTATTTAGCTCTTACATTGTGAAGCTCGATTTGAGAAAAAAGGACAGACATTTAAGTTTATCCCAAAAAACATTTTAAAAAGTTGATAAAATAAAAATAAAAAGTCTTAAAGAAAGACAAAAATGGTTCTTATACATTAATAAATTTCTGTGCAACTAACAAGAAATATTTATAACAATATACAGTTTGTACTGTAATTTGTTTAGCATTTTTTTTTTAGATTTATGACGTTCAGTCATACGCAGTGAATTGCTTTACTCTTCTCTGCTTTTTATTGTGTTATTCTTTTGTTGTTTTTTAACGTTGTTTGATAAATATTATTATACTCAACACTCTCTATCTCAACTGTTATTTATCCTGTTGCAACGTACCGCAACAACAAAAAAGAGAGGATAAAATTATGGATCCCGAAGAAGTGCAAGTTAAACCACAGAAATTATTTTATACAAAAGAACATAATGGGGCTTCATCTACTTCAAAACCAAAAGCTCCAGAAAATTACAACCCAGCAAATGTTATGAAACGATTATATTTGACCATCACTCAAAGAGGAATGACTGAGAATGAAACATCATTTGAGCATGATTTAGCATCGAAAATTAAAGGTAGTGTTTTTAATCTAATTCTTGGAAAATCGCAAAAGCTGTTACAGATTTAATTTTAAATCCTGAAAAAATGTTTGAAGATTTATGTTTTCAATATGAAGGGTTCGACGAAGATGATTGCAGTGATAGTGATGAATATATTTCAGAAGATAATGAAGAAAAAGATCCAACTTATAGTGATACTGAAGCTGAAACTAAAGATCGAAAATTTCTTGAACAAAAATATTCAAAAGAACAGTGGATTGAAATTATTGAAAAATACAATACAATGACATTCACTCGTCTTCAACATCTTTATAGAAAACTTAAGGATCGACATGAAATTATACGGTATATTTAACCAACAGAAGAAATATATATGTATGTATTTTTAGAATGAAAAGTTACTTAACAAAAGGAGGGACAACATTTCAAAAATATGAAAAAATTGATGAATTTGTGATCAATGAATTTATCAAATGGAAGCAAGATTTTCAAATCGTTCATGATAGGGATTTGGTGGATGCTGCAATGTCAGCTGCTGCTTTTCTTGGAATGGAAGACTTTAAAGCTAGTGAATTTTGGCTTCGTTCATTCAAAAGGCGGCATCGCATTGTTTCTCGTAAAATTACAAATTTTATTGCAACAAAAGATTTGGTTCAAGAAGAATCTCATGAAGATAAAATTGCATCATTCAGAGCTGAATTTAGCGGACTCATTCGTGATCGATCATTGGATACGGTAAGATGCCTCTTTTTTTATAAAAACATAAAAGGATCATTTTTAAGGTTTACAATACCGATCAAACTGGAATCCAGCTCGAAATGATTTCTAAAAGAACATTAGAAACAAAAGGAATAAAAAAAGTTACAGCAGCTGCACAAAGATTGAATGCTTTAACTCATTCATTCACTGCACAACCAGTTATCAGCGCCGCTGGAAAATTAATGCTGTCTGTTTATATTGTTTTTTATGAACCAAAACGTCCAAATTGCTTTGATTATGATTTACAAGATTTCAAATATATTAAAGCATCATCTTCGACATCAGGAAACATGTCTTCATTATTGGTAAAAGATTGGATTGATACAGTTTTCATGCCTCAAGCAGCGGATGATTTTCTTCTTTTGATTGATAGCTGGACTGGTTATTCAAAAGTTTTTGAAACAGAAGAAAGGATGAATTATAAAGTTATTCCACCAAAAACAACTGGTGAATTACAACCTCTTGATGTTTTCTTTAATCGTCAATTAAAAGCTTTCTATCGTATTTTATCTGATAAAATCAGAAGAAGATATCCAACTTTTGATGTTTCAAATCGAAAAGGAATTGGAACATTGCTAAATCTTACTTTCAGCCAAATGGCTTCTCCTCTTTTCTCTGATATGATTAAATTTGCTTGGTACAAATCCGGTTATTTATCTGAACGTCCACCACCTTTTTTAACTCCAGTTCAATATTGTTTTGATCTTATTGAAACAACATCAAAGTGTATTGAAGAAGGATGTGATGAACGGGCATTTATTAAATGTGCAAATTGCTCTAATTTTTTCTGTTTCCAACATTTTGTTGTTAAAATGCATGGTTGTGTTGATTTAATAAATAATGATAATTAAAAGTTTTGTATTAATATATGTGTTTACACAATATGGTGTTTCGTGGAATCTTATGGCTTTCAATCACAGGTGTAACACGTAAACCTGAAGATATGCAAAAATAAACTTTGCCATTCAATTCTCCATAGTCGAAAACCAATAAATACGGAAAATTGGATTTTTTAAGTAAGAAATTAATTTTTTACAAATTTTATAAGTTTAGGGTATCAGATTCCAGTATTGAAACAACAACTTCTGATGTCGTCAGAAACCAAAAAAGTTGTTTCCATTGTATAAATAAGCGGTTGGAACATTCCTGATGATACTGGACCTTACCAGGATAAAAAAGGAAAAACCCAAATGGACCTTACCAGGATAAAAAAGGAAACAGCCTAATGGACCTTACCAGGATAAAAAAGGATTAATAATCACCTCATGGGGCTTCGGCCTAGCATGAGATCTCCTGAGAAATAAAAAAAAAAGAAAAAAAAAAGAAAAAAACTTTTTTTTCGATTTTTCACAAAAATCCATGACCCCCGGGTCATGGATTTTTGACGAACTTCAGAAGGCCCGTAAATCCACAAAAGACCAAACGGGCAAAAATCCCTTGGGGGCAATTCATCCCTATATAGGTACTATCGAATCCACATATTAGCTAAGAAAAACCGGCGGGACATGTTAATCGGTTCCCTTGTTAATATTTTTGTGTTTTTCCGTTAAATTTAAATAATTTCTAACATTTTAAATTTAACAAACAATAAATTTTTTAAACACATTAAAATGTACTTTTTTTTGTCTATTATTTTTTTATGATTTCTTATTATTCCTTTAATTAAACAATGCCATTTCCGGCAACATTAAAATAAAATTTCGACAACAGGTACAATTCATTTAAAATGCCGTGAGAAGATAAATATTTTGTATAAAAACAGTTTTATTTTATTTGTAAAATTTCATTTTAAAGATCACATCAACTGACAATTATTGTTTAATTGAAATGGTAAAATTTGATATTTCTACAGTAACCAGTCATTTGGCAATTTTATTAAATGCATTTTTAATTTGGTTAATTTGGAAAAAATCTGGTAAAGCTTTATCAGATTACCGAAAAATTTTATATCTTGGAGCGATTTTTGATTTGCTTTTTTCAATTCTTACCGTTTTTTGCGGATCTTTGATTGTTTTTACGACAGAATATTATTTTATTATTGTGGAAGGATGGATTTCATATTTTGGAAATCCATATGCTTTTTTGGTTGCTGTTTTTCATGTTTATTTTTCCTATACTTCAATAAGCGTTGCAACAGTTCAATTTATTTATCGATTTCTTCTAATTTTTTGGTAAAATAATTTTTTTTTAGCGAAACTGAAAAAAGGTCTTTAAAATCAAGCAAAATATATATTTTAAAAAAAAGACAGGAATAAAATTAACCATGGACCAGGGATGTCAAATGCGGCCGGCTGGCCTCGGCCGGCCCGCGGCCGGCCTGGCCTGCGGCCGGCCGTTATATTTTCGGCCGCAGGCCGGCCAGGCCGAAGATAAGGCCGGCCGGGGTCGGCGCGTTTTTCAAAATTCTTTACAAATACCTTGAATTTGTACGCCCAACTTATAGAAAATAGAATTATCATAATTTTCAAAGTAGTGAAAACTCGCCTAAATGATAAAAAAATAGTTGAAATCTTTTTTGATATCCAGCATTGCATATAAAAAAATTACAGAAATTTTATGTACTTATGGTAAAAATTTTTACAAATTTAACGAGGCCGGGCCGGCCTAAAAAAAGTCGACCGCAGGCCGGCCGGGCCGTAAATTTTTAGGCCGCGGCCGGCCGACATTTTCGGCCGCATTTGACATCACTGCCATGGACTGAAAAAAATGAGTGACGAAAAACCTCTCACTGGTGACCAAGGCCATATACAGAAAAAAATTTCGGAGGGGAACAGCGATTTTGGGGGGGCACGCCTTTGATCTTTTGCCGCCGCCAACACGAAGCGGCAAAAGATCAAAGGAAATTTCTCAGTTTCGGGGGGGCACAGGTGCCGATTCCCCCCCCCCCCCCCCCTAAATACGGCCTTGCTGGTCACGTTGGGTGATGAATTCATCACTTTTACCCACATAGTCATAACCAAATCGTCACCAGTGAGGGTTTTTTCATCACGCATTTTTCTCAGTGTGTTTTTTATTCGGCACCATTTCTTGGGATCACAAAATAATGCAAAAAAAGAACAAGTTATCTGAATTTCTGGATTCTGGATTCAGATTCTGAAGCATTTTTGTTTTGAAAGTTTTAATCACTATATATTTTCTTTCGATTCGAAATTCCATTTAAAACAAAAGTTTTTTTTTGCATTCGCTGATCAAAATCAATAATTAAAGCATTTTAGGAACATTACTTTAAACACAAAAGCTTTTATTTCTATTGTTATTTTATCCCTTTTATCTGCTGCTTATATGGGTGTTACATGGTTTATCTTTTTTTATCCCAAACAAGATCAACTTGAATTTTATGGTCCCATTCTTTTATCCACAGGTCAAGTGGTCAAAGAACAATTAAAAAGTTTTATTGTTAGTGAAAGGGTAATTTTTATGCAAATTTATTGTATATCATTATTGAAAGAAAACATTTTTTTAGATAGGCACAAAAAGCACTACATGGTTTACAGTTACACAATCAATAATTTGTTTTGGAATTATGGTTTTTTGTTCTTTGGGTGTAATCTATCGACTTTGGAAGCATAGAAAAAATTTTTCATCAGGTGATCGAAAAATTCATAATCAAATTACTGTAGTTTTGTTGTGCGAAGTTAGTTTTTTTTTGTTGCCTTAATTTTCAGTATGTTTGGTGCCAACTTTTTGGCCGCTTGTCATACAACGCCAAAATGTGATAACTCATTTTTTATATAATTTTGATTTTTTTTATCTTATCACATTCATAATTATCAATGTTCAAAAAAATAATAAAGCCAGGAAAAATTAGCTAACAAAAAATATTTCAATTTTGGCGTAGTGTGACAGCTCGCCAGAAAATTTCGCAATTTTTTAACATCGATATTTTTTTTTGCAGGCACTGGTTCCTCTTTTAACAATAATAATTCCTTTGGGATTGCTATCATTTCTTAGTCGTTTACTTCCATGGTTTCCATCAATACTGACTTACATAATTGCATTTTCGCCCATCTTTAATCCAATTGTTAAAATTTTTGTAATTTCACCATTTCGAAAAATTATTTTTGGATTTATATTAAATAATTCCAAAAATACTCAGATTTCAATTGCTATCACTTCTTCTTCAAACAAATAAACTTTCGTAGAAAACCATATTTCATTGTTGAAAAATACAAAGTTTATCGAAAAAATTGTATTAGCGATCTTTCGGTCAAAATCAAAATTTTTGAATCCAAAAAAAAGATATTTTATTCCAATATAAAAAGAAGTGACAATCTCTGTGACAGTAAAATAAAAATAAAAACAAAGTAAATTTTTAAATTATTACGGAGCAACCACTTTGACAACGAAATATCCTTGGCATTCTGTGATGAAGAGAAAAAAAAGCTTTCGTGTCAAGACTCATATTTTCATCAATTAATTCATCAAATGTAAAGGTTAAATGATCAGGCACGATTGAAAAGTTCTGAAAGTAAAACATATTAAAAATAAGTCAGCATTCGCGAGACCAAATGCCAACAAATTTGTTTTTTTGACACTTTTTTATAAATAAAAAACTTTTGCGTTTGTTTCATTAAAAAAATGCTTACCGAAAAAAACTTCACAATTTTATCAAATGAAAATCCTTGAGCTGGTAAATGCATTGTTACCGAAATTAATGGAGGAGTTTGGTGCCAAGAAATTAAATCTTAGAATTTTTTACGAAATTAACTTTTGCTGCCTTTTTTTCAAATTTGCATATTTTTTCTGGCATGGTCCTGACATCCCTGGAAACATTTTTAGTCTCAATTAAAGCATTGGGAACAGGGTTGCACGAAACTCGGTTTTGCAAAACGAAACGAAACGAAACGAAATTTTTGTTTCGCTAGCGCGAAACGAAACGAAACCTAAAAAAACCGCGAAAGTTTCGCAAAACGAAACGAAACGAAACGAAAAAAGATTTTTTGTGTAAAATCAACGTCTTGGCAAAATGCATAACAACAGCAACATCGTTAGAGAAAATTTTTCCAAAAAAGCGCCAAAATTAAACTCAAAAAACAAATTATGATTTTATTTTCGACTTGGTTGTCACTCATTTTTCTCCAAAAGTTTTGGGTTTTTACATCATTCTTAGCACATCGTTTTCACGAAACTTTCAGGCTTTGTTTCGCGAAACACGAAACGAAACGAAACTTTCGTGCAACCCTGATTGGGAAGTAATGCGGCTTAGGTCAAGCCGTCCGAAAATCCCGATTTTTTATTGCTATTTCTAAATTCTCCTATAGCGATTCTGCTGTGTCAACATGTTGAACAAATTTGGAAAAAGAAAAAATTCAACGAAAATTGTCTAATAAAAAAAGTGACACAGACACGAGTTTTATAAAAAACAAACACATTTTTTAAATAAAAAAAACGGCAAAAAATGCACCCTATGTTTCTGTATTTTTTTTTCTCATTAAAAATTTCGCTTTTTTTCTTTTAGGGAATTTTCTCTAAGAGAAAACAGAGCAGAAAAAAAATAGATTTTTAGTCTTTAAAATCAAACATGGCAAAAAAAAAACAAGTCATTCATTTTCGCGCCAATTTTTCTTTAAAGTTGTGTTTTTTTTTCTCTCAAAAAATTGCCTTAAACCTTTTACTTTAAGGGTCGATTCTCGTGTATATCTATTAACTTTTTTTCATGACGTTTTTTTGACCTTTAATGAAATCCCTTTTAGCAAAATTTAAATATTCTTTCAAGTGCTTTTTCTTTAATGGATTCTTTTTGTTTGCTCAAACTTTCACCTTCAATTCTTCAAAGATTTGTAACTTTTTGCCATCCAGATGATGGCATGGAATTGGCAAAAAGCTGTAAATATTTAAATTTTGTTGTGAAAGAATTTGCATACAAAAATATATCAAAGTTGGCAATTTTTGGAAAGGTACTGTACTTTTTTTTTGTCGAAATTTAATTAAAACGCGTTCTTTGAGAAAATCCTGAGAGGCCCGGACACAAAAAAAAACAAATTTTTTGAAACTTTACCCATGTTTTCGAATACCCTTAACAAAATTATTGGCCAAGGCTTTTTGGCTAAAAGTGCCATTTTGGCACTTTTTTATGCCATTTAAGTTGAAAACGGCATTTTTTTATCTCAGGTGCCGTTGGAGATAATGGCTTAATTTGTTTCGGTATAAACTAAATCGAGGTCGCTGAATCCGAATATCGCATTTTCAAATCTTGAAAATCGTGTCGGGACCCAAAAAAATTGAAATTCCGGCATTGTGCCATCCCCCTGCCGCGGCATTTCACTTGCCAGTTCCAAAAATGCCACCATCGGATTTCCCGGCATTTTTTACCCTAGAAGGCGGAATATCTTCCTCCAACTCGTCCCGCTCGCTGATTCTAAAATATTTGAATACCGTAAACCCTCGAAATTTAGAATCATAAAAAAGCGAAATTTCAACAAAATTGCCTAATTTCCCCGTTTCCAAGGTTTTCGAGCATGCTGATTCCGAATATGATATTGCCAACTCAAAAAAACTGCTGAAAAATGCCGAAATCGAAATTGTAACGAAAAATTATGTAAATTTTCGGCATTTTGTCCCCCACGGCTTGTCGTGTGAGATCTGGAAATTGCATATTCGGAAAGAGCTTGGTCGATTTGGTATATATCTTTTGATTTCGTATCCTGAATACTACCCAGTCGAATACAGTAATCTTTGAAATCGAAATCTACCAAAGGGGGGAGTACGTGAGGATTTTCATATCCAAAAAAATGAAAAAAATTTTTTTTATCAAATTCATCCATTTTTACTTCAAATCATTCCATTAGGCATTGGAAATAATCTTAGTTAATTTTTCAAGAAACAGTAAATTATTTTTAGAAAAAACACTGTATTTGGTAAAATGGAAAAGCTTTACCACAAATTGTTACCAAAATATTACTTATTGCAAAAAAAATGTACCGAAAATTATCAAATCTTGAAGGAGTTTTGTTTAAAAAAATATTTTGTATTTAAATTTAATCGAAATGACACTGTATTCAAACTTTTTTCATGTTGTAATACCGTATACAGAAGGTTAACATTATCAACATTGAAAAAATGAAAAAAACTTAAAAATTGAAAATTTAACAGCTGTAAATTATTTAAAATTGTTATATTTATTTATGTTTACCTTTTAAGGTTATTTAAAAGACTCAAACATAGAAAAAAGTTAAAAAAATTTCTTTTGTGATTCTAAATTTCGAGGGTTTACGGTATTCAAATATTTTAGAATCAGCGAGCGGGACGAGTTGGGGGAAGACATTCCGCCTTCTAGGGTAAAAAATGCCGGGGAATCCGATGGTGGCATTTTTGGAACTGGCAAGTGAAATGCCGTGGCAGGGGAATGGCACAATGCCGGAATTTCGATTTTTTTGGGTCCCGACACGATTTTCAAGATTTGAAAATGCGATATTCGGATTCAGCGACCTCGATTTAGTTTATACCGAAACAAATTAAGCCATTATCTCCAACGGCACCTGAGATAAAAAAATGCCGTTTTCAACTTAAATGGCATAAAAAAGTGCCAAAATGGCACTTTTAGCCAAAAAGCCTTGGCCAATAATTTTGTTAAGGGTATTCGAAAACATGGGTAAAGTTTCAAAAAATTTGTTTTTTTTGTGTCCGGGCGCTGGTCGCTGCATCATTTTTTTCTCAAAGAACGCGTTTTAAGTACTTTTTTTTAAATTTAGGAATTACCAAATGGAATGCCAAAATTTGAGTTTCCACTTTCATCAGAATATGGAAATTTGAATATTTCCCTTCAAGACCCAAACATAGAAAGATTACTTCAAAAAACTATTGTTACTGAAAAATTGGGACTAACAAATATTGAAAAAGGGGATTTAACAAAATTAACAAATTTGAGGCTTTTTTGGAATTTTCAACACATTTTTATTTTTGAGTCGGAGCTAACTCGGGATGAATTTAATTTACTTTTTAGGGACAAAAGTTTAATTAAAATTGCCGAATTTCAACAGGTAAGCATTAATCCATCGATCGAATTTTCAGATGCCCTTGAACTTTTAAAAGAATGTCAATATATACAGTAAGAATTTTAAAGATAGTTTAATTATTTAAAATAAAATATATTTAAGTTTACAAATTTCAAATATGATTTATTCGGATGATGCAATTGGAGATTTAATTTCTTGGCACCGAACTGCTCCTTTAAACGGATTAACAATGCATTTACCAGCTCAAGGATTTTCATTTGATAAAATTGTGGAGTTTTTTTCGGTAAGCATTTTTTTAATGAAACAAAACTAAGGATGGACAAGGGCCAAGGGCTTTTTGATGGCCCCGGGGCAAGGGTCAGGGCCAGGGCTTCATGTGTTGGCCCTGCTTTGGCCCTGGCCCTGGCCCTGGCATATTTAAAAAACTGATCGGCTGTTTGAAAAATCGCACAGGTCTTCGAATTTAGAGGAAACTGATAGGAAAACGAAGAAAATCAGCAAAAAAGTGAAAAAATCAAAAGAAAAACGAAGAAACTGAATTAAGGCCTCGATTGCATGGAGATACTGTACGAGGATGTATGATTGTATCACTTATTTAATTTGTTTGATAGTTCATTTTCTGTTGTTTTTTCATACAATTTAGTTTAAATAAAGTCAAAAAGCCTTCTTTCTGACTGTAAAATTTTTTAAAAAAAATTAATTTTTTGATCTTGAAGGATTTTCGAAAAGCCCTAGGGGCCCTGGCCCTGGTCCCGGGGCCAAACCAGGGCCAAATATTTTGGCCCTTGTCCATCCTTACACAAAACATAAAAGTTTGTTAGTTGTAAAAAAGTGCCAAAATTTCTGAAAACAAATTTGTTGGCATTTTGTCTCGCAAATACTGACTTATTTTTAACAGCGCCGTACCCAAGGGGTGGGGGGGGGGGGGCTATTGTAGCTGAAGCCCCCCAAAATCGAAAAAATTCATTTGATCGTTTGCCGCTTGCGGCAAAAGATCAAATGTTAGCCCCCCCCCCCCCCCCCAAAACGAGATTAGCCCCCTCAAAAATTTTTTTCTGGGTAATATGTTTTACTTTCAGAACTTTTCAATCGTGCCTGATCATTTAACCTTTACATTTGATGAATTAATTGATGAAAACATGAGTCTTCTCACAAAAAGGTTTTTTGTCTTTCATCACAGAAGGCCAATGATATTCCGTCGTCAAAGTGGTTGCTCCGTATTAATTTAAAAATTTACTTTGTTTTTATTTTTATTTTACTGTCACAGAGATTTTCACTTCTTTTTATATTCGAATAAAATATCTTTTTTTTGGATTCAATAATTTTTATTTGTTTTATAATAAAATATACATTTAAATTTTTATGATTTAATTTCAACAATTTTATATTCATGGATTTGGACATTGGTCGGATTAATTTTGGCACTTTTACACGAAGCAATTAATTGTTGGCGAAAATTATCATTTAAATTTTTGGATACAATTACGGTCGTTTTTGGCATTTCTCCGGAGATTACTTCAATGATTTTTACAGAATATCGAAGAAAGAAGGCAAATAAAAATGTTGGAGAAGCTTTTCGACGGCCTTTAAAAGTATCAAATTCAAGAACTGTTTCATCATTGATTTGGGATATCTGAAATCCCCATTTTGGATCAGCTTTTAAATCTTTTGAAGGAGTTTTAAGTATTTTTAACAAATCTAAAAATAATTTTTTTTAAATAAATTTTTTATTAATAATAAATAAAAAATATACCTGAAATAACGTAAGAATTTTGAGTTTTTATCAATTTAACAGCTTCATCACCAATTTGTATTCTGCCGTTTGTAAATGATATAGCCAAAGGTATATTCTTTATTCCTAAAAATGCATTTAAGTATAAAGCCTCGGAGCAAGACAACGAATCCAAAGCAAATAACTGTTGCGTTTTTATGGTCTGGCAAAATGTCTTTCAATTCAATGTGGCAAAAATATACATTTTTTCTTTCTTCTTCCATATTGGCATTGAAAGACATTTTACCAGACATTGGCCCAAAAATTTGAGTGCTCAATTCGATGTGACAACTGGAAAGGGGTCAATATGTTATCATATCAATTTAAAAAAAAGCTGCATGCATCATTTAAAAAGCATACCAATATCAATAAGCTTATCATTCTTTATCATTTGTGCCGTAAAAGCTTTTTCATTAAAACATATCATTGCTCCATGAATTACAGCAGTATTACGTTTTTCGATTTCTACCGACGCCATAAAATATTTATCAATGCTCAAAGAAATTGCAGAACCACTTTCAAGGATTGAAAATTCTTGATGAATTCCATATCTTCCAACGTCGAAGTGTACAAGCTAAAAATATTTTTCGATGAAAAATAGTGCTCAACTACTGGAGTTTTTATCTGGGCTTCTGTATTTTATATTCTAATATATTTTTTTGCTCCGCTGCACTTCTATTCACAAAAGTAGCAGCAGCGGGAATACACTAGTCTAAAAATCTTAGCAACCCCAAATAGGTTGTCCTTAAATTTCAATCCTTAATAATCTTGCCACAAAAATTTGTCCCCCGAAAAAACCAACCACAATATCATAAAAATCTTGATAACATATAATTGTCTTTTTAAGTGGAATAATTTCATGAAGATTTGAACTGCATAAACTTCTTTCGAATGCTTCAGATGTCGTAAAACTTGGCATATTACATACCACATTTCGATGAATTAAACCATAATCTGTGGAAGCGATTGTAGCAACATCATATTTAAAGGTCTTGCCTTCAAGAAGATGTAAAGCTTTTTTAACCAAAGCTTTTAGGGTGTTAATTTTTTGTGATATCAATGTTAGCGTCTTTGATTGCTGTTGAAATAGCTTTAATACAGTATTATATATATGCTTCTGTTTTTTAATTCCATCTTGTTTTACATCATTTTCAGAGATTTCAGCATAAGCAATAAATGTTTTCGGCTGATCCATTGGCACTTTTAATTTATCAACTAACATTCCATCTATTGATATAATCTTGTAATAACTTTTGCAATGGCATATATGAAATTTTGTTATAACATTCTCTTCTAAAATTAAAATAAATTCCATATTTTCCTCTAAACTTTTCTCTCCATATTCTTCAACGCATGCCAACAATAAAGCACTAGAAAAAATTGAATTCCATGAACAACAAAAAATTGGAATATTAATATTTTGGTAAAATTGCATTAAAATTGCAACAATTTGATATTGGGGTTGAAAGGGTTCTCCACTCCAAAATGACACAAATACCGCTGCAATATCCGTTAATGGAAGAAATTGATAATTGTTTAATATCTTTTCAAAGGTATTTATTTCATTAAATAAATTAGATACATACGTTTCAGTATCAATTTCATAAACAGTTGGATCTGGAGATTTTAAAGAAAAATGCAATATTCTTGGCATTTCTTTCTTTGCTAAAAAAAATATACTAAAATTTAGTTTTTAACATTTTTAAAGCAAAATTTAGTCAAACAAAGCGGACAAATATTTTTCTTTCAATGTTATATACTTTTTTTGGCTGCGTTCCAAAAAAAAAAGAAGAATTGCAATGTGCATGGCAACTCTAACGCGAGTGGTCCCAACATTTTTTTTCAGTCAAAAGAAAATGAAAGAAAGGTATATTGCAAAAATTAAAACTTTTTTTAAATTTAAATTTTTATTATTTGACAGATGGGGAAAAATACGGAGATTCCAAAAATGCAACTTTTAAATATCACTTTCATACAAAAAATCTGAGAAAAAAAATATCTAAAAATCGCTTTTTTTCACTTTTTTGCGATAGTGATGCATTGGGCATGTTTTTGAAACCAAACATATTATTAAATTTTATTTTCTGCATCAGATAGAATTAACAAAACTTGCGCAAAATTGAGCACAAATTTTTTTGCATCTATGGCACAGTGGCGGAGGTGTTGCGCATCAGTCCGACAGCGACAGGTTCGAATCCAAAATATTTTTTTTCGATTTTTTACTTTCAAATCTTTTATTATTGATTTTTAAATGTTTTATTGAAGTTCAGGAAAAGCATTTTAAACGTCTGAAACTTTAACAACATTATTTATTTTCTCATAAATGACTAATGCATCTATAAAAAATGTATAAAAAATACATTTAAAGTCTTGCAAAATTTAGTTACACTTTGCCAATACGTGACGTCATGTCTAGACAGTCCTCTAAATGTTTAACATTTATTTTTTTTGCATCTTTGTTTAACCCATTTTTTTTGCTGTGAGTCATAAGTCAAATCGTCAATATTAAATCAATAAATCAAGGAAAGGAGAAAAAAAATATTGAGAAACAACAACCAACCGTTGACCACCATCAATCACAAAGAGAGAAAGAGAGAGAGAGAGAGAGTCATTGCTGCACAATCGTTCCTGCTGGTGTTCTTCTTCTTCTTTTTTTAAATTTATTTTAATAAAAATGCCGACAATAGTTTCATTACTTCCATATTTTTCACAATGTAAAATTATTATTTATGCGATAAATTCCGAAACCTTTGAAACTGAATGCAAAGAATATTCTTTGGTATCAACGCAAGATATTTTGAGTGCTTCTGGGGCTATAAAAGATGTTGAAATTATGTTATTCATGTTTAAAGATGGTGATTTAAAACAAAAAAGTGAACTTGCAACAGTATTTTCAAAAGTTTTTCAACAATTAAATGTTCCTTTTTATTGTTGTTCATGGAATTCTATTCTTATTTCCGCGGCAATGTTGGCATTTACTGATAATAATAATAATGATAAGGATGATAAAAATGTTGTTGACAAAAAAATTGATAAAGAAATGGAATATATATTTTGTCGGGAAGATGATTATACAAATTATAATGTGATTAAAAAATCGAATTCTTATCATATCAATTATATTTACACCAATCATTCAACACATTTCAAAAATGTTGTGCCAGTTTTGACAGCTACAAAATTTTGTGTAACATGTTCAAATGGGGAATCTCGGCAAAATATTATCAATAAAAAACAAAAACAAACTCAAAAAATGATTATTGATAAATTGGGTTCAACCAAAAAAGTGGTAAATTTAACAAAAAATATTTTCAATTATATCAGTCAAGCTATTGTTGGCAAAGCTTTAAAGCTTCACAAAAAACAGGCATCAAAATTTGATGTTGCCAATACAGGCTTCAAAGATTTTGGAATTGGAACTTCTGAAGTCATTCAATACATGATGACTAACTTTCAACCACCAAAAGAATACATGAAAAAATTTTTGATTAAAATTGCTTCAAATGAAATAGTGCCAATAAAAAAGACATTTGTAAATTTTGAAAAATTTGATAATTTAATGGTAAGTGTTTTTTTTTCTTACAGTATCACTGTTTCCTCAATTTCACTTTTTATTCCGCTTCCGATTCCAAAATTTTTTCCTGTTTTTATTCCGCTTCCGATTCCCATCGACTCTCAGATGGAAATCAGTCCCTATCAATTCCGATTTCTTCTTTTTTCTACGTTTTTTTGCAAAAAAATTTGTAACTATCGTTCCAAAAGTTCTTGCCTTTGTTTTTATTTTTTACCAATACCGATTCCGTTCCTTTTTAATTCCCTTAAAAGGAATCGGTATAAAGATCCGGAATATAGAAAATATTGTAGAGTAACCCTTTCCCTAAAATACATACATATCAGTTTTTTTATTTAGACGCTTGAAGGTGGAACAAATCGTGGATTCACGGGTTTCTCACAATATTGTGCCCCAGAACTTGGTTTAGTTGTATCACTTTCTGTTAATGATCGTTTTATGCCAGAAATCGATATCCATAAGTTAAGTTGTCATCCGCATGGAAATAAATTAGTTGATAATGTTGCAATGATTTGTTTCAATGAAAATATGTTTACAGTTGCAACAATTAAAGATGGAAAGTTTAATAAAATTGGTAAGCTTTTTTTAGATATGCAAATTTTATCAACCTGCATATGGATATATACTGTTATAGTTTTAAATAATGAGCCATATTTAATTGCATTCATGGATGATAGAATTCATATTGGTAAAGATGCTGAAAAATTGAAGGAAGAATATAACTCATTTGTTGTTTCTGGTAAAAATTACAGTACTCCGAAAACATTCATTTAAAAAAAAGTAATTTTAGATTTGTTAAAAATACTTAAAACTCCTTCAAAAGATTTAAAAGCTGATCCAAAATGGGGATTTCAGATATCCCAAATCAATGATGAAACAGTTCTTGAATTTGATACTTTTAAAGGTCGTCGAAAAGCTTCTCCAACATTTTTATTTGCCTTCTTTCTTCGATATTCTGTAAAAATCATTGAAGTAATCTCCGGAGAAATGCCAAAAACGACCGTAATTGTATCCAAAAATTTAAATGATAATTTTCGCCAACAATTAATGGCCTCCTGTAAAAGTGCCAAAATTAATCCAACCAATGTCCAAATTCATGAATATAAAATTGTTGAAATTAAATCATAGAAATATTAATGAATGTTTTATTATAAAACAAATAAAAATTAATTATTAAAGACAAGTCCAAATTCCAATTTTAAGATGAAAAATATAAAAGCGTTAAGCATGAAATTAAGTAAAATAAAACAAATTTTAGATAAAAATAATTGAAAAAGCACAATTTAATTTTACTCCGTTGGTACGTTAAAGGAAGCGGACGGTTTGCGACTTTTTTATACACGGAAAATGCAAAAAATAGAATTTCAGGATCTTGCATGCTCCAGTGTTTTGTCGGACATTTTTGTGATCGTTGCGACACCCAAATAATGAAAAAAGTACTAAAACGTCCGCTCCCTTTAATACAACGAGTGTCCTTTTCTTGCTTTTTCTTTCACGTCCTTGATAAACGTTTTGGCTGGTTTTGAGATAGGCCGTCGTGCGATGCTTCCCACGTCTGGCTTAGGACACATTGAGATGTGCCTTTGTAACACATTTATATTCTTTCATATTCTTCTACTCCGTTGATAATAAAAACTGCTACTCCACTATCATCTTCCCAATTTTGGGGGCCCATAAAATATACGGGCTCATTGGGTGTTCGGTAGCGACGGATTTTGAGTTTAAGGGATGGGATATGGTTATTTTTACTCCCAAACAACCCTAAAATCATTAAAAAATGATTTGGGAGATGTCGGCCCCCGAAAATCGAAATTTCGAAATTTTCGATATTTTTCACAGGGGGGACCAAGACAAAATTTTTTTTTAAAAATTTTTGAGAAAAAATTTTTTTTGCTTTAAAATCATCAAAATATGTCCGAAATAATATAATAACACTATTGTAACATTACTCTTTTTTTGTCACTTTAATGTTGGACGACCGGCACACATCACTGAGACGGAGAGAAAAGCAAAATTGCCCCATCATCATTTCGTCTTTTTTTCAGGGCATTTTTTGTTTATCATTTTGCATGACCTTGGAAAATTGAATTTCAATAAGTGCCATTATTTAGTTAAATAAACAAAATATTTATTAATTTTCTAAAAAATTTTTTTTACGGGGTTATGTGTGTGCTGATTCATTCGTAAACCTATAGATTTATCAAATCTGGCATTTTAAACTTTGGCATAAAATGTTTTGTGTCAGGTCGCCAACATCCCAATTTCTGTTTGATCATCTGTTTTTTCATGCAAGGACAAAATTTTGAAAAAAAATGAAAGACGGATATTTTAAAATTTAAAAAAAACATTTCAAAAATTAAAAATGCTAAACATTCAACAGTTTATTCAAATTTTTTTTATTCAATCATATGACACAAAAAGTTTTTTTATAAGATTCGGAAATTAGCAAGTATATCGTGTAATGCCCGAATTGGTAGTTCTATATCATTTCTTAAAACATCTTTATAACTTTCTTCAATTTTTGGATCAAATGAAAAAATAAACTGCGAATATTTGTTATCATTTTCCTAAAAAAAGATATAAATGATAACGTGATAAAAATATTAAAAAATGCAAACCAAAATAAAATTTAACAATAATTTTGGATCAATCATTTCTGTAATATTTTCATGTTGAAGCCTTTTAATTGCACTTTTTGGTCCATTTAAAAGTTGTTCATTTGGGGGTAAAAAGAAAAGATTTAAAGTATTTGAAAGATGAAGTTTTTTTATTTTTGGCATTTTATCAATGATATCTTTGATTGATACAACTTCTTTATCACCAATCAGAGAATCACTCATTTTAAAGCTGTGAAGATTTGAAGCAAAAAATTCAAATTCATTCATAGAAATTTTTTGGCCATTAAAAGTCAGATATCGTATATTACATTTGTAAATATTTGGAATAATTTTTGAAAGTATATTTTCAGAGTTGGGTTGAGATGAATAAATTTCCAAAGCATTTGTTAAAAACAAATTTTTTGCCGTTTTAAAATTTACGGTTTTATTTGAAACATACAAGCATTGTTGAAAGGATACGGTAGAATTAAGCTCACAAATTTCTAATCGATGACAAATTGGCTTTTTAAAATTTGAATAAATTTGTTTTGAAGTAGCATAAAGTTTTTGTAACAGTTGAAAATTTGCATTTTTAAATAAATAATATAGTATATTTCTTGGTAAATTAATTTTTTGATTAAAAGATAACTTTAAATGGATAGGTTGAAGTTTTCGACGGCACTTTTCAAAAACTGTAAAATCAACTGCAAAATCAGGGAACGTCATTATTTCTGCAGTATTATTCAAAAGAGAAAATGATTTTTCATCTTCTAATTTTTGATTAATCATTTCATCAGACATTTCTTCAAAGTATTTTTTCATTAAAACAATAGCAGATTCTTTGGAATCAAAATGGTGTAAAATTTGAATTAAATCCATTTGAAAGTTTGTTAAATCAAAAATATTCATTTTTTTAATTCTTTCAATTTCTTCATAATATTTTTCTCTCATTTCTTTATCATCAATAAAGAATCGGCAATATCTCGAATATGTTGTTAATGATATCTAAAAAATGTCTTTTTTTCATTATGATCAAGGCACATTGGTCCGATGTGACGTAATAATTAAAAATATTTTTGAAAAAAAAGTAATTTCCTCAAAAAAGGTCAACGCTTTTTTTAGGCGAAATTTCCATTTCACAAAACTAAACTTTCTAATTTTTTTCCGAAAATATTTTTAATTATCATTTGTCTTTTTATGGTTTTAAATTGTCAACTAAAAAAACAGCAAAAACGTACAATGTAAAGCTGTTTTTCATCCGTAAAAGATAAATATAAAAGCCAAAGATTTTTATCTGATTGGTGTGTTCCAATTTTTAATTCAAAATTTTGAATAATAAATTTATCATCATTTGTTTCCTTCAAAAGATTTAACCATTTTTCTTTGCTCGAATAAAAATAGCAAAATTTTCTTCCTAAAATTTCTGCATTTTCATATTCTTGAATAATTTCTTTTGGAATTGAAGAGCCTGAAAAAAATAGTTTTTATATTTGTTTGTTTGTTCCTTCATTTTAGGATTTTTTTATTGTTTTCTTGGCCACATCAAATTCAACGTAAAATTTTTCGGACAAAAAAATTAGTTGGCAAAGTGTGGTTTTTTTCGCAAACATAAATTGCGCGATTTTTCAATTTTGTCTTGGACCAAATTGGTGACTATTTCTTTGGCAATCATTTTTAGAGAGACCAATGGCACCAAGGCCGTATATGGAAAAAAATTTCGGAGGGGGCACAGTGATTTTAGAGGGGCACACCTTTGATCTTTTGCCGCCGCGAACACGAAGCGGCAAAAGATCAAAAGAAATTCCTCCATTTCGGGAGGGGCACAGGTCCTGAATCCCCCCCCTAAATACGACCTTGAATGGCACCATCAAAATCTTCATGATCAAAATCTCATATTTGAAAAAAATAATTAATGGCACGGGAAAATTAAAAGCCATTAATGTTTCCTCAAAAAATGCCAAAGAAAAAATCAGCAATTTGGTCCAAACGAAAATTTTTAAAACCCGTTTGTTAATTTTTCTTACCTGAATATTCATCACAAAATTCATAAAAAAGCTTGAAATGCCTAGTTGGTAAAAGTAATTTTTTTTGAAGTGCTTTAATCAAAAATTCTTTTTCTTCTATACTTTTCGGCCATAAGAATTTCGGCCTTTTACCTTGTAATGCCTTTGTCCAAACCACAGACTAAAAAAATAAAAATTAATTTTTTGAATATTGTTAAAAATTTAATTAAATAATTACCTTCAAAAAATGATATTTTGGATGATCAGTAATTTCAAGTAAAATATCACTGTTAAAAAAATGTGACAAAGCTTTTAATGAAATAAAATCCAAGTATTTTTGTCCAGAATCAGGAAAACACCATTTATAAAAACTATAAAATACATTATTTTTTTAATTAAAGTTTATCACTTCTTTTACCTTATCCAATGATACCAAATTTGTGGGATAGTTGTAAATTTTTGTGTAAAATCCAAAAAAAGTTTTTCTTTTGATAAAAAATCGGGAGCCTTATGAAAATCTTCAAAATATGTTATCACTGCCTTCCGATATACTGGACAAAGATCCGCAAGGACTCTAGCTAAATTCATATTAATCATTTTTTTGAAGTTTTTATCAAAATATTAATCAATTTTTTTATCGAAGAATATATATTTTTTATATATTGGAGCAAAATGAGAATAAACTAAAAAAACGTCACAAATGATAATCAAAAAATATTATTTTTATTTTTATGGTCTTCTTAGTGGATGTACTGTCGTTTCGAGAACCTGCAACTTTTATATAAGAGCACTTATTGTGATTCAATTTTTCTAGGTCACGAAAAATGGTAAACAAAAAAGGTCGAGAAAAAAAGAGGAAACGAAAGTTTGGTGCATTTAGTTGAGGTCTTTCTTCGTCCCGGTGTAGATTTTCGAATTTTGAACAAAAAAATGCCAAATCGAAATCTTTTTCTTTTTTTTCAGTCGAAATCGGAATCAACATTTTCTATTTCGCAGCGCCCTGTTCCAAATGCTTAGATTGAAACTAAAAATTTTGATATGGTTATCAGGAACATGCCAAAAAAAATCAAGCCGAAATATGCAAATTTCAAAAAATGGCAGCTAAAGTTAATTTTGACAAAAAAACTCGATCGCGTAGCTTTTATTGGTTATACCTTTACAGGTAGGCTTCCAATAAATATCAGTGAAATATCCACTTTTGATAACACTTTAGGGAAGATATTGGCAAAAGTTTGGGCGAAATGGGTTATAACTGAAAAAATGGCAGCAAATGTTATCAGTTTGTCTTCGATTTTGCATTTTATTCATAAAGTTACTGTAACAGCAAAAAAAATAGAATTTAAAAAAAATTAAATTTTAAATTTTTTCTACAGTACACAGATAACTCATGAATGTATTATTTGTTAATTTTATTTTGAAGTTTAATTATTTATTTAAGGGTAAAGTAATTATTTGTAGTATTATTTTTTGGTGATTAAAAGAATTTGTTTAAAATTATTAAAAAGTAAATAGCAGTTTTTTTGGGATTATATCTTTGATGTATAAAAATATAATTTTTTAATTAACAAAAATACACTTTTTGTTCATTTGATAAAAAAAGCTACAGTAATCAAATTATGACGTTTAATTTGTAACTTTTTTTTTTTAAAAAGCGCAGCGTTGAATCTGAAGTGAAATTTGGAGGCGGCAAAAGATCAAAGGTGTGCGCTTCCTCCGATTTTTTTTTCTGTATAATGCCTTGAATGTAACAGATGCAATTAAATTGTTTTTTTTTGTCACAGATTCGGCTGCAAATGCCTGGTTTTAGTAATGTGGACCCAAAAATATCGTATTAACAGAGGAAATAGAAATGAAAAAAATTCAAATTTTTGTTGTCATTTTACCAATTTTAACTCATTTCGCTAATGTATTCTCCAAAGTGTTATCTACAGTACACATATAACTAACTACTCATGAATGTAGTTTAGGTTTCACTCAAGTTTATCGGAAGCAATTATAATCAATAAAACATGCGCGATTGTGTTTTTGGCGAAATTAACTTTTTCTGCCATATTTGCAAATTTGTATATTTCTGCTTGAATTTTTTTCTGGATGTTAGCAACATTTTTAGTTTCAATTATAGTATTTGAAAGTAATGCCGCTGAGTTTGAGCTGTCCGAGAAACGCTATTTTTCAGTCAAATCTGTCATCAGTTTTGAAATTTATCAGTTAGTTATTGAGTTACAGTATACACAAGGCAAAATTCTGGAATGTTAGAAAATACGATCTTTATTTTTTATAAAATTTCGCACAAATCTTTCCTTTTTTTCATATTCCTTATATTTAAAAAAAACTTTGTCGACAGTTTTTTATATTTGCAATGCGGACTTTTTTATTCTTTTTTTCGGGAGAATTAATTTTTTCTGCTGCAAATGTCCTTGTCGCAGAAAGAAACGCACATCTCTCGTATAACTTTTTTGTTATCTGCAAAAAAAAGAGTCTCTCTCAAAAGAGTCGGTCATCCGCAAACACACTCTTTCTCTTTTGACGCACAGAAAAAAAAGAGCCGCAACAATATACAAAATCTGCTAATGTTTGTCCGCAAAAATTTTTTCGGCGGCAGTTTTAGCAACAAAAAAAAGAGCTGTGTTGGTATATGTTAACTTTTTATATTTTTATTGATCGGTTAAATATACTCTTTTTTCCACCGTGAATGTTGCTGCCTTCGCTTTTTAAACTTTAATGTAAAAAAATAAAAATTATACTGTATTAAAATCAGTGCTTTGACTTGGCCACTGTTTGCCCCCCGCCCCTTTCTCTTTCCCCTGGCGAATAACGGGGGGGGGGGGGGGGGGTGTCGGTTCCTTTGATGTTACAAATTTCCCCCCTTTTCTCTCTCCCATCTCCCTGTGGATACGGGACAGGGGCCCCGGGGCGGGGAAGTCATAGCATAGCACTGATATTAAAATTGAAATTCTTTTTTGGCACTTTTTTTTATTGCTGCAATTTTTACCGCGTAAAATCTCGCACCATCCAAGATGGGTGTTGCGTTTTTTGAAAGCTTTAATCTCTCAATTTTTTTTGATTTAATCAATTTTAGACATAATGAATACAACTTTAACGGATTGGGAAAATCCATTAGATGATAACAAGAATAATAACAATCCCTCAGTATCTTTATCTCTTCAACAAATCGCAAATTCAACTTCTCAAATTCTTGGTTGTTTAATGACAAATCCGGCATTCCAAAATAAATCTGATTCAGTAATAAAACAACAGAGACCAAAACCATATGAAGCTGCTTCAACGTCAAAATCAAGAAGAAATGAATTACAGGTAAAATGGATTTATAAAATTTATAATAAATATCGCTTTTTTAAAGGTACAAAATAAACCAACTGGTATAATACTTGAATATACAGATTTAATGGTATTAAATGAAGCAGTTAGTAAACTCAATGAAGTTGTTACAAGACTTAATGAAGCATATGAAATTCAAACATCTACTACATCTCAACCTGATGACTTATTCATTCCAACATCTTCTCCAACACCAACTATCAATGATGAAGAAGATGGAATTCAAATTTTAGAGGGCACAATTACAACATCAGCTGCGACAGCAGCAGATATATCAAATCATCTCAACGATTTCTTTCAAGATAACAATGCTGAAACACAATTAGATCCATTATTAAATGTTACAAATGGTTTAAGCTCTTGCCTAAAACCATGTTTAATTGTTTTAAAAGATGATGAACATGTTTATGAATATACGATACAAAAGAAACGAATTGGAAATGAATATTATTGTTGTTCATCATGTCGAAAGCTGCCATCTCCTCGATCAAATCTTGTTATATATGGTGATGGAAAAATTACCTGTAGTTTACACAATATTGAATGTATGCCAATTTCAAAAGAAGAAAGTCTTCGAAGACAAGAAAAACGTCAAATTCGTTTTGCAAAAAGTTGTAATAATAATATTACTAACAACAATGTTGAAGAATAATTTATTTGTAATTTTTAAGTATACATATTTACGTCATATGGGTTTCAATAAAGGGAATATAATCATTTAAAAATGTATGTTCGTTTGACTGCATTTTTGGAAGACTTTTTTTTCGTTTTCGGTAATATTACACGGTGCGCTGAAGTGTCCAGTGAAGAAGTGTTCCCCAAAAAATTTTTCCATACTAAAATGTTAAAACCTAAATTCTGAGACAATGAATCCATTTAAACGATTTCTGTAAAGGGGAAACATAAACTCATTACATTGTTAAAACGCCACTGGAGGGAAAAGTTAAAAAGTGGATTCTGAATCCGTCGGATTCAGAATCCGTGAAAAAATGTTCTTTAAATTCTACAAAATTATTCTTATTGATTCGTCTCAATGAGTAGATTACATTAAATGTAAAAATAGTTGCTGTTAATGATCCAAAGTTTAAAAAAAAATTTGTTTCACTTTATTTTTTTAGATTTTACGGCTTCTGAATCCTTTCCAGTAATAATGCTTACATTCAATGTTATCTACTCATCGAGACGAATCGAATGATAGTAATTTTGTAGAATTTGAAGAACATTTTTTCACGGATTCAGAATCCGTCGGATTCAGAATCCACTTTTTTACTTTTCTCTGCATTCACGTTTTGACAACGGGGTAAGTTTATGTTTCCCTTTTACAGAAAATGTTTAAATTTCATCATTGTCTCAAAATTTAGGTTTTTGATTTTTTATTGAAAAAATGTCAAGAAAAGTGTTCTCTCAAATTTTCTCACTGGACACTTTTCTTAGCGTTCGACGCACCGTGATTATTACAGTTACAGTATATCAGAATTATCAAACAAAAAAAATTGATAAAATTTTTTTTCACAAATTCAGACTACAGCTTAATGAAACATCGTTTTACTAGGATTGCTCATTTCCTGGGAAATCGAAAAAAAGGCGGGAAATTTCCCGTCATTTCCCGAAATTACGATTTTGACAATTACACGAATTTAATGTCAAAAAAACTAAAACTTCTTATTTTCAGTATTAGCATTTAAGGACTAAACTATTTTAAAAGCTAAAATAACCATTTTTAAATAATTTAAATATTATAATTTCTGTTTCTATCCAAAAGTCTTCGGAAAATGGAAAAAAATGGAGAAATTTCCTGTTAAGACAAAATAATCAACCCTAGGTAAAACTCTTTTTTTTAAAAATATTTTTTATGTAAATCTTCTAAAAACTTAGGTTTATGTATATGTTGTATCGGATTTTGAGAACCATCCGTTCTCAGGAACCGATATCCGTTCTCAAGAACCGATATCTTTTTTCAAGAACTTTAAATTTTTATTGTTTTTTATCAATTTATCATTCGTATTACATAACTACCTCACACTTCATTGCCGTACCCTTCGTTGCCCTACACTTCGTTGCCTTTACGAAATCATCTTAATTTTATTGCTAAACTGCACCCAATTCCCTGAGGGCGCCCTTCGGGCGCCGCCTAAGGCTAAGGCTTAGGCCCATCGGATAGCCTAATGAGGTAGGATCTAGCCTAATGAAGTAGGATCTAGCCTAATGAAGTAGGATCTAGCCTAATGAGGTTGAATCTAGCCTAATGAGGTAGGATCTAACCGTAGACGTTCCCAGGTCAATCCGGAGTTTCAAGCTCATGTTTTGCATAATAACTCGTCTGAGTAAAAGAAACATTGTGACAAAAAATTAGCTGCCGAATGCAAATCCCCATCGTTTAATGGACACTTGAATATACGATAAGTAGCAGACGATGAACGTTTATTGGTGTCTTAATACTTAATGGCATTGCATTTTTAATGCTGATAAATATTGCAACGTTTTTAATACTTGTTCTTAAAGTTTTTAAGATCTAAAAACTGATTATAACCCTATCAAAACTTTCGCGGTGGGACCAAATGTTGTACAAAAATGATTTAATATTTAAATCTCTTACTGAAATTTTGTATTATTTTTATTTATTTCTTTAAAAAGCACATTTTTTTTGCAATTTTTTCATGAAAATTAGAGTTCTTTGTTTTGCTTACAGTAAGAAAAAAATGTTGCATTCATTTATTCTGTTTTAATTTGTTATTGTATTGTACATTATAGAAATGTATTTCAATAATGTACAACATTTGGTCCCACCGCGAAAGTTTTGATAGGGTTATAATCAGTTTTTAGATCTTAAAAACTTTAAGAACAAGTATTAAAAACGTTGCAATATTTATCAGCATTAAAAATGCAATGCCATTAAGTATTAAGACACCAATAAACGTTCATCGTCTGCTACTTATCGTATATTCAAGTGTCCATTAAACGATGGGGATTTGCATTCGGCAGCTAATTTTTTGTCACAATGTTTCTTTTACTCAGACGAGTTATTATGCAAAACATGAGCTTGAAACTCCGGATTGACCTGGGAACGTCTACGGTAAGTGGCTAAAAGTATAAAGGCAACGAAGTGTAAGGGCAACGAAATGTAAATTAGCTGTATTACATGTGTTTAAATATCGGTTCTCAAGAATGGATATCGGTTCTTGAGAACGGATATCGGTTCTTGAGAACGGATATCGGTTTATGAGAACGGATATCGGTTCTTGAGAACGGACATCAGATTTCGAGAACGGATATCGGTTCCTGAGAACGGATGGTTCTCAAAATCCGATACAACATATATATATTATATATTTTTATTTTAAAAAAACTACAGTATACACCACTCTATTTTTGTATTATCATAACTTTTTTAATTAATTACTAATCTAAAAAAATGAAACTTGAAACAGATTTATGTTCTTTAAGAATAGTACATTTAATTATTCATTGTTTGTTGTCATCTTTCTTAGCAATTATTTTATAATAATATTCTTATTATATTCATTTTAAAAAGAAAATAAATTTGTAATAAGGAAAAAAAGACAAAAAATAATAATTAAAAATTTATATTTTTATGTTTTAATGAAGACAAAATGCGTCAACCATTTTTTAATGCTAATTTTATTTTGTTTTATCACGCGTAATATCACGTAGAAAAAATTAACACCTTTTTCAAAATTAAAAACATATATAAAAAGTTGTATTTTTAAAATTTTCAAGAATTGTTTTGAAGATTTTTCGATATTGTAGCATAAATTCTTTTTGTCCCGAAAAGAAAAAAAAAGATAAAATGCCAATTAGTACATTTGATATGGTCGTGATGGCCGTGGAAGGGGTATTTTATATATTTCATTTTTCACTTTTTTGGCTTTGTTGTAACCGTGGGTTAAACAATAACACGAATATTTATTACAGACAATAAATATATACAATACAATATAACCAGCCTTCCTTCGGAAGGCTTGTGTTAGTCGGGTCCTCTGTGTTAGTGGTCTCCTAAGTTAGAGAACTTTTTATATGTTTATAACTTTTTAAATCATTCAAAACGGTTGACTTTGAGCTCTTTTACGCATGCGCAACAAATTTTCTATTGCCTTTCCTTTTCGTTTCAAGACCGCTGTAAAATGAGGCCGCACAATTTTTTAAATGCGTTGCTGAGCGTTGCATTGGTGAAACTTATATATTAATACAACCTTATGAGTTACAATAAAAAAAGCAAATTTTAAATCGTCTCCGCCGTCGAGCCTTTGGCTCAACGGCTTCGCCGATTTACTGCTGGTCCTAGGCCTTCGGCTTTGGGTTCTATATTAAAATCACAAACCCTTTAATTCAAACTAAATATGTAGATATAAGTACACATGCAAAGACGGCCTCCGGCCGTCTTTGCTTCATATTAATCCCACAAATAATATCAAACTATTACTTGAATCATTTAAGGATTCACTTTATTTCAAAAATTCAGCAAAAAATGCAAAGCATATATAAAAATCACAAACAATTGAATATAAACATAAACTAAAAATTTATGGTACATGCAAAGACGGCCTCCGGCCGTCTTTGCTCTATCTCCCCTACCCCTATTTATTAATCACACACAGCTTCCGCTTCTTAATAAAAGCCAACATGGATTTTTAAAACAGCTGTTGTTTAAATATTTTGATGATCTATGCGCAATAATTTTTCTTTTGCCCTTTCGTTTCGTTTCAAAACCATTGAAAAAAGAATGTGCACAATTTTTTGAATGCGATAGTGATAAATGGTTTGTCTAATCTAATTAAATGAAACAACCTGGTGAGTTACAATAAAAATTATGGATTCCACTCCACCTGTGTGGCACAACTGATATTAAACTATTATTTATTATCACTTTCAAAATTAAAGCAAACATGCATTTTCAAAACCTCTTTTATCTAAATATTTTAATTATCCATTTGTGCATGCGCAGCAGTTTTTCTTTTGCCTTTCCTTTTCGTTTTAAAACCATTGAAAATGACAGCTGCACAATTTTTTGAATGTGAAAATTATAAATGGTTTGGTCCATCTAAGTTTAAACAACTATAAACATTCATTTATAATAACAGAAAGTAGATATTAACAGTATCAAATTTATAAATGCAACTAAATGAGACATTCATTAAATTTTAATCGCAATTTTTTTATGTATTACAATATTTGAACAATGAAATATTTTTCCAATTGCATACTTTAAAAAAAATTTAATTTAAAAAACAATTATTTTTATCAGTAAACTGATAATGAAATCAAAATCAAATGTTGAATTTTAAATATTAAAATCAATTTTTTAAAATAATAAAAATATTTTAAAGTTTCCCTGGTTTGTTTTAAAATTTTTTAAAAAAAATAATTTTTTCGAAAAGTTTATCATTCTTATCAGTAAACTGATAATGATATCAAAATTTATTGTTGAATTTAAAATTTTTTATTTAAAAATTCAACGTTGAAATTAGTTCAACAATTTTTTAAATAGTCCTACCTAATTTTGCAATCTCAAATCCCTAATGCGCGCAAGTCAAAGCCGAAGCTGATTTAAACATTTGGTTTTACCCATATATCTGTGAACACAAAATATTACGCGGCACGCGGTCGGGTTGTTATGCATATTTTTTATCTCTGCAACTCTGATGCACTTTTTCTCTTGTTCTTTTCCTTCATTTTTATGCGCAAAAAAAGATGGCTGCAAAAAATTATTTGACCTAGAAAAAAAGAAAGAAAAAAATGATTCTTTTTTCGACAAACCCCGATATCGCGGTACCCCGATCGTTAAATACCAATTCTAATGAAAGAAACGGACTCCCCATAAAATGCGCCACATGTATGCAAATTTTTACATTTTAAAATTTAGTTTGAAATTTTTGCCCTCGGGGCTTAAAAAAGGTTGAAATTTTAAAAACGTTGGCAAAAACGTAAACGATTTTTTTGAGCTTAGCAAAAAATATATTTGGATTCCCCATATCCGATTGTATAACATATGGGATTATAAGAAAAAGTTAATGAGAGGTCTATTTTTAAAGGTCTACCAAAGCAAAAAACACCAAAAAACACCGAAAAAAGGGCGTTTTTTAGGGGTTTTTCGGGGATATCGGGGGGTAAATGAATTTTTACAGTGTTGGATGTATTTTTCCTATAAACTACAGTACTATCCGGAGTTACTGTGAAAATTTGAGAAAAAACAAATCGCTACGTTTTTCAGTTGAGCTAATTGAAGTTTACGACCAAAACACGTTTTACCACGTAAAAATCCCCGGGGACGACGGGGATCAAAAAAATTTGTTCCCCAACATTGTAGAGGGAGCAAAACCACATATTACAGTCTTTTGTTGCAAAATGTTATCTCTACAGTAACCCCGTCAAATCTGAGCTTGAAAAAATTTCGAAGCTCAAAAAAACGACTATGTTCGGGTTTTTCAAAATTCAGATTCCCATAATTCAGAATCCTCGACTCTAAACTCTTAGCTGATAGTTTTCCCACCGATAAAAAAATTTTTTGAACAACTTTTGCTTTTATACCGTAACCGTATCTATAACAGCAACTTCAGAGTAGCAACTCAGACAAAACTTTATACAAGAGGAGTAAAAGGATATAAGGATATATCCGAGAGAGAGCGACAGCGAGCGGACTGTGCGAGAGATAAGCAATAAACAATGAATGAATATTTGAGGGACAAATGAAAGAGAGAGAAAAGGAAAGTGGCAGCGAAGAACGCTACGCCAAGTGGCAACAGAGAAAAGTACAGTATAAAAATACGGCCACAACATCCCTCCCCACTTAATTTTTTAGAGATAAAAAATTTACAATAAAACAAAGAAGAATTAGCCGGATAAAAATAGAATGAAGTAAAATATGTTTCATCTGATTTCTTTTAAATGATAGTGGTGGTTGACGGGGGTCAAGGGAGTAAACATCAAAGGAATACATCACCAAGTCCTGATCACGCACTTTAAAACCACTTGAAGAGTGAAATCATCAGAAACATATAAAACCGAAAAAGAGAGTAAAAGCCGGGCTAATTATCAATGAATTAAGAATTAAGAGACAACATAAGACAAGGACAAAAGGAAAAGAATATATAAAAAAAATTATACAGTTGATTTCTTTTTCGGACGATTGAACTTGAAATGTTGTGGTGGAGCATGAGAATGTTGAGCAGGAGGTGGATGTTGAGCAGCAACATTTGATGAAGATTCACCAGCATGAAGAATTCCTTTAAAGCCAAGAGCAAGTGGAGAAAGTTCTTCCATAACATCACAAACATCGGAAGGTTCATGAAGTTGATGTGAATCAAGTGTGGGAACATGTTGAAGTTTCATTGAACATGCGTGGCTGATCCTTTCTTTTCCAGGCGGCGCGACATCTGTTGGAGATTCGGCATTTTGAAAAGAATCAGGTGTTGGAGCATGAAGAGAAAGCGTGTAAGGAGTCACCGACGTTTCTTTCATACGACCAGGATCATCAGCATTCATATCTGAAAAACAATCGAAATTAATGCCCGACATGCGCTTACCTTTATCTCGAAGTGTAGCAGTTACATCTTCAGCAAGAGCAGCATTAATTTCATGAGCAGTTACAGGTGCTGTAACAATTGTTTTTATGCGGCGGGTCGATAAACATTCATCCATTCCGTCTTTAGCATCAGCAAATTGACCAAGAGCAGGTTCAAGTAAAGGTTTGAACTTGTCCATAAGTTCTTCAACCTTTTTGACGGGTGCCATGGAGTGGCCAACAACCATATTGCATAGAACTTCACCATCCATAATAAGATCTATACCAAAGGTTTTGAAGAAATTTGTTCCAAGCAATGTTGATTTGATATCAGCAACATGGAATTCGACAAGCCGGGATTTTCCTCTGAGATCAACCATAGATTTGAAAGAGCCAAGGAGCTTCAAATCATGACCATTGGCGGTGTTAGCTGATATAGTAGGTCCAGCAAGAGCAGGAGATCCAATTTTGGTGTAATCAACCTTTGCCATCATGGTTAGATCAGCACCATCATCCATTTGAGCTGATAAGGTGATACCATTGACGATTACATTAACCATATGTCGAAGAGAAGCAACAGGAGTATTTTGATATACTTGTTGAATATGGAAGGAGTTGATTTGAGGCTTAGCATCATAGGATTGAACAGCACGAACATTGTGATGTGATCTACTTTTTGATTGTGAAGCAAGCTTTTTACGACAGGCCTTTTCGATGTGACCTTTAATATTGCAGAAGCGGCAAACTGCATCTTTGAAACGGCAAGATTGACGTTGATGAGATCCACCACAAGATGAACAAGAAGCCGAAGATGTAGTTGAAGATCCATTCTTGCCTTCTTCCTTTTTCATTAAGGTGACTTGAACCTTTTTCTTTTGGACGAAATTGATGCTGGCATTCATTGGTAGACGTTGTTCACGTTGAGTTTGAAGCGAAGCGATCATTGTTTCTCCACATTCATTCAATGGAGTATCAGCTTGCTTATTGAGTTTGCTAAGTACTTGCATACGGAAGCTTTCCAAAGCAGGATGTTTCATGGACATCATCAACATTAAGGTTTCGATTTCTGTATCTTTGATTCCATTGAAAGCCGTTGCAGCATCTTTAATCCTTGCCATCAGTTCAGGTATGGATTCATACTCAGGACCTTTCCATTCCATATTCAAAGCTGAATAACGACGAGCAAACAATGAAACAGAAAAATCAAACAGACCAATCATTTTATCACGAAGTTTGTTGTAGTCGACACAGGTTTTGATAGGATCAGGTAATAGAGCACGGGATACCTTTTCAAATGTTGACGAATCCAGAGCATTGATGACCAAAGCACATTTTTCGGTATCAGTAACAGGTTGCAGCCGGAAAAGTGAATCAAGTTGATCAAACCAAAGTGAAGCACCATTAGGTTTAGCAGGATCACAGATGAATTTGGGAATTGATGGAAGATTTTGAGAAACATTTGCGGTAGCAGGATTGTTGATTTGAAGTTGAGCGACAGCAGCTGCAACAGCAGCAGCAAAGCCAGCAGCATCCATAACTGGAACAGCAACAGCAGGAGATGGTGGAGAGCGGACCATGTTGATGTATATAAGGATATATACAAAAAAAATTGAAGCTAAAAAAATATTAAACGCGGACAGAAAATACAAAAATTTAGCCGGATATAGAGCAGAATACGAATCTACTCGTCACCAATTTGTTGTAACCGTGGGTTAAACAATAACACGAATATTTATTACAGACAATAAATATATACAATACAATATAAAAGGATATAAGGATATATCCGAGAGAGAGCGACAGCGAGCGGACTGTGCGAGAGATAAGCAATAAACAATGAATGAATATTTGAGGGACAAATGAAAGAGAGAGAAAAGGAAAGTGGCAGCGAAGAACGCTACGCCAAGTGGCAACAGAGAAAAGTACAGTATAAAAATACGGCCACAACAGGCTTTTATGTGTTCAAAAAAGTAAAAGATTCAATGGAGCCGTATATGATTTATTTCGAATTATTTTTATTGCGGATTTTATGTTTGCGCTTACGGTAGACTTTTTTTTTGGGGTTTTCCAAACGTGACGTCATGCATTTTAGTGATAGGGGGGGGGGGGGGTTAACAAAATGTGACGTCACTTTGAAATGCGGCATTAGATCAAAGAAATGGAACAGTGGAGGGGTTTTAAAATTTCGGATTCTGTACAATTGTAAAACATGTTCAACGCATTTTTTTTAGAAACTCGTTACAAAACTTCCAAGTTTTGGAGCATTTCCAGAATTTTTTAAACGAGAAGAAAATGGATATTATGCAAGTTTAAATCTTATAACGTCAGGATATTTTGTTTTTCTACAATTTATTGCTCATACTTTAATTTCATTTAATCGATTTATACTTTTTTGGTTTCCAGTATATTATTCAAAAGTAAGTATATTTTTTAAAAAAAAGTACAGTAATCCTCTATTTACATATTTAAATCTATTTAAGATTTGGTCAGGACAATGGTATACTGTTTTGGTGTTAATTGTTCCATTCCTTATCAACGCCTACCGTATCCCAATGCCAGGAGTATATCAATTTTCAGCAAATGGTGAAGTTGTTGTACGTTTACGAAATTCTGCCGATGTAACGGTAACGTACAATGTTGCATCAATATTTTATTTTACATGCACCAGCATTCAAGCAATCTTTAACTTTCTTGGAGCTCTAAAGTTTAAAAAATTTCAAAAATCTAACGATGCAAAATTAAATGATGCTCGATTATTTTGTAAGCTTTTTTTAATTTAAAATTTACATAAACATATCCCAAAAATATGGGTTACGGTATATGTCGTTAACGTAATCCATCTTTTTACAAAACATTGTTGAGCGATTCAATTTGAAACAATTGATGGAAAAATTGTTTCAAATTGAAATAAGCATGTTATCTGGTAGCCGTCACGTCACGCTTGGCCAAAATAGCAAAGATAATTTTTGAAATGTCCCGGCAACTTATCTTTTGTCGCCAAAAGGTGGACATCTGCTGACTTGGATAAAACACACTTTATATTATGCAAATTTCCATTTTCAGACATTTCATTCATTTTTTTTGCAATGCAATTATTTCGATCTTTTCATAATGCTTCTCGGCCATATTTTACCAATAATGCAGAAATAAATTACATTTTACAAATGTCTGTTCCAATTATTGCAGATATATATGCATGGAGTGGAAGTGTATCATTAATACTTTTGAGGTAAATCTTTTAACTACCGTAATCATGTTTTATGGCATTAATTTATTAATTTATTTTAGTCCCTCAACAAGAAAAGCATATATAAATTATTTTTCAAGTTGTTTTGGTTTATCTTTTTTCGTTTCTGAATCATCCCTGAGTGCCGTTCCGAAAGTTACCACAACAGCGGTACATAAATTTAATCAAAATATTTGAAATTTTAATTGAAACTTTGTAAAATTAATTATTTTTGCACTTTTAATAAATAAGTTTAATAAAAATTTAAGGTCTTTAAATTTAAAAAAATTATAAATTTTCTAAATACATGAATTTAATTTTTATGCCTGTTTTTTAGACTCTTTTTAAAGGAAGTGTCGACGACAAAGCAAAAAAGTGTGATAAACATGTTTTTAATCAGGAAAAAATCATCAATGAAGCAAAAAAAGTCGGATCTCGGTTTTTATCCAATCAATTTTTTATTTAGACACCATTTTGAGATCAGAAAAAAAGCAAAGAAAAAAAAAATCATTGATATTTTTTGTTTCGGATTCTGAAGCATTTTCGTGGTGAGAGTTGCAATCAACTTTTTTTTGCTTGTCGTCGACACTTCCCTAGAAGATGGAGTTGAAAAACTGATATTAGAAATATCATGAATTTTATTTTCAAGAAATTCTATGTTTTTTATATAAAATGATTACTGTAGTTTGTTAAGAATTTTCAAAGTCATTTGTTTCACATCCAACAAAAGTTCTAAAACATCAACAATATTTATTTCAAAATATTAACAGAATTCCTTCAACGCATTTTCCTGTAAATGTTCGTTTTTTCAGTTATTTTCTTTCTTTCTTGTTTTTCCTGAGTCTTTAAAAAAAATAGAGTTGCCATAGCAATAATAATAATATTTTTTGGTGTCTGTTTTTTCTTTCTTTTTCCGTTTCGTCACAAATTTCTTCTTTCTTTCTCCTTTTTTTAGTTAGTCAATTTTTTTTGATCATTTTTTTTTGATAAAATATATGTATTTTTTGACGTAACAAAAGCGTGAGAAATTATGAAATGACTAATCACTCTTTTTATTTTGTTTCCTTTTGTTACATTTTTTTTGGGTCAATCGCTCCATTTAAAATTTCTTTTCAAGCTTTAAAGAGAGCGTTGTGTTTTTCATTCCATCGCAGAGGTCCTCTTAGCACGAAAATATGCCAAAATCTTTAAAATATTGAATTTTATTAAATTTAGATCATTTTTTCTGTCTTTACGATTAAAATTAACCCTAAAACGTTTGCCAAACTGTTTAAAATAAAATCTATATAAACTTTTTTTGAGAATATATAACGGTTGTCAAAAATGTGTGAGTAATCAATAAAATATTCAAATTTCGTATTTTCCTGTTCTTTTTGTGGGCACATGTTTTAGGGTTAATTTTAATCGTAAAAACACAAAAAATAGTTAAAATTCAGTAATATTCACTTTTAAAGATTTTTGGCATATTTTCGTGCTAAGAGCACCTGTGGAATGGAAAGAAAAAAAAACTTTGTCTATCCCGGACGCTCCCTTTAAATTTAACTTATTTTTTAAAAAAAAAAGTAAATATCGAAGACAGAAATTTTTTCATTTTAAATTTTATTGCTTCTTTTTTTGAAGAATTTTTTTAAAATTTAACATTTGTTCACCTGGAATTTTTCCTTTTTTCCCTTCCAAATTTCTATAAATTTTGAGTTTTTTAAAAATAATTTTAAAATGAAACATTATTTTTTCACCTGTTTTTTATTTCAGTTTAAAAACTGTAAGTTTAAGTTTAAATATATAAGGGTTATATTTGCATAAGTGTTTCATCTATCTTTTTTTTTTCTGGAAGTGCAGATGCCACCTGGCTGGCACTCACACGCTACCTTTTTTTGGAAATTTGGTTTTTTTCGGAAAAAATGGATTTGCAAAAGTCATTTTTTTAGATTTTTCTATGCTTCCAAAAGTTGCAAATAAATTGGGTTATTAAAATATAGTTTTATTTTTTTTATAAAAAATTTTCAAATAAAAATTTTTTCAGGCCTTGTGTAACACAAGTTGTGTTTAGATATTTTTTGGGCAGTTCCTTTTAAGCACGCTGATAATTTCATTGTTTTCTGAATTTCTTAAAACATCTATTTTTAGTTTCATTACTTTTTAAAATCATTTAAATGTTGTTGAAATGACGTTTTTAACGTGATAAACGAACAATAGGATTTTGACTTATCAAAATAAAGAGAGATTTGTTGTTGTTTTGTACAAAATAAAGTAGCTTTTGTTTTTTCAATATTTTTTGCATCACTCTTATTTTTCAAAGGTAGGGGGGAGGGAGAGGGTGATGCCTTAAAAAAATGTACTCCTATTTACTACCATATTCCCACCTAAAAATATTTTTCATTTTTTTAATCTTTCAAAGTTATTCAACAACTATGTTTTTAATGAGCAAAAATTAATGCTTAAATCAGAGAAAAAATTTTATTTCTTTTGTGTGATAAGGGATGTTTTTTATCAGCATTTTTTTTTGATGAGAAAGAGGGAAGCTGATAAAGTGGTATCTTTGGGACATCATTCTTTTTGATGATTTAAATGGCCCCATATTATTCCTTGGATTAATTTTTTATCGTGTTTTGTTTGAAGGGAAGCAAGGAAAATCAGAGTTTCATCAAATGAATCCGGGATTCAAATGGTAAAAAGCAAAAAGTTGGAGTTGGTTTTATCAGACTACAATTGTTATCTTTTGTGAAGCCTTTTTTTTGAAAAAATCTTTTTAATATAGAGATCAAATTTAGCAGTTATTTTTTTTGATTACAATTCCAAAATTTAATACTTTGGCTTTTGCATGATCTCAAGACGAATTCAAAAAAATTCGTGTCGAGATCGTCCCAGGATAGTTGTTGAAAAAAAATATATTAGAAGTTGATAATTTAAAAAGTTGTGCCCTACAAAGATAGGACAAAAAAGGATACTGTACCTTTTTTGTGTTTTGTTGGGACAGATTCAATTCAACTGTTTGATCTCCAATTTTCCAAGTTGTTTTGTTGCGGCTTCGGCGCAAGAGCTGGAGTCGGAGCAACTGTTGTCAAAATATCAAATGAAAGATGTCGTTTTTTGGAGATGGGAATTTCGGATTCAGAGCCGATAAAAAGTTTTAAATAACAAAATTACAGTTTGAGTTAAAAACTTTCATTATTTCTCAAAAACATTTATTTAAAAAATACAGTATCAGTTAAACTTGAACAAGAGTGCATTCTTATTCAAATAATCCCCTAATTTTAATATGATTTTTCACTTTAATCTTTAATTTTATCATCCTCAACAAAATTTACCTTTAAACTACTTAAAAAACGCGTCATTAACCTTTTTTTACCAAACTTTAAGTTTTTCTCCCCCTTCCACATTTTTTGATCATTGTTTGAACCAAAAATTTTTTACGTTTTTTTTAAACCTCACAAAAAAATACATATATCATTCGATCGCTGATCGATGATTGTTTTCTTTTTGACTTTACAAACATTTTTAATCCTATTTATTCAAAAAAATAGTTATTATCTGTTTTTGATTTAGTTTCTTTTGTCATTTTTTTGATGAAAAAAAAATTGGCGGGGATTTAAAAAATTACTTTTTTTTGTTGTTTTCCTATTTTTCGTCTCCCCCCCCCCCCTTGTTGTCATGGAAGAACTTAGTTTGCTACTTTTTTTTTCTTCTCTATTTTTTTTTGTTTGTTAAAAACTTTTTTCGAATAAAATTTCATTTTTTTAAATGTGTTTTTCTTTTTTTTGATACTGGTGATGAAAGTGATGAAGGTGGTGGTGGATGGTATCTGATGGCAACCAAAACCAAAAAAAACTGGTGTTCAAAAATTACAAAAAAAAGAACATAGACATAATAGGAGGTTTTTTTTAAATAGGTTGTTTTTCTTAAAAAATATATTTTTGTTGTTTTGTTTTTGGTTCCCCAAAAAAGTTAGATGGCCGTCAAGGTGACGGAGAATGGTGATGTGAAAAATGTGTGTGTGTTTTTTTCAAGTTTTAGAAAAAAACCAAAACAAATTATAGGATGTTTAAAGAAAGTTTCGTTCCTCAAATTTCATATTGAATCTTCAAAGTAAAAAAATGTGATTTTCTGGTCCGAAGTTTGGCAAAATGTCTTTGAATGCCAATATGGGAACAAAAATTTTTAGTTATTTTTTGGAATTTTTTGTTGGAAAAAGTATGAAAAAAGAAAAAAATTACTTTTTTATAGGGACCTTCAAGTAAAAACCAAAAGTTCTTAAAAACCGCTGACTTTATTATTTTTATATACTATCGGCATCTGGGAACAAAATAGAAAAAATAAAAAGTATTAAAAAATCGTGTTAAACGAGATAATTAAGTTTTACTTAGAAGAAAAAACAGCAAAAATGGTCACAGTTTTTCATGAGCTTTTGCAGGGAACACTCGCGCTCTCAATTGTGTTCCCCAAGTTTTTGCGCATCTGAATTTGCTGATTTCCATCAAATTAAGCTTAAATCTCTTGTTTAATGTCTTAAAACATTGCAAATAGTATGGAGATGATAAATAATATATAAAGTCAGAGGCTATCTTCAATTTTAAGCTGTCGAAGGTTGTTGGACCACTACTTGAGATGAACTTCAGATGTACATAACTTCGCTATTTGGAATTTGGATCCTTAGAAACTTTGCAGGGTTTATTTTTTTGGGGTAATAAATGACATATCAAAGAATGGGCGAAATCGGAGAACATGACGCTGCTGACCAAAATGGCGATTTTGCTAACTTTGACTCAAGAGGGAGTACGCTTTTGACTCAAAACTGTAAAATAACCAGAATCTCATTTTAAAAACGGAGAAAAGTTGCCATCCTAATTTTTTGCGGGCTTTTTTTGCGCTATAACTCATATCTTCAAGTTAAGTATAAGCGAAAATCGCTATTTTTGGATTTTGTGACCATTTTTTTACTCAAAATTTCCTTTGGCGTTTTGTTCTTGGAGGTCCCTACTTTTTTATTTCGTTTTTCAGATTTTTTCCAACAAAAAATACGAATATAAACGTTTTTCTTCCTTCTGGCATTGAAAAACATTTTGCCAAATATCGATTTGGAAAATTGCACGCTTGAATTCGGTGAGATGTGTGTCAACTTTTTTCACTCCAAAAAAATAAGAAATCAAAAAAGATTCTTTCAAATTTTTGTTATTTATCCCCCTAAAAACTATTTTTTAAAAACAAAATGTTTATTTTCAAATTTAATAGAAGTAAAAAAATTTAATAGGATTTAAGTTAACATTTTGTTTCGATTATGTGTTTAACCTTTTTCTTTTTTGTTACTGTTTACCTGTTGAAATCAGTCATTTTAAATCATTTTTTTTGTTTGTTTCAAAAAAAAAGAAGAGACAAATGAAAAAAAGAGTGATTCATCGAAAGCCTACCACGTTTTTTTCTTTTCTCTCCCATTATTAACCTTAAAATGGATTTATTATTTGTTAAAAACAGGGGGGATAAACGAAATATTTTGTTGATCTTTTTTTTGGATTTGTTTTTTTTTGGGAAAATTATTTCTTAAATTTTTGCTAAATTTTGGAAAAAATAAAAGCAAAGAAAAATGTTTCGTTTTTATTTTTATAACTATCAAAACAGCTTTAAAAAAATATTTTTCATTAAATTTGATGGGATTAATTTTTGTTTTTTGTTTTCGTGTTTTTCAAATATATCCAACCTTTTCATGATTGACTTCTGTAAAAAAAGCATTGTGATTCAAATTTGGTTTTTTATCAAAAAATGTTTTTTTGCTTTGCAGCAATTCTTATCTTTTTTCATAAAAAATTTGAACGATCTAATTAGAGACAGAATTCCGTAATTTTATTCTTTTATTTTTGTACTTTAATTTTTTTACAGTTCCCTCTAAAAAAATAATTTTGGTGTCTGATAAGATGATTAGAATACAAAGAGTTCAATTAACTTTTTTTCACATAAAACTTTTAATGATTAAACTAAACAATTTTTTTGCGTAGAAATAAATTTATTTTTAGTTTTTGAGCTTTTTTTTCGTCAGACAGTTTTCACTTTTTTTTCTGCAAACAAAAAATTAATTTTTGAAGCTTGCTAAAATAAAAAAATTTATTGCTTTAATCGAATCAGACTTTTGCAATGTTTTTTTTATTTACCAGTTATTGTTGGATGAATTTTCTTTTCTAAAAAGTTTTGCTTCAATAATATAATTCGTAAAAAAATGTATGCAAAATATACGTATAAAAAAATCAATTTTAATGTGAGATTTTCACATAAATTTTGTATGGTTTCTTTTTTATTCGCTTTTTTTCAAAAAAAAATATATATAAATTCTTGTTCGTTGACATATTTTTTTTTGTTCATGCTTCAATGGAGAGAGATATTTTAAAAAAAGTAGAAAGAATAATGCCTATTTTTTTCGTTATAAATAAATGGTCAAAAAACATGTTAAATAAGGAAGATTAAAATTATTATTGTTTTTTAAATGCAACTCCGCAATATTTTTTTGGGATGAAATTTTATAATTGAAATCAGTTTTGGTATTCTGTATTATCATTTTTTAGGTCAGTTTGATTATGTAAATTCTGTCAGGCATGAATTTAAATGAATATTTTTTTGGTCCAAAACAACTCACATCGAATTCAGGGTTCAATTTTCCGGGTAATGTTTGGCAAAATGTTTTTCAATGCCATGTGGGGGAAAAATGCTTTTTTTTTTGTTTTTTAAATAACTAAAACATTTTTTTCCCCATATGGCATTGAAAAACATTTTGCCAAACATCGGCTTGGAAAATGTTTAATATTTCTTTGCTTTGAATTTGATATGTAAATTAAAATTAAAATTGATAAATTTTTAATCACAAAGACAACAACTTTAACTTTTTTTCTCATTTTTTGTTATCAAAGAAACTTCAAAGTTTTATATTTGCCCTTTTATTGTTTATTTTATTATCCCAAACCTTTTCACGCAATAATCCTTTTTGCACGCGGCAGCCTATTATTATTATTCATAAATATAAATTTTCATTTGTTTTAAACAAATATTTTTCAATATTTTTTATATTTCATAATTTCCCAAGAATTCATACAATTCCCATAATTGTTACCAAAGAACGCATACAATTTTAAATATACCATTCAAATTTTTTTTCAAAATTTATACTTTTATGCTTACTTTTTAAGTTGCTAAGGCAACCCGCCTCCCCCCTTATATTTTTTTAAAAAATTACTAAGAAACCTACAAAAAAATAATTAAATGTTGAGAGAGAACGCAAACTTTTAAAGGTAAAAATATTAAACTTTTTTTTAGTGTTTGCCTATTTTTGCGGCAGCTTTTTTTAAATAAAACTTTTTTGTTTATTTTTGACTAAAATTTTTTTCCAAATAAAAAAAATAGTTTGAAGATTTTAGAATCCAGGAACAAAGAAGCTTCAAACATGACTCATTTTTCCTCCAATTCTTTTTTGACCATTTTAAATTTTTAATTCCAAAATTTTATAGTTTTAAATATTTATTTTAGCTCTTTTTTTCTGTTTGTATTTTTTCTTACAAAAAAATAGTAATACAAAAAAGTATGGTCAAAATTTGATATGATATGAATCAAAGAAAGATTGTTTGTCGACAAATTTGACCATTTTGCTTTTTTGTGAAAAATAAAAGATTTTTTTTCGCACACAAAAAAAAGTTTTGGGGTTTTTTTTGCATGAAAGAACTTTATTTTTTTTCTGAAGGCATGAATGAGTTTGCTGAGGAGGCAGAAGTTAAATTTATTGCTTTTTTGGAGTTTAAAAGAGAGAGAAAAAAAGTTTTTTTTACACCTGCCTAAAAAATAAAATTGTCATATTTGGTTCTTAAAAAAAGTGTTGTTGTCTTTCTGTGAAAACGAATAAATTTTTACTTTTTAACATTTAAATATCACTTTTTGCTGCAGTTAAATGTCAGGTGAAAACTTTATTTTTTAGCGTTCTAATAATTATGGTTGTAAAAAAACAGCTACCGTATCCCCCCCCCCTTTTTTTTCTTACCATGGTAATTGTTGAAGCTAATATTTTTTTGCAGCCTAAAAAGCAAAGTGTGTTATTAAATTTTTATTTTTCATAGCGAAATATTACTTTATTTTGTGTATAATTTTTTTTTGTTTTTAAAGTTTTTTCGTTGCATCGCACTTTTCCGTGTCACTCGTGTTTAATTTTCGTGTCGAAAAAGTTTATGCAAATTCGTTATCATATCAGGTGTTGTAAAAATATCATTTCAACAAAATCATACAATTCTGACTTTATAATTAATTTCAGGTTTTTTTCAAGTTGCATTTATTTTTTTTTCTCCTTCTGATTTTCTTTACCCAAGAAAAACCTTCAAATTTTTAATTAATCAAAAATGGATATATTTTTGGATTTATTTAAAGGTAAAAATTCTACAATTATGATTGTATCAATTCCATCTGTTCGATTATGGGTTGATCATATTGAAGCTTTTTACATTCTATTTTTGGCATTGGGTGTATTTTTTACTTTAATTACTATCACCCTTGCTGCCGTACATTTATATTTTGTTTATCGATATATATCTCGAGAATCAATTCAATCAGATTTGTATTGGCTTATATATATGTGCCCTGTAAGTTCTTTTTTTAAATTTTTGATAAAAAAAAACTTTTTTGCCAAGTGGGATTCGAACCTGCGGCCATTTGGTTACCGGGCTGTTGAACATCCACTCAGCTGTTGCGACAGATTTTTAAATTTAGTTAAAAACGCATAAATCACATATTTGAAATAGTCAAAATAATAATAATTTTTGATTTTTACAAACATTTTTACAAATCTTATCCCCTAAAATCCATTTTTAGATTGTATCTTTATGTGGTTGTGCCGGAATGATAATACCTCGAGCTGCAACATTTTTATACGCGGTTGCCCTCGTATATTTTATGCTTTGTATCTTTGTTACCGTAACCCTTATGACAACATTAAATGGTGGACGTCGAAAACTTGTTGAAAAGTTGTTGGCAAAAGATAAAAAGATAAATATGAGAATTTTACCACTTGGTTGTTGGCTTTTTTGGATTCCAAAGCTTACCCCCACTCATGCCGTATTTCGTCGAATTGAATGGCTCGTTTTTCAATCCCCAATTTTGCGAATTTTTATGGAAATTTTAAATATTATTGTTTATATGGAAATTGGGCATCGAACAAATATGTAAATTTTTATATCGCAAAAAACACGATAATTTATGCAAATTTATTTTTTTTAGCTTTTTCTCAATCACAAGTGTCCTCGGAATTATTTCATTATTTGTGGCATCTTGGGGAAGTTATATGATAATTCCACTTGGAAGTGTAAGTTAAATTTGAATAATACAGTAACCCAATAAAAATAATTAATTTTTAGTCATTGCTAAAAAATTATCGCCTATCATTCATGTTTCATCTCGTTGATACAGCACAACTAATTTATTCTGTTCAAAAGTTTATCTTTGATTTTCTTGTTGGAGTTGATATCATTCAATCAGATGAATTTTTACCAGCTCAATCCAAAGCTTTGTGTAATTTTTTTAATTAAAATTTTATATTTTCGGGAATTTTGGAATTCTGTTTGAGACATTTGGCAACAAAAAGACAAAATGTCTCGAGTGGAAAACCCTGACACCAAAAAGGGCGAAATGTCTCGAGTGGATAATCTAGAAGTTATTCTAATTTCTCTTTATCTAATATTTACTAATATAAATTTTAATATGCAAATTTTTTTTCAGATTGGATGTGCTTTTTGTTAACCCTTGAAATGTTTGTTGTAAGTATTATCGCAACCTTTGCATTTCGGCCATCTCAAACAGAATTCTTTGACAAATTTAATCGAAACTCCCATAATCGCCTCCAAGGTTCCACCGAATTTCCATCTCGAAATGTTTCATCAGAAAATTTTGAGAATTTGCATAAAATTCAATCAATCACCGATTCAAACAAATCTGTTGGAGATTTTGAAATTACAAATATTATTTCATCCGTCGAAAAGCCCAGCTTTGATACATGTATTAAAAGAGGAGGAAATGAATCTGGACTTGGATCTGTGTCAATTAGTTCAGCCTCCGTAGCATCCGTAGAATCTGGGAATATTAATTTTCCGATGGACGCTGAAAGGCTAGATTCAACAAGTTGCTTTGAAAATGAAGTCAATGAAAATGATTTAACTGAAATTAATTTAAATTCATCTCGAAGCGAAAAATCTAATTTGCATAACAATAATAATAATAATAAGTTTTAATAGACTTACTACTTTCTTTTTTTTGGGGCATAATATTTGTATTTTTAAAACTTTTTTTATCATAATAATATACTGTAGTTTAGTGATTACAAACATTATTGTATATATCTGTTTATCATTTTTTTGTGTGTATCAACAACTTTATCAATGATTTTAATCATTCCATTTGTTTTTTGTCTGTCTGTTAAATGGCCTTTTTCATATGAAATGCTTTTTTTAAACGGGTATTTTCTTTCGTTTTATTTTTTGAAATAAATTCGGTTTTTATTTTTAAATAAAAAGTTTTTTTTTGAAACAGACAAAATGAAACAAAACATTCAAACGCCACAGCGGAATTTTTTGGAAACAGAAATGACAAAAAAAAGTTCAAACTTTTGTTGCATTTTTTTCAGTTTTAACAAATTTCGCCCAAAATTTTGCCAATATCTTCTTCAAAGTGTTATCAATAGTAGATATTTCACAGATATTTATTGGAAGCATATTACATTTTACCGGAACAAATAACAAAATGTTAAAAAAAATTCAAAAAACACTTTTATATAAAATTACTGTGCGTTGAACGCTAAGAAAAATGTACAGTGAGAAAATTTAAGAGAACACGTTTCTTTACATTTTTTCAATAATAAAATCGTAAAATCTGGCTTCTGAGACAATGAATGAATTAAAATATTACTGTTAAAAATGGAATCAAAATCAAAATTGATCAACTGTGAAAGGAAGTTCCTGATACCATGTATTTGGAACAGTATATTTTTTAATGCTAATTTTAATTTTATATCTCTCTGTTTTAGTTAATTCAAAAATGGTAAAAAACTTTTTAAATCAATTCAAAAAATTCTTTTTTTTAAAAATTTATCTTTTTTTATATTTGTTTTTTTATTCAAAAACATGATTAATGTTTTAAAGCTTTTTTTAAGATTAAAATTATAAATGTTTTTACATTTTTTATTTATGAAAACTTATTCAAAGTTTTCTTTCCTTATATAAGTTTCTTTTGTTTGTTTTGGCATTTTATTTTTCTCTCTTTCAATGGCATTCGTCTTCATCTTTTTCTTTTTTTTCACGTTTCACGTGGAATTTTATTTTTTTTGTTTCTACTTAAAAATTTTAAAATGAAAAAAAAACAATGAAAAAAAAATATTTTTTTCGGGGTCAAATGTTTCGGGTTTTGAATGTCGAAACTACATTAAGCTGCTTCTTTTCTTTCACCCCCCCCCCTTTTTTTGTTGCTTTGTCTCTTTATTTTTTTCTTCAAGTCTATTGACCTACTTTCAAAAAGTTAAAACTCTTTTGGGAATTTAAAAAAAAGATGTAAATACGTTTTTAAAAAAATGTGAATGTTTTTTTGTTTAAAAAAAGGGGAGAAGTTTTAGCTTTTAATGGTGTCGGCATTATTATCTTTTATCTTTAAATGGCATTGTTATATATAGTCATTGGAATTGTAAAAGAACGGGGGCGAAAATATTATTATTATTATGTTTGTACTTTTGTTGTATATTTTTTTGACATCATTTTTTTGTTAAAGTTGATTTTGTTAAAAGCCAATTATTATTTTCTTTAATGTGGCTTTTGTATCTGTTTGAAATTTGCATAAACTTTGAGGTGTATTAACTCTTTTTGGCATTAAAAAACTTCAATATTTTTTATACAAAATGTAGAGAATTAACTTTTCAAAATTTAAAAAAGTTATAAAAAAGTTTTAATGCCAAAGAGAGAGAGAGATGATATGCTTCTGAGTTTATGCAAATGATTCATGGACGAGAGGCACTGCTCTGCAAAATTGAAATAATTGTTTTTTCTACGATCAAAATCGAAATTTATTCCGAAATCAAAATCAGCATCTTTGAATTTGTACAGTTCTGGCAAGAGGCATCTTTCTTTTTTTATGCAAATTTTTACGTTAATAAAAAATTTGCATTAAGCAATTTATAATGCAAAAACTACTGTACTGTATTATTATTAAAAAATATGATTCAAAAAATGTGAAACAGAAATGCTTTTTTTTGTTAAAAATTCATTTTTCTGACCATAAAAATAAAATTCTTAAATATTATTTAAATACAAAAATGCACACATTCCTCCCATTTTTGAATTTCCCTAAACAATTTAAAGCAAAAATTAATTTATTCAAAGAAAAGGTTTTTTTTTCATTTTTCCACCATGAATTTTTTTCTTCACTTTTTTTTGATAAAAAAAAATTGAAGCGTTTTTATTCTTTTCAAAAAAAGAAAACTTTTTTTTTTCTTTCAAAACGGACACCAAAAATGGCGAAACTTTTTATTTTAAAAAAAAGATTCCAATTTTTTGCATTTTTATAAAAAACGTTTTTTTTCTTCTTCTTCTTCTTTTACGCTTAAGTGCTTTTTTCTTTTTATAAATATATTTTTTTTATGCGTGTTTTTTTTCTAGCCTCTCTTCTTTTTTTGTTGCTTAAAAAAAGTCATTAAACTAACTTTCTGTTTTAAAAGTTTAAAAAGTCGTCGAAAGACCTCTCAAAATGTCAAATTTAAAGAAGTTTTAAAAAAACGTAATTCTTTCTTCTTCTTTTTTTTCCTGCTGTGTGCCCTCCTTTATTTTTCCCTTTTTTTAAATAAAAAAATTGAACTGAAGCAAATAAGCAAGCAAGCAAAAAAAAGAGAAACGGAGTCATTAAAAAAAAGAAGGAAAAACTAATTGTGGCATCGACTTTAGTCAGTTATATATATATAATTTTGTTTTTCTAAGCATTCTTTTTTTTTTGCAGCAGCAGCAGCATCAGGAGCAATTTTTTTAAACGACAACATTTACCACCGCTTTTTGATGTCATTCATTTTGCTTACTTGTTTTATTTTTGCTGCTGTTGTTTTTAAAAAGTGATGGTAGAATTTGTTTAAAGGAGTAAATGCTAAAAAAAAGGTTAATATTGTAGTTTTTAGTTACTGCTTGGCAATTTTAGTGATAAAAAAATTGAAAAACTAAAAAAATGTTGAAATTTTATTACAGTAGTTATTTGGTTTTTAATGCCATGTGCCAAATTTGGTACATGGCATTAAAACCATTTTGCCAGATATTGGCTTTGAAAACTGAAAGTTGAATTCCATGTGTGGCATTGTGTGACCAGATTGTTGTAATTTTTAAACAAATTTCCAAGAATGATGTAATCAACTAATTTTATGCTTCCTTTTAAACGTTAATTCTTACACATCAAAAAAGTTTGTACTTCGAAAAAATCCGAAATTGAAAAGTACGTTTTTGGCATTTTTAGGGTACAAGGATGTAGTATTTTTAAAGTTTTGATTTTAATTAAGCTTGATGGATTGTTGGAATTTCGTCAGCATCATCAAACTTTTACATTTAAGCATTTAACCTCCGAAATTGTTTTTGCAAAATTTGAATTTTTGTTTGTTTTTTTTTTCAATTTCCTTCTTTTTTTTGAAACATTTTTTCTTCCGTTTTGTTTTACTATATATTTTTTTTGACTGACAAGAAACATACTTATTTGAAAAAAGAAAAGAAAAAGATTTCTCACTTTTTGGGCATTTGCCATCTCCTCTTTTTTTTCCCTCCCTGCCTTCCATTTCTTTCCCATTCATTCATTCATCACTTTTTGGGCACAAACTTCATGTGATTTTTTTTTCTCTCTCATGGGAGTTTTGTAGTGTTTTTTTTCTTCAAGAAATAAATAATTTTTAGGCTGTTTTTTATTTTCAATGATTTTTGCCCTTTTTTGCTACTGCTCTTTCCCAAAATTCCAATAACCTTTTTTTTCGGAGTTTAAGCTTCCAAAAATATAAATGCGAAAGAAAAATATGCATTTTTTTCGGGGTCACGCAAAATAAAAAGAGCAAACAATAAAATTTATTAACCGACGTTAGTTAAAAAAAGAATGCAACCTTGGAGGCGTTAAAAAAAGCTTAAAAAAATATATATATTTTTGCATTTAAATAAACAAAACTAAAGGTTAGAATTTGTTAGAATTTTTTATTAAATGATGTTTTTTTTGGGGAAGCAAATGTCAGGGTTTAATACCGTAATAAATATTGGAAAAAAATGTCTTAAACGGAATTTTGAAACTTTTTCGAAATTGAATATTTTTTGATTAATTTAATCAAATATTTATTAATTTTAAAAAAATTTGCATAAATTTCTATTTAAAATTAAAAATGAATTCTTTTCGCTCCAAGACCTCCAAGACAAAAAAAATTTGTAATTTCTTCAGCTTTAACATTTTTCATTTTTTAAACAAGTGTCAAAAAAAAATGCTTTTTTGTTCTTTTACGGCTATCAAAGATCGTTGACATGGGGGGGGGGGGGGGGGGGGGGACTCAGAGTGACTCATAAAATATTAATATTTATATATATATATACTTTTTACATCCATATAACCCCCCTAAAAATAATGCAGTCACAGACTTTTCTTCAATTTTTTTTAGCACACCTGCTGCTTGACTGCTTCTTTGAACCCCCCACAATTTTTTAACCAAATTTTGCAGTTTTTTTATTGTTGCTTTGGCTGCTGCAAAAAAGTTGAGACATATATAAACTTTTCAGTCAGCCTTTATTTTTTTTCAACTTAGATACATTACACTTGATGTCACTTAAAAAAGAATTTAATTTTGTATTTTAAAGTTCATAAATCTTTCTTTTTTCGTCTTCTCGTCTGTCTACATGCCCTTAGGGGGATGGGGTTAATGGATAATGTTCTAATTGGAGAAGGGGGGTTAAACGATAAAAATAATAATTATGAAAGATGCTATATTTGGTTGTAGTAAGTTTATTCATATTTATTTTTTTTCATCATTGAAAATAAGTAATATATGAATCAACCAACAACTTCTGCCTAAATGATGATAAATTTATTTCATCAAAAAAATATGCATATTATTTTTGTTGTTGCTTCCGGTCAAATGCTTGCTTCTATTTTTTATAGCATTCATTTTTTTGTTTTGTTTTTTTTGCTTCTGCTTTGAAGGTTAATATTTTTGAAAGAAGCATGGTCGTAACAAAGCTACTTTAGTTTGAGCCTTGAGGGCATTTTTTTTTAAACTGAAGCATTACTTTTATTTACTCTCTACTTTTTTTGAAGTAAAAATATATATTTATGTATATCCGGTTTTTGTGGATTAAACTGAAAAAAAGCTAAATTTTAAAGAAACAAAATTAAACAAAATTTCTGAGTCCAAAAAAAGCATCACTCTTTTTTTGGGTTCAAATTATTATTCAAAAAATTAATGACGTCACTTTTCTAAATTTAAATTTTAAAATATCTTTATTGCTTTTTTTTGAGTTAAAGGTTCATCAGATTATATTTCAAGCGGGGGATGGCAAAAAAAAGAAGGTTATGACTGCTGCCGTTTAAAGTTCTGTTTTTTTTGTACTTGTAAATGTGAAAATAGCAAATTTAATTTAATTTATTTTATTTTACTTTATTTTACTTTAATTTATAGAAGTTTTTGTCAACGCAGGTAAAAAGTATAAAAAAAAACTTTTCGAAAGTAAATTAAAAATTTATAAAAAAAAGCGTTGCATGGCGTGAAAATTAGCATATTTTATTTCTGAACAACAAATTGGTGGATCTGAATAACAAAATTTACGTTTCACAAAAATTTTGGATTTCGATTTTTGGCGAAACATATTATTTCGATTTTTCTCAATTTTGGAAAATCCCTGATTTTCAATTTCCAAAAAATTGTTGTTTTTTCCCAAACAAAATTTAAATATTTTGTTCGTTTTCAAATAAACCAATGAATTTTTCAATTCATTTTAAACCAAAACCAAATCCATGAAAAAAAACGTTTCCTTATTTTTATTTTTTATTTTATCTAATTCAATCCGTGGCAGTGCTTTCAGGGCATTTTTTTAAAGCTTTTTTCTTTTACTTGCTTCGTTTTTTTTATTTTATGTTTGTTGTAATCATTTCTTCTTTTTTCTTCTTTTTTTTCCTTCTTTGTATGCCTTTTGGCTATTAAATTTATTTTTTTTATTTCACTTTATATATTTATTTGTATATATAAATTTTATTCCTTAGAAAAATAATAGACCAAAAATGTTTGCCCGTTTTTTTTATCGCCGTCGTTGTTTTGTTTTGTTTTAACTTAATATGTATTGTTTTTCCGGTATTTATCATATATATTTATTTATACGGAACTTAATTTTTGGATGGCTCAAAAAAAAGGAAGATTTGTTTGTTTTTTTCACACTTAACAAATCGAATCCACAGTAAATTTGAAAAGGTTCATTTTTGTGGATCGATGATGTCTGGCAAAATTTTTTTTAGATGTTACAACATAGTTTTTGTAATTTTTTGGAAAAAACGAAAAACAACTTTTTTTTTGTCTCACTTGGCATTAAAAAACGTTTTGCCAAACATCGGCCCCAGAAAAGTAAAAGCTGAATTCCAGGCGATTACTTTTTTTTACTGAAAATTCAAAATATTTTTCAAAAAAAAAAAGATTTTTGAGCTTTATTCCAAAAAATTTATTTTATTTATTTTTATGAAATCTTCCCTTTTTTTAAATTTTGTTTTTCACTATCAGCTGAAGCTTCATCAGCAGGGGGTAAAATGGCTAAATTACATTTTTGACTTTTGTTTACGATGGTGGTGGCATTGGTGGAAGCGATGAAAATGAAGGATGTGTGTTGTTAGAAAAAAAAACAAAAAAAATAGTGGAAGACAAAATGTAGTCATAGAACTTTTCAGTATTCAAAAAATAGAACGAAAATAAAAAGCTTGGAAATGTTAATTTACTATTTTTTGTTCATTTAAATGCCTCCCCGTTTGTTTGGAATTTTTGATTTGTGCTTTGTTTGAGCAAATAAAAATGCCAAAACAAAAATTTTTTTTAAATTTTATAAAATTTCGTCAAAATTTGCATATAAATTTTTTAAGTACATGGGGCGCCAAAGATATGTGTTAACAAAAAAGACAGAATCAAGCACATTTTCACCATTTTTTAACAAAAAATGGTTAAAAGCTCTTTAGAAAGACATTTGTTAAAGAAAGTCAGAAAAATGGGTATTTTTTACAAATTTTATAAAGGGCATAACAAAATATGTGAAAAACTGATAATTCAAATAATTTGTTATAAATCTTAACAAAATATTTGAATTCAAAAGATTTTGCTTTTTTGTTAAGCTATTCTTCCTTCATTCCTTAACAAAATAAATTTTTCTTTTTTGTTAAGCTATTCTCCCAATTCCTTAACAAAATATATTTTTCTTTTTTGTTAAGCTTTTCTCTTACTGGGATTCGAACCTACGACTTCAAACTTGGAACGTTTTTTTTTAAACCACTGCGCCATTGGGCCAACCAAGTGAGAGCCTTTTTTTGTGAATGTATGCAAAAGGCTCTTTTTTGCGTTTTTTGCTCTAAAATAATTTTATTTTACTTTTTTTTTATCTGTTGAATCTTTTTTATTTTAAATACAAATTTTTATTTAAATATTGATTTATTTTTAGCTGTAGTTTTTACAAAAAGAAAACAAAAAATAAAAAAATATTATAAAAAAATAGTTTAGCAAAATAATAAAAGCACCACGGGCTCATTTGGCGTAGGGTTAAGGTGGCTTTCGCGTAGGATGATTTTAAACGATTAATTTTTCTATCAAACGTTTTCTAATAGTCCCCTGAACATTCCCTGAAATGTGCGCCGAAAAAAAAAATTTCGAATTTTTCGAATTTTTTTTCACAGGGGGGACCAAGGCAAAAAAAAAGAAAAAAAATTTTTTCTATTTTTTTTTGTTTTTTCCGCTATTTTTATAAATAAAAGTTTTTTTTATGTTTTTTTATGCTTAGAAAGATAAATAAAGCAATTTTGAGCTTCAAAAATAGTTAAAATTAAAAATTTTTGATGTTGGGGTATATGTAGCACACCATAATTGTAAAAACTAATAGAAGACTATTGTTTTTTGTAGCACTCTGTAATTGCATTTTAAATAGTTCTGACTTGTCTAGAATGACTAAAAAATACTATATTAACAGTTTATGGGGTTATTATAAGGCAAATATTGGAGTTATAGCACCAAAAATGATGTTGGGGGTATTGTGAAAAATCTTCTTACTTCGAAAAAAAAATTTATTCTGTTGTTTTTGTGCTTTGTGTTAATTAATTATGACTAAATCAAACATGGAGAATCTGAATATTACATATACAAGCATTGGAAAATATTATTAAATACATTTTTTGATGTTGGGGGTATTGTGAAAAATTTTCTCCCTTAGAAAAAAAATTTCATTCAGTTGTTTTCTTACTTTGTTTTGATTAATTATGACTAAATCAAGCATGAAGAATCCGAATATAACATTTTCAAGCATTGAAATATATTATTAAATACCCTTTTTTGATGTTGGGGGTATTGTAGCACGTTATAATGACAAAAATTCGAACTAGTCTTTGAAAAATGACGTTAAACGGTTTCTATTGTTTTTATTTTAAACTTCAGGGAATAGGGAACCATTCTGTGTGCCATTTTTCGTTTATTTTAATTTCTCTACATTTTTTACGTTGGTGAAAAATTTGCCCTTTTTTTACCTTACAATCTACCAAAGACTACTCCTCTCACAATAGTGACATCCAAGTCATTCAATAGATGTTTTTCTACTCGCCACTACATGAAGAACAAATCCGTGTGCCAGATTTTTTTTAAAATATCTCATTTCTGATTTATTGCGTTTCAAAAATTATTTTTCAAAAAAAGTGGAAAAATTCACTAATTTTCAATTACTTGGAACTTTTGCAATAGGGTAGTAAGGGGTGTGGAAATAGCCTTATTATGTCCACAAAACATCAGCTTAAAAAAAATCATTGGGTCAAAGACCACTTTCCCTGGAAACTCAATCAGATTTCCAAAAATTCTGAATTTTGCACTGTTTTTTGGCCAAAATTCACTAATTTTCAATTACTTGGAACTTTTGCAATAGGGTAGTAAGGGGTGTGGAAATAGTCTCATTACATCCACAAAACATCAGCTTAAAATAAATCATTGGGTCAAAGACCACTTTCTCTGGAAATACGGATATGCCATGCAAAAAAGTGCCAAAAATGGCCGTTTTTCGTGATTTCGCGATTTTGATGGCACATAACCCTGTCGACCCAGATATCAACCAAAAGCCTTTTTTTAGTGTTTTTGGGCCTATTGGCACCATTTTAGGTCCAAGCCGCCTTAACCCTACGTTTTTCCCCAAAAAATGAGCCCGTGGCACGTAAAATTTTTGCAAGTGTTAATTTATAGAGATATAAAAAAGTTAAGCTCCATTATTTTTATTTATGAATTTTGAGATTCATTGGAGCGGGGAATGATGTTAAAAATTATGTTTCATTTATTTGTGCCTTTCTTTTTCTAGAATTGTTATTTGATGTTGTTGGATTAACTGCATTAAATCTAGCTAATCTTTTAGGAGCATTTAAATTTAAATTCAACGGAGAATCATTCCAAACGAAGTAAAATGATTATTGAAGCATATAAGACGCGGAAATATAAAATGTTTTAAAACCCCTTCAAAAAATTGCATTTTAGAAAAGTTGTCTCAGGCCTTTTTCACCATCAGAATTTGGGATCCGTGTAAAATAAATCTCTTCACTTTCTCTCATACAAGGGTTTTTGGAAATTGAGGAAAAGCGTCTCATCACTTTTTCTCAAACAGAGTTTTCGAGAAATGTGAAAATTTCTCCTCACCATTTTTCTCAAGCAGTAATTTTTGGATTATGATAAAAATAATCTCAGCACTTTTTTCTCATCTTGGAAAATCACGGGATTTTATTATTCTATCTCAGAAATTAGGATAAATCTACACAAAACTATGATTTCTTCAAAAAACGTCATTTTTGTTTTTTAAAGCCGTTTTTTGAGGTTAAAAAAGTTCATACGGAGAAATTTGCAAATTTGTGAAATTAATCTAACTTTTTCAAACAGTTTGAAATATCTCACTTTTCAAACAGTTTGAAAAATCTCATTCAAACTGTTTGAAAAATCTCATCTTCTAGACCAGTTTCCCTAAAAAGAAATCGAACCCAAGCATGCTTGTCTTTCAGCCCAACGTCCTAATCACTATGCCACAGGTGCAACAGAACACAGTGCTCAAAAATGTATCATCTTCATTCCTGCTTTTGAAATGCAAATGCATGTCATTCATTTTTGAGCGCTGTGTTCTGTTGCACCTGTGGTATAGTGGTTAGGACGTTGGGATGAAGGACAAGCATGCTTAGGTACGATTCCTTTTTAGGGAAACTTGTCTAGAAGATGAGATTTTTCAAACAGTTTGAATGAGATTTTTCAAACTGTTTGAAAAAGTGAGATATTTCAAACTGTTTGAAAAAGTGATTTGAGGGAAAAAACAAAATTATTGAAAAACCTTGTTTGGACAAAAGTCATGTTGAAAAATCACGGAAATGTGAAAGTTTGCCTCACTTTTTTTGGACTTTTGAAAATTATCTGAAAATCTGGGCATGAGAAAAACAGTTAGGACAAATTCTCAAATTTCTCGAAAACTCTGTTTGAGAAAAATTCGTGAGATGGATTTTCTCAAAATCCAAAAATCGTTGCATGAGAAAAACCGTGAGGAGAAATTTTCAGATTTCTCGAAAACTCTGTTTGAGAAAAAGTTGTGAGATGGTTTTTCACAAAAACCTGATTTCTCTGCATGAGAAAAATCAAAGAGACAGATTTTCAAAAAACTCAATTTTTTTTTAAAACGGCATTTTTGTTTTTTGGAGAAATTTTTGAAGGTGGTTTTAAAACATTTTATATTTCCGCGTCTTATATACAGTGATTAATTACTTTAAAATAAAAAAAAAATTTAATCACTGTAAATGCTATCACATTTTTGGCAGGTTCCACAAAGCAACGTTTCAGGCAATTCAAATCGAGACTTCTAAGAAATTGATTGTAATTTTTGTGGAATTCTAATGGAATTTTTTGGAATTTTCGTTGTTTTTCCAACCGATGTTTGGTCACTGATGGATGCCTATGTCACAACAGAATTTTTTGTAATTTATTAAAGTAGTTTTTTTTGCATTTTATTCAGTATCAAAATAACCGCCTTCAACTTCAATTGTTTTTTTGCCATCTTTCAGGGAGTTTGGTGAAACCCCTAACGAACAAGCCGGATGATCATCTTTGAATCCATTCTTCAATTGTTGTTCTAACTTCATTTTCAATTTAAAATTTTTTTCCATTAAGAAAATTTTTAAATGAACAAAAAGTTTGAATATTAGTTGGAGCCAAATCTGGGGAATATGGAGGATGAGGTAAAACTTCAAATCCCAATTCCTCAAGTTTTCTTTGTAATAAAACGGTGAAAAAACAACGAAAATCCCAAAAAAATCCATGAGAATTCCACCAAAATTCCATTAAAATTTCTTAAGTTTTTCTTTAACAATTCCTAATGCCATGCTAAGCTTTCTTAATGCTTAATCAGCCATTTTTCATTGAAAACAATTTAAAAACATAAAAAATTCCCCAAAATTCCAATTCGAATAGGGTTGCCGCCAGGGCTGGACGAAAGTTTCGTTTCGTTTCGTTTTGGCGAAACTTTCGCACTTTTTTAGGGTTTCGTTTCGTTTCGTGTTTCGCGAAACAAAGCGTAAAAGTTTCGTGAAAACGATGTGCTAAGAATGATGTAAAAACCCAAAACTTATGGAGAAAAATGAGCGGCAACAAAGTCGAAAATAAAATAATACTTGCTTTTTGAGTTTAATTTCGGCGCTTTTTTGGAAAAATTTTCTCCAACGACGTTGCTGTTATTATGCAATATGCCAAGACGTTGACTTTAAACACAAAAAATATTTTTAAATATTTTTAAACTCTCTGTGATTCATTGTAATCTTAAAATGTCGGGCTGTATGCACTTTTAGTACCGTTTTTTTGAGCACCACTTTTTTGAGTACCTTAGTAGATAAATCAATTTAAAACGAAAAAAAGTTAATTTTGTGGTCAAACATTAATAACAAATTAGCATTTTATAATTTTTTAAATTGCAAACCTTTTTTCTGCTCAGGTACTCAATTGAAAAAAGCTGAGAGACCTTTTTGAATTGCTGGTTTAATCCTTGATGTAATGCGAAAGAGTTTAAGCGATGAAACCATTAAAAAATTACTGTTTTTGAATTGTAATTTTAAGCATCTTAATTATGTCTATTAAAAAATGTTTTTTGTTTTGTTGATTTTTTTAATCATTATTTATAAAAAAAAATTTATAACTTTCGTTTCGTTTCGTTTTGGCGAAAGTTTCGCACTTTTTTTGGGTTTCGTTTCGTTTCGCGCCAGCGAAACGAAATTTTTGTTTCGTTTCGTTTCGTTTCGTTTTGCAAATCTCAGTTTCGTCCAGCCCTGGTTGCCGCCCCCCCCCCTTAAAATCGGGGATCCTGGGGACTTCCCCGGTTCCCCGTCCCCGACCAATTTTGAATTTCGGGGATTCCCGGTTCCCCGTCCCCGACACCTTTCTTCCCCGAAAAAAAATTCTTTAGTTTTACACTTTTTTAAATTCTGTAAAAAAGATAAAAATTCGCGAAAATTCCAACGAATTCCATGCCCGATCCCAAAAAATGATACAATATCAGCCATTTGTATTTTCATTACTGGAAAATTGAGGAAATTTTTCCAAAAATTTACCCCTCACCGAGATAAATTTTTGGAAAAATACTACTTTCTTTTTTTTCCGTAAACTTCTGTTCCACCATCTCCACAAACATCACGTCGTTTGTGGAGATGGCGAAACTACGTTGAATTTAAATTTAAATGCTCCTAAAAGATCAGCTAGATTTAATGCAGTTAATCCAACAACATCAAATAACAATTCTAGAAAAAGAAAGGCACAAATAAATGAAACATAATTTTTAACATCATTCCCCGCTCCAATGAATCTCAAAATTCATAAATAAAAATAATGGAGCTTAACTTTTTTATATCTCTATAAATTAACACTTGCAAAAATTTTACGTGCTTTTATTATTTTGCTAAACTATTTTTTTATAATATTTTTTTATTTTTTGTTTTCTTTTTGTAAAAACTACAGCTAAAAATAAATCAATATTTAAATAAAAATTTGTATTTAAAATAAAAAAGATTCAACAGATAAAAAAAAAGTAAAATAAAATTATTTTAGAGCAAAAAACGCAAAAAAGAGCCTTTTGCATACATTCACAAAAAAAGGCTCTCACTTGGTTGGCCCAATGGCGCAGTGGTTTAAAAAAAAACGTTCCAAGTTTGAAGTCGTAGGTTCGAATCCCAGTAAGAGAAAAGCTTAACAAAAAAGAAAAATATATTTTGTTAAGGAATTGGGAGAATAGCTTAACAAAAAAGAAAAATTTATTTTGTTAAGGAATGAAGGAAGAATAGCTTAACAAAAAAGCAAAATCTTTTGAATTCAAATATTTTGTTAAGATTTATAACAAATTATTTGAATTATCAGTTTTTCACATATTTTGTTATGCCCTTTATAAAATTTGTAAAAAATACCCATTTTTCTGACTTTCTTTAACAAATGTCTTTCTAAAGAGCTTTTAACCATTTTTTGTTAAAAAATGGTGAAAATGTGCTTGATTCTGTCTTTTTTGTTAACACATATCTTTGGCGCCCCGTTATATGATTTGTTGTTAAGCCTCTTAAAATACAAAAAACTAATTGTATTTTTGTAATACATATAATTTCCGGGGCATATTTAATGTAATTTTTTTTTATATTTTCTTCCGGTTAAAATTTACTAGTCTCAAGAGGAAGTTTGATATATATTTCCCCACGAGATTGGAAAAGTTTTATTCAAATTTGTCCTTCAAATGTTTTTCTGTTTTATCACCTACAAATTATTTCCTTACAACGAAATCGAAAATTTCGAAATTTTTTAAGGAAATTTGCATAATTTTTTTGGTGCGTATATTTTATATGTATTACAAAAATACAATAAAAAACTAATTGTATTTTTGTAATACATATAATTTCCGGGGCATATTTAATGTAATTTTTTTTTATATTTTCTTCCGGTTAAAATTTACTAGTCTCAAGAGGAAGTTTGATATATATTTCCCCACGAGATTGGAAAAGTTTTATTCAAATTTGTCCTTCAAATGTTTTTCTGTTTTATCACCTACAAATTATTTCCTTACAACGAAATCGAAAATTTCGAAATTTTTTAAGGAAATTTGCATAATTTTTTTGGTGCGTATATTTTATATGTATTACAAAAATACAATAAAAAACTAATTGTATTTTTGTAATACATATAATTTCCGGGGCATATTAAATGTATATATTTTTTTAAATATTTTCTTCCGGCTATAATTTACTTGTCTCAAGAAGATGTCTGATGAAAAAATTTTATCTTTTTGTCATCTTGAAACGAAAACTTTTTTCTGACAACGAAATCGAAAATTTCAAATGATTTTTATCTATTACTTTTATTTTTTTTCACTGTTTTTGTTGTAATTTTTTCCAATTTTATCAATTTTTTTGCGGAAATTTGCATAATTTTTTTGCGGATTTTTATATTTAATTTAAGTTTTTTGTAAAAATTTAACTTTTATTTAAATTTGCCATATTTTTCAGTTTAATTAAACTCTCTGTCAAATATAAAAAACTAATTCAAAATAGTTGTGCTAGCATCAGCAACACCGGCAAGCTCCGGGAATACTGTAACAGTTGAACCGGAGCCTGCATCCCTAAATGCTGGACCCTCTTCCTCTGAGCGGTCCTCCACCCCTTCATCAATTCGAAATAAAACTTCTATTGTTGTTAATCAACAAGATAATGGTGCCGATTATAGAGTAGCATTTTTTGGAGCTGGTGGAGTTGGAAAATCTTCAATTGTTCAAAGATTTGTTAATGGAACTTTTAGTGACAATTATGTTCCAACCATTGAAGATACCTATCAACAAGTAAGTCTTTAAAAGAGGGGATGGCATTTAAGAATATCGAAATTTCCGATTATGAAATTTTAAAATTTGAAAACTTGAAATATCACAATCGAAATTTTGGTATTTATAAAACTCCAAAATTTCGAAAAATAAAAAATTTAGTATTCCAAAAAAAATTGCACTTCAATTTTTAGTATTTTTTAATTCTCAAATTTAAAGGGACCGTTCGGGATAGACAAAATTTTTTTCACTCCATTGCACGGGTCCTCTTAGCACGAAAATATGCCAAAATCTTTAAAAGTGACCATTACTGAATTTTGACTAATTTTTCTGTGGTTAAAATAAACCCTAAAACACGTGCCCACAAAAAAGAAACAATCCAGGAAAATACGAAATTTGAATATTTTATTTTATTGATTATTCTCACGTTTTTGACAACCGTTTTATATTATACTAGCAAAAAAGTACATATTGATTTTATTTTACAGGTAATAAGCTCAAATCAAAAAAATGTTTGTACTTTACAAATTACTGATACCACGGGAAGTCATCAATTTCCTGCAATGCAAAGACTTTCCGTTTCAAAGGGACATGCCTTTGTTCTTGTTTATTCTGTTACAAGCTTGCAATCCTACAATGAATTAGCGCCAATTGTTTTAATGTTACAAGAAGTTAAAGGTGTTGCGGCACTTGCCGATACTCCAATTATGTTAGTTGGAAATAAAAAGGATGAAGAAAGTGTAAGGGTTTTTTTAAAGCATTTTTGATAGCGATAGAGATGGATTTATGAAAAATTCACAAAAGTTGGATTTGGTGAATTTTAAAAATCCGAATGGATTTCAAAAATTCTTTAGGATCTGATATATCCATTCGGATTTCATATATCCATTTAGATTTTATAACTTCATTTGGATCTCATTTAGAATTTTATATATCCATCCGAATTTCAAAAATCCAAATGGATTTCAAAAATTCTTTAGGATTTCATACATATATCCATTCGGATTTCACAAATCCCTTTATTTAATCAACCAAACTTTTAGCGCCGAGAAGTCACTCCAGAGAAGGCCGAAAAGTTTGCAGCTCGGTCCCAAATTGGCTTCATTGAAACTTCAGCAAAAAATGATGAAAATATTACAGAATTATTTAAAAAATTATTAGCAATGGAAAAGAAGCGCCAACTCGCCCTTACCATGAATGATCCCGAAGAAAAAGGGAATAATAAAAAGAAATGTTCAATTATGTAAAAAATTATATTATTATTATTATTAGATATTAAATAATTATTTCTTTATTTATATTAAATTGCTTTTGTTGTATTTTTAGATAAAAACAACATAATAAACGGGATTTATTTTATTTAATTAAAAATTCTTTTATTTTTTTTATTTATTTATTTATTTACATGCCCTAACGCATGATGAAACTTAATATAAAATTAACACAAGACAAAAAATATAAACAACGAAATAAAACATACAATTAAATAATAACTTTTAAACCCCTCTACTTTATCACAATATGAAAAAAAAAAAGAAAAGAAGAACAAAGCAAATTAAAAAAATGAGATTTTATGAAAAAAAAAGATTACAAATGTAAAAAAGAGTTACAAATTTGTTTATTTTAGATTACAGTAAAATATTTAAAAATACTCTGTTGATTAAAGGGAGTGTCGACGACAAGCAAAAAAAATTTTGTGTGGACAACAAGTATGTTTTAACACGAAAATGAGTTAGAGAAAAGAAATAGCATAGAAAAATGTCTTCTTCGTGTAAAAACATACTTGTTGCCAAAAATTTTTTTTTTGCTTGTCGTCGACACTCCCTTTAAAGCAAAGTAAAAGGAATTCTGCTTTAAAAACTGAAAATCAAAGAACTTTTTAACGGCTTAATACATGTATATATAGGGGGGGGGGGGGGGGGGGGGCCAGTTTGGATAAAAAAATCTTCAAAAAAAAAATATTCAACTTGTTAAAATACTCAAAAAATTCTGTAAAAAAGTGTGCTTAGTTTTTGATTTCATTTATTAAAACCTTTTTGATATTATTTCGAAAAAATGGATGAACCTGATTTGCCTGATTTTTATATGTTTTAACCCGGGCTTAAAATAGTGGCCTGAGACACTACGCCAAAATCTCAATATCAGTTCTGATATTGATTTTTTTCTTTATTATTTTTTTTGCACATTGATACCGTTTTTTGACACTCTTTTTTGAAGAAAAAATAAAAAAATTAGTAAAATTCAGAAGCAGGGTAAAAATGTAACGTATATGTCAGGCCGCCAAAAAAGTTGAAACCTTTCAAGCTCAGGTTGTAACACGAAAATATCTTTTTTTATCTTCTCGAACTTTCTAAAGAAGACTGAAAAAAAATTTGAGAAGACAAAAGACGCTATTTTTGTGTTAAAACAACGAAAAATCAGGCAAATCAGGTTCATACATTTTTTTGAAATAGTATCATTAAAGACATCAAAGAATCTCCCTTTAAAAAAACTGATTTTATATCCTTTTAGTTTGTTTTTCAGCAATCCTGTATCGCTATTGCATATTTTTTATTGTCATCACTTTTTTTCAGCTGCTTTATCCCATTCAGCCTTAAACACGAACACACACACACACTCAAGCAAAAAAAGACGGGAAAGAAGCTACAATGAACAAGCACACTCGCACACACCTATTTATAAATATCCGGAAGATCACACAAGTGATTGCTTCATATTTTTTCAACAAAAAAAACTCATTTGTTTTGTTTTTTTTTTTCTTCTTATCCAATTCTTTTGCAATCCACTTTTTTCTATATATTCTCGAAAGTGCTCGTTCAAATTGGTTGAAGACCAAAAACAACATTATTACTTTTTTTTGTTGTCCTCCTTCTTTCTATCTACGCTTTCTTGCCGGTGGTTATTTTTAACTATTTTTTTATCTCAAAAGTGTGATCATTTTTTTCAACTGATTTTATATTTTTAATCAATTTTTGTCCTGAAAAATTTAGTTTTGTTTTAAAAAATTTATTTTTAAAAAAATGGAAGAAGAAAATAAAATTGTTGAAGAATATTTACTAAATTTGGAAGCGATTGAAGAATGGAAAAAAGGCGGAGAAGATTTTGAAGATAATATGGAACTCCTCAAAGATGTTACCATGGATTTAGTGCATAAATATGGATCACCAAAATTTCCAAAATTTGGTGATGAAATTGTTAAAGTTTGTTTTTTATCAACTGATTAAAAAATGATAGTACCCATTGACTTTCCCAAGCAATGATACGGTGTTTGGCAAAATGTTTTTCAATGCCATGTGACAAAAAAGATTACAAACTAAAATCAAGCGTTTTTTTTTTCTTCCACATGGCGTTGAAAAACATTTTGCCAAACACCGGACCACAAAATTGCACGATGTTATTAAATGTCTTACAGCGAAAATAAATATATATCTATTTTATTTTTGCAGGGTGTTGAAGAACTTTTTGTTTTACATTATTCTCGAGCATCAGAAGATCATCGAAGAACTTTACTAAAATTAATTGGAATTTTACCGTATGATGAAAAGGTTGCAGCAGTATTATTTTCATATGATCTTGTAAAAATATTACTTAATGCAAGTGGATTAATTCCTGAAGCGATAAAAGTGGATGGATTTCGAGGTAAATATTTTAAAATCGAATTTCGATGGTAATCAATTTTTCGTCCTGAGAGTTTCAAACGAGTGATTGAAACTCTCAGAACAAAAATGCTTCAGAATCTGAATAAAAAAATTTTGATGACTTTTTCTTTCGTCGCGTTTTTTCTGTTCTCTGAAATATGCATTGAATTCAGCGTTTCCTGACCGATGTTTGGCAAAAATTTTTTCAACGCCACGTAGAAAAAAACGTTTTTTCGTTTTTCATTTTTTTCCAACAACAAAAAATACGAAAAAACGAAAACTTTTTTCGCTACATGACGTTGAAAAAACATTTTGCCAAACATCGACTCAGAAAACTTTTTCAAAAAAATAATTTTTTTATCACCAACAATTTTTTAGTCGTTTTTGAAGCTTTGAGAACCCTGCATCACGCCCTTCACGTCTCTGATACCGTACAACAAATATTTATTGATAATTGTGAAGAAATTTTATTTGAACGTATGAAAAGTTGTTTGTGCCATTTGGAAGAGGATGAAGAAGTAACAAAAAAACAATTTTATTTTTTAAATAATGCTTCGGAAGTTTTGATTGAAGAATTGTTATATTCTGATTTGCGACTGGCTTTTGTTTCATGTTTATCTTCAGTGAAGTTACAGGTAAAATTTTGAAGATATCGTAAGATATAATAAAAAGCCATGGCATTAGAATCCGGAGTTGCGCCATTTTCGGGTCAACACACCATTTTCAAAATTTATCGTCAATTTTGATTTAGTTTATTCCAAAACAACAATGGTCGATATCATCAACGGCATAAAAAGTGCCAAAAATGAAATTTTTTTTTAATTTTTTTAAGCATTTTAGCTGAAAAATTAAATCCTATTATGCCAAATTCGCCGAGAATCCGTTTTTAATCATCCAATCTGATATGCATTTGATTTATCAGTAATATGATATTTCGGATCTCTAATTAATTTTCTATCAATTGACTATCACTAAACCTTTTTTTAGAGAAAATGGATCAATGATTTAAATAAAGCTAATTTATTTTTGGATGTATTAAAATATTGTTGTGAAAAAATGTCTTCGACTCAATTATCTTACAAAAAAACAACCAAAAAATTAATGGTTGTACAAACATTGCCGTGGGCGGTTGAAGTAATTGATGATGATGAAAATTGGGATGAAAATGTTGAATCTTTAGTAATTTTTCAATCCTTTGAAATGGCTATTACCGCGTTAGAAGTGCTACATCATTTACATATGTATGCAGAAATTTTTAATATGGTATGTGTGGATATTATAGTTATAGTATTAGCAGGGGGCGGGGCATATGCTAATTTTTTTGAATTAAAAATGTTTTTGATATCATTAGAAACCAAATCGATAGAACTATCAGAAAAAATCGGCAATTTAAAAGCCAATTGATCCGGTTTTTATGCCAAAAAAATTTTGAAAAGTGCCAATGATGAAAATTGATCACATTGGCATTTAAAATGCACTTTTTCGCATTCTGTTACCATCAAATGACACAACAATGTCTAATAGGTTACCCAATATTAGATATTAATGTCCTAAAGAGCCGACATTAATATAGCCGGCATTTTTTACATTGAGTTTCCATCCTTTTAAGGTTCTTAAAAGAACCTTTTACTGGTGCAACCAGATGGTGTCTCCCCCTTTTTGGGACCTTTCAATCACGTGTGGACTTTATGAGCGTGGCCATTTTCTTCCAGTTTGTAACATCTGGATTGGTTACAAAAATGGATTCGAACCTGTAAGGGCTGGGTCGTAAGGTGAACGCTCCTGACCACTCGACCATACGTGCAACTAATATCAAAAAATTTTTTAAATCAAAAAAATTAACAAGACTTGAAAGTTGGCCCATGCCATGCCAAAATTACAACAAATTTTTAAAATTTTATATAAACCTTTTTACAGGTATTTGCTCAAAAATGTGCCAATGAATGTGGAAAAATTATTGAAAGCAATTTTGTTGATGATGATTTGAAGCGAGTTGCGGCTCGATTCTTGACAGCCGTTCCAGCATGTTTGTTACCACTTTGTCCAAAACTTCCAGATTCAGAAGCTTCTTCAGAAAAAGCACAAATAAGCTATGAAAATTATGAAATGAAATTTGTTGCAGCTGTTTTAAAATATCTTTCAAAAAAATTGGATGATACTGATCCCATTGAAATTCGACTTCTGACATCTTTCTTTGTTGTTTTAATTCTTCTTTGCACAAAACACAAACAAGTTCGTCGATTTTGTCGTGCCAAACTTATTCCATCAAATATTACTAAAATTAAAAATAATTCTACCGTAACCTTGGACAAAGATTTACGAAATAAAATTATTAAATTAATTTTAACAGCAAAAAATTTTTGCGCTAAACAAGCTGCAGAATTTTTGTTTATTCTTTGTAAACGTTCAATTTCAAAGTTAATCAAAGATACCGGAGTTAAAAATGTTGCGGACCTTTTGCCAGAGAATAAAGATATCTTTCGAAAGCGGGATGGTGATTCAGAGGATTCTGATGAAGATGAAAATAAAAAACCAAAAAAATTGGAAGAAACAAAAAAAGATGCTCCAAAAAAGCAGCCCACAAAAAATGTTTCAAAACTGGCGCCAAGAGAAGCAAAAACGGAAGAAACAAAAGTAAAAAAATTGCCAAAATCTGAAATTGTTCCAGAAATGGTTAGAAAATATTCTTCAAAAATTTAAATTTTTTCTTGTTTGTTTAAACAAATATATGATATTATAATTTTATCTTTTTATCATGGGTTATCTGACAAAATTGTTCTTTAAATTACTGTAAAAGAATTTAAATATTGTTTTTAATCATCGCATTTTTAAAATTTTATCGGTAATATTTGAAACATTTATAAAAATTTAAAAAAGAAAAATTCAAAATATTTACAAATATTATATATAAAAAAACAATTTTTCTGTTAAAACAAAAAATTATTGTAATTCCGTTTTTGTAGATTTTTTTTTAAAAGTTTCATCTTTTTTTATGGTTCCTTTTGAGCAGCATGTGATTTTCCACTTTGAGATTTGTGAGTATGCAAATTATTTTGACTAGAAACAGAATCCATTTTCGACGATTTTAAATAATTTTCATTTCTATTAGTATATGTTTTGGATCAGTGTTGACGGTCTTTCGGTCAATTCGGTCCGGTCCGGTCAGGATTTTCGGTCGACCGCGACCAAAGACCGAAAAAATTCGGTCCGGTCAGAAATTTTTCACTGATTTATCAATAAATTAGGCTTTTTTTTTGCAGGAAACCATTTTTTAGGTTGGAAACAGAAACAAACAATGAAAAGGGAAAGCCATTTTTTATTCAACTTTTACTAAGTTTAAGAAAATTTGCATAAAAAAAAAAAAAACTAAAATGATGATTGTAATCCCGTCGGAGCTTTATTAAAAATAAAAATTGTCTGATTTCTTCTATGAAATTCATTTTTCTTAATTATATCTGCTGAACAAGTTTGCATTAATTTTTTTGCATCCAAGAAAAAAGAAAGTGAATCATTTTTTCAGCTTTAATCAAATTTTCATTTTCCGAAAATATAATGTTAGTTAAATTTTTTCTTTTAACACACATTTAATTGCTTATCTTTATTGTTCAATAAAAAAGTGTAAAAAAACTCATAAAAATTTTTTCTACTTTTTTTTGATCAATGAAAAAAATGTTGTGTTTCAGCTTTCTTTTAAAGTGTAAAAGTAAAAATGAATTTAAAATATTGGATTAAAGAAGAATTAAAACAAAAACCAAATATTTTTACCAAAGCTTTATCCGAATGTTTTTGTTCATGTTTAATGGTGGTAAGTTGAGAATTCTTTGGTGGGAGGATTAATTGGATTTGATATATCTTATTTTTGGATTTGATATATCTTATTAAAAGGATTGATGCGATGGCTAAATTTGCATATGCATATTATGTAAATTTAGCCTATTAGCGAGGTCGTTTAAAATCGGATATATTAAATCCCCTTTAATTCAATCGCACTTGTTCAATTTTTGGGAGCGGATTTTTTAGATTTGAAATATCCGATTTTAAACAACCTAACTAACAGGCTAAATTTACATAATAGGCATACGCTAATTTAGCCATCACATCAAACTTTTTAAAATCGGATATATCAAATCCAATTAATCCACTCACAAACAATTGGACAAGTGTGATTGGAAAAAAGGAGATTTGATATATCCGATTTTAAAAGATTTGATGTGATGACTAAATTTGCATTTAGCTTGTTAGCTGGGTTGTCTAAAATCAGATATATCAAATCCCCTTTTTTTTAATTACGCGCATTCAATTATTTGTGAGAGGATTAATTGGATTTGATATATCCGATTTTAAAAATGTTGATATGATGGCTAAATTTGCATATACATATTAGCCTGTTAATTTGGTTGTTTAAAATAGGATATATCAAATCCCTTTTAATCGAATCACATTTGTTCATGATGTCGGATATATCAAATCCCCTTTAATTAATTTACTTTTGTTTTACTTTTAGTTCATTGGCCTTGGAACAATGGCATCAGCATTTTTTAAAGGTGAAGGCTTTGGAGTAGGTGTTCAACTTGGATGGGCATTTGCCATGACCATTTCAGTTTATGTGGGTGTACGAATAAGTGCCCAATTGGATCCGGCAATAAGCTTCATGTTTTTCTCTTTAAGGCATATGAGTTTTGGAAGATTTTTGCTATATTTTTTCGCACAAACTTTGGGAGCTTTTATTGCTGCTGCAATGATTTTTGGAATTTATTACGGTAATTTTTTTTACAATTGATAACACAAAATTTTAAATTTTAAAATACATTTTTAAAGTTATAAAATTGAATTTAACAATTCTAAACTAAAATATTCAAAGTAAAACTGTCAACAAACTTTTGAACCAAGAAAAATCTTTTAAAAACTCTATAAAATAGCACAAAATTTTTTCGATAGTGTAAAACTTACATTTTACGAAAAACAATTATTCAGTTTTATTTCAGATGCCATCAACAATTTTGATCAAGGCACACGAGAATTATTTGGTAAAAATGGAACCGGAATTGTTTTTACTTCATTTCCACAACCATTTTTATCAATAACAAACGGAATTTTTGATCAAATTGCTGGGACTGCTTTGTTATGTTTATCTGTAAAAGCAATCATTGATAAAAATACTGCAATACCATATTATCTTCATCCATTATTGATTGGATTAGCGGTATTTGTAATTGCAACCGGATTTGCATATAATGGAATGGGATCTATAAATCCAGCAAGAGATTTTGGTCCAAGGCTTTTCCTATGGGTTGCTGGATATTCTTGGGAAGCAATAAGGTAATTGATTATGATTTTTTTGTCTCAGATGAAAAAAATATTCTTTAAACGTATGTTCCTTTATAGTTTTAATGATTATAAATGGTTTTGGATTCCAATTGTTGGGCCATTAATTGGAGGTGTGGTTGGCGGATATGGATATGACATCTTTATCGGATGGCATCAACCAGAAATCTCACCAGAACTTGATCCAAATAAAGGTCAACGAACAATTGGTCCTGATGATAGCAAAGGCAACAGAAGGCAATCATTTATTTCATCATTTGGTCAATATTAATTAACAGTACCTTTTTTTAAAACATAAAACTTGTTGTAAATTTAAAATTATATCCTTTTTAACAAATTTTAAATATTACTTCGCAAAATAAAAGTAAACTTTTAATTTTTAAAGAACAACGATGGTTACTGTACTTTGAAAAAAAATTTAAACAAGAAAACATAAACTTTGGGTAATAATCTTGGTATTGCTTAGATATAAAAAATTTATAATGACGATGTCGACGTAACTCAATTTTTAAAAATATCTTTTGAATATTTATCAAATTTCATATTTTAATAATATTTAATGATGTTTTTTTTCCAAAATATCTTTAAAACATTTTCTATAAAGACATATTGTATAGGATTAGAGAATCTTTCAGACATGATTTTTTGTGCATTAAAATTATTTTAAAAACTTTCTTAAATATTCAAAAAAACTTAAAAATTTGCTTTATAAAAAAGCGACCGTTGTCGGTTTTTTATAAACAGGCATTTTTTGAAAATCAATATTTAAAAAAATGATTTCTGTGACGTGTTGCATCGCAACGAAAGAAAGAAATGTCGTCAGTAACAAAAAAAAATGCCAGCAAATTCACAGCGGAATTTTTTGGAAATAGAAATGAAAAATGGGCGGAGCACGGGCTCATTTGGCGTAGGGTTAAGGTGGATTTCGCGTAGGATGATTTTAAACGATTAATTTTTCTATCAAACGTCTTCTTATAGTCCCCTAAACATTCCCTGAAATGTGCGTCGAAAACAAAAATTTCGAAAATTTCGATTTTTTTTCACAGGGGGGACCAAGGCAAAAAAACGAAAAAAAATTTTTTTCTATTTTTTTTTGCAATTTTTATAAATAAATATTTTTTTTATGTTTGTTTATGCTTAGAAAGATAAAAAAAGCAATTCTGAGCTTCAAAAATAGTTTTAATTAAAAATTTTTGATGTTGGGGTATATGTAGCATACCATAATTGTAAAAACTAATAGAAGACTATTGTTTTTTGTAGCACATCGTAATTGCGTTTTAAATAGTTCAGACATGTCCTGAATGTCTAAAAAATATTATATAAACCGTTTACGGAGTTATAATAAGTCAAATATTGGAGTTTTAGCACCAAAAATGATGTTGGGGGTATTGTGAAAAAATCTTCTGACATAGGAAAAAATTTTTATTTTGCAGTTTTTTTGCTTTGGTTTGATTAATTATGACTAAATTAAACATGGAGAATCTGAATATCACATATACAAGCATTGAAAAATATTATTAAATTCTTTTTTTGATGTTGGGTGTATTGTGAAAAATTTTCTCACTCAGAAAAAAAATTTTATTCTGTTGTTTTTTTGTTTTGTTTTGATTAATTATGACTAAATCAAGCATGGAGAATCTGAATATAACATTTTCAAGCATTGAAATATATTATTAAATACAGTTTTTTGATGTTAGTGGTATCGGTGTGCATGAAATGAGCAAAAAAGAATAGAAGTTGATTTAAAATGGGTGTATACGATTCCTTATGGTTTTATTTTAATCTTCAGGAAACAGGGAACAAAGTTAGGGACGCTTTTTCGTTACTTACATGCTCTCTACATTTTTTTACGTTGGTGAAAAATTTGCCTTTTTTTTACCTTATCATCTGCCAAAGAATAGAACTCTCGTAAAAGTGACATCCAAGTCATTTTGTAGATGTTTTTCTACTCGCCACTACATGTAGAACAAAGTTAGGGACCAGATTTTTTTTTAAATATCTCATTGCTGATTTATGGCGTTTCAAAAATTTAATTTTTAAAAAACTGCAAAAATTCACTAATTTTCAATTAGAAGGAACTTTTGTAATAGGGTAGTGGGGGGTGTGTAAATAGCCTTATTATGTCCACAAAACATCAGCTTAAAATAAATCATTGGGTCAAAGACCACTTTCCCTGGAAACTCAATCAGATTTCCAAAAATTCTGAATTTTGTACTGTTTTTTGGCCAAAAATCACTAATTTTCAATTAGAAAGAACTTTTGAACTAGGGTAACCAGGGGTGTGTAAATAGCCTTATTACATGCACAAAACATCAGCCCACAAAAAAACATTGGGTCGAAGACCACTTTCTCTGGAAATACGGATATCCCGTGCAAAAAAGTGCCAAAAAAGGCCATTTTTCGTGATTTCGCAATTTTGACGGCACATAACCCTGTCGACCCAGATATCAACCAAAAGCCTTTTTTTAGTGTTTTTGGACCTATTGGCACCATTTTAGGTCCAAGCCGCCTTAACCCTACGTTTTTCCCCAAAAAATGAGCCCGTGGGAGCTTTGTTTGTTTCGAAATTCTTATTTGCGCTTAAAAAAATTCTCTCAGTAATACAGAACTTTTACACATGTTAAGGGACTGTCCAGACGTGACGTCACGGCTTTAGGGGGGGGGAGGGGGGTAAGCAAAAAGTGACGATTTGTGATGGGGGAGGGGGGGGGGGGGGTCAAAGCCAAAAGTGACGTCACGGAAATTGATCATTTTTGCAATGTTATTGAATTAATTTTTACTAAATTTTTTCTCTAAAGTTTTTTCAAAGAGTAAAAAACTCTTGACGCGAATGATTAAAACGCGGCAAAAAGACTGCTAAAGCAGTGTTAGCAATGCTCTTTTGGACAGGCTTTAAAAACTTTCAACCCTGTTCCAAAGTAATGAACTTCGAGGCATCCAAAGGATTAATTAATCCAAATGAAACTGTAAACATGTCGGATTTACACCATTCTTTTATGGCTCTTTTTCGAAATTGGGCTGAACTCAAAACAAGATTTGATAAATCTGCAAGAGAATTTGCTGGAGAAAAAGCATGGAAAGAATTGAACAATGATATTGTTCAAATTAAACTCAAAATGACTTTTTGGACATCTGAAATTGAAAAACATAAATCTGCAAATAGCATTTTGAATTTTTTTAGTAAGCCTGCTGCTCTCTCAAGTTCAACTGTTGTTTCGTCTTCTACACCTTCGGCTTCAACTATTACTTTATCATCTGCACCTTCGGCTTCAACTGTTGCTTCAGTTCAACCTGATGCTTTAACGGCTTGTTTTGTTAAATTTATTTTTGTTTTATATAAGTCTACTTTTGTTAGAATGAAAAATCAAAGTCAACACCAGCTCAAGAAGTATGTGCCAAGAAAATTGATGATTTAAAAAGCGAAATATCTTTGTCTAAATAATAAACTGTTGTTTAAAAATTAATTGTTTTGTTTGTTGTTGTTATAAATAAAATTTTAAAGCAATTTGAAATTTTTTTGGAAAATGTGACGATTTTTGTGACGGTGGGGGGGGAGGGGGGTAAGCCAAAAGTGACGGTACTGTGATTAGGGGGGGGAGGAGGTCAAAATTTTGGATTTTGCCGTGACGTCACGTCTGGATGTTCCCTAATGATGATTAACATGAAATTAAAAAAGCATTTATTTATAGTAAGATAACATAACAAAATATAAGCGACGAAACATTGTAAGTAAAATATATATTCATTGCCGGCTATAAAAGTTCTTTCACAGGTAAATCTTTAGTGGTAAAGATGATACAATCATTAAGGAAGACAGAAGAATACATATTGCATTCTTTTAACGTTTAACATTTGATATAATGGTGCTGTAACATTGGCAAGAAAACATCTTTTCAGAAATTGAGTAATCTTATATTTTCTGTCCAACATTCTGTTAGCAACAATGAAGCTTTGTTTGTATTTCTTTCACAGACAGTTTTGAGCATTTTGCACGAATTTGGAAATCTAAGATTTATCATCATTCAGAAGAAGTATCTGAATATGCCTCAACATATAGCACATCAAAAATCTATAATCCCTGAAAAACATTTGTTGAAACCTTTGCAAAGTTTTTAAAAATAACTTACGCCGTTGGTAAACATATACTTTTCTACATTGGTAATTATATCCCATTCACCAGTCAATCAATTTATTTGTCGTCGTTCACATTCCAAAATCGATGTTAAGCAAAACACACACATATACATACATATATATATATACATAAAGTAGATAAATTTCTTAAGAGCTGTATATTGATGAGATCTAAAATAATCATACATATAAAAAGTTAAATTATAAAGATCTACTAAATCTTACATTTATATTCTCATTTATATGTATATACACCAGCGTCGATGATTGCCTGGAAACAATGTCTTTTAAAAAAAGAGATATAATATAAAACAAAACAAACCTCATGGAGTTATGGATGAACAGTTCGGCTCGGTGCAATGAACATTCGATAGAGAAATAGGATGATCAGTTCACTAAAATAAATCAGCGAATTTGACACATATGAACGTTAACCGAAGGACAAATAAAATACAAGCATACTGTAGTCACCATTACATAATAATATTAACAAAATTATCCAGTAAAATCACAGAAGAAAAGTTATATATAAACATTAATTGGTCAAAAAGTTAGTTTTGATGCTCGTCATCAATAATAAATGGCTGTTGTTTATTGCACTGAACAAATTCCTTCGGAGGACACTTATATATGTATGTCAGCAACATCTTCATTGATTTTTTATTTGTTTTTACGCTCAAAAAACAAAATTGAATAAAAGAAAAGCGCCAATAATTTGTTGCTTTCATCTTCTTTAATGAATATATCAATAGTTATAATGCTAACATTAATTAAATAATATTAACAGAACATTAGATAGTAAAAGTTTGAAAAAAAAAGAAAAAAAAAGCAAATTTGAATGCCAATTTTGCTAGCATTTTGTCAAATCTTCATAATTTTCTATGAAACCTTTTTCAGAAGCTTCTTCTGACACTTATCTACACTTTTAGTTTGACTTAGCTCGTTTGGATTCTCCGTTAACATGTTTTAACTATTTTAAGACTCAAGAATAGCTTTTTCGAGAAAAAAAAGGACAAATTTGAATGCCAATTTTGCTAGCATTTTGTCAAATCTGCACAGATTTGGATGATACTTTCCCAAAAGCTTTTCCCCGTACTCATCTACACTTTTAGTTTGACTCATCTTGATTGGTTCTAATTTAGCTATTTGCTGACCATAAACAAGTACTCCATCAGCCAAAAATTTTAATTTTTCATTTTTTTTATGTTTCGTAAAACTCCCACAACGAATACGTCGGTCATTGTCGGAGAATGAAGATGTGCATATCTTTTTCTTTTATTTTCAATCCTATTTCCATTTTGTCGGGTGATGATTCCGCTGTGAATTGCTACTGAAGATTTCGGAGAAAAAATGAGCATATTTTGAATCAAAAGTTATGACTCATCAGCTTAAAAACAAAAACAAATTTAGATATTGATCAAGATGAAAAACTTGAAGTATAATCCATTATTTCAACAATAAATAAGTACAAAAAAATTTTTATAACAAAAAAACAAAACATAATATTATTGATTATATGATAACAATGCAAAAATGTGAAAAAGATTATTTTTTAACGCTTTTTAAAATCATTCATGGTCATATGGAGTCTTTTGATTAATTGAATGTCTTTTGGCATAATAGTGACACGACGAGCATGAACTGCAAGCATGTTAACATCTTCAAACATATTAACGAGAAAAGCTTCAGCAGCATGCTAAAAAGTTGAAGATATATATATATATATAAACGACAGAAACGGATAATAAATTGTATAAGAAAAACATACTCGAATAGCTTCAAGAGCGAAACGTTGAATTCGTAAATTACCATGAATTTCTGATTGTTCTTTCATAATTTCTCTAACAAGACGCAAAACTGGAGCACGAGGAAGCAAAAGATCTCTACTTTCTTGATATTTTGCAATTTCTTGCGAAACTCGATCTAAAAAAGCAACATTAATATTTATTTTGTAAACGTTCAGTGTTGTGCCAAACATTTTTTTATCAGCTCCGCTGCAGTTTTGATCTCCGAAAATTGACACCTTAGTAGTGGTTCCGGAGTTGGTGCCGCAAGAACATTGCTTATTATCTTTAATATAAAAAAACCCTTACCTTTTCTATAAGCTGCTACACCTTTCTTTGGATTCACTTGCTTTCTTGGTGGTTGTTGTCGTTGTTGTGGTTGTGGTGATTGCCGTTGATCACTATCAGAAGTATTAATGATTCGAGCCGATTTTCTAGCTGTTTGTTTATTTCTCGGCATTGTTATTAACAAAAAAAGTTTGTATATACAAAGAAAATCTAAAAAACAAATTTAAAGTAACATTTTTTTGACAACAACGCAAATTTATTCAAAAAACATGCATACAAGACAGGTGGCGCGAGGATCAAATCTACAAATCTTATCTTATCTAAGTTATCGACGCAAAAGACCTTCGACATTTTGATTAAAACGATAAAATTTATGATAAGAAAATTATAAAAAAAGCAATAATGTTTTGCGCAAAAAAATATATTCAGTTTTACCAAAAAATTAAATTTGTTTTTTCGTAACATTTTGTGGATTTAGCATTTGTTCAACATTTTGCCAAACTGTTTGAACGCACCTTCAAAAAAATGTCGTTTGGAAACGCTTCAAAAATATTGATTCGTTCAAAATTTTTTAAACCGGTTTTTTTTCTATAAAATTAGCTACGTGCACGGTTTTTTCAACGATTTCCAAATGTAGTAAATTTGGTATCATTAGATGCGCGACAAAAATATTGTTGGATATAAAAAAAGAAAAAGTTAAAAAAAGATAATTTATAAAGTTTAATTACTCTTTTAAGAATCAGAAAAAGTAGTTTTTTTTCAGTCGGGGAACACAATTCTTTTATAAATATTTTCGTGTCGCGTTTCAAAAAATGCAGTTTTTTTGCAGCAAAAAAATTTATTTGATTTTTTTGCGGTTTTTGAAATTTGCTATTTATAAAAAATATTAAATATATATATAAACTTTTAACATATTTTTTAAATCTTTACTTAAAGAAAAGGAAGAAAGAGCTGTAAACGGAAATAATTGCATAGAGTAAGATTAATGTGTTTTTTTAGCCAAAGAAGAGTCATCAAAAGACTAGTGAGAAGAACGATATTATTTGTAATAGTTAAACGTGTTTCAGCAAAGAAAGAAGAATAATTAGCTATGTAACATATATTTTTAGAGAGTAATAAAAAATAAAATTTGAAACAAAAATTTTTAAAAAATTTTTCATGGAATCGAACTTGCCCACTTGGAGCGATAGACAAACGCCGTTTACCGCTGCGACAAAAGGCCAACGCTTTTCGTGCGCACTTTTTTGTTCTTAAAACTTTCGAAAAAAAAGTCAGTTCAAAATGGAAAAAATGAGTTGTACCAAAACGGGGTGATCCGGGGTGATTTCTAAAAATATGGTCTTGTAGTAAATGAAACGCTCTATCGCTATGATATAATTTCGAGCTGGAACTCGCCAGAGTGCAATACATATTTTTTTAAAAAACGTAAAAAAAAGCGATTTTTTAGACTTTTCTCAGATTTTTTGTATTAAAGTGATATCCAAAAGTTGGATTTTCGGAATCTCCGTCAAATTTTACATCTAGGTGGTTAAATAAAAACTTTGTAAAAAAAAGTTTTAATTTCTACAGTATACCTCTCTTTCATTTTCTTTTGACTGAAAAAAAATGAAGGGGAACACTCGCGTTTGAGTTGCGCGTGCACGTAGCTATATAAAATGTGTTATTGTTTTATGACTTTTAAAAAACTGATGTGTTTCTTTTTTTTTCATTCAAAGAGGCTACACCTTTTTTTGTCGTGCACGAGCCGACAAAAAAAGGAAAGCGGCCATTAAAAAAATTATGAAGGAAGGTGTTTTCGTTGCGAGTCCCAACATTCCCCGGAGCGCCCCGAAGCCGGGGCGGGGCGGTGGATGGGGCGAAAAATTCAAAAAGCCAGAGCGCGGGCGGTGGACAGGCACAGCGCTTTGACTGTTGATTTTTAACATTTTGCCAAAAAAAAATTTTCGAAAAAAATGCATCAATTTGTTTTAGCTTAAACTTAATATTTTTCTTATCAAATAACTTTTTTATTATTTCTAGTGTAAAAAAGGATAAAAAATCTGATTTTTCCATCTTTGTATTACCAAAAACAATGAAATATAAGGGTTTTTTGAGGGGTATGAAAAAAGGGTATTTTTCAAGAGCTAAAAACTCGAAAATGAAAAAAAAATTTGATATGCCAAACAATATAGAAATGTTCAGCAGGTTCGCTTTAGTAAACGTACGGTTCATTTTTTAATGATTTCTGTACAAAAAGATTTGCCGCTAATTTGAAATTGATGCGCGCGCCAACATCATTTCCAACGTCAATTTTGTTCAAAAAAATGCTTTCTATGTTCAATTTATGCATAAATCAATAAATTCAATCATAAAGAAATGTTATAATCATCTGGAACAACTTTCAACTCAATAAATCCACTACAATTATATTCAAAGTCATCAACATCTTCAACATCAAAAAATCAATAAAGATGGAGAAATATCATCAAATAATGATTCCTGAATGACTGCAGTAGTTATAAAAAGCTGTTCCAACTTATAAGTAAGTATTTTAAACATAAATTTATATTTATTTTGTTATTTTAGACTGATTTCTGCTTACTAACGAACATGTACATATACTGTATTTTTTCAAAGTCATGATGCATCTCAATTTTACAAAAATATGATGTTATTTTGTTATCAAAATGGATTTATGGTTAATTGAGCGTATAATAATTTATTTTCATCATACTTAAACTACTTTGGAGCTGTATTCTTGCAAAATGCGCTTTTACGAAATCTTAGTTTTGAATGTTTAACAAAGTCGTTGGATACTTATACAAATAATTGATAACAACATCAGAAAGTTGAAATAAGGTTCAAATATATATAAATTTACAACAGCAACACAATATTTTTATAAAAATCAGATGCATCATGACTTTGAAAAAATACAGTATATGTACATGCATGTTGGGAAAAAGTCAACTTTGTGGCAAAGTGTGTTTATTGTATAAACAACAAATTGATGTTGGAGATGTCAGTAAGATTCCATTAAATTTTATATTGTAGTTATAGCTTTTGTCATTTATATAACTATTTGTAAAAACTAGAGTTAAAGAGCAACAGATCGATATAAAAATATATGTAAAAAAAGATTATTTTATATATAAAAATCTACATACAAAAATTTCCCTTGTTTTTGTTGTTAGTTAATTGTTCTTATTTCTTTATCACAGAGCTTTGTATCATCAACCTTTTTGATTAATATACAGCAAAATCATGTATAGATTGTATATGCGTTGAGTTTTTTCGGAAAAGAACGAGAGATTTTTGTAAATCATGAGTATAAGCTATTTTGCTCGTGTGATAACTATAAGAAAACTGTTTGTACTTTTATTTTAACATGCTAACGATAAAATTTACTACATAAATAAACAAAAACAACATACTATAATCAAATTTCTTGAACAAAAGTTCTTTTCATCATTTCATAACATGCATAGCTGCTTTTGCCAATATGTGCCAACAATAGCTGAAGAATTTGATTCAGCAATTTCTAATAAAGAAGCGTGACCAACAAAATTCTTGACATCACTAGTATTCAATTCCATTTCAGCTACAGTAAGGTTTGGTTTTGATCATTAGACAAAATTGAATTCATTCCATTTACTACATTTGACATTTGTTTTTCTTTCAAATCTCCTAAAACACATCTTAATTATTTAATCCTAAATATACAACTTACTGTTTGCTTTAGCTGGAAGTGCATCTTTACTTCTTTTCGTTGTTATATTCTTTCTTGAGACGTCTTTCTTTATTTTTTTGATAACCAAATTCAGCCCAAAAATGAAAGCATGTGGATCTTCTTTTTCTTTGTTAAAACATTTTTTTAGCATCTTTTGGTCCAATTTTCTTTTGAGTGGTTGATGGAAGAACTGTATTATGATTTGATAGAGCTTTCTTTTCTAAACTTGTAACAATTCGTATACCAGTTTCATTTTTTGCAGCTTTCTTTCTTGTTGAAAGTCTTCCAGTAACTTTTGAAAATATCTATCGCTCAAATCTAAAAAAGCTCAACGCATGGATAATCTTCATATCCTTTTTAATGTAAAGCAATAAATTGGGAGAACGAAATGAGTAAGGAGACGAAGAAATATAGCACCAAAATAAAAAGATAATAAAGGTTTTTTTAAGAAACACAAAATTGATGGCCATACTAATTACAAAAAAACATCGGAAACATTGATATATAAACGTTATCATGTGATTTCAGTTTTAAAAACAAAAGAACACAAAAAACAAAGCATTTTTTCATGTTTTTTACACTTTTGTATCTGATACCACATCTTCAACATCAATTTTAAAAAAGAGCTCTTTTTTCGTTGTGAGAACACCCTTTTCCCAACGTATACATGTTCGTTAGTAAGCAGAAATCAGTCTAAAATAACAAAATAAATATAAATTTATGTTTAAAATACTTACTTATAAGTTGGAACAGCTTTTTATAACTACTGCAGTCATTCAGGAATCATTATTTGATGATATTTCTCCATCTTTATTGATTTTTTGATGTTGAAGATGTTGATGACTTTGAATATAATTGTAGTGGATTTATTGAGTTGAAAGTTGTTCCAGATGATTATAACATTTCTTTATGATTGAATTTATTGATTTATGCATAAATTGAACATAGAAAGCATTTTTTTGAACAAAATTGACGTTGGAAATGATGTTGGCGCGCGCATCAATTTCAAATTAGCGGCAAATCTTTTTGTACAGAAATCATTAAAAAATGAACCGTACGTTTACTAAAGCGAACCTGCTGAACATTTCTATATTGCTTGGTATATCAAATTTTTTTTTCATGTTCGAGTTTTTAGCTCTTGAAAACAGTGATGTGCCCGACATTTTTTATCGACTCCGACTCCGAAAAGCGGCATCTTTTTCTTTGATCTTTTGGAATTAGTGACTCCGACTCCGGAGTCGGAGTCGATGTGGAGTCGGAGTCGCAACAACACTGCTTGAAAAATACCCTTTTTTCATACCCCTCAAAAAACCCTTATATTTCATTGTTTTTGGTAATACAAAGATGGAAAAATCAGATTTTTTATCCTTTTTTACACTAGAAATAATAAAAAAGTTATTTGATAAGAAAAATATTAAGTTTAAGCTAAAACAAATTGATGCATTTTTTTCGAAAATTTTTTTTGGCAAAATTTTAAAAATCAACGTTTCAGTGTATTTTCAATGCGCTGTGGACGGGGGGGGGGGTTCTTAAAAGTACCGGGGCGAAATGAAAAGTTTTCATTTTTTAAACTAAATTTTAAATAATATTTATATAACGATGAAATAAATTTCAATTGCTAAAAATTACTATGTAATGATTGAAATGCGTTAATAATCATAAATAGTGATCGGATCCCGTCCCGCGACGATTTTCAAAAAACGGGAATCCCGTACTCCCGTTCCCGTGTCCATTTTCATAAAACGGGAATGCCATATATAGCTTAAGTTGCAAAATATTGTTTCTTAACAACTTCAAGCTCTGATTAATCTGAAAGCTTTTCTTCTGATGATACTTTAATATATGGAAACAAACAAAAAAAATAGATTATCTGCAGATTCTGCTCAAAAATTACTTGAAATTTTTGGATATTACATGTTACAAGTTTCCGACGGGAATCACGTGATTCCCGCGGGATTCCCGTCCCGTGTCCATTTTCAAAAAACGGGAATTCCCGTTTCCCGGGTTTTACCGAAAACGGGACGGGATCCGATCACTAATCATAAAGGAAATTTAAAAAAATCACCTTTTCGTTTTTTATAGCAGAAACAACTTTTTAGAAATATGATTTCGGGGCGCGCAGCGAACTTTCAAAAAAGCCCGGGCGCGGGGCACGGATTGGGGCGTTTTTTTAAAAGTGGTGGGGGATGGGATAGGGCCGGGGCGACAAAATATTCAAGTCATATCACTGGTTGAAGCATAAACATATTTGATAAAACAAATTTTATCAAATATTATGAAATTTAATGCAGATGTTTTAAAGATTCCAGCAGACACGTTATTCAGAAAACTTTCTAAAATTGGTGTTTGAGATATTTTATAACAACAAAGTTTACCTATTTTGAAATCCAGCACCAAGCCAAATCTCAAATAGTTTATGTATTAATTTGCATTTTCCATTACCGAATTTTAGAATTTAAAATACGAAAAATTTATTAACATAATAATTAGGAATTAAATAAAGCAAAATAATAATAATAATAAATACAAATATTTATGTACAAATAAATGAGATCTTAAACTAGGTAAATTTACTAATAAACAACCAAAAAAACACCCGTAAAAATATAATTTTGTTTTTATAAAAAAAATTTAAATATGTATATTCTGCATAAATTTTTTTGTTCTCACAAAAAAAGCCAATCATATCTTTTTTTAACAAGTTTATGATCGAGTACCATGAATTCTTAGAGAAGTATGTACGGTAAGAGTATTACCATCTGAAGAAGTTGAATGATTATTAAAATTAAAATTTGTGCCATGATTTGTAATGCCGTTGCCATTTGCCAATGCAGTTCCATTATCACGGAATGATGGAGATCGGCTAACTTCTGGAATGTCACTAACGAAGGTTCGAGTTCGAGTATATTTTCGTTGAGGAGATCCTGTTCGACAACTTGCAATATCTCGAACAGCTTCCCGGAATCTTTGTGACATAAAAGCATACAACAGTGGATTAACTCCCGATGACATAAAAAGGGATAAATATGCAAATGGTTGAAGTAACGCAGCTGGTGTACTGTTGCACATGAATGTTTCGGACCACATCTATAAAATTTAAATTAGATTAATGTGGTTAAAATTTGAGTCAATCTTCGGCGTTGTGGGATCATAAAAAAAATTAAAATTTTTTGTCTTTCTGTCTCAGTGGTAGTGCAGCAGGCCAGTAACCAATGGTCAGGGGTTCGATTCCCAACTGGAGCATAATTATAAAAATGGTTTTATTTATTTTTTATTCTAATTTATTTTTTTCAATCATTAAATCTTTCCATGAATGTTTGGTTTAAACCTATTTTGTATACATTTCAATTTATTGCATCATTAACTTTTATTTTTATGACCTTTGATCAAAAAATCTCATTTTTTCATGGAAAATTTGCAAACATCAATTTTTCTTTTTCTTTGCGTATATTTTAATGAGACAAACAAAAAAAGTAATCGTTAAAATTTGTTGTGTTTTATGTTTGTCTTCTTTTTGATGGTCATATGTTTTAAGTGCTCTTTTTTCATTTCCAATATTTTTATGTTTATTTGTCTCGTTGCAGCTTAAATTTTTTTAAAGATCTGATTACATAAAAAGCAATTTAAATCAAAGATTTGAGAAAAAAACTTTAAATTTTTAAAAACTGTTTTGGAGTTTTTTATTCTTTGTACGTATGTACTTTAGATTTCGAAAAAAAATGCAACAAAATACCCGATTTATCAATTTTGATAAATATATAGTAGGTACCATTAATCTTCTTTAAAGTTTTCAAAGGTTAAAGGATAAAGTTTTAACATAAAAAAAGATTGTAACAAAAATGAAACTTACAGTATATAATAGCCGAGCGTGATGTGGAAGAGTTAATACTGCAAAAGAGCAGACGATTGCGATAAGAAGTCGAATTATCTGAAAAAAAAAATATACATTCTTTTTTTCAATGAATGACGAAACATTTTTTGTTCTTTTTGAGTGCAATGTTTTGAAGAAGAAAAAAAATATATTAGAGAAAAAGCAATCAATAAATAATAGTTATATCAGTGATAACAAGTTAAGCTGATGTTGCTATAAATTGTTTTAGCAACATCAGCTGGATAATGATTTTTGCCAAAAAAAATCAAGTTTAATCCGCTTACCCTTTTTCTTGTTTCTAGGACATCAGAATTTATAGAAGTATGATCATGAATTTTTGATTGAGTGCCATTTGAATTAGATCTTTGTAATCCATTATTTCCATTGCCCGTTAATGACTCATTTTCATAATTAATTGTTAAAGTTGGGGGTCCCCCATATGAGTCTGTAACTTTTCCTTAAATGAAAAACAATGTAAACAAAACTTTTGTTTTGATCTCCTTTTTTTTGGCAAATTTTTGGTGCCCAACATTTATTACAAAAAAAATACCATCGAAAAGAAAATTAAAATACAGTAGTTTATAAATTTTTTAATCATTTTTTTCTTGAAGTAAAAATTAAAAATAGCAAAATCAAATAATCCACCTCTGCTAAAATTTGCATATTTGTTTACATTATCCCATTTTAATAATATGACGTGCCCCCCCCCCCCAAAAATTAAAATAATAATATAAAAAAACTAACCACTAGAATATCGAATTTCAAGAGGTTTAAGCCCACTATTCCATAAAACTAGCCCAATTCGAGTATACAAATATGCGATGGTTCCAAGGGGAATACAATACCATATAATAAATGATCCAGTAATCATATCTCGAATTGTTAACCATCCATATCCATTCATCTCTCGAATGCATGCCCTCGCTTCACCATATGAAAATTCTTTGGTGGTAAAATAATATGGTAAATTAAAGCCAATTGATAAAATCCATATTGCTAACATCATAATTATTCGAAGTTTATTGGTTAAAAGTTTTAAAGCGAGAAGAGGATGCAAAACAGCAATATATTTTTCAAGGGACACACAAACCAAAATTCCAATTGAAATACATGGAATCATATGCAAAAAAAGAACATATAATTTGCATACCTCTTCTCCCAGTGGCCAATTACCATTTTTAAGGGCAACAATATGAAACATATTTTGTAGGATACAAAATACTGAAACTAACATATCAGCAAAGGCTAAATTAGCTAAGAAAAAATTTGTTGCTGTTCTCATTGAACGATGAATACAGATTACCAAAATTGTGAAGGCATTACCTGAAAAAAAAATGTTTGGAGAAATTAGATTTGTGATTTGAAAATAGAAATGTGTTTTAAGAAATTTTAAAATTATTTTTTGCTTGCATGATCGAGTGGCGAAGGGCGCTGATCTTCCAGCCCAGATCTCGTAGGTTCGAATCCACTTTGTTGCTCAGGCCAGATGCTATAATGGGTTTATCCATACTCAATATTTAAAAAAAACGCTGCCGAAGCTTCCTTAGATATACAGTCCCCTCTCTTAGTTAATGTTTTATTTGGGGTATTTTTTAAAACCTTTAATCTTTCTTTCTTTCCAAAATTTAATTTGCATAAAAATTTTAAAGTTTACAGCGGAGTTTTCCTGAATTTTTTTAGGTTTCATTCAAGTTTATTTGAAGCATATCCGTAAAGTCCAATTAAAGGCGCGCAATTGAGTTTTTGGCGAAATTAACTTTTGTTGCCATTTTTTCAAATTTGCATATTTCGGCTTAATTTATTTAAAATAACTTTTAACTTTTTATCCCTATTTCCCAAATTCTCCCATAGCGATTCCGCTGTGATTTTAGTTATAAATTTTTTTTCCTATTGTCTTACTGTATCAAAAAATTTGCTGATAAAGATTAAAATAATTTTTAAATAAAAAATTATCAGAAATGATTCATCATAACTTTCTCTTTTTTTACTCCTCAACCTTTGTCTATCCTTCCCAATTTGTTAAATTTTAATACTTCCTGTTTTATATAACCTTTTTTTCTTGACCCCCCGTATATTTTAGAAACATGGTAAAATGTGTAACACCCAAACAAAAAAGAATGTATGTTTTTTTTCGAAAAACAAAAAAATGTATTTTTGAAAAAAGAAAAAAACAAATAAAGGATACTCAAAAAAGACCACAAAAACAAAGAATGAACAAATAAATGATAGTAGCTTATTATTTTGTTGTAAAAAAACATGTTTCATTCAAAAACAAGCTTAATTTTTGGTAATTTTTTTATAAAAGTGTTTTGATGCCTTTTTTTGATGAAGATGGTCACTGGTGATCCTACAGTTTTAGGTCTTTCAGCGAAATATCTTCTTTTTCTGGCGGCGAGTCATAGAATAGCCAAAGTGGATTACGGCTTTAATAAATCTTTATGTTTTTAAATTTTAACTACCGTATTTCGCCGAGATTAAAAAAACCCAAATATTATACTTTGGCCAAGTATGACCGGCTGCCAAATGGGGCGCTTAATTTTAATTTGTTGAATAAATAATGAATTTGTTCAGGAGGTTCAAAAAAACAATCTCATTTTTTTTGAAAGATATTTAAATTTTAATTACAGTAAATCAACTTACCAAGTAATACAATAACAAAAACGCATAAATAAAGAAATATGACAGGTAATCGAATATGTTCTTGATCCAATAATGATCCCTCTGCACAATCAACAAATTCTGTTTCTTCTGCTTCCGAGGGGGCTTCAGTGGTTGTGGTGGTGGTAAATTTGAATAATAATATTGAAGCATTATTAATTGACATCTTTTTTTTAGAATTTTAAAGATTTTTAATAGAATTTGTAATTTTTTAGGTCAGATTTTGCCAAAAGTTTTGATAAATAATTTATATAAAAATGTTGCTAAAACAAATGTTTAACGTTAAAAAAATGTAATCAAACAAAAAAAAATTATAGAAAAAAAAGAAAAAAAGAACACGTGCTTTTAAAAGTAATTTTAAAGAATCAAAGGGTAATAGGTTAGAAAGAAGAAAGGGGGGGGGGGAGGAAACAATTCTTCGATAAGAAAAAATACTCAAAAATGGAAAAATGGAAGATTGACAAAAAAAAAATTGAGAGAAGAGAAAAATGACATTTGGGCGCCAAACATGATAGTATTTTTTTTTCTTTTTCTGAGGTTTTTTTTTGATGAGAAAAATAATATCGGAGCACAAAAAAAATAAATATATTTGATGGTTTTTTGGGCCTTTTTTCTTTTCTTTTCATTGGTTGGAGGAAAAAATTTTTTTGGAAAGACAGAGAAAAAAAAGAAGGCAACTTCTGAAGCAGAAGAAGAGAGAATTCTTCTTCATTCTTTTTTCAAAAAAATAAAAGAGGAAGGAAAGAAAAAAAAGGTTTCCAATTTTAAGCTTAAATAAACAAATCAAAGCTTTTGCCGGCAAAAAATAGTGAAATAAAAGGGGTCATAGAAGGTCGTCGTTGTTGTGGGTTGTTGTTGTTGGGTTTTTGCGTGAAAAAAAACACACGAGAAAAAAATCAGTGTATTTTGGATGGAAAAAAAAGTGAAAAAACATGCAAAGAAAAAAAAATTGAAGAAAGTCGGCTGGTAAAAGACAAAAGGTTAAAATATTATAGTTTTTAGAAGATAAAGGAGATAAGAGAGAGAGAAAGGAAAGCTTATGTAAATAATATATTATGGTATTAAACGAATTTAAACATGCAAAAAACAATACAAACTAAATTCTTGTAAAAGTTGATCATTTAATCAGCTACCGTAACCTTTTGAAAAAAAAATTTATTGCAAAAGTTTCCGCTTTTTAAAAATTATAAAAAAGCAGTTTTTTGACAACATTAATAAATTTGAAAAACTATTAAAAATTGTATTTTAAAACACGCGGAATTACAAAAGAATGCAATTAATTAAAATTGATAAAATCTTTCAACTGATATTGATCAACAAAAAAATGTGACAAAAAAACATTTGTAAAAGTTTTAATCGAAATTGTACATAAATTTTTTATAAAACGTTTATAAAGTGTATTCTTAAGCAAAGAAAATTTTTACAATTATACTGTAACTCAGCAAAGAATAACTTTATTTTTCAAAAAACCACAGAAAAGCGAAAAAAGGTGTAATTTTCTAATCTGAAGTTTGGCAAAATGTTCTTCAGTGCCATGTGAGAGGGAAAAACCAAAACTGTTTTCTGGCTGGATTTAATGTGAAACGTTAACACTTTTTTGAAATTTCAAAATGGTAACAGCTAATTTTAAGTAGTTTTTGTCACAATAATTACTTCTCTATGATTAAATTTACATCAAACTGTAATCACATTTCTTATAAATGTCGTCAAATGATTAATAAAGTGTAGAAAGCGCAAACCTTAACATTAATAATAATATAATTACACCTTCGTAAAAAATTGACATTAACCATATACATGGTGGCCAAAAAAAGAGGAATTCAATTTTTAAAAAAGGCAAAGGCTCTCAGAAATCTAATAATAACTCCATCTCTAAGTTTAATGTAAACAAATATTACCCGGTTCCTATTGACGAGTTCCATTAATAGGCTATCTGAATTAGGCTGAGGTATTTTTTTCCACCATAATTGGTTCTTCTACGAAACGCCCATAAACCATGGAATTTTTCAAAAGTTGGCGAACCCAGAATTCCCGAAGTGAAAATGATGGAGAGGTCATACTATAGGGTCAGGTGTGCCCTCCCTCAAATTATTCCAGCTATTGTTAGATTTCTAAGACTTTTTGTTTTTTTAAAAATGGAATTCCACTTTTTTTTGGCCACCCTGTAAAGCTTACTTAAAATTTGTCCTACCACTTTTTAAGGTTACCTATAAAAAACGTGTGTCCCGTGGTACTCAAGAAACAGAGAAATATAACTTTGATGTTTTAATCCCAAAAAAACAAAATTAAACAAAAAAAGAGAGAAATTTGAGTAAATATTTAAAAAACCTTTTTTTTTGCTCGGACGATAATTTGATTCCATTTGGTCCCAGCAAAAAAAATTCAATTTTTACCTCCTTTTTAAAGTGGTCTACATTTTTGCAAAAAATTTGTACAAAAACTTAAATTTTGTTTTTTGGACCCTTTTAAAGATTATATTTTATAGTTTAAAAATGTATTTTTTGATAACAAAAAAAGGGCTTTTCACATAGTTAAGCGTCTCATTTGCAAGGGGGGGGGGTCTGCAAAAAAGACCACCTACAAAAAAAATTGAAGTATCCAAATTTAAAACTTTCAGAACGAAAATAATACTGCAACAGCACTACAAAAATTAAAAGTTATTTAAATTGTGGCGTGATATCATGGAACTGATAATTAAAACAGAAAAAAAGGCAACAAAAGATAACAATAATATTTTGTTGGCAAAGGTCTTTTTTTACCACAAATAAAAATAAGATTTTGTAGGGTCAACAAACAGCAGCAGCCACAACTGCAGAAACGGCAGTAGTGTTATCTTCTTCTCGGGAAAAAAAGCAGTTTCCAAGAAACTGTTGCAGCTAAAAAAGTATCAAAAATAAAATAAAATAAGTATCTATTTTTAGACAAAGAAAATTCTGTAAATATAATTGTAATTTTATGGCTTACAGTATGCCGAAAAGAAAAACAATTTTTATTCAGTGTTGTAAGCTAATTTCTGGCAAAATGTTTTTTCAATGCCAATTGTGGGAGAAAAAACGTTTTTTTTAGGTTTTCACTTTTTCTCCAGCAAAAAAATCGAAAACTTTTTTTGCCACATGGCATTGAAACACATTTTGCCAGACATCGGGCCTGAAACTGCCACAAAGAAAACAAAGACCTTTAAAATAAGTGTTAAAAACAGAAAAAGGTAATTAAGTTTTTTCAATCAACAAAAATAATGGGAAATTAAAAAAAGAGTGTGAAAGAAAAAAAGAAAGAAAAGGTTATTATCAATGATTATCAGTGATTATCAGTGATGGCAAAAACATAAAAAAAAAAAAAGAAAGCAATGCAAATGTTGAGAGCCAAAAAAAAGCAAAGTATTGATGAAACAGAGAGAAAAAAGAAAGAAGAAAATGGACGTGTTTTTTTGGATTTTTTTGCACTTTCACGTTTTTTGGAAAAAAGTCAAATCACAAAAAAAGCAAGCAATGGAGGAAAAAAGGTTAAGGCTATTAAAGAGGGGAATAATGAAAAAGAGGATTAAAAGTTGATTAAAGATGTCCTTTGACTTTTTGGATTTTTTTCCCCTTGAAATCGCGAAAAATAAATAAATTCGCAGTGTTTTTTTTTCAGCACAAAAAACATTAAAAAAGTTTTTTGAGATCAAAAAACACTTCAAACTTTTTTTTTAAAGGGGAGACCCACTTCTAACAAATTTTTTTGTTAGATTTTTCTTGATTGTCTCAACGCGAATAGGGATACTAAATCCAAAAATAGTTTTTAGTTGCTCTTTGTTAAATATTTTTTTGCTTGATTCGTTTTGAGACCATCAAGAAATAATCTAACAAAAAGATTTGTTAGAGGTGGGTCTCCCCCTCTTAAACTATATATATTATTTTTGAGGTGGCGGATTTTTTTATGCTTTTTAAGCAGCTTATGCAGCTTTTGCAGCTTAAAACTAGAATTTTTGTTGTGAGCGGTGATAAAAGATGATGAAAAATGTGTCACCTTTGAGATTATTGATACGTCATTTTAAAGAAAAGCAGGGGAAAAAAGATATGACAAAAAAAAATTGTTAATCAGATAGTGTTAATAATTTCCGGAAAAAATCTTGGCTCTAATAATCTCCTTTAATCTTGTATTAATTCTTTTTCAACTTTTTAAAATTCGGATTTTTAAGGGAGTATCGATGGCTATGCAAAAACCAAAGTGATTGGAATTCTCAAAATGAAAAGTGCATGACTGTTGACCTTTCACTGAAAAAAGAACCGGTACTTTTATTGTCTGAATTAAGACATTTAAGTACCGATTTCGGACGATTTAATTACGAAAATCGGATGTCGGTGCACCAAGCCGTTATTTTGGACGTTAAAGTAACGTTTACAGAACGTTAATGGTCTTAAAACGATATTTTAACGTCCAAAATAACAGCCTGATGTGCAAGAGTACCGGGTCTTTTTTCAGTGTTTGGCGGTTTGTCACAACCCGCCAAAATTTGATAAGTTATCTCGTATATAATTGTGATTTTTTATCCTATATAGATATAACTGATTAATATCAATACCAAAAAATAATAAAGCAAGCAAAAATTAATTAACAGTTGATATATTGATTTTGGCCAAGTGTGACAGGCTGCCAGATCCATGCTTTGGACGCTTTTTTTTTTGAAAATCAGAACATGTTTTTCTGATTTCAAAAAAAAGCGTCCAGTGATAGAGAAAATTTTTTCTTACTACCGGTGTTTTTAGCGCGAAAGTTTTAGTGATGGGGAATACATTTGTTTGTGGTTTTTTTGCCATACTTTTATGGCAAAAAAACACAAACAAATGTATTCATTGAGAAGCGATGGTCCCAAAAAAAGATTTTGTCTATCCCCCAACATGTATTAATCTTAAAAATTGCTGTAAATTAGAAATAATCAAATTTTTTGCGACATATAAACAAAATTTAATTCTCCATCCAAATAACTATTATAGCAGAGTCAATCTTTAAAACAAAAAAAACCGAATCAAATTTCTCATTTCCCTAGTCACTTTCATCCTGCCACGAAATTTTAAAATTTTATCATTGCGTCAAAAGATCACTCTTCAGAAAAAAAGAGATATTGGAAGAAGAATGTTTACAAAAGAATTTCCGTTTCAAAAAAAAGAGATTTATTTTCCTTCATTTCTTCCTTTTTTTTGTTGATTATTTTGTTTTTCTCAGATATTTTACTTTCATTAAAATAACGGAAATCTTCTTTATTTATTTTTTTTCATCGAAGAAAAAAAAGAAAAAGGCTTGAAAAAGGAAAGCAAGCAAAAATATAAGCGAGAAATTGGAGATTTTAAAAAGCATCGAAAAACAAAAAAAAAGAAGCAAAGAAATAAACAAAAATTGTAGCAGCAAAGAAAAAATGAGAGAAACTACTTTCTTTTTGCATATATATTTTTTTAATACCAAAAATTAAAAGTTATCAAATTACGGAAACTTTTGGAAGGCAAAAAAAAGTTGAAAATGGTAATATGCAAATATGTTGGGGTGGGTGCTTTTTTTGTTTGTTATGTAATTAAAAAAATTCAGAAATCCCTGCAAGTAAAAAATAGTGGAAAAAAATCAAAAGCATTAGTTCATTTTTTATGATAATTTAACAAATAAATAAATAAATCAAAGGGGGTGTCGACGACAAGCAAAATAAAAAGTGATTGGTGATCCGAAAACATTATTCGGAGCCCTCCCGAGAGAGCTCTGCGGTTTTGAATGAAAACAAAAAAGTTTTTTAAAAGATGAAACTAATTAAACTTTGAAAAAATGTTTATATATTTTTTGTTAAATAAAAAAATATTGGCCAAGTTTCAATACAAACATGTTTTTATGAAAAAAATAAAATAAAGTATTTTGGAAAAAAGTTTCTATAATTTTTTAAGGAATAATAATTAAAATTTTGTTATGCATCAAAAAACAGAGAACAGAAAAATAAGGTTTCAAAAAAAAAGAAGCAGAAACAATCACGCACGTCGAAATTCCACAGAAAAGCAAAAGAAATGGTGCAATTTGTCACCCCCATGTTTGGCAAAATGTTTTTCAATGCCATGTGGGTGAAACAGTTAAGTATTTTTTTGCTGAAAAAATTGAACAAATAAAAAAAAACAAAATAAATTTTTTTTGTTCCACACTTGGCATTGAAACACAGGTTGCCAGAAAAAGTTCTTTTCCGTTTTTTCTCCCAGTTGGCATTGAAAAACGTTTTGCCAGAAATTGGCCCGAAAAACATGAAAAAACACACGATAATGGCTGCTACTTTTTCATCTAAATTTTGAACATGTTTCGACAAAAAAAAAGCAGTGAACATGAGAAAATGCAAGCTGCTTCTTTTTAATCTCAAAAAAAATCTCTTAATGTTGCATTTTTAAAGCATTTAAAATGTTTCAAAAAAAAATAAGAAAAATACGCAAAAACCTAAAAAAAAGTATTGGATAAATGCATTTAAAATTACTTCAGATAATTGCATGTTTCTAATTTTGTCGTACAAAGAAACATACAATTTGTCATTCAAAAAAAGAAAGAACCAAAAATGCCAATGAAAAAAATATATATATAATTTTATCATTCATTTATTTTTTTAAAAAACCGCTTGAAAGATTTTGAAATCGACGGCAAAATTCTTTATTGACGCATGATTTTTATTTGGTTTTCTTTCACGTTTTTTCTTTAAAAAAAAGTCTGACCTAAAATCATCATCATCTGACATTTTGAAATTACTTTTTATTATTTTTTTGTTAAAAAAAATGAAAGTATAATAGTGATAATTTAATTTTCTATCAAGTCAGACACAAAAAAAAGTTGTTGGAGAAGAAAAAAAAACGGAATTTTTAAATGTTCAAAGAAAAAGTTGGGCGTAGGATAAAAAGTTTTATAAAAAATAATTAAATATTATTTTAGAAGGGGGAGTCGCAGTTTTTTTATAATCAGACAGAAACGGCATTTTTTTCTAATTTTCAACGTAATATTCTTGTTTTAATTTTAAAATAGATGGATTTTAAGATCTGTCGGAGGATTTGAAATTTATGATGAATCAATTATTTTAAAAAACAAAAAAATGAATACCAGATTCTGAATCCAACCGATTCTGAATTCTTCTTAGTTTAATATAAGAAGATTTTTCGATAAATGATGGCATATTTTAATATTTTATTTAAAATATTGTAAGTTAGTGATAGCAATATTTTAGCTGCGAAATCACCGGAAATCGAAAATTTTGACAAAAACAAAGAATTTGAACAATGAGGGCATTTTTAAGCCTAAAATTAGCAACCTAGATACTCAATTTTGGCATTGTGTGTCTCACAACATGTGACCCCCCGCGGTCCTGTGCAGTCTCAGATTATTTTAAAACCCACCCAAAACATTTTTTTATGCAAAAAAACCACCCATCTTTTTCTTTACCCAACTCTTTTATTTTCAAGCTCAAACAAGTTTAAGGTTCAAATTTTATTTTTATAAAAACCAAAAATACCGAAAACAAAAGAAAAAAAATGTCTGATAAAAAAAACAACAACGATCTTTTGTTTCATTTTTTGTTTTCCCATTTTTGGAACCATCATAAAAAAAAGAGAATCTCTCAAGTTTCTTTCAAAAACAGCAAAAAAAAACAAACAAATATTTGAAATTACATTCCATTTTCACACTACTTACTTTTTTTGTCCAATGTTCTTTTATTTTCTTCGACTTTTGATGTTTTTTTTGGTTGTTTTACTTAAGTTTGTTGGTTTTCGAACTCTATTTTTTTTGTAGGAAAAAATAATTCCCATCGAATTTAGCGTTCAATTTTCCAAGCCAATATCGGGCAAAATGTTTTTCAATGCCATGTAAGAAAAACAAAACGTAAAAAAACGGAAAAGTTTTTCTGGCAAAATGTATTTCAATGCCAAGTGTGGAAGAAAGAAATTTTATTTTTGTTTTTAATTTTTTTCCATCAAAAAATTACGAAAAACAATTAAAACTTTTTATACACATTTTGCCAGAGATCGGCCATGAAAATTGTACATTTTTGTTGATTTTGTACTAGCTATTATTCTAATTTTTTTGAATGAAATTTTTAAAAATGTTTTGCTATAATTTATTAAATATTATTATAAAACAATTTATTATAAAAATGTTAAAAATTAATAGATTTTGTATTTCTCATATACATTAGCCCAATTAATACGGTTAAACATATTGTAAATAAAAATGTTGTGGAAGCAATTAAAAGACCAAAATGTAAAACTGAAACACATAAATTTTCTTGATTTAAAGGATCTTGTAATTTTGAAAATTCTGGTGGTGATATTGATTGATCATTAAAAAGTTTTCCCAAATCTATAAATTTTATGCAAATTTTTAAAAATTCTGGTATATTTTTGGCATTGTTTGTTACCTGTGTCAGTGACTTTACTATCAATATCCATTACCGTAAGCCTTTGAGCATGTAACTTCCAATCATCATCAGGTGATGATAATGTGATATTGTTGGGATCAATGTGACGTCGAGATCGACCAGTCGTTCCACAATTTGGGGGCTATAATAATTTAGAAAAATATTAAACGGGTTTTATGTGTGGAGGGAAACCTTGTCATTTTTGGTTCCCCCACCGAAACTCCAAAACAAAAATTGGCAAAATGTTTTTCAACGCCATGTAGTAAAGTTTCTTTTTTGTTCCGATTTTTTTGTTGAAAAAAAATTTTAAACAAAATAAAACGTTTTTTTCTCCCATAATTGGCATTGAAAAACATTTTGCCAAACACCAGCTGGAAATCCGAAGCGTTCGAATTTTTTTTTTGCAAAATTACGATATCGGAAAACATTGAAAAATTGGAAATTCAACATTTTAAATTTTGAAATTTGAAACTTTAATTTTCACAATTTCGAATTTCGATAGAGCTCTGTTTCGAAAAGGTTCTCAAAAAAATGCATACCGTAATGCCATTACAATTTCCTTCATCCCTAACACACATATGAATGGCACATTGAAAATCAACAAAATCACGATCCGGAAATTTTACCACCAATGCTTTAATGGATGCTGACAAGGAGGTGGAAGAATATTCAGGAGTGCCAATAACAAGGGGATCAAGGGAGCACCCTTGTTCATCGATAATCTTCTCTCTCTTTCCTTGCCCATCTTCAATAAAACAATTATGAACTAATAAACCAAAAACTTTATGAACATCCGAATATCCATTTGCAGAAAAACATTTCCATAAATGTTCAACCGTTTCCCCGACAAGGACATGACTAATTGATTTGCCATTGGTGCCTTGAATGGAATATTGGCATTTTGGTGGTTCAATTGTTCCTTGAAGATCTGTCTCTGGAGGGGGGCTAAAAAAGTGATATTCTTCTTAATTCCGTTAGAGAAAAAAACTTTTTTTAATCAGCTACAGTATACCAGATACTTCAAACTGATTAAAATTAACAGATATTAAAAAGTTATGCAAATTTTTAGAAGAAAAAAATATAACAGTTTTTTTTTTGAAATCATAAAAAAGATTTATGCAAATTTTTTTGAATCTCAAAAGTTTTAAAGCTCTTACCTAACATCAATTTGTGTTGCGACACTTCGATCCGCTTCCTCATATGAGCATGCAATGTGATAAGCTTTATCAACTTTTGTAATAAAATTTTCATGAAAATTTACAACAATCGTAAAAGACACATGTATTCCAGCGGGATTAATTGTTCGATCCCGTCGAGCATTACACGTTCCAAGCTTTACCTCCAGCGCAGCTTCAGAATCTGAATTTCGACGTCTTCGTGGATTAATAATATGTAATCCATCTCTTTCATAACTGTATGAATCATCCAAAAATACTGTATTCTTTTTTGTCGAAGAACATTTATTTTCACATGGTGGACAAAAAAGTGGTCGATTATCATCGGATGGATTTGTGGAGGATAAACCTTGAAATCCGGCATGTGGATTTAATGTTGAAGAAGAAGATGTTGAAGATGGCATTTTATTATTGTTGTTGTTGGCATTTTTGGGAATAAATATTGGAGCTGATGGACGATGATTAGGTTTTGATGATAAAAATCCAGAATTATTTTCACCATTGCTGTTGGTGCTACTACTTTCTGTGCCATGATTCATCATTGATTTTGGTGATTCTGGATTAAATGAATTTGTAGATAATCGATCAGTGCCAAATCTGGATGAATCAGTGCCAGATATTCTTCGATCTGTGCCTTGACTATTTCCAAATTCATTCCTGCCATTACTATTGCCACCCATTTGAGAAGTGCCAATGCCGTTGCCATTAAAATTGCCATTGCCATTGTTGGCGTTAGAATTCCTAAATCCTGCATTTCCATGAGCACCTGTTTGAATTGTTTGAGAAGAAAATCCAGAATTCGTTCCAGGACCATATGGTCGATTATTTTTATACACTGCCCCAGAACCATAATATTTTACGCAATCTTTATTACTGTATTCTCCTTTCACAAATACTTTACCTTTGAAAGGCTTCAAAGTTGGCACCGTTACTTTTATAAAATCTTTTTCACATTCAACAATTGGAGTGCCTAAAAATTCGCTGATGTGATAAATAAAAAAGATGTGCCACGAAAAAAAATCAACAAAAATGCCATAAAAAAGTGCCATGAAAAAAATTAAAATATACTTTTGGCATGTTCATTTTTGATTTAAAAATGCCAAGAAAAAAGGGCTTTAAACTTACCAGTAACTCTATTATCAAAATCTCGTGCCAAAATAAATGCAAAAAATGATACCTAAAAAATGTGAAAGGTAAGATTAGTTTATTCCGCTCAAATTGCAGCAACCAAATTTTAAACCCGCCTCCCTGCCTGCACCCTTTTGAATTTTTCAACCAAAAGTCAATGATTTTATGCAAATATATGATAAAAATCTTTTTTGGGCGAAATAAAATAAAGAAGTGCCAAAAAATATTATATTTTTGGCATTATTGATTGATTATTTCTTCCCAATTTATGCTAATTTTTTCCGTTTCCCTCTTTTTTGTGTTCAGCAATTTAAAATCCCACTTATGATTTTTTTTGTACATTTTTTTTGAATGCCATCGTTTTTTTTTTCCTTTCTTTCTCCGATCCTTAATTGCCATGACGAGATCCCGAACCAAAGAAAAAAGAAGGAAGGAAGGAAGGGGATCGTTCATGGCCAACATTGTTTTTTTTTGCCTTTTGTATTTTTTGAGTATTTTTTTTTCAAAGAACCAACAAAAAAAATGACCCTAAACAAAAGCCAATTTCTCAACATCATTTTTTCTTTTTTGTTTCCTCTCTTTTTCATGGTCAATTGAATGACAAATTTAGGTATACCCTCCCCTACCCTTGGCCTCCCTCCCACCTATTTTTTTTAGGTAGCAGTTCTTTATGGGACAACAAAACAAAACACCAATTATTATTATTATTTTTGAGTTTATTGTTACAAAAATTTTAATTGAATTTAGGTTAGTTTTTTTTTGCAAAAAAAAAACTAAGAGTAGGACACCAAAAAAGTATCAATTGTCAAAAAAAATAGTTATTAAAGCACTTCTAAGGTCAATAAAAAAAGAAAAGAATTTGTGTCAGTGAATTGAATTGAATTGAATTCAATAAGAAAGAATGTATATTTACAAAAGTTGCTTCAAAAATGTATATGCAAATATAACCCCAAAAATTTTTAGTTACAAAAAGATTTTGGAAACGGAAACTTTTTTTTATTATTGACACTTACCAAAATGAGATGAAGAAGAAGGATTTGAGGATGAGATCTGAACATGATGTAAATAATATAGTTATACTTGTTGAACAAGTGGATAAGGATATGATGAGGATGAATGGGATATATGAAATCCAAAATTATGAAGGGGATATATGAAATCCAAAATTATGAAGGGGATATATGAAATCCAAAAATAGGGATATGTGGAAGAGGAAGGGGATGAAAATAAATTATGCAAATAAATATAATAGTAATATTTGGACTATCTTTGAGATGCCATAGTTGAAAAAAAAGATATATGAAATCCAATTATCTTCAAAAAATGCCAAAAATCTAAAATGCCATCATTGATTATTATTCAAAAAAGACATTCACGGGTAAATTCGTAAACGTTGTTTTTTAAAAAGCCACGAAGAAACAAAAAATATACCGAACAAAAGCTGCTCGGATCCGTGACTGACTGACCGGAACAGTCTCCCCACTTTTTTTTGAATAAAAAAAAATACAAGAGTGACCGCCGCCATTCTTCGATGTTCCCTTTTTTTCTTTTTTGCCTCCTCTCTCTTTTTTTTGTTGTTTCTCGATGATCTTTTTTTTTTGGCTGCTGCGGATACGGGGATCGGCCCCGCCTGTTTCCGCGCATTTTCATTCTTTTGTTTTGTTTTTGCCGTAGATTTATTTAAATATATTTGTAAAAATTCTGAGACATTTTTCTGTATTACAAAAAAAAGAAGAAGAAGAGAAACACTTGTTTTGTTTATAAATAATAACTTTTTATACATATAAAAGAATTTGCATAAAAAAAGAGTGAAAAATGTTAGAAATTGTTAGACTTTTGGATTAGGATTAACACATTGTCTCGACTTTATAAACATTAACTTAAAAAAATATGTTTTGGAATTTATAAAAGTGCATTTACAGTAATTGTAAGAATGAAGAATTGAAGGGGAGTTGAAAGAAAAGCTTTTGAAGTTGGACGGGTCCTTGAAAAAATACGTGAATCTTTAGTAATCCGGCAAAATGCAATTATGGACAGAAAAAAATTCAATAAAAATACAACACATTTTTTCCTGATTTTAAAGCAGAATTTGAAAGCTTTCACTTTTTTGGCGGCCTGTCGCATAACGCTAAATTTTTATCGTGTTTCTAAATTTTATTATTTTTTAAATTTTTCTTCAAAAAAGAGTGTCAAAAAACGATTACAGTTTGGAAATAATAAAGATAAAAAAATAAATATCAGAACTGATATTGAGATTTTGGCGTAGTGTCTCGGGCCGCTATTTTATGCCCTATTTTGGAGGAATATCCCGTAAAAAAATAAATATTGAAAAATTATGAAAGCAAATTTGTTGTATTTTTTAAGTGAAGATGCCATTATGGACAGATCACTCTTTTAAAGTTTTTTTTCTAAACTGCAGTATGAAGTAAGGAAAACTTGACGCATTTCATACTGTAGTTTTTTTTTAAATTAAAGATTTTAAAAAATGGAGAAAAATAAAAATTCATATGCAATATGATACAAGCTATAACATGTTTTTTTAATTCTACAGTATGACTCAATTTTACCAATAATTTTAAAAACAAAATTAAAAGCGTTAAATTTGCATAAAAACGGAAAAACGGATAGTTTATGAATTTTATAAATGTACAGAATCCAAAAAAACGTATTTTTTTGGAACTCATCGTTTTTTAGGTGTGACATGATTGAAAGCAGCCATTTTTTTTGTTATGTAAACAAAGACTTTTTTTTGTAACAAAACACAAATATTTTTTTCTTTGAAATGTTTGAGATGAAACGCTTAACCGATTTTTTAAGTGCCACACTACATACATATTTTATAAATTCATTTTACAGGTGCTTGTATAAAAACAATTTCATTCAAAAAAATAATATATAATAAAACTTATAAAACTAACTCTGTTGTTCTTTGTTTTTTTTCAATTTTCAAGCAAGCTTGAAGGTCAAAAAATGAGTAAGGTTCATTCGATCATTCGTTCTTGAGACTCTTCGTCTTTTTTTTTGTAAAATAATTTATTATACTTTTTTTTGCATTAAGAAAAAAAAGTTATATATATATATATATATTCGAATTCAATCAAAAAAAAGGTTTCATGATTTCTTTGAAACATTGAAGAAAAAAAAGGAGGAAAGAAAATGAAAAAATCTAATAAAATTGAAAATAAAAGAAAAATAGTTTAAAGGGTTTCAAGCATGCCTTTCCTTCAATGGTTGTCCTTGAAGGAAAGGCACAAATGCGAGGACATTTGAAAAAAATTGAAATAATAATAATTTACAACAATCACTTTTCATTTTCTTGAGATCAAGAAAAAAGAAAGAAGAAGAGAAATTTTAATTGTTTTTAGATTTTTTTTCTTTTCTCAAAAATATATAAGTCATTTTTCTCATTCATCTTTTTTTTTATTATTGTTGTTGTTTTTCGGGTTTAAAGAAGTTCGATGGAAAACAGGAGGGAAAAAATAGAATTTTTTAAAAGTTTGAATAAAAAATTGAAAGTTTTTTTTAAAAAAAACCGAAGACCGTAATTTTTTATGACAAATAAAATGTTGATTTTAAATGAGACAATAAAAAAGAGAATTCATAAAGATGAAAGTCGTCATTCAAAAATAATGTGGCATATAATAGTTTAAAGAGAGCGTTGGGGAAAGACAAAGTATTTTTTTCATTCCGTCGCACGGGTCCTCTTAGCACGAAAAGATGCCAAAATCTTTAAAATAGTGAATATTACTTAATTTTGACTATTTTTTCTGTTTTTACGATTAAAATTAAAGGGAGTGTCTACCTTAGTTAAAATGGAATTTTTTACACCCAACATTTTTCTTAACACGAAATCGTCTTTCACCAATGATGGGGAATGCAAAAGTTTGTTTTTTTATGTCAATCATTCACAACCCTTGCACAAACAAATGCATTCTTCATCTCACACACGCCATTTTAACTAACGTAGACACTCCCTTTAAGCCTAAAACATGTGCCCACGAAAAGAAACGATCCAGGAAAATACGAAATTTAAATATTTTATTGATTACTCACACATTTTTGACAACCGTTATGTTTTCTGACAAAAAAGTTTATATAAATCATTTTTTTTAAAAACAGTTTGTCCTAGGCTTAATTTTTAATCAGAAAAAATAGTCTAAATTTAATAAAATTCAATATTTTAAAGATTTTTGCATATTTTCGTGCTAAGAGGACCCGTGCGACGGAATGAAAAAAATACTTTGAACTCTCCATTTAACCATTTTTACAAATATCTCCTTCCAACTATATTTTTTTAGATTTCTATTTTACAAAAACTTTTCAAAATGTAATAGGATCTTCACAGCGAATCGAAATGAAGGGTGCTAGTTGATTTTTAACATTTTGCCAAAAAAAATTTTTTGGAAAAAGTGACTCTTTTTCTTTTTATCCGTAAATATTTTCTGTAAAGCCAAATTACTTTTTTATTGTTTCTAGGGTAAAAAAATGAGAAAAATCTGATAAAAACATATATAATTTCCCCAAAAATATGAAAAATATGGGTTTTTGGACATGTTGAAATAAGAGTATTTTAGAAAAGTTAAAAACAGAAAAAATTTTTAATTTTTTTTCTCTCAAAATGTGTTTAAAATGTTCAGCAGGTTCAATTTTATAAAGTTGGGGCTCAGTTTTTTCTATCGTCAATACAAAAAAAATTGCCGCCAAAATGAAGTTGATGCGCGCGCCAGCGTCATGTCCAACATCAATTTAGTGTCAGAAAATGTTTTATGTGTCTAACTTATGCTTAAATCAACTAATTATTATCAACAACACACTGTTATAATTATTTGGAACAACTATCAACTCAATACATTCACTACAATTATATTCAAAGTCATCAACATCCTCAACATCAAAAATTCAATAAAAACGAAAAAATTGCTTCAAAAATGATTCCGAAAAGACTGCAGTAGCTATATAAAGCTGTTCTAACTTTTAAGTAAGTATTTCAAGCATAAATTTATATTAATTTTATTAAGTATTTTTTAAGTATTTCAAGCATAAATTTATATTAATTTTATTATTTTAGATATTATACATAATATGTTGAGGATGTTGATGACTTTGAATATAATTGTAGTGAATGTATTGAGTTGATAGTTGTTCCAAATAATTATAACAGTGTGTTGTTGATAATAATTAGTTGATTTAAGCATAAGTTAGACACATAAAACATTTTCTGACACTAAATTGATGTTGGACATGACGCTGGCGCGCGCATCAACTTCATTTTGGCGGCAATTTTTTTTGTATTGACGATAGAAAAAACTGAGCCCCAACTTTATAAAATTGAACCTGCTGAACATTTTAAACACATTTTGAGAGAAAAAAAATTAAAAATTTTTTCTGTTTTTAACTTTTCTAAAATACTCTTATTTCAACATGTCCAAAAACCCATATTTTTCATATTTTTGGGGAAATTATATATGTTTTTATCAGATTTTTCTCATTTTTTTACCCTAGAAACAATAAAAAAGTAATTTGGCTTTACAGAAAATATTTACGGATAAAAAGAAAAAGAGTCACTTTTTCCAAAAAATTTTTTTTGGCAAAATGTTAAAAATCAACTGTCAGTCAGGGATGTCAAATGCGGCCGGCCAGCCTCGGCCGGCCGGCCGGTATATTTTCGGCCGCAGGCCGGCCAGGCCGAAGATAAGGCCGGCCGAGGTCGGCCGCGTTTTTCAAAGTTCTTTACAAATACCCTGAATTTGTACGCCAAACTTATAGAAAATAGAAATATCATAATTTCAAAGTAGTGAAAACTCGCCTAAATGATAAAAAAATAATTGCAATCTTTTTTGATATCCAGCATTGCATATAAAAAAAATACAGAAATTTTATGTACTTATGGTAAAAATTTTTACAAATTTAACGAGGCCGGCCGCGGCCGGCCGCAGGCCGGGCCGGCCTAAAAAAAATCGACCGCAGGCCGGCCGGGCCGTAAATTTTTAGGCCGCGGCCGCGGCCGGCCGACATTTTCGGCCGCATTTGACATCACTGCTGTCAGTTCGCTGTGGATCTTCTTCTTTTTTTTAAAAAAAAATTTTCACAAAAAAAAGTTGCGTTGCGTTACATTATTATTATTATTTGAACAAGATTTATGATCCGCTATTTAATTACCTTACTTCTTTTTGGATGACTTCATTTTTTTTTGAAAATTAAGAATAGAAGAAACCAAAATTACATGCATGAATCACCTTTTTTTATTCTTAAATAATTATTGCCAATTAAAGCACACTTCGCCAACTTTATTTTAATTTTGTCTGTGACGTTTTTTAAAACTGTTGAAAAAAAAGAGCAAAAAAAAATGGCAGATTAGAAAGAAAATGAAAACAATGAAAAATTAAGGTTGAAGGAACACTACCATGTTTTACATTAATGGGAGCAAACGTTGTTAACACAGCGAAATCGCTGTAGGACAATTTGAAAATAGGAATGAAAAATTGCGTTTTTAGATCGGCTCAAACTCAGTCGCATTAATTCTAAAAGCATAGATTGAAACTAAAAATGTTGATTTGGCTGTCAGAAAAATGCCAGAAAAAAATCAAGCTGAAATATGCAAATTTGAAAAAATGGCAGTCAAAAAATTGATCACGCACGTTTTTTTATAAATAACTTTGCGGATAGGATTCCAATAATTATGAGTGAAACCTAAACTGTAGATAACACTTCATAGAAGATATTGGCATTTATTTTTTGGGTTTCACGACGATTAATCAATTTACCCAACAAAATTTTATAGCATGCAAGATTCTGATTTTCAGGCTTTGGCAAAAAAAATACACGTGACTTTTCGCCTCCTTTAAATTAAAAATACTGTATGTAAACTTCTAAAACTTTGAACATTAATTTAACTAAATTAATTAAATTAAGATTTACTTTTTAATTCAGATAATTTGAACTTTCAGATTTTTGTTTTTTGATTAAAGGGGGGTGTCGACGTCAAGCAAAAAAAATTTTCAACTGCAACAAGTATGTTTTGACGCGAAATAAAGCACACAATGCATTCCTCATTGCTGAATGTGCGGCAGTAACTCGTCCTTAATCAGGGAATTTTTTTGCTTGCCGTCGACACTCCCTTTAATAAACACAAATCTGTGCCAAAATATGTTACAGTATTATTAAAAAAAAATTTTTGTATTATTTTTTGCGTTAATAATGAAATAAATTAATAAAAATTCTCATCAAATACATTTAAATTTTATCAAAAAAATTATTTCCACTTTTTTGATTCAACGAAAAAACGTAGAAACGTAAAAGGTGTGGCCAAACAAAACGTAATACTGTAACATTTTTTTCAAAAAACATGAGATAATTATAAAAATAATTATCAGAAAAAAATGTAAAAACATTTTGTTATTTTTCCGTTTTTATTACTTTGCAATTATTCAGGCAGTTTTTATTTTATTTTAATACTATTTTTGTGTAATAATATTCAAAAAATGGATGCCGAACCAATTTCTGCATGGATAGTAAATATCGTGATGGGATCTTGTAGAATTATTGAAATTTTCTTATCTATATTTTTGATATCTAATTTATTCAAAAAAACTTGTCATTTTAAAACTGTGTTTTTTAATTTATTGATTATTGGATATATTTGGGACATTTTTCAAGGTGTTCTTTGGATTCTTCGATTGATAGATAAAAAATTTGGATATTTGTTAGCCTTGGCAGAATGCTATGACATTTATTTTGCAACATTTTGGAATATGTTTTTATCAATGAATCGATGCACGGCAATCGTTTTTCCATTGTTACAAGATAAAGTAAGCTCACTCGAATTAGGGTGCAATTTTTTAGGCTAATCTTTGGCAAAATGTTTTTTAATGCCAAAATTGGAAAAAAAGCGTTTTTTTCAGCAAAAAAAATTCAAATATTTTTTGGCGTTGAATAGACATTTTGCCAGACATTGGCCCGGAAAACTGAACCTTTTTTGCTTTGGATTGAAAAACACTTTTTTTGGATACTGTAATACTAAATTCACTGGCAAAACATTTTGAACAAAATATATTTATATATCTGCAAAACAAATTTTAATCACACATTTTTCATCACTGACACAAATATAATACAAAAAAACGTAATTAAAAAAGTGGCTAAAAATACACAACTTTTTTAATTGCAACATTTTTTTCGTAGTCTACAAATTTCATTGTTGGACATAGAAAAGTTACAAAAAAAAATAGCATTAACTTTCAAAGTGTGAGAAAGTTTTGCTTTTTTTAAACTTTTTAAAGTTTAAAAACTCTAATGTAGAGTTACAGTAAGAACATAACAGTAAGATTTTTAAGAATCATTCATTTCCGTGTTTTTTTTGTGAAACTTTAATTTTTTATTTTTTTAATTTTAATGAAATTAATTCTGAGAAGATTAAATTCTGAGAAAAAAAAACAATGAATCTTAGAATGAACATTTGACATTCAATACAAACAAAGATTATGAACCATAATTATGGCCATAATCTTTGTTCTATTTAATGCCAAATGTTCATTCTAAATAATTTATGGTGAAATGAAAAAAAAACTTTTGATGTCATAAGAAGAACTGAAAGGAAATTTGATAAATATTTATCGAATATGAAAATATCGGTATTATCTGAATAAAAATCAGTTTCGCACATACTGTCACACATTTATCGGTTCAAGTCAATCCGACCTCATTGTTTCTTTCTACCAGTGCAACAACTTCGTCAAAATTAAAGGGGATACCATTCTTTAAAAAATTTAAAACATTTTTTCATTTTAACCAGTATGAATTCAAAATTCCTTCTAAAGTATGGTGTTTAATTTAAGCCATGTCACCCTTGGCACTCCCTACCCCAATCTCCCAAGGTATGAACGAAAATTTTAAAGGTACAAGAATTAGGGCGGTGCATTCCATTTACACACACAAAACTGATCTTAAACATTTTTTCAACCATGGCATTACCGATATTTCGATATTTCAATATTTTTTAGCAGTCAATTTGATGGGATATTTGAGATCTCTAAAACTTTTGGAGATATCGATCAGGGTTTTGCGATATTTTATCGAATATCGCATTTGAAACGACATTTTTCGATATTCTTAATATCACAGAGCCCTGACACCGATATTTCGATACGATATTCCAGTATCATAGAGCTGTGATATCAATCACTTCTATTTTTGCATTAAAGATTTTAAAAAACAAAAAACATATATTTTTAAAAAAAACATTTTTTAATTTAATTTTTTAGATTTGGTCAAAATTTCGAGCATTTATTGCAATAATTTTATTAATTTTATCACCAATAATTATTGATTGGAATAGTTTTATCAATTTTCCATATGATCCAGTCAATTATTACAAGGAGATTGGAGCTTTACGTGAAGGATATCTTTTTAAAGGGACAATTGTCAATATTGCCGTCACTTCCCTAACCCTAACCTTTATCACAATTTCATTATATAAATCAAAAAATCAAAATTATTCAAGTGTTGCAAAAGTTGAACGACGACTTATTTATCAAGTCCTTCTTTCTTCCATTGTTATCATAATTTTTTATATTCTTAAATATCTTGGAACAAAAGTTCGAGCTGATCCTATCACTTTTGCAACAACAATCAATTTATCAGCAATTCTATACTTTTCTCATAATTACACAATTATTATCACTCATTTTATCTTTAGTCCTACGTATCGAAAAGCTTTTATTCGATTTTATATTGGAAATATTTTTAAACATCATGGTAGTAATACTGTAAAAATTGGTACCACAAATGTTACAGTTTTTAATTAATTTTTTTTTAAAAAAGAGTGTAAATAAATATTTTATATTTTTTAAAAAAGGTTGGCTATATACAATATAAAAGCAAACATTCTTGCCGTATATACATCGAAGTCAATAAATTATAAGCTGATTTTGGAGAAATTTGGAAAAGGAAAATCGAATGATTCAAGGAAAGCTTGCAGTAATAAAATTTGATTACAGTAAAACAATATCAAAGGTTTCTAATCTTAGCTAAAATCGATTTAATAAACTTTAAAAAATAGAATTTTTATTCTTCTTTTGTTTAAACAAATTTAAAGGCGATGAAAACGTTTATCTATCTATTTATTTCAAAATGCCAAGATTAACAACAACAAGTGCAATTTTCTTTGAAACAAAAATTATTTGACCTAAAATAACAAAATTTTTTCAGCAAAAAAAATTGTAATTGTTTTTATTTTTCAAATTCATTTGTTGCAAAAAAACTAATTGAGTTATTTTTAGTACTTTCAATTTTTCAACTAATTTTTTGTTTCAAAAATTATGTCTCCAAATATTTTTGAAAATGAAATCTTTTTTTACAATGACGATGAAAAAACAAATGCGGCAATTTTTGAACGAGAAATATCAAAATTGAATAATATTATTTCAAAACAAAATTCAAAGATTGAAGAATTGGAAAAGAAAAATGATGTTTTTCGAAAACGAGTAAGTTTTAATTTTAAATTTTAAAAAAAATTAATGTTAAAATTCAAATTAATTTTTAGTTAACAAAATATTATAAACAAAGAAACTTTGTGATTACTGATTATGTAAAAGAAAATGATAAATTGGATGATAAACTTTTTGAAGTTGAAGCAGAAAGAGATGAATTGAAAAAAAGAAATGAAATATTGTTGAAAAAAGTAAGGTTTTTTTATTTTTTATTATACAAAACTTTTAAATATTTATATTTTTTAGATATCAGAAATGGAAACAAAAATAAAAAAAGAATGTCAAAAATCAATGAAATCCGAATTGGAATCAAACATGTATTTTTTGAAACAAGAATCTGAAGATCAAATTGCTACCCTTCAATACAGAATTGAGGAATTGGAATCTGAAGTTGAATTGTCTGAAGTAGTCAAAGATGAATTACAAACAAATTTGGAGAATTCTGAAAATGAAAACAAAATGCTACAAGAAAAACTTGTTGAAATGGAATCTGAATACAGTATTCTTACAAAAAATATCAAAGATTTTGAAATTCAATTAAAATCAATGGATTCAATTAAAGCTAAATTGGATACGGTAAAGAAAATCAAAGATAATCAAGAAAAAATTCTTCAAAATGTCGCAGATGAAATTTCAGAAAAGCATGGAAAAATCGAAAAATTAATTTTTCAACTCTGTGATTTAAATAAAACTCATTTTTACAGTTAATTCTGCAAAATTTATTGTATTTTTCGTAATTTTTTGTGTATAATTTTTCTGATGTTTTTTCATAAATTGTTTTTTTTATTTTTGTGCCTAAACGCATTTTGGCAATATTGATTTAAAGCAAAAAAGGCAGAAATATTTTTAGCTGCACCTTTAAAAAAGGAAAACATAATCGATTTTACATTTTCTTTGCACCAACATTTCCCATATTTTTTCCTCGGGGCAAAAAAAGGAAACATTTCAAAAAATTGGGTCAAAAATGCATGTATAAAAAAGCGATCTCATTTTTGGAAAATGCCATTCTTGCATTTTTGTTTCGCGGATGCGTGCCGTAAAAATTGAATAATCATTTCTTAAAAAAATCTCTGAAATTTATATTTTATTTTATGCATTTTTTATATTAAATCTTTGTCTTTACTCGAAAATTAACATGTTTAAATTTTAGAAAACATGTTTTCAATTTCTGATGATTCATTTTTGGTTCATCTTCATAAAAAACGATTACAAACTTTTTTATCGCAAGATTGTGAAAATGGATTCTTCGATATCAGTTTTGATATTGATGGAAATGTAAGTTTTTGATTGTTTTTATATCATCAATCAAATTTATTTTTTTTAGATTTTACACGCTCATAAATTTGTAATTGCTTCAATTTCGGAAACTTTCAAAGAACTTTTTCGAAAACAATCTTCTTCCTCTTTCAATGCAGATCAAATTCCAATCGATAATTGCTCTTTCAAAGATTTCCGCGCTTTTGTTCTTTTTGCATATACTGGAGAATGGACTTTAATGACAAATGAAAGAATTCTTAAAATGCTTCAAATTGCTTTTGTTTATCAAAGTGAAGAATTTCATCAAAAATGTGATATTTATTTATCCAAGATTACTTTCACCGTTGAAAGCTTCTATCATTTCTATGATTCTTTGGCAGATTGTATGTGCATTCTTCCACGCTTCAAAAAAGTAATCAAAGCTGCAATGAAAAAGTTATATCCAGAATTATTGGATTCTGAAAGATTTAATCTTGCAAAACGAGAAACTGTTAAAGCTTTGGTTTACTGTGAACGAAAGTATTTATTGGAAGAACAACTCTTTAAATTGGTTAGTTTTTTTTGTTTCTTTTGTTGGAACATATATGTACTTTGTTGGTAGGATATATATATATATGTATATATATTCCTTTTATCATATGAATTGTTTGCAAGGGGATTCATCTAAATACATTTATCTTTTTTTAGGTATGCAAATGGGTTGAAAATCAAGCATTTGCAAATGCAGTTTTTAATGTTAAAGAATACAGTATCCTTCAATTATCACAAATTTTACCATTTATTCATTTTGAATCAATGTCTTCTGATTTTTTGATGGATTTTGTTAGTAAGTTTTTGTTTTGACAATTTATATATTTAAATTTATCACAATCTTTTTATCATTTTTTAGTTCGAAATGGTTATCTTTTTGGTTTTAATACTCTCAGTAATATCGTTCGTAAAAAAATTCATCATGACGGTATGCAAATTTTCATATATTGAGTAATATTTAAATATAATATTTTAGTTGAAGTTACTGATATAAATGGAAGAAAAATGTGTGGAACAATGTTTGATCGAAATAATATTATTGATAAAATCAAAGATATCAAATCTGAAGCTTGGATCGATAAAAATGGATGTTATTGGGATTTTGTTAAGCCATTCTTTTATGATAAAAGTAAATATTCAATGAAAAAAGGAAATGCAAAGTATCAATTATTGATTGAAAATGGACATCTTTTGGTAACGTCATCATCGTCGATAAAAGGAAATGAATATTTTCTTGCAGAATTAATTGCAGATGATTCATTCGTTTTTGAAGGGTGTAAAATTTGTGTTTTTTAAAAGTTTTTTGTTTGTAAATAATTGTTGATTTTTATAAAATGTTTTGTTTTTGTATAATAAATGTTACCGTATTACAAATGCTGAGTGTTTGAATTTTTTAAATTAGTTTTTACCATCCTGTGCATGAATCCCTTTTAAATGGTGTCTTCAATTTCGAAATTAATCTAATTTTTTTAGATTCTCTTTTTTGAATCGAGCTGTTACAAAATTAACATAATTTTACATAAACAAGGAATTTGAGAAACAAACAAATTTTTATATTCATAATAAACACCAATAAAAAAACATAAAACGGAAACAAAATTAAATCAAAAATATTATATTTTCTGAAGAAATATGGACACATGAAGTTAAGCATTGATTCGACGATCGCGGAGAGTAGGACGATGGGTAAAGTTATAAGAATAGCTTTTCTTTACTATTTCTTGTTTACCTTCTTCGGGTTTGTCTTCAGCAGAAAATGCAAGACCATTTTCCTTTTGAGCAGCAGTAAGCTTTGTAAGACTAAAAAATAGCAAAAAGCATACGTTTTATAATTTAAAAAGACTTACCCAAAGTTATTAGCGATTTGACGACCACGTTCAGCATAGCAATTTGCAACATAAACAGGTGCAGGAACAGAAACAGGCGAAGCTACAATTTGATAGCTGTAACACAATGCATTTGTCCAACGTTCAAAGATATCAAGAGTTGCATGAGTTTCACTTGTAAAAACTACGGTATAGCGTGGAGTCTTGGCGGTGCCCTGGAATATAACAGATTAAAAAATATCAATTATTTACAAAATATTTTTTACTTGAATAGCAGTATGAGAATTTAAATAAAATTCAAGGAATTTTGAATGGACAATAGTAGTATCAACAACGGTACCAGGAGGAATATTTTGCTCAGGGGAACGCTTTGAAGGATCAATCTGAAAAGAAGCAAATAAAAAAATACAACGAAAAATACAAAACTTACATCCTTCTTGAATAGACGAACATTGTGGAGAACAGAAGGAACGATGAATGTAACAGGTGCCGCAGAATTGTACTTTTTGACAAAATGAAGGATAATTCTTAAAAAATATCCAATTTCATTGTCAGCAGTGCAAAAAAAAGCAATAACTTACGGTACTTCATATAACAAAACACGTTGAAACTGACCTTCTGAGCATCCACTGCGGTAAACAACGACCCGAGAAGGTGCACATCCACGATTACGTTTGAAGCGACCAAGAACTTCGTCCATCAAATCATCAAGAATCGACAACTATAAAAGAAAAATTTAATAACACAATATAAACAAGATATTACGTTTTCATCTTGGAAAGGAGGTTGTACAAAGAAATTTCCGATAAAAGCACCAGGATCATGAGAGTCATTTGCAGAATATCTAAAAAAAACAAATAATCATTTAATATTAAAAAAGGTTATTCTAACCCAAGAATCGAAACAGAACTTTCATTTGCACCTTCTTGTTGAAGCTTTCCACCACCAGGATGATTCATACCAATACCAATGAATAAAGTTTTGCGATCAATTTCATAGTCTTTCAGAAAAACATCGTAATTAAGCCCTGAAAAAAATGAACTTGTAATTAAAAAGTATCACAGAAAACCAACCACCAAGTTTAACATTTGTTTTAGCAATGAAATTTTCAAGTGTCAGTTTGCTTTGTTTCCCAATAACTTTATCAATAGTAGAAGTTCGAACACATTGAGTAACAACCATATACTTTCGTTCAAAAGTTTTAATATGATCTAAAAAAGGGTACAATAAAAAACGCAGTAATATATTACTAAAAACATACCATGGAGTATAGTTTCTCCATCAGGATGAGCTAATAAAATAAATTCTATCCCAACTTTATAAGCATCATTGAAAAGTTTATCAAGAGCTGCATCATCGGGGGAAATCTTTACGACGTCTTGTGGACCAGCAAATGACATACCACGAATACGACATTCTTCCAAAAAATCATTGCAAAATGCTCTAAAAAATAAAATATGCGTAATAGAGTAAAAAAAAAGATATACCGGAGTTTTTCGAATTCAAAAGGACGAGGAAATTGATAATCGACGAGAACGGCGACCCATTTTTGACAGGAAGATGTCGAAATGAATTTCGCAAACTTCGGCAAACGCCATTTGCCTTCAGCAACATTTACTTGACCATTAGCATAAAAAATTTGTGGTGGAGAAAGTACTCTAGCAGTAACTTTGAGCGGTTCTCCAGTAACAGAGATACCAGCATTCTTACAAAATTCATCATCATTGATATTGAATGCACGGTATGAACGTTGAATTTCTTCACGTTTTCTATGTGGTGGAATAGCACAAAACTACAATAATTAACTAAGATACATAATATAAAAAGATGGAAAAAGTAACCCGGATAATTTGTTTTATGTCATCAGGTTTAAGCATTCCATATTTAACTCTTTGAAAATCAGCTACAGTAAGAACTTCAATTGGAAAAAAATGGGAAATTCCACGACGGCACATTTCCTAAAAATTGAGGTACAAAATAGCAATAAAAAAGCAATTAACTTACAACCAAAGGCCAATGTGGGGAATTAAGGGTAACATTATAGCGCTGACGAAAGTATTGTTCCACTGAAATCCCACCATGTTCTCCTTCACCAGGGATAAGTTGTTCGGTAGCAGAAGTGGAAGAAAGTCGAGTCATAACCAAGCCGATGGTTGTATTGCCATAAGTTCGATGACAAGCCAAATCTGAAAACGTTGTGTTTAACAATGAATTAGAGAAACCCTGACAAACTTCTGATTAATGGTTGCAATAAAGCAATTTGTTGATCGGAAATTGAATCATTTACTTGAATCTTTAATATCTGGCAAACAATATCGCGAAGTGGTAAAGGTAAATAAAAAGGCGTTTTCTTAGCTAAAAAATATATTTAAATAAAGGAAAAAAAGCGGTAAAAACTAACATTCAATGACGACAGCAGCGAGTGAATTCCCATCGCTATGGACAATTCCAGAGAACACAGAATAAGAACTATCAGTACCTTCAATAAGAATAACCGATTTTTCAGCACCAATAGCAAGGAATTTCCCATTCCCAAGTTCAGCGGTTGCATCACCAGGATATCCATACTAAAAGAAGAATAAAATACAAATGAGTAACAAAATAAAATGCAAACCTTTGAAGGATTCATAAAATAAGTTTTGTTATTGTTGAACATGCAATTCTCTTTGCTAAAAATGAATTACGTTTAGATGGAAAATAATGTACCCAAAAAAACTTACAAATCTTGAGCAACAGAATGTGAAGTTGCTAATTCAGTAAAACGTAATACAGAAGCATCGTAAGCGTCAAGATCACGACAAACACCAGAAAAGTTATTTCCCATAAATTCCAAATGACCACGTTTCAAGGAAAGTGAAACAGAAGCATTTTTGGTAACAGAGGCAGCCTCTTCGATAGTAAGTTCCAAAAGCTTTTCGGTAACCTTTTCATCATCAAAATTAAGTGGCGCGAAAGAATACATGGTATTGGCATAATCAACAAGATGATCATATTCATTTTCACCAAATAGAGTTGCATATTTTTGATAAAACAAAGGCATAACTTGTTGATAGAAGCGTCGACGCATTACAGCAGTATAATCAGGGAGAAATCTCTTAGAACTTGCGAAAGGATATTTTCCATTTATTGTAACTTTTGCCAGAATAATATGAATAGCATTAACATTAAGAGGTTTCTAAAATATTTAATTATATATATTTATATAATAAAAAGATGTCAAGGCCGTACCCAGAAAAAATTTTCGGGGGGGGGGGGGGGGGCTAACCTTTGATCTTTTGCCGCCGCCAACACGAAGCGGCAAAAGATCAAAGGATTTTCTCGATTTCGGGGGGGGGGGGGCTGAAGCCCCCAAAGCCCCCCCCCCCCTATACGGGCTTGAAAGATGTAGTAAACGTACTTCATGTTTGAGACCATAAACATTAGTGACGATATCGAGCTGCTTTTCACCTTCAAGAAGAGTACCCTTTGCATATTTTGGTGCCATTTCAGCTGTTCCAAGGTTAAGGTCAAGCATTTGTAGAACTGCCATACTTTTTTCATCAATTCCAGATTGATTTGGAGAATGAGATCCAGATCTTGGCTAGAAAAAAAAAGAATATATTAACTTCAGAAGTATAAAAAACACAACTTACATAACCATGACCATTAGCATTACCATTAAGCGTTGTATGGCTTTGAGCAACAACAGCCCCATTACCATTAGCTGTTTCAGGTGGAGATCCAGAGATATCTTTTTCACCGCTTCCAGAATCATTATTACCATTACCATTTCCAGGAACATTTTCACCACTCATAGCACCTTTTCCGCCGCTGCCAGATGCTTCATTTGCATCAGACGACATAGTGACAATATATAACTATAATATTTAACAAATTTTTTAAAAAATAAGCTGGAAAAAATGGTAAATACGGAAAAAAAAGTGCAAAAAAAAGCAAAAAAAATTCGAAGCAGCAAAAAAAAAACACAGTATCGAACAAAGAAAGGAAAAAAAGAATTTCGTGTCAAAAAACACCGGAATAAAAGTAGGCGATTGGCACAACATTTCTGTGTCGCCTGATTGTTTTTAGAACTAAAATTTTTTTCGGTACCATTTTTTGCTTCAAATATTTTTTTATTCAAATTTTTATGTTAACAGCCGAACTCTTCAACAATCTTCAAACAGTATTCATACAATCTAACAGTATTCTTACAGCGAAGGAAGGAAAAACGACAAAGTCTTAAATTCATGCAGAATTCAAACAGCATTCATACAGAGCAAAATAGCATTCATGAATTTTTACAGTATTCAAACAACGAAAAAAATTCAAACAGTATTCATGCAGTATTCATACAGCCACAAACTTAGAATGTTTTTGCTGCTGCAATAAAATTTTACTGGAGCATTATTAGGATTCCTCATTCCCTAATAATGCTCCCACGAGCTCATTTTGGGGCCAAAAATGTCCTGTAGAGGCGGCATTTTAAAATTAGGTTAAACACACTTAAAAACCATGGAAAAATGATATTAGGGGTTTTCATGTCGTATTTTGGGGTTGTGCAGTCCCAAAAACGAAAATAGCCAAAAATGCCGTTTTTTGCTACTTTTTTGCACGGCAAATGGAGATCAGACTATGAAACTCTCTAAACCATCGCATTTTTTTTCGGCCTACCTACGGGACACACCCCTGACATAGCAGTTATGGCCAAAATTCAAAAGAAAAAAAAATTCCAGATTAGGAAAAACGTCAATTTTGCTTAAAAATGGGACAAAAAATCTGTTTTTGGCACGACAAATGGAGATCAGACTATGAAACTCTCTAAACCATCGCATTTTTTTTCGGCCTGCTTACGGGACACACCCCTAATATAGCAGTTTTGGCCAAAATTCAAAAGAAAAAAATTTTCCAGATTAGGAAAATGTGTTCATTTTACCTATAGATATAGTATAAGTCCGAAAATTTTTGGGTTCCCGATAAGATAAACGTTAGCCAATCCGGGCGTTTATTCCTAGCTATCTTGTGATAAGAAAAAACTCAACTAGAGGCTTATAACTATCTATTTTTGATACGATCTTACATGTCTACCATGTTGAGGTAGTTGTGTATGATTTTTTCAAATAGTCGGCAAATAATAAGTATTAACCGGGTGGTGTAACTGATCCGGGCGATTGTTATAATTGATGCACTGGTTATTTTAAGACCAAAATCAAGCGTCTAGGTAATCGGAAAGATGACGATCTTATTGTTTTAACTCAAAATAAGCTTAAAAACACCCCCAGGACCAAAAAGTATACTTAGAATTGGCTTTAAACCCCTGTAAATGCTTTAATTAAACTCCCCGACCTCGATTTAGTTATACCCAATCAAATCAAAGTCAAAGAAATACGTCAAAGAAATTTCACAGTTAGAGAACGTTTTTGGCACTGTTTCCGAATTCCCCCCCCTTGATTGAAGATTTTTTTATTCTTTTTTGAGTTCATTTTTTTGGAAAAGTTTTGCAGAAATTTTTTGATTCATTCCATTTTTTTCAACATATTATTCAAATTTTGATTTAAAATCAATAAGCCTGGAAAAATGTAGCTCTAAACACGGAATTTTACATAAAAATACAGCATTTTTTTATTCTCAAAGCCTGAATTTGCATGTGATCAACAAAATCGTATAAAAGGAGCGAAATACAATGATTCTGGCTTTTTTTCATTCCTTTACGCTCCGCTGGTTGGTCAGTCGGTAGCGTTCTCAAGATTTTTCCAAGTTTTTTCTGCAGAAAAATTTTTTTTTTCTGCAGAAAAAAACTTGGAAAAATCTTCAATCAAGGGGGGGGGGGGAATTCGGAAACAGTACCCGGTTTTTATAGAGTTAGCATTACATTTTAGACATATTTTGATGATTCTAAAATTAAAAAAAATTTTGGAAAAAAATTTTTTTTTATTATTTTGTCTTGGTCCCCCCTGTGAAAAAAAGTCGAAAAAGTCGAAATTTCGATTTCGGAGGTGCACATTTCCGAAATTATTTTTGGGTCATTCCTAAGTGATTTGGAAGTGGTTTTGGCCCCGTTCGACCCCAAACTTCCAAAATCCGTCTCTACAGGACATCCAATGAGCCCGTGCTCCAGGAAGATTTTAAAACGCATTCCGTCAATTTTTTCTAAAATTTTTACAACAACTCCACCGATAAAAAATCAAAATTTTTTGTTTGTTACCCATGTTTTCGGACAAGCTTAATAAGCAGATAAAAAATACTTTTATGCCTAAACTCGACAAAATGCCGGAGTTATGCTATCGAGAATGCCAAAATTGACTTTTTTCTTTTGACTGTCATATTTTTTTCTGGGGATATTTTTTGCTATCATTACACCCTTACAGGTTAATCGACCATGGGGAATCCGAATATAGAATCAGCGTTTTAAAATTTTCGTGATGGGACCCCTTTTTGGCATATCGACCTTCGAATTTTTTTACTTTTAAATTTTTTTTATTCTTAACAAAAAAAGACTGATTTTGATTTGATTTAATTCGGTCCTTTTTTTTAAATAACTCGGTTTATTTGGATTAAAATATAGATCCTGCATATTCTGTTTTTTTGTTCATTTTTCTCACAACAATTTTTCAACAAGGTAAATTACATTATCTATAGTTTGTTTTATGATATAAAAAACGATAAATTCAATGAATAATGCGTTCCTTTTTAAGCATGGCCGAAAACAAGGGTAACAAAAGAAAACTTTTGATTTTTTACAGGTGCAAACCGTTTTAAATTGGCGGAATGCGTTTTAATTGGCGCGGCGGCTTTTCATCTAATAATCATTTCATCTAATAAAATTTTTCATCTAATAATCATTTCATCTAACAATCATTTCATCTAAAATTCATTTCCTCTAACAATCATTTCATCTAATAGCCTCTAAAAATCATTTCATCTAATAACAGTTCAGCTAAGCAAAATCTATTGATTTATTAAAATTATAAGGTCAGTTCAATACTTTATTGATTTAAGCTTTAGTTTACGAACAATTTAAGCTTTATTTTTGTCTTTTACTTAAAAAGAATGCATTTTAAGTAAAAGACAATAATTTTATTAAACTTTCATACAAAGTAACAAAGTAAAAGTAAAAAAAAACAAGTAAAAAGTATAATTAATTAAATTAAAGTGGCAGCAATATCTTTGATAAACTAAAGTTCATCTGGTTGATTTTCATATGTGTTAACAATTCTTCTTTTTGCAGCATAGTTTTCTTTCCATTCAGCACGTTGTTTTTGACGAGGATTTTTTCCAATTCGAAGTTGAACAATATCAGTTAATACTTTGCCATGATAATCTTTAATTTTTGAAATAAACGTTAATGGAGAGAATAAATGCCATGGCTCTAATATATTTATAATGAAGATTTGTTTGAGAATTTTCAGCAATTGCATCTTTGAGGCCAACGGAGCAACATGCGGCTAACACTGTCAGAAAGGTGAAAATTGCATCCTGTAATTTGAGCATCAGGATAAATGTGATGAACCACCCCACTGTTGTACTTTTCTAAACATTCTTGTGAAAGTTGCTCACCACCATAATTTTAAATTTAACAAGACAACATGGGGTCAAATTTTGCATAGGGGTGTTTTCTACCATTTCTAGCATAATTTTTAAACAAAAAATAAGAAAAATCATGAATTTGCTTCATTTCCAATACACATACAGTACCCCAGCTTATAAAATTCCTAAAAATTCCCCAAACTTCCAGAAAATTCTGAAACGGAAAAATTATGTAACGCCCTTCGCACAACTCCTGAGGCTACCCCTATGCAAAATTTGACCCCATGTTGTCCTGTTAAATTTAAAATTATTAGCATTCAAACAGGCGAAGGAACTTTCTGATCACCCTTATAATTCGGTTAAACTATTATAAAAAACGCGAAATATAAAAAGTAAAAAGATAAAACGCCAAGCCCCAAAAAAATTCAACTTACTTCCAAAGGATTTGGAACATGAGTATGAGTTTGACCACGATTTTGTAATTCATAATTTAAATTATTAATTATAGTGGCACTAAAAGATGAATCCAGCCAACATCTCCAGTACATTCTCCATCCAAACTTTTTTGTTTCGTGTTGTCGAACGGAATTGTAAATATGACCTCCATCAAAAATAACAGGTTCATTTTTGGTGGAAGATATCACTTCCAATAGCATTTTTATAAATATATTTGATGACAAAAATGAAATTATACACTGATTTTTGCGATAATTATTTGATTTATTTATCTGTTGACGCTTTTTTGGCGCATTTTATTTACAAGAACTTTGTAAGCTTTATTTGAGTTAAAGCGCTTTAGCTCAAAGCAATAAAATATTGAACTGACCTTATAATTTTAATAAATCAATAGATTTTGCTTAGCTGAACTGTTATTAGATGAAATGATTTTCAGAGGCTATTAGATGAAATGATTGTTAGAGGAAATGAATTTTAGATGAAATGATTGTTAGATGAAATGATTATTAGATGAAAAATTTTATTAGATGAAATGATTATTAGATGAAAAGCCGTGTCGCCGTTTTAATTGAATATTTGGCTTTTGAATGATATGGCTTTACTATAATGAATTTATATTTTAGTTTATGTTTTCTTCTCCCCCGAAAGTAAGTATTACATAACTTTTATTTGCTTTAAAAAGCTATGCCCAAAACTTTTTTTTGCAAAATCCTGACAATCAGGGATTTCTCAAGATTTTGCTCCAACGTTTTGTCGGATGAATCGCTTATTCGTTGCGTGACCCAAAAAATAAACAAGAGTACTAAATATTATTTATTTATATAATTTTTACCACAGAAATGTTTGTTCAAAAAACGTAGAAATAAAATTTTAAAATTTTTTTAAAAGCATAAACACGACAAATGTACTCAAACAAATTCATAAATATAAATACGTCAAGCTGTTTCCATAGATACTTTGTTTGCTTATTTTTCGTGAAGTGAAACACAAAAAATAAGAACAAAATTATAACGGGTGTGTGTTCCGTAGTTTTGCGGACAGAAATTTGCGGACAGAAATTTTTAGTTTGGCAATAATTTTTTAGGGATGATGGATTTTGGGGAAAAATGAAAATTAAAGGGAGTGTCGACGACAAGCAAAAAAAAATTGGCTCTAGTCCATTATAGGACTATTTTCGAAATATGATGGCCCCTGCGATTTTTTATGGCCCGCTGTATTTCAATGGCCCCGGGCCACTAAATTTTAATGGCCCCGGCAAGACATAATTTTGGGGCCATTACATTTCTGGGCCATTAAAAATGATGGCCCTTAATGTATGGCCCAGAAGGGCCCCTAAATTTGATGGCCCGGGGCCATTAAAATTTAGTGGCCCCTTCAGCGGGCCATAAAAAATCGCAGGGGCCATCATATTTCGAAAATAGTCCTATAATGGACTAGAGCCAAAAAATTTGTGTGGACAACAAGTATGTTTTAACACGAAAATGAGTTAGAGAAAAGAAATAGCATAGAAAAATGTCTCGTTCGTGTCAAAACATACTTGTTGCCAAAATTTTTTTTTTTTGCTTGTCGTCGACACTCCCTTTAAAGATAAAATTTATGGGTGGGATTTTGGGGATGCATGTTTATGGATATATGGGTTTTAGGGATTTGAGTTTGTTGATGCCGTCCGTTATAAAATCCGCAGGAGATAAATCCGGAAAATTCCATCGCCAAAACACATCGAATCCCAAAGCAATGAAAGCGTTCAATTTTTCACGCCGATGTTTTGCAAATTGTTTTTCAACGCCACGGGACAAAAAAAGTTTTCGTTTTTTTCGTATTTTTTTTTGGAAAAGTGAAAAACGAAAAACAACGTTTTTTTCTTCCCCATTTTAGCATTGAAAAATATTTTGCCAAACATCGGCGTGAAAAATCGGACGCTGGATTCGACATGAAAATCTATCATCCTCAAAAAAAATCATTTCCAAAAGTTATCCCCAAAATTCCGTCCAAAAAATTCCATCCATAAATAATTTCATTTCCCCAAAAATGACCCCGTCAAGTAACTCTTTTTTTTAGTTTTTTAAAAAATTTAAATATGGTTGAAATGAATCGAAACGTAACTTATTGGATTTTATTTATCTCTCATTGGTTGCTATATCTCTATGATCAATGGATTAAATGGAGACAAGTATTTTTTATTACATTTTGGCATATTTAAAATTTATAATATCCTTTTCTTACAGTATCGCTTACATTTAAAAACAAAATCATGCCCTTTCGAGATAAATGAATTAATTACGGCTGAAGAATTTTCTACTGCACGAAATCGTGCAATAAAAATTGGAAAATTTAATTTTGTCAAAGATTTTTTGGTTCAAAGTATTTTTATGGTTAAATTTACCACTTTTTTTTACAATTTAAAAAAATATTGTGTTTTTAGATAATCTTTTTTAGCGGTTATTTACCACCATTTTGGAAATGGATTGATGAAACAAGTAAAGGAGAAGTAAGCAATTGGGGGGAGGGGGAGAAGCAATGCTGATCATGGCTCTGCGAAATGATGATCGATGCGGTTTTTCGTCTTGTAGGGCAATTTTGGCCCTAAATCGGAATTTTTTGGTCGCAGGGCGAAATTTTCGGTCGTTTGAAAATTTTCCAGGCGGTACCTCCCAAATTTCAAAATTGCGATAAAATTACGAAATGTATTGATTTTCTCTAATTTCCTACCTATATAGGTTTTACCCAAGCTGAAGCCGAATTTGATATCGGTGGGCGCCCAATATATCTGGAACATGCCGAAATGACATTTCAGCCAGCGAAAAGTGCAATTTTTGGGCGAAATGTCCAGCTGAGTTATTGCGGAGAAGGAGAAAAAATTCCATATTCGAAATCAACGTGGTAATCCTGGGGAGTATATAATTTAAAATATAGACAGGCGATTTTTTTGGTAACACCGAAACACCAAACCTCCACAGGCGTGACCACGTTGAGGATTCAGAAACACTTGAAAAAATGTTTCTGAATCCTAAACGTCATAGATTCCTACTTTACTAATTGCTTACTCCAGCACTGAACACTTATTAGCAAAGTTTATATACACGATATTTTACGAAAAATTGGTTTTAGAATTCCAGCACTTTTCAAATGATTATTTTTGTTGTTGCCGTTACTGGAATATTAATGATACCATTAATCATTGGCCACAATTGTTGCATTCAATATTCTAAAAATGGATATGATACTGATAGTGTTTGTTGACATTTTTTTAAAAGCAATTTTTGGAGACATTTTTGCAAAAAAAATTTGGTTTTCACAGACATTCAGCTAGAAAATTTGTGTAGGACACCAAATATTCGTGTCCCTGAATCTAGTTTTAAAAATTTGCGTATTAATTATTTTTTTTCAGATTGTGTGGTTTTTATTTGGTGATATTCCAATACATTCAACAATGTTTTCATTTTCATTATTGATATTTGCATTCGCAATATGGTTTAGTAAAAAGATTGGAGAATATTTTTATATTTATCTTTGGCAAATGTCTGCAATTTTTATTGTTTTAAATGTTTCTGTAAGTTTAAAATCTGAGTTTCTAAAACGTTAAAATTTGCATATATTTTTCAGGTTGTTTATACTTTCATATTTATTCTTGCTCCATGTATATTTGATGGTTCAGAAATGCCCGAAAGTGTTTTAAAGCAAGAGATTAAAGCAATGGCAGTAAAATGCAAACATCCAATGACTAAAATTTGTTTAGATGGTTGCTTACATTTTTAATTATAAAATTTAGGATTATTCACTTAAACCTATTTATATTTTTTAGAAAAGTTTAAAACAAACAAAAACAGAAACGCATGCATTTATGGATTTCCAAAAAATAAAAGAATGGTTATTTTTAGAAATTTAATTAATAATGAAAATTTTGATGTCAATGAAGATGGCACACATGAAGTATGTGGTTTTTTGGGTAGAGACATTGGCATTTTTGTTATAGCCTTTTTAGAGTTGCCCCTTTTCCGCGAAATTTCCATCGAACGTGATTTTGGGGATCTAACTATAATGTAACCCAAAAAACCTAAAAATTTATTAATGGACATTTTAACATCAAATTTGTTTACTAGAATAGTAAAAATTCATTCAAAATGTTTTTATATAGGAAACTTTCCGGGAATTAAAATTTATCTCCCGCAAAAATCAGGAAATTTCCAAGAAAATTTTTTTCTGACAACTCAAACCATTCAATAACACAATAAACACGGTGCATTGCACCAGTCTTTATGGTGTTGTGTTTTTCGTTCATCGCTCGTGATCCGTCCCACGAGCCCCGAACTTTTCAAAAAGTCGCTTCGAAATTTGAGTACATTTTTTTGAAATTTTTATAGTTATTTTTATCAAAAAATTGCCCCCATTTTTCAACGCGCCCAAGGACCGGGGCAAATTAGGTCGAAGCATGTATTTTGGAAAAATTTTGAATTTTTTGATTACGGTAACCAGAGCATACTGTACGAACAAATATTTTAGCTCTTTTTTAAAACAAATCGACTATCAATAATGGTTCTTTTTTTGATAAGCATACTGTAATTTTTTTTACAGGAATTAACAACAAATGAAATTCTTGGAATTTTGGTTCATGAAATTTGTTTTTGGAATTCTCGACTTCCATTATTTATACTTTTTATTGGAATACCGTATTTATTTATTTGTTACTGTTTATTTGGTTTTTTGTACCAAAATCAATATTTATTTGAAACTTTTGGTTTCACAAATTCTGAACCAATTTTTATTGGAGCTGCTCTGACCCTTACCGTAATCTTTCCAATCTTTAATCGACCATTTTCAAAATTTATTCGAACATATTTTCGACGAAGAAGTATTTTAATTGCAGATGAATTTGCAGCAAAATATGGATATTCTGAAGCCCTGCAAGGCGCATTAATTAAATTAGCCAAAAATAATAGCAAGCAAAAAGATGTATTTCCAATTAATGATATTTTATACAGTAATTATTTTTGTCCACAACCAACAATTTTTGATAGAATTCAAAACCTTAAAAAATTGATAAATGATTCGAATCAAGATATTCAATTAATTGAAATTAATTCAGCTTGATTAAAGTTTTAAAGATCTTTATTTAAAGAATTTTTGGTAAATTATTAATAAATCAGATTAATTTTTTTTCAACTTTATAAATAATTTAAAAAGATAGAAAACAGAATTTTCGAGACGATAATTTTGGTGATGACTTTTTTGGGGACAGCAAAAAATGAAATGAAATATGATCAAAATTCTTTCATTTCAATTTTGGTCACTTTTTTAATGATGATAGAGATTGTCCACAAATTATGGGACCAGAAAAATCGTGATTTTCGACCCCTCCCCCCTTTCGTGACCAAACATCAAAGGCTTTTACCGATAACCTCAAAGGTCGTGACAATTAATTCAACCCCCTCTTCTTAGTCCCGTGATTTCTGGATAGTCTCATACTGTAAAAACCCCCATTTTAAAATATATTTTAATCACCAAAGTCTTTTTTTGTTGAAATAAGTTTGAAACATTTTGAAACAAATAATAATGTTCTTTTTTAAATTTTTAAACTTATTTTTCAAATATTTTCGAGGCGTTGTTTTTTTGTATTTTTGTCACAAACAAAATTTAAACAAAGCCGTCAATTTAATTATTTTTATTTATTTTTTAAAAAACATTTAAAAAAACAAATTAAAAAACACTTAAACGTCATCAAAAAAAAGTATCAATAATTAGTTTTGTACATTTGAATTTTCCCATGATTTTTTTAATGAAATAAAATGTATATCAATTTCTCTAGGAACAATGGAGATGGAATTTGCTTTAGTTTGTTGTCGGCTTGAAGAAATATATTTTGATAACTTCCATCGATAAATAATTGCTGCTATTTGTGAAAATGTAAATAATGCAAAAACCTTAAAAAAACTTTGTTTTAAAAAATTTTAAAATACATAAAACTGAGGTGACAAGATACTGTAATACAGTATTTTTTTGAAGAAAAAAAAATTGAATGTAAAAATTATAAATATATCTTTTTTTTGTAGCCTCAAAGAATTACAGTAATGAAAAAATTATAAACATACAATTTGAAAAGCAATCATATTTTGTTGAACTGAAAGTTTTGCGCCATAAATATATCCCAAAAGGATTACATTACATGTAAGAGATAAAATACAACAGGTAATTATAAATGGTAAAATAATTCTCATATACCGTATATTTTCATTTACCTAAAAATTAATGATAAAAATTTAAAAATAATGATAAAATGATAATACGAACCTGATATCTTTCAGCTAAAGAAAAGCGTTTAAAAGCACTTTTTGCTTTTATTGAAGTATTCCAGAAATGTAGCATTGAAGAAGACTGAAATAAAATTACAACGTTTATTATTTTTGTTGTAATACATTTTTTGACACTTTTGAAAAAAAAGCTTACACAAATTGCAAAAATATCAAATATTCCCAAAGCAACACACATTTGTCGAGGATGAATTGTGTAAAATATTCGTAAAATGTAAACAATAAATGCTGGGAGAAGATGCTTAAAAATAAAAGATATTATTTTATTTTAATGGGATTTTAAAAAATTATCCTGTTTTTTTGAATAAAATTAAATTAGATAAAAATCCGGATACTGTGACTTTGATTTAAAATATCAAAAATATCTCCCTCCACTGTTAGGGTTTGGAAACTATTTAAAAATGACAGAACAACTTTAAACTCTTTTTAAGTTTTCAAAGGGGATTTATCAAATCTCAGAGCATTAAACAAAAACCAACTTTGAACTAGCTATTCTCAATATTTTCCCTAATTTGGTATTTTTAAATATTTCAATTTCTAACTATAAAGGAGGCGCCTCCCGTTTTTCTATATTTTTGTAAGTGTTACAACGAAAGATTTGAAGATCCTGAAAATCAGGGTTATCCAAAAAAATTATCAATCTTAAGCTAATTTTGTGTCGAATTTTCAAAAACCCCCGCCATCTTTAATCAAATTTTGTGGTTCAAATTTGTTAAAATTATGTAATTTAATTTTAATTACAGTATTACAATATTACAGTATACCTCTAAAGCAATCACAAACAAAATATACGCCCATCCTTGACGCCTTTCATATTTCTTCAAAAATACTGTTGCATAAAATCGATCAAAAATAAAAATAATAAATAAAAATCGAATTTTCATTAAAGAATACAGCAAACAATAATTAATAAATACTCCAAAATCAGAAAAAAATTTCTCTAACAAAATTACAATTATAATATAACAGATTTGGGTAATCGCCGAAAGACCAATCCCTTCAAGAGCTAACAAATGTAAAATCTTTACAGATTTGTAATACATTTTTAGCACCGGTTTTGTAAATAATAAAACAACAATAAAAACGGTAAAATTTAAAAAAATTGCAAATGATAAAATTCCAACGTCGATTGAAAGTAACATTTTTTTTGAAGAAAAAATTGAAAAACCGACTTTTTTTAGAGTTTAAAAGTTTAAAGTGACTATTTTTATTTTAAATAATTTTTAAAACTTGGCAATGTTATTTTTTAAAGAAGCAACAATTTACTCTATTAAAATGAATTGTTTTTGCTTTTGTGATGATTTCCGGTAATTAAAATAGAATTTTAATTGCAGCTTTTGCAGAATGAAGTGTAATTATATGAGTTAATACGAATGCAATTTGTAAAAATAATATTTTTAAAAGCTTTTTTATTTATAAAAACTGATCATTGGAAAATTAGAAAATTGGAAAAATGCAAAAATATTTTTTATAAAGGCATTTTTCCAATATAAATATGAAAATGGGAACGCACAAAATCATTTGCGTAACGATAAAATTTCATTCAAACAAAAAACAACTATGAAAAAAACTGATATTTATTCATTAAATTTAAAGGGAGTGTCGAGGAAAAACAAAAAAAAGGTGTTTGCAACTCTCAACACGAAAATGCTTCAGAATCCGAATCGAAAAATTTTAATGATTTTTGTGGCCCCAAAAATGGTATCCATTTAAAAAATTGGTTGGAGAGAAGCCGAGATCCACGTTTTTATAAATGTTTTTTTTATCGTTTTTGCCTGATTAAAAACAAACTCGTTACACGTTTTTTTCCTTGTCCTCGACGCTCCCTTTAAAGAGAGCGGACGTTTTAGTACTCTTTTTTATTTTTTGTGTCTCGTAACGATTGATCAATTCATGATTGTCAGGATCTCCGTCCGCCTCCATTAATTGTGTCTTGTTTCCTTTGCAAAGTCAAAATTTTGGGATTTTAATAAGGGATTGTCCAGATGTGACGTCACTATAAAATCGAAAATTTTGAACCCCACCCATTCTTCCGTCACGCTTTGCCCTTTGATCTTTGTCGACTTAAAAGCAGGAGCGTCACGTTTAGCTTACCCCCCACCCCTACCCACCCAAAAAACCCGTGACGTCACGTCTGGACGCTCCCTAAAAAAGTACAATCAAAAATTTAAAGAAAAAATAAATTGAAACCAACTCAACTTGAATGTCCTCCTTTATAAACGAAAAAAGCTATAGAAAAAATTGAACATAAAAATTTGACTTTTGAAATTGAAATGCTTCCTTATCTTTTAAACATGAAAAAACTTTTGATTTTAACAACGGTGGAACTTGGCGTTTTTTAGCCATCGAAAAAGTAGTATATATTAAAAATTCGTCTGCCATGTGTTGTATGATAAAATCAGCAAATTCAGAAATTGAAGGGCATTTGGTTATACGAGAAATACACAGCGATCTTAATTTTGTTTTTCTTTGTATTTTTAATGTTGCTGATAAGGAGGTGATTTCTGGCTGCCATCTAAATCTGTAATAAAATATTTTTTTAAACTAAAAAGACAATATATAATATGGGAAATTAAATATTTATAAAGTGTGCCTGCACGCACATCTGCAATGAAAGAGAATGATTCAAATACTATATGCCCTTAAAGAATGAGAAAGGTGATTAGTAGATGTTTTCCTGACTTTTATTTCCCTGACAGGGCATTTCCCTGACATTTGTTTTCAAATGTCCCATTGCCATTGTAAGAACTACTTAGAAACCCTGAGAAAACCCTAAGAACCCATAACTTAGTACATGGGATAGGGGGGGTAAAACCAATAAACTGAGTCATTAAAATACAATTTCATTACATGTAATTTGCAAAATACGAACGGTCTAAAATAGTTTATAAACATTACGGCACTGCGAACTTCGGGGGCCCTGGGACAAGATTTAGAATCCCTATTTATGTCGGTCAAAGTTTAAAAAAAAAAAGTCAGGTAACGAATTTTGTCAGAGAAACTGAGGTCAGGGAAACGTCTCCATACCGAGAAAGGTTGGGGGAAATTTGTTATTTATCTGGATTTAATTTTTTTAATTTTTGAAACTCACGATAAATCTTTCAAATTCGGCAACAATGGCAAAACAATTTCCAACAAATTGCTTCCTTGAAGATTTACAAACATTAAATCCAGACATATTAAAGATGGAACAAAATATGGTAACAGCGTTTTAATTTCTATAATTATTCCAGTAATATAAAATGTTTGAAGAAATGATAAATTAAGTTTTTGCCGCAACTCCGTAAGTGCCTCATCGGTAACAGAAGGATAAAAATTCAAATATTTGGTTTTTAATGGCTTGGAAATTGTGAGACATGTATCTCTAAAATGAGTCGTCATTATCAAAGTGAAAAAGTTTTCTTCTTCGGTCCATTGAAATTTTCGTTCTATTCCGTCAATTTCTAAATATAGTTTATCAACTTGATATCCACGAATTTTTCGAAGTTGATTTCGAAATCGTTTACATGAATTAAATAATTTAAATTGAATGAATGTTGGAGCCTTGCATAACAAATACCGAATAATTTGTGATGGGAATACAAAAGGTTGATGTAATATAAAATGAGGTTTTTCTTTTATAAATTTAGAAAAAAGCCAACGAAACATTTTTTCCAAAATATAAAACTATCCAATGCAATTCTTTATATTTTCCTATCCTGCACTCTCTTTTTTTTGGGTGGTACTTTAACGGTGATAAAAACCTCTTAAAAATATTTTGCGGGCATTTTTTTTGGGAAAACGAAAAAATTATAGAAAAATTGCGAGTTCCTACCTACAACCTGTGAATCAATATACAAATTTTCGGTTGCGAGAATTTATAAAAAATACGGGACGCACATCCAATCCGACGTGCAATTTTTCATCGTTTCTCTTTTTTAATTGTCTTTTGCGCGCGAGGGAACAGAGAAAAGAGAAGAGATCGGCGAGGGATGCAATCAAAATCTATGGTCGGTCTCTTCTCTTTTCTCTGTACCCTCACGCGAGAGACAATTATCAGTCAGTTGTAGATGTTAAATAATAACTTTATGGCTTGACTACGATACAATAACTAATTGGGGATAAAACTAGTCGTTTTTTGACATCCTGGCACCAAAAACAAAGTCAGGCGGATTTTTTTTCAAACAAGCCATCATCTGGCTTTGAAAATTCTATAAAATTCTCTACAGTACTGGACATAATTATACGGCCACCCTGTTTTGAAGTGATTATGCAAAATATAGTTGACAGGTATTAAATCTGATATTACAATATTTTTCACCATGGTCGAAAACCCTTAACCCCAATTTTTGGCCCCTGGTCTCTTTCAGGTTTTCGTTGCGGGACCAAAAACTCAAAAAATGCGTTGGACATAATTATACGGCCACCTAAAAAAAATTTGCATGTGATATGTTTTATAGTAACCACTATTTAGAGGTTGTTAAGTATTATTAAATATTAAAGCTCATTGGTGAAGAAAAAATCGAAAAATATTCATTGGCATCGATTTGCCATGGTGTTGAAAATCGCATTTTTGCTGTTTTTGGCACTTTTCCGATGCCAGTGTAGCGGCGGTGCAAAGGTTTTGGAAGAAACCGTGTGTCACATTTTGCAGCCCTATCTAACCTTAACATGTCTACAAAGTTTCATAACTCCATATCTAGCATATGGAGTTATGAAACCTTGAGCCACGGCTCCAAACTTTCCGAAAAACGCCGAAAAAAAGCAAAAACTGTCAAAAAACAGTAATTTTCCAAAACTTTGGAGCCATGGCTCAAGGCGTGTGTTAGATATGGAGTTATGAAACTCTTTCGATCAGATTTTATATTGCGGACAGAAAATTTTATTGTATAATAATTTTATTATTAGGGGTTGTCCAGATATAACGTCATACAAAAATCGGGATTATTAGACCCCCCCCCCTCTGCGGCGTCATCAAAGGTGCCGCCTTTGATGGGCCGCATAAAGAACAAAGAGCGTTATAATTGGCTGACCCCCCTCCCCCCTCTTTGTATGACGTCATATCTGGACATCCCCTTATTCCAAATATAAATATTTAATAATTATTTATGATGTTAAAGTATTTTCGAACATTGGATTAACTGATGCTGCATTAATGATAAATATTTTTGTTGAATTTTGTTTTGTTGTTGCTGGTATTGTTGGTGCAGCACTTGGAGTTTCCAGCGTTGAAGTGATACCTCCTCGATTCAATCGTAATAATTGTTTTACTCTTTTTCGATATGGCGATATTATAATTGTTGCCGCAACTGGATTTATTACAACATGATAATCCTAATGTAACATAATGATTTTCATATTGAAAAAATATCATTATTATTGTACAACACATTGGAAAATTTCCTGTTACCAAAGGTCCGATGGCCTAAAATTTAATGAAAAAATCATTTAAAAATGTATTAATAATTCAAAAAATCTCTACTTTAAAATTTAAAAAAGGGTTTCATAAGAATGATGCAATCAAATTTTTGTTTTTGTTAAATTTTTACCTGAACAGCTAAAGTTTTTAAGAGTTGTTTATTTAATTGTTTTGTCCTTTTTGACATATGAATATGAGATTTTGCCAAATGATGGGTAATTTTAATACTGAAGAAAATGATAAGGAAATAGCTGACAACAGAAGATGAACACATTGCGGTAAACACTATAATTAAACGAATATTTCCCTAAAAAACATTATAATTGTTTTTAATTATTTTTAAAAATTTATATTTTATCATAATAATTTGAAATATTTATGAATTAATTGTGTTAAAAAGAAAAGAAAAGCAATAATTAATTATTTTCTTGGATAACAGAGATACCAAATCCGAAATTTCATGACAAAAAATAAATTTTGATTTCGGAAAAAAAGTCGACATATTTTTTCACTGTTTGAAATCAAAATTTTTGGTTGGCCCAGGTGTTCGGGGGAAAGGACTTACAGGATGAATGGCACAAAATTTTGGGCCATCAAAATATTCTTCCAACCAAAATTTTGTTTGTAATGCCGGGGCATACATTTCATAGGTGCCTGGGAAGGGCCAACAACATAAAATACATGCACAAAAAAGTAGCAGGGTTAAAGCTAGGATAAATCCATAAATTTTAAGAATGAGTTGTTTCGTGACTGTTGTATCTCTGTAATTTAGTCAATTTAGAATAAATAAAGAAAATACATATAGAACTTTTATGCATTTAAATAAAAATATATGTTAATTACATTTTAATTTTACTTACTTGCATAAAACAAGATATCGAATATAAAATGGAACGGGCATTGCGATAACGCTTAAAGTTAGCGAAGTTCCATATGTTCCAATTATCAATGAAGAAAAGACATAACCAAGGGAAGAAAAATAGCTTCCAGCAATGTTATAATATATTCCATTTACAACAACAATTTGCTAAAAGCTGTGTTTAATTTTCCACTTCAAATTACCGGCGTTTGGCAAAGTGTTCTTCAATGCCAATGGGGGGAGGAAAGTTTTTGGTTTTTTTCGTAAATTTTTGTGAGAAAAAATTTTAAACTTACAGGTTCCGCAACAAAAGTTACAACAGCTAAAAATAAATCCAAATAACAATTTTGTAACAATGTACAGGGTGATTCAAGAAAATTGGACACTTTGTTTTTGATGGGAAATCGTTGCTTTTTAGTTTTGGGGGCTCATATTTTCAGGGACGGGTCACAAATGTGGGGAGCTAATTTTAAACACAAAATTTTGGCATTCGGGGACACTTCGCCAAACGGCGCCAAATTCAAATTTTTTCTGTCAAACGGCTATTTTAAACATAGTATTATGAAAATCTAGCCTTTTTTATACGAAACTGTGAAAAAATTAACCATATAAGTTAAATACTGATTAAATGGCGAGGTATTGAAAAAATGGTCAATTTTAGAAAAAAATATTTTTGTGTGAGTTTTCGTTAGTTTTTTCACGGTTTCCAACTATTTTAATAAACAAACAATACAAAATAATTAAGAATAACTAAATTAGCAAAATGCGAATTTTAAGCGATTTTGACCATTTTTTCAATACCTCGCCATTCATTCATTATTTAACTTATATGGTTAATTTTTTCATAATTTTATGTAAAAAAGGCTAGATTTTCATGATAATACATTTAAAATATCCGTTTAACAGAAAAAATTTGAATTTGGCGCCGTTTGGCGAAGTGTCCCCGAATGCCAAAATTTTGTGTTTAAAATTAGCTCCCCACATTTATAACACATCCCTGAAAATATGAGCCCCCGAAACTAAAAAGCAACGATTTGCCAGCAAAAACAAAGTGTCCAATTTTCTTGAATCACCCTGTATAACTCATTTGTTTTAAATTTGGTTTATTAACAGTAAAAATTAAAAAAATTAAAAATACATTTGATAATATCCCCAACGATGATGCAATCATATCATTATATCGAAGAAATTTAAGGATAAACGTCATTTTTTTCTTCAATGCTTTTTTTTGTTTTGGTTGAAAATTATATTACTAAAAGGTAATAATTTATTTTTTAAAACAAAACTTTTTAAAAAAACAATTTTTGTACTGTACTTTTAGAAAAATTAAATACAAATAAAATGAAAGAAAATTTTGTGAAAATATAAAAATATTGTTTTTTTCTTCTAAAATTTTATAATTGTCCCTTAAATATTAAGACCTCAAAGACAGAAGATTTAGGTCAATTTAATTTATTTTTTTAAAATTACTGAAAAAAAATTAACGAAATTTTATCCTTTTATATAAATTGTTAAAATTTAAAATATTAAAGTTAGCTTTCAAAAAAAACGGATATCCAAATTTAAATGATCAAAGATTTAGAGGCGGGCAAATAAATATGTAAAAGGCATTGTTTAAATGTTTTCTTAAAAATTAAAAGGACTTTTAAATGATGAATCACTCAGAGAATTTTCGTAGAACAAAAAAATATAATTGTTTTTTTTATTCTACGAAAATTCAATTCTATAAACTAATGATTAAAAGCTGTCACAAAAAACTATAGAGAAACGTCCAGATCTTCCGTAAGCATTTTTATGGATGGGCGGGGGGTTAGACAAATCTTACGCAACTTATTAAAGGCGGCAAAAATCAAAGGAAAAATATCTTACGGTGGATGAGGTTCAAAATTTTGCATTTTTTGCAGGACCGTATACAGAAAATAATTTCAGAGGGGGCACACCTTTGATCTTTTGCCGCCATCAACACGAAGCGGCAAAATTTCAAAGGAATTTCCTCAATTTCGGGGGGGGGGGCACGGGCACCCAGTCCGCCCCTTAAATACGGCGCTGATTTTTTGCTTACGTAAGATCTATGATAAATGTTGCAAAAAATTCTTTAGGTTGGCATAAAAAAATAGATTTCTATTTTTGAGAAAAAGTTAAAGTAAAAATTTATGCTTTTTTGACAAACTTTTTCAACAAGCAAAACAAAAAATGATTGAAACTCTCAAAACGAAAATGCTTCAGTTTTCAAAATCATAAAATTCTGATGACTTTTTATTTCTTTTAAAACATTTTTCTGTCCTCAAAAATGGTACCCATTAAAAAAATTTCATCTGCTCTCAAAAAACCGAGGACAAGTGACGCTTTTTGGGATTCGGAGCCATGAATCTCGCTCCGAAGCCCGAAAAAAATAAATGTCCGGCACAAAATTGACACTAAAGTTATTCAAATTTTTGCTTTTCCATGTAACTCGAGATTTTACGTGAAAAAATCTCGAGTAATAAGATAAGAAAAAATAAAGAATATCAAAGAGATGATACAATGTAAGTAAATAAAATGAATAGAAAACGTTTGTTATTTTAAATTCAAAAAAGAAATGTCAATTTTTTGTTAATCTTGAAGTTTCTTTTTATAAAAAGAAAAAAAAATAAAAGAAAAAAAGTATTAACGTTTCCGGATTTGTTAAAACAATATTTATGTACTTAAATATTCTATTCTATTAATAGAATCTATAACAATATTTGGATAGAAGCCAGAAAAAAAATAGAAGCAGCAACTACCGTAGTATGGAGAAAATAAAAAGTAAAATGAAATATATAATTTTTTTTTAATTTCAAAGGTTTCAAGAAATTTTGAACAAATCAAGTTTTTTTAGAAAAGTGCAAAATCTAATATTTTTACAGAAATTAAATTCTGGAAAATTAATTAACAAGCACTCATAGTTCAGCATGAAAACTTTATGCTTCGACTCAGGTTTTAATAGAATTTCTATTTTTTTTACAAAATTTAATTTGTTGAACATTTTAAGGGTCATGCTAAAAACACATTTTTAAAAGAGTCTCAAAGATAAAAATTCTAAATTTAAAAGTTTTTTAAATTAAAACAAAACACATTGAATTCAGCGTTCAATTTTCAACGTCGATGTTTGGCAAAATGTTTTTCAATGCCAATGTAAAAAAACGTTTTTGTTTCAGTTTTTTTCCAACAAAGGTCTTTTTTTTTTTTTGTCAAAAGAAAATACGAAAAAAACGATAACTTTTTTGGCTACACGGCATTGAAATGACATTTTGCCACACATCAGTTTGGAAAATTTAACCTCTTCAAATTTGCTTTATCAGGTTGTTCGATAAGTCCTGTCGGGTGTTTGATCGACTGGCAAATTTTTAGTTTTTAATGAAAGTCGTTAATTTCTTTTTTAAAAGATGTTCATAGGTATTCAAATTTATGATTCAAAGGCTTTCTAGCGAGATTTTATTTTTGGCGGATTTACAGGGGATATACGGGGATTAACCCGGATTTATAAGTATTTTGCACAGAAAAGTAACAAAAAAGTGAATAAAAAGTTGAAAAATTTACATAAAAATGAAGAATGGATTGTTGGCGACCAGATATAATACTGCTTGCCAAAGTTTATTGTGCCGGATTTAATTTATGCAAATTTTTCTGGATATACGGTAATTTTTGAGTTTTTAAACTTTTTTATATTATTTTTTGACTGCATAGTAACAAAAATGATAAAAAATAACAATTACAGGTTCTGTGGATCAAATGGTATGTTTTGGTACCATTAAAAAAATTTTTTTTACATTTTTTAACCTTCATGGAAAAGTTACAGTAGGCGCTCCACTTCATTGAGCTCCAAAATGGTGATGAACTAATTTTTGTGGAAAAATCTTCCACAGAGAAGTCAAACACATTCAAAATTATCGATTTATATCAAAAAAACAAAAAAAAATTTTTTCGAAAATTTTGACGTTTCACAGGGGGTACCAAGCAAAAAAATACTTTTTTTCAGCTTATATTTTAAAGGAAACAGAATTACAGAAACTAGAATCCGAAAGTACCACTTTTTTTGGCAATTTTCAAATTTAAATGGACTTTCAACATTCAGAGCATTTAAAAAAAATGGATATATAGTGAAACAAAAGAAGAATTTTTTTCCATTTAATTTATATCGCATTTCGAAGAAGAAAAACTTTTTTAAACTTATTTTATTACAAAAAATAGATAGATCTTTTTGTATATAATTTCGGAAATTTAGTTATAATTTAGCACATGCATTTTTAATTTATAAAATATTTAAAAAAAGATAAAAACAATGATCAAAGTTTGTTTTTTAAATTTATTTGTTATTTGTAATTCATTCGCGAATGCATTCGATCGATAGAAGCAGCTTTTTAGCGAAAAAAATAAATTGTTGTTGCTGCCATAAATTGTTTTTTTTAGTTCCAAAGTTCCTTTGGCGAAATGCTCTTCAAAAAACATTTGTGCTGAGAATTTTGTTTTCCCAACGTGAGCACCGTATTAGGGGCTGTCCAGATATCACGTGATAGAGGTGATGGGTGGGTGGGGTAAACGGATTATCACGCCGCTTTGAAGTTGGCGGCAAAAAGCTTTGATGTTTCATCACCAAATGGGTGGGTGGGGTAAAAAAAGCCTATTTTTCTATCACGTGATATCTGGACAGCCCCTTTTCAGAGATAAAAGAAATATTTAAGTTTTATGCAAATTATATCTTTCTTTAATTAACTAATGAATTAACTTTAAATTTGAATTCAAAGTTTAAAAATATATTTAAAAATTATATTTACAATAAATTTTATAAATTTGGATTATTTGTATAAATATTTGGAAATGCACGTCCATCAGATCGTATGGGATAATTATGTTCTGATTGTGGAAGATATTCATCAAGGATTTCAGAGATAATAAATTGGCGGCATCGATGAATGATAAAAAGTGCAAAAATTGAAAACCCGATTAAAAATATACAAAAAGAGCAAAGAAAAATCCAAAGAATTTGAAAAACTATAATAAAAAAATACTTTGATTAAAAAATAAAATGATAATTTTTACCGTTATCAATTTTATCTTGATCATCATCATTATTGAAATGATCTGCAAAATTTCTTGAAATATTAAATGCAGCTGGAAAAAAGCAAAATATAAAAAGTACTAAGGCAATGAGAAAATTCAATGAAGTAATTGCAAACTGAAAAAAAAGTAAAAATTTTAATTTACAACAACAACATTTTCCAACTATTTCGTCATTCCTTTTTGGATACTGTAACACAACACATCGAAATCAACTGATGTTCGGCAAAATGTTTTTCAATGCCATTTGGTGAAAAAAGTATTCGTTTTTTTCGTACTTTTTTGTTGGAAAAAATTAAAAACGAAAAAAAAAACTTTGGCATCGAAAAACATTTTGCCAAACATCAGTTGATTTTAGCATTGAAAACATTTTGCCAAACATCAGTTGATTTTGGCATTAAAAACATTTTGCTAAACATCAGTTGATTTTAGCATTGAAAACATTTTGCTAAACATCAGTTGATTTTAGCATTGAAAACATTTTGTCAAACATCAGTTGATTTTGGCATTGAAAAACATTTTTTTAGCATTGATAGACACTTTGCCAAAAATCAGCTAAATTCGATGTGCTACAGTATCCGAAAATGAATAACAGAAAAGTTGGAAAATGTTGCCAAAAAACTTACAAGTATAATTTGAGTTAAAAGTAAATATGATGGTCGATTTCTTTTTAGTCCAAGCAGTAAAAGAATGTAAGCAAACAGCAATGCAACACTTAATGGAATATAAAATACAGTTAAAAAAGTAATACTTGAAAAAATAACTCCTATAATTCCAACGATTTTTGCACGTTTCTAAAATTATTTATTTAAAAATGGCCTCAAATTTATTTGGCATTCGAAAAAGTGATTTAAAATAAACAAACTTTTAATGGCATTTTAAAAAAATTACAAAAATCCAGCATTTTAAATTTAAAAAAGTTGTAAAACACAAAATTAAATTTCTTTTTTTTAATTCACACTAAAGTTGTTAATCGTTAAATGTGTTTTAAAAACTGAAATAAAAAGTACAAACAACAGAAAATAAAAGTATTTCTTTCGCACTTTTCTACCTTATCAATTAAAGAATTTTCTCTCTTTTTAATCCCCTAATTTTAATTTTAGCTTTAAAACACATGCTGTGTTCAAGTACTTGAAAAAGAACCGTCAACGAATGTGACCAAGGGTGGACCGGGGCCCGGGGCTTTTGGGAAGCCTCTAGCCTCGGCCCTGGGGCTGATAAATCAAATTCGGGGTTACTGTAGTTTTGCTTTTTATAAGAAACTGTTGATAATTTTGTGAGGATATTCTTTTTTCTGATTTTCCGGTCATTCAACATTTTGCCTATATCAAGAAAGATTATTATGAAATATTTTAAAAACAAAGGTATGAAACTACAGTAATCCGAAATGAATATGAATAAATTTAAAACAATCCGTTTCCATTTTTAGACAAAGGCCCATCATTTTTAGTGCTGATTTTCTTTTCAGGTTTGTGTCTGGTGTCTTTTTTAATTAAAAAATTACAAAATTAACAAAGAAAATTCGTAAAAATAGGAAGAATTTTTTAGTCACAAAAAATTATTGTTGAATGCTTTTTTCTTTGTCAAAACTCTTACAACGAAAAAATTATATTAATGTCTCGAAATTTTTATAAAATATTTATTGAAAAAAATGAGCTAATGTTTATGTTAGAAGAATTGGATTAAGTTTTGTACATATTTTTATTATTATTTACTTTTATTACCGGTTTATTACTCTCTACTAAGTCTACTTTTGTCCTTCAAGGATCAGCTACTAATATTCTGGTTTTGTAAACTTTAACTTTTTTTTTTACTGATTTTTTTCGACTTTTACTAACCTCTTTCTTTTACTACACATCTTAAAAAGATGTTATCAAATGATTTAAATACAAACGATGATTTATCAACTATACCATCTGCTTCTGAAAATATATCATCAAATGAAATCTTTAACTTTAATACAATTCCTCGAACTCTTCATGAACGACTTTTTGAACTTTCTTCAACAACTCAATTAATAAAACTTGGAGAAATATCTTCATATTGCTCGACCCTGGCTAAAAAGTATAATGGTAAATATCCTGTTGATCGACTGGAAATTCGTGAATTACAACCAATTGATCCAATCCATTTTAATCAATTTCGATACGTAAAAACTAAGAAACAAATTGAATATATTGCAAATCCATTATGGGAAACATATGATCCAGAATTTTTACAAAAGATTAATGTCAAAAGAGAATTGGCTTTCACCGGTGTATCGTTAAAAGTGATTGATGAAGTGATGGAATATATTCGTTATTCAAATATTATATCATTAGAAATTCGATGCAATATTTCATGGGAGAATTTGAAGAAATTAAAGACAGAAAAGATTACTAAATTTTTAATTGATGGTGAAATACTTGATGGTGGAACGTTTAAAGAATTTTTGGAGCTAATTCAAGATACTGATTATGTTTAGTAAGGTTTTTTTTGGAGGATTTGTTAGGAGATGATATAGTAGATTAGCATTTCGATACTGCATTTTTTAAAAGTACAGAATGACAACTTAAAAGACAACTTTGAATACTCATGTTATTCATTTACTCTTCTAAAATTCTTTATTTTTTCAGTGCAAAAATAAACATGAATCTTCCATTTAATGCTGAAAAAATATTTGAAACATGGATGAAAACTCGAGATAAATCTAAAAAGGTTCAACTTATTGTTATTCAACCTCTTCCACTTCCAACAAAGCTTTTTGTATCTAAATCATTTTTTTAATTATCAAATTTTGTATTTTTTTATGTTTTTATTTTGTAAATTTTGTACATTTTTTTTTTCAAAAAATACCGTATTCTTCAATAGAATAAACGATTATGAGATTAGCTTTTATTTGATGACAGCAAAAGAAATATTTGGTATAAAAATAGGTATAGAAAAACTCTTAAATAATTTTAATGAAAAATTTATAGCGATTTGAAATGATAAAATGATAACTTCCCTCTGATAAATCTTTGAAGCTTAAAAATTTTGTACGCAACTTTATTATTTTAAAAACTCCTAAAGCGAAAAGCACGAACAAGTTTTTTGCTGAAAAAAAATTGCAAAAAAGATATTCATTTTTTGCAAGCTTCTATTATCCGTGTTATCATCGATATATCTTTTTCGAGTCTATATATTATTAAAGGATAAACATGACAATATCGTGCACATTAAATAGTCTTATATTGTGCTTGTTTTATTCTTCCATCTTCATTGAATAAACCCTTTTTATTTAATGAATTTTATATATTTTTTCTGCAAATTTTTAGAAGCAATGTTGCCTCGATTTGGTGCTGCACCTGGTGTACGATTTGTATCATCAATAATTAGTCAAAGACTTCGACATATTTCTTCACTAGCTCTTCATAAAGCTTCGTCAAAACTTGCTGGGCCTTCTTCAACACAATTACAACAAAAACGTCATGGAACTATTAGTGTCTTTGGTCCATTTCATCCACCAAAACAATTAACTTTCGAACAAGTTTGTTTATATTACTTTATTTGCATTATATATTAATTATTCTATTCTAGGTTGAAGAACGAGTTTTAAAAGCAGTTAAAGCATGGGATCGCTTTCCACAAGATCGCGTAAATTTACTATCAATGGAAGCACGATTTGTTGAAGATTTAGGATTTGATTCTTTGGATCATGTTGAAATTGTTATGGCATTAGAAGATGAATTTGGTTTTGAAATTCCTGACAAAGATGCTGAACGTTTAAAAACTCCACGTGATGTATTCAAGTATATTTGTGAACATGAAGATGTCTATGAGTGATTGTAATGTTTAGTACCATGAATTTTATGTTTTTACTCTAGGACAATGGGTTAATATGTTTTTGTATGTTTTATTAATATTGATTAGAAGTAAAAATCTGAATATGATATATCTTCAACAAAAAAGCAAAGGTTTAAAGTTTTGATTTTTCTTTCATTTCTCGAGTTGCACTAAAGGCAGATAAATCATAGGGGATTGGATTACCCAAAGCTAGATCAGCAAGAATTTTGCCAACTGTAGGAGCATATTTGAATCCATAGCCTGAGAAGCCTCCACCAATATAAATATTTGGATGAGTTGGAGATTGATCAATGATAAAATATTCATCTTCAGTAACCTTAAATATAGTTAGTTTGAGTTCAGGGAATAATGTTTTTATGTATCTACCGTATACATGCATGCCACTTGTTTAACTGGTTTACTAACATCCATATCTTTAACATGTTTACTAAACCATTTTGCAGGGATTGTATGCATCCATTCAGGGAATTCTCGCTTTCCATCTGCATCAATTCTTATCCCCATATGAATTCCACCTTTAACTAATCCAGGAAAATCAATATCCGGCAATCCATAAACACAATCACATAAATCACTCATTAAAAACATTGGGGATCCCTTTTGAGTTTTAAAATTTTCATAATTTCCTGTAACTTTGTAATAATTTACACCCATTAATTGTGGCTCAGCTTGAATATTTAAATTTGGTAAAACTTTTTTAAGCCATGGACCTGCTGTTATGATAATCATTTTAGCAGAATATTTATTTTTGGATGTAAAAACTTCAACTTTATCATCGTAGGTTTCAAGGCGAAGAACAGGCTCGTGATCTCGAAGGAAAGCTCCATGAGCTTTTGCTAATCTCTAAAGCAGATATGTAAGTTAAAATTGATATGGATATAGGCTTCCATTCTAGATTTGCCGAAAACCTTTCCCTTCACCGTGGTAAAAAAAATTTAAGAAAGCTTTTCTACAACGGTAAACGGAAAGGTATTCGACAAATAAGACGACTATAAAGAAAACTTTTCAAAGTTGACAAAAAAATGCTTGCATTTTGCAAAAATTACTCGATGTTTTTTAAAAATCATTGTTTTAATTGATTGTCACTCATTAGTAAATGAAATGAGTGAAAATTTAAAAATTTCAGCATTTTTTAAATCACTTTACTCGTTCTAGTATTCACTGATAATTTGAGTGAAAAAATCAGCCGATTTTTTCACTCAGCTTTTTCTGAGTGAAAATTTCTTTGATTTTTTTCACTCAGCTTTTTCTGAGTGAAAATTTCTTTGATTTTTTTCACTCAACTTTTTTTTCACCCTACGGGATTCGAACCTGTAACTTTTGGTTCGAAAGCCAAACGTCTTAACCACTCTACCATTGCTCTAACTAGTTTGCCGCATCAATTTTTGCTTGTCAGCAAAAGGCGTTTTTGCAACGCAAAAAAACAAAGAAAAACATCAAATTTTTTTGTTTCTTTAATTTTTTTGGTAAATCTTATATATTTTATTAATAAATGCATACATTTTATTCAATTTTTAACAAAAATAATGTATTTGATAAATATTTGTTGTGAAAAATTTGCAATAATAAAAAGATATACTTATAAAATGAATGATAACAACGATATTTAAAAATCCATGCAATTCAATTTTGTTCATTTGTTTCTCCATCATGTTCTTTGAATAAACAAGAAGCTACTAAATTTTTCACTTCTTCATTTCCAGTTACAACAATTTCACGATAGTAAATTAATTTTGACAAAAAAGATTTAGTAACTAAAAATGGAAGTTGAAAATGCAAAAAGATTTTATAAAAGCTACCTTCAAAAGATGTATTGTAAAGCATTAATTTTTCATAATTTGTTGCTAATTTGGCAAGTTCAGTAATAATATCCATTGTCCAGCAAGTAGCTAAGGGGCATTTTTTTGTCATTGCAATTTTTGACAAAAAGCGGATTTTTTCTGTTTCATTACTTTTAGGTGCACATGGAATATACAAATGAACTTTTGTTGATGTTGGTGGAAGGAAATCAATAACTTGATCTAAAACACATTATATTTTTCAACTTTTATGCTAATAATATTTATACTGAACATACCAATCACTGGTGGATGTTGAAGAATAACATCGAAAATAGCAGTTGGTTCAGAATCTGTAAACTTTTGTGGTTCTTGTCCCAAATTTCCAATAATAATAAATGTAAAATTTTTTTCATATTTCTTCAATATATTTTTCATTTCAGTCTAAATTTTAATAAGATTATTTGGATTTTAAATTTTTAACAACCGATGGATTTTGAACAACGATAAAATTTTGAGCAGAAATTAACGCTTCATCAATAGATTCAACAAATTTAGCATTCTGATAAATTAAACTTTCTTTAAAATATGTTGTTAATTTATCTTTGACTGCTTTCCAGTTTGATGGATCTCTTTTGCTATTCTGGAGCCAACTAAATATAAATTTTTTAATTGTTAATTTTTTTAGGAAACTTACTTTGTTGCTCTTAAAGCATTAATAAGCACTTCTGTGGTAATTGCCATTCCACCAGATAAATCTTTTAATGCATCTTCTTCACTATTATAAGCATGAGGGCCTCTTTTTTTCAAAAATTGTAATAAATTTGGCTTTATGGTTTTTAAAAGCTAAAAATATATAAGTTAAAATTCATATTTAATGAGTATATTTTTAGTATTTACAAACCTTCTCAACTTCTTCAACAGGTTTTTGTTGCAATTGAGTTAAGGATAATATAGCTTCATCTGGATGATTTTTTGCAGCATTATTAAATGCTTTCCAAAATGTTGTATTAAATTTAATATGCTCCATTTTAACGTTATTAATTTGTAAATCAAAAATTGCATTTAAAGTTTCTTCTGGTAATTTAATAATATCTAAGCAAACCGGAGAATATTGTTGAGGAAAGTAAAGATTTAATAAATCAATAAATGCTCCCATATCTTTTTTGGAAGAAGGAATAGATAAACTGTGAGTTGAAATAATAGTTAGTAAAAGTTTAACCTAAAAATTCATGAAATTTTTTTAAAACGGAATGTGCAAATTACTTGTTGCAAAATAGTTAATTCAAGTTCATTAATTTTAGAATTCTGGTAATTTGAATTAATTACCAATTTTTGATCAAAATCCAAAGATTTGTAAATTCTGCAATTTAATGTTAAAACTTGTTGATTTTTGTCTTGAAGTTCTTCATTGTATTGTTTAATAGCATTAAAAAGAGCATTGCCAATAAATACATCAAAAAGTTCATCATCATCTGATTTATTAACAACAAGCAAAATATCATCCATTTTTAATTTACTTTGTTTTATTTCGCCAAGAATAAGAGCAATATTAGATTCCGCTGGGGAGCTAACTGTAAAGTCATTCTTTAATAAATCAACAGATACATATCGAGTTTCAAAATTTGATGGAACTGCTTGTAAAATACGATTTTTCAAACTTGACAAAGTTTCTTTATTAAGTTGGCTGACAGGTTTTTGTCGAATTTTTGATTCAGCAGATGGTGAATGTTCAGTATTTAAGCGCCGCTTTTTTTTTGGAGCGGTATGTTCTTCTGAAGAAATTCCAACATCACTTAAAGCTCTTTTTTTGGGATTCTTTTCTGAAAATGCATGTTTTTATCTCTATTTTTTTCCAAACAAAAAATTTGCATCCGAAAAATACATGCAAGTGAAAATTAAAGCTTACAAATAATATTTTTTGTTAAAGTTCTATTAATTTAAAAAATTATATATTTTCGTAAATGCATGCGAAATCGGATGTGTTTGTTAGTAACGAAATCAAAAAGTTTAATTGGTAAAAAATACCTTTATCTTCATGTTTTCCATAATTATAGATGCAATTAAATAATGCTTTAGTTGTTGGCTTTGTAATTGTTTCCCCATTGTCAGCATTTTTGATAGTATTTACTCTATTAATTGGGCCTTTAAATTTTGTTGAACAAATAATCTGAAAAAGATTGAAAATGCAATATTCGGCTAACTGTGATTTAAAAAGTACCGTAACGCATCTTTTAAGTTTATCAATTGTAATTTTTTTAATTACATCATCATCATGATTACTTAAATACAAACTTCCTTTTTTCAATTCTAAAGATACAGGTGGAAGATCTGCTTCAGCACCGAATTCAACATCTTCATAAACAAAAGCAACGCACATATTAGAACCTGTAAAATAACAAAAAGTGATACCATTTTACTTTTCTGATAGTTTTTTACCTTTTTTGATATATTTCCACTTCGATTGATCCCATTGCAAAATTGTACACGAATCCGGATCAATAGGTGATACAATACTTGAAGCTGGTTGTTCATTGCTTTTGGCCATTAAACTATATTCTTGATCATCATTATTTGTCGAAGTTGGAATCGTTGAAGTTGATGCAACTGATGGGGAAGCTGGAATTGTTGAATTTGCATCATTTGGGTTAAGCAATTTTTGGGACGATTTAAACCGCATTGTTTCAAGAATAGTTCTATGATCATTTTCTTGTTGCCTGGGAAATTCAAATGGGCTCTATAATTAATTGTTTAGTTTTTTTAAAATATTTTTAGTATGTGGAATATTACTTTATTGGTGTTTAAGCTTATAAAAGGCCATTCTTTAATCCCGCTTTTTGCAATTCCATCAACATTAAACGAGGTACTATCTTCAATTGATGCTTCATATGCTGCAATATGAAGGGAAAGAGTGCTATTGTTAACTCCCAAATTTTTGAATTCTTCAAAATCATCTTGTTTAGCAAAATGTAATTCATCATTATCCAAAGAAATATAATTATAAGGGCTTTTCCAAGAAGCTGGATCTTTTTTTATTCTTTGATCAAGAATCTTTTTTGCTGATTCTGTTGATGTGAAGCTTCTACTTCCACCATCTTTAAATTTTGCAGAACTCGAAACAATGTTGTCATCAACAGAAGCGCTTTTCATTTTTTCATTCAAATTTAAGCTTTGAAACTTTTCATTGACATCAGAAACAAAAAGCTGACCACCATCATTAGACACAAAATAAGTAAAATCTAATTTACCTTTTTGAAAAGTCATCTAAAATTAAGTTGGGAATTATTAATTTTGACCATTTTCATTAGAAACCTCGGAAATGTCGGCAAAAACGTGTCTATCAATTAAAAGAAATATACTTAAACGCGTTGAATTTGTTGATATTTAAAAAATAATAATTAAGGAAAAAATATGTAAAAAAGGCATTACAACATTCTAAAGCATAATAATGATGCAACAACACTTTTATAAGACACCACTATGGGCTCACAATTCTTACCACGAACAATTTTAGAAAAAACCGTTTTTTAAATTTTGTTTTTTAAAGCGAAATACTTTTTATAAATTTTTGCAAAGCAAATATGTTATTTAAAAAAGAAAGATAAACATCTCAGGGACAGAGACATCCCAAATTAAGCATTTCTAGAAATAATTATGTGGAGGAAATAGAGAAGTTGCACCAAAAAATGTTTTCAGGAATACTGTAACTTTGATTTTGTTGTAATTCAAAAAGCTTAAAAAAACATAAAAAAATTAAGTTTTTTTGCATTTAAGTATATGATTTTTTATACTTCCAATAAAAAGGAAAAAAAGAAAAATTGATTTGCCAAAAACAATGAAAGGTTTTTGTTCTTTGTAAATGAGCTAGCTCGTTTACATGTGGCATTTGCCATTCTATTTTGGTGACCTTAAACATTGTGTGTCCTTCTTTTATTGACATCACCTCCCTCCTTGCATATTTAAAAAAAAATATAGTTCATTCGTTTAAACAAACACATCAATTTATACATTTTTTGAATGTTCTTTTTATCATAATTTCAGATTAGGTTATTTGTATCTTTGGGTTGTTATAAAATTTCATTTAATAATCTTTTAAGGAATATTATTTAAATTTTTGCCTTTACTTCATTTTATTTGTTTTTAATATGTCTGAAAAACAATTACCTGCCTCTTCATCCCGTGATGCTGCTGATAATCGTCCAAACACTTATGGAGATTTGAACTTAAATTCTGGACGTTCTTACAATACCACTTTTGAAAAAGATACTTCACATCCTTTTCCTCATTCTGCTGCAAGTGGTAGTGGACATTTTAATGGGGCCCAAGATGATTTTTTACCGCGCCGTCAAGGCGATTACTCTGCATCCCCTTCGTCCTCTTCCTATATTAATGTTCCTGATTCATTTTATTCTTTATCTTCATCAAATACCGAAAAACCAAAAAAAATCAACATTTCGTCGCCTAAATATGCAAATAATGATATTGATGATATTTTCGATATATCTGTTTTAAATGTAAGCAATTAAAAAAAATATATTTTACTGTCAAGTTGAAATCCATTTTTCTGTAATATTAAACTTTGTCTTCTTTATAGGCATTGCTACCATCTAAGAAACCTGATGCTCCATTAACACGTGAAATACTTCGACAGCCACTTCTTCAAAGTGGTTCTGTTGAAAATGCGAAGGATAATGTTACTTCTGAAAATGTTATAGCAAAACCTGATAAAATTTCGAGTCCAATGTACACCTCGGATGAAGAACAGAATGTTGAAAAGTCCGTGTAATACTTTCATTTTTAAAAAAGAATTTAGTTCTTGATTCTTTTGTTTTATAACGCTAACGTTTAAATACCTGTTAATAGCAAGCATTTGATTCTAGTGGAGACTAAATTATCAAAGACAAACATATATTTATTAAAACAAACTTGTTCTTAAAATTTTGAAACATTCATTTTTAGAAATGATTCTTCTAAATCTTCTCAAAGCAGTGATGGCTTTCATTTTACAGATAGCGAAGAGAAAGAAACTGGTTCTCCAAAAACCGATGAAAGTGAACGCGAAAGCGAAAGTTCTGGTGGATTTGAATTGCCTTCTGATGATAGAGATGAAAATTCCATTACAGTAAAAAAGGAGATTCAAAAGGAATTAACAGAAGGCAATTTTCATGATTTTATAAACAAACTGGAAACTGCTTCTAAAACAATAAAAACTTCCACAGCTTCTGAAATTTTTCGTCAATACAATTTATTTTTACAAAAATTACCAAAAAGCGTAAAACCAGCTTCAATTGCCGACACTTTAACAATACCTTGTTGCGCTGAAATGTGTTGTTTAAAATTTTCACCGTAAGCTTTTAATATATATAATAGGAATATGCAGTTCATTATTTCATATTTTTGCAGAGAATTTGCCATGAGATCCAGGTTACGCATTCCAACTTCAACTATCGAAAAAGTTCTTTTTTTTCAATACATTATTATTCAAAACTGTATAACAATTGGTGGAAACTTTATGCCTCAAATTAACGAAACACCAATTTGTGAAGAATTCTTTCAACGTCTTTATGTTATTCCTAAAGATCGTTTTGATTCTCTTGTGGAACAGATATCTCACGGTTTATCCGAGCCACTTCCCCACGGTAACAAAGGCAAGCGTTATGAACGTTCAAGTACATCTATAAGAAATGCGCAAATCCTTAACCAAGTTGATAGTATGGCAGAGCCACATCCATCTGGTGCTAGTTATTTATTGCCTGCTGGAACCACAAAAAGGTAATAAGTTTTTTTTCCACTTTTTACTTATCTTACAAAAAAAGTTACGTTCTTTCTAGTGAAGTTATTAAGCGTGCTGATATAAAAACTAATTTGGAAATTAATCCAACTCAAGAATTTAAACGAATAGATAAAACGTTTCATTTTCATAAAGTAAGTAAATATTTGATAAAAATTCAAATCGAAGCACACGATTTCCAGACAAATTCATTTACTAAATGCAAAGCATGTGTCCTCTTAAAAGTTGCTGCATACAATGTTGAATTAAGTGAAGAAGATAGAAAAGAAGCAAAAATACATTTAAAAAATCATTATGATAACATTAAAAATGATCGTCGAGATTATGAGATTCGTAAATTAACTTCACTGCAAGAAGTCAATTTTCTTTTATCACTTGGCCACGACGGAATGTCCAAGTATTTATCTACATTTCCGCATCTTAATAATGATAACATTAAAACGTTATCTGATACGATGAAAATGGCATGTAGCTTGAATTTAGCTATTGTTCACCGAAACAGTAAGAAGAGCTAAATAAATTTTCTTTTTAATTATTACAAATGTTTGTTTAGCCATTGATACCCCTTATCAGCTACATTCTTTTTGGAATATTGACCAGATGTCTGGAGCCAAAGCAAATGCAGTTATTTCTCAGTTATTTTATTCTATTAGCCATTGCTCTCCTATTCCTTCAAAAATTGCTATTCAATTGGATAATTGTGCTTCTAATAAATGTTACACATTATTGGGGGCGTTCGGACATTTACTTCTTTGGATTCCTAAATTAACAAGCGTACATTTTCGTTTTTTTACAATTGACTTTTTATTATTTTAATTAAATTTAGATTTACATTTGTACTTCCGAAGTTGGGCATACGCACAACGACATTGATCAAAAGTTTGGCGTATTGGCATCAGCTTTAAAAATGAATCAAATTTATACACCACAAGGTACGTTTTGTACTATTTATCAGCAGTCCACATTTTTCTTTAGGGTACACCAGATTTGCCCAGGAAAAGCTCAAAGGATTAGCTACAAATAATTTGTTGCCAACAACATATGATTTTGAAGCTTTTTTAAGAACAAATGTTATCGAAAATGGACAAATTGCAAAGAATCATTATTTTGAATTAACAAGACAAGAGGATAATACTGTAACAATGAAAATTGCAAGATTTTTAAGATCAGAAAAATACATTTCGAGCACTTCCACTGATTCAACTGGCTTTAAATTATTTAAGGTAACAACATTTTTTATATGTTGAAAATTTGAAAAATTCCCTTTTAGCAACCTCCAAATGCCAATGAATTCCCAAAGATCGTTCCACCTAATGCATTTGATTTAAGCAAACATGCAAAACTTTGTAAAGCAGTAAAAGGTGCCATGAATCCTTCCGATTTCGAAGAACTTGTTAATCTTCCAAAATTTATCGAAGAAAATTATCAACCAGAACCTTTTGAAGATGTTTTGAAACGAATTTCTGATAAAGTTGTAGCAGAAAATATTACTGTACGTGTATCAGAGGATCCAGAAAATGATCTTGTTGATAAATTTCTTAAAAGAATAAATAAACCATGGGAAGTTAACCAACGTGAAACAACCGTAAATGCTGATGTACGTCCTTCAAAAGAAAAATCAAGTACGTCAAAAAGAAGTGCATCCAAAAGTGCATCCACAAATGACTTACCAGCAGCAACAGCAAACAAACCTGAAAAAAAACAACGAAAAAAGTAACAACTTTTTAATAAACATTGTTTTAAAAAACTTATATTTGAAACCTTTTTAATCAAAATACATAACAAAAACCAAAACCATTTAAAACAATATTTTGAATTTTTCACAACAAATATTTATCAAATACATTATTTTTGTTAAAAATTGAATAAAATGTATGCATTTATTAATAAAATATATAAGATTTACCAAAAAAATTAAAGAAACAAAAAAATTTGATGTTTTTCTTTGTTTTTTTGCGTTGCAAAAACGCCTTTTGCTGACAAGCAAAAATTGATGCGTCAAACTAGTTAGAGCAATGGTAGAGTGGTTAAGACGTTTGGCTTTCGAACCAAAAGTTACAGGTTCGAATCCCGTAGGGTGAAAAAAAAGTTGAGTGAAAAAAATCAAAGAAATTTTCACTCAGAAAAAGCTGAGTGAAAAAAATCAAAGAAATTTTCACTCAGAAAAAGCTGAGTGAAAAAATCGGCTGATTTTTTCACTCAAATTATCAGTGAATACTAGAACGAGTAAAGTGATTTAAAAAATGCTGAAATTTTTAAATTTTCACTCATTTCGTTTACTAACGAGTGATTTGTGATAAAAAGCTTGAAATTTCAAACAGGTTTTAAAAGGAGTAATTTTTGCAAAATTCAAGCATTTTTTTGTCAACTTTGAAAAGTTTTCTTTATAGTCGTCTTAAATGTAGATCAGGATAATGTACCTGAACAGTTGAAACACATTTATCTGCTAACAAAGCTCCCCCTTGTGGATCAAGGATAGCCGCCCATTCAGGTCCAAATTCAAATTGTGGAAATCTCTCTCCAATTTCTTTTCCTTTTAAATAATCAAATGGCACTCCAAAAGCTTTGAAACTTTTTGCTCGAGCTTCTGAACCTTCATGAGATCCCATCCAAAGATATCCGCATTGTCTAAAATTTCATTGAAATAGTTGATCAAAAATCTACCGTAATCCCCGTAATCGTCGAACCTTAACAATTCTTGCCCACTTTCATTCTCTAAATTTTTCCATTCCTTTAAAGAATCTTTTATTAATGAAAAGAAAACAGCTTCACCGGTAATAAATCGAAAAATTCTTGATCCGCCATGACTTGAACCTTTATCATTATCAAATGCAAATTGTTCAATTAAAGCAACATTTTTTCCTAATTTTGCCAACTGATAAGCTGCACACGATCCAACAATCCCTGCTCCAATAACAATTACATCAAAATCAGGTTTTAAATTATTTTCAGCCATATTTTTATTTCTTTTTTTAAAATTCTATTATTTTTTGTCAATTAATGAAAAAAAGAGAAAAGAATAAAAACTATTTTTATTAATTGATAAAAATTGATCAAAAAGAGCCCAAGAAGTTTTTATGATTTATATTCTTTTTTGAAAAAGTGATTTATTATCTTTTGAAAGTCTAGGGGTTTTTTGAAAGAAAAAATAGAAACATCATTTTTACAAAAGCGAATTATAAAAATATAAAATCTGTTCCATCCTAATTGGCACTAGTGATCGAATACCGTACCGTGACAAAAAATCACGGTATCGAATGACCTGGAAATAATGTTGATCGGATTCAATTAAAATTATTCGGGGATATATTTTTGATTATGCGCTCTACCATATACATTAACTTAAAAGTTTTTTGAATGACTTTGAACCCGCGGTATCGATTACGGTAAGTTAAAAATACAATATCCCCGAATAATTTTGATTGAATCCGATCAATATTATTCCCACGTCATTCGATACCGTGATTTTTTGTCACGGTACGGTATCCGAACACTAAATGGCACATCTTTCCTTTTGTCGCGAAAAAAAAAAATTATGAGAAATTTATTACCCAAAAATTTTGGGCCGAAAATGAAAAAAAGTATTCAAAGGTTTATTTACCTAAAAGCCTGATGTCAACCCAACAGCAACAATATTAACGGGACGCCAATATAATTATGAATACCAATAAGAACAAGAGCCATGTAAATGAAAATTTTAGATTCCGCTCTTCAAAGCATTCTGTAATACTTTTATGATTTTCACCAAAACGAATTTGAAATTGTTCGTGTGATTCAATGTCCACTTTAATGCCTTAAAAATGCGATAGTTTTATCTTATTTTAATTGTTTTAAATGTAATACTAGATATTTATTTATACAAAAATCGTAAAATTTATAAAATATAGTTAGAGACCGGCAAGCAAACATTTTTCCTTTCCTTTCTTTGACATTTTTTTCGTTACAGTATGAAAAATAAAATTTTGATTTAGTCTCTAATAATCATAGCTACTAGATGTTATTTTTTACGCTGATTCCGAATATGGTATTTAAAAAATTTTTCCCATAGGACAAAGGGTGGAAAACTCAAAAAATACATGTTTTTTCAATTTTTGATCCCTAGGTAAGCCTTATAACTGGTGGCACAGTTCGATAGCCCTTTAAAAAATACGTCTATGGTAAAAAGGAAAATCACAGGAAATCACAGGAAAAAAATACGGAGCAATCGCAGAGCTAGATTTTGGTCAAAAACGTTAAAAAATCGAAGGAATGCCTTGTTTTGGCAATACGTCTTTCATCGCTATGCGACAATGCATTTTTTTGTTGCAAAAAAAGGAAAGGAAAAACGTCTTTTTTTCAACCAAAAAATTTTGCTTTTTTAAATTTTCAGATGGCATTTTCGGCGCTTTAACTTAATTTTTTTACTTTTTTGTTTTTATATTATTCTTATTCACGTCTAAAAGTACTATAATCAAGCAAAATTTTTTATTTTTCGAAAAATTTTTTTTCACTTGCCGGTCTCTAAATATAGTTACTGTATGTTGGGACATGTTTGCTTCAAAAAATACAGAATAATTTGCATAAAGACAAAAAAATTCAATGTTTTTATTATTTTTGTGTTTCAAGTTGGAACTTGCAACACCGATTTTTGACGATGCTGTTTTTATCAATTTTTTGTTTGTAAGTTTATCTTTTTTAATTAGTGCAACTTACATCGAATTCAACGTTTAATTTTCCAGGTTGATTTCTGGCAATAAAAAGTTGCATATTTTTTTTGTTGAGAAAAATTTTAGAATTTAACAAAAAAGCGAAGAAAACGAAAACTTTTGCATGTCATTGACACATCATTAAATGTTGACTCAACATTTTGCCAGACATTGGCTTGGAAAATTGAAACATGTTTTTTTGCTTTGAATTTGAAGCGTAATTTATTTTCAAATTTTAACGTTAATTCAAAATTTTAGATTTTTATCTTTTGTTCTTGCCAATTCAATCTGTAGCCCAAGTGAGCCAAGAAAAGAAGGATTCCTTCGAGAACCATGTGTTCCAGGATTTTATGAAGGTTCATGTTTGATTATTTTTAATCAAAAACTGTCGTTAGATAAAGCAATGGAAAAATGTCAATATGAATATGGTGGTCGTTTGGCAACTGCGCCATCGAATGATGCCTTCAAATTTTGGACTCGAACAATTCATTTTAATACAAAAATTGATTTTAATAATTTATTTTGGATTGGATATGGCAAAAATGGATTTAATAATCAAGAACCAGATGTTAAATTGAAAAAATTCATTGATCCACAAATATGGTAAGATTTGTTTGTACGCATGTATATAATATGATTGCACGCCGGTGCCATTTGAAATTTTTATGGTTGTTCGAATCCCCGCAAGATCCCTGGGGAATTTCCTGTTTTTGCTGGGGGATAACACCGCCAACACAAAGCGGCAAAACATCAAAGGAATTTCCTTGATTTCGGGGGAGGTCACGGGCACCCAATTTAGTTTATCAGGTTCATGCATCTTCCGAGTGTAAAAAAGTTGCAAACCGTCCGCTCCCTTTAAACGAGATTCGTTAGTTGATGCATTGCGAAATTTTCTCTTTTTCAAATTATAAGGCCTTTCCCGCATTTTTATCGGGTGCTAGACAGGGATGTCAAATGCGGCCGGCCGAGGCTGGCCGGCCGTTATATTTTCGGCCGCAGGCCGGCCAGGCCGAAGATAAGGCCGGCCGGGGTCGGCCGCGTTTTTCAAAATTCTTTACAAATACCCTGAATTTGTACGCCAAACTTATAGAAAAAAGAATTAACATAATTTTCAAAGAAGTGAAAACTCGCCTAAATGTTAAAAAAATAGTTGAAATCTTTTTTGATATCCAGCATTGCATATAAAAAAATTACAGAAATTTTATGTACTTCTGGGAAAATTTTTTACAGATTTAACGAGGCCGGCCGCAGCCGGCCGCAGGCCGGCCGACATTTTCGCCCGCATTTGACATCACTGGTGCTAGAAACTTTTTAAAGGGACACGGAAACTTTCAGTATGAAAAATTTAGCCAGTTCAGTTGCGAAAAGGTTGCATTAAAAGAGCATTGCAAAAAGAATATTGCGGATACTTTTTTCAGATATATTTCCGGTAATTTTATCGATTAGACATACCCGCAATATTTGAAAAGAAATAGTTTTTTGTTGCAACCTTTTTGCAACTGAACTGGCTAAATTTTTCGTACTGAAAGTTCGTGTGTCCCTTTAAGATTTCGCAATGCATCAACTAACGAATCTCCTTTAATGTAAGATAGTACTTTAACAGCAGAAATTCTAAAACGTATATGAAAGCCACTTTTATGGAAAAATACAGCCAAAACACAAATAGGAGGAATGTAGGGAAATTCCCCCGAGGAACTGAAAACCCTAGAACTTTGCATTAACTTCCATCGAAGCTTACAAGGAACCACGGGAGATGATCATCGAGTTAAAACATCCCACATAGTTTAAACCATTCATTGGGGGTCAGAAACAAACCCCAAAAAATATTTCGCCCCACTTTTAAGTTTTACCCATTTTTCGGCACTTTAAAGATTCGCGATTTGCCCTGTGCTCCAGTGCTCGCAGGAACTGGACAGTTGGTGTCCAGTCAACTAGACACCATATCCAGTCGACTGAAAAAAATTTTTTCCTATTTTTTTATCAATTATCACTCAAAAATGCATAAAAACAACAGTGATAACATTTTTTTGTTTTTAAACCCATTTTAAACCTTGTCCAGTTGACTGGACATAGTGTCTAGTTGACTGGATACATGTCCAGTTAACTGGACACCATATCCAATGGACTCGACACTATCTCTAATCTTGTTAAAACTATTAAATAGCAATGATTTATGATCGGAAATAATGAACAGAACTTCCAAAGCATTATTAAAGAGAAAATTGAAAAAGAATTTTTTTTAGAGTTTTGACAATTTTCTACAAATTTGATGAAAAATAATAATTTTGTATTGATTGCGAGCAGTGTATTCCCGCTACTGCTACCGCTACCACTATCGCTATCGCTACCGCTACTTTTGTGAATAGCGGTAAATAGCGGTAGCGGTTGCAAATAGCGGTGTAGCGGAGCAGTAGCGGCTGAAAAAGTAGCGGGGCTATTTGCTTTTTTTCTGTTTCTGATTTTTTGGCAAAAAAAAAAATTTATTGGCTTTTTGCGTCCATTTTGACCTAATTTAAGAAAGGAAAATTTGATCCAATATTCAAAAGCAAGATCAAAATGTGGCAAAAAAGTGCAAACGCATTAAAAAAGAACAAAATTTTGATAAAAGATATTTTTTTTGCCAAAATATTATTGGAAAATAGCGATAGCAGTAGCGATAGCAGTAGCGGTAGCTTGTAGCGCTACTGTAGCGGTAGCGCCTGCAGATAGCAGTGTAGCGGAGCGGTAGCGGTAGCGGCAATTTTTAAATAGCGGTAGCGCGAAAAGGTTGTAGCGGGAATACACTGATTGCGAGTGTTTAAAGCTTTAAAAAACAAGTGTCCAGTCCATTGGATATGGTGTCTAGTAAACTGGACGGCACTCTTTTACTTTATTCCCCCCTTTTTTCATTTTTTTTAAATTTTCATTGATATTCGGATGAAATTTGGATGAAACATTGGTAAAAATAAATGTTTTCCATTATTTATTTTCCAATGTTTTTCATTTTTCATGGATTTTCGAATGAAAAAATTATGTAAAAAATGTGAAAAAGGGGGGGGGGGTAATAAAGTAAAAAAGTACCATCCAGTGAACTGGACAAGGTTTAAAATGAGTTTAAAAACAAAAAAATGTTATCACTGTTGTTTTTATGCATTTTTGAGTGATAATTGATAAAAAAAATAGGAAAAAAATTTTTTCCAGTCGACTGGATATCAGTTCCTGCGAGCACAGTGTGCTCTCTAAAATGACAAAAAAAATTAATTTTTTAAATTTTTCAAGTTTACGCCCAAAATGTTCCTTATAGTCACTAATATTCGTCTGCACAAAAATATTTATTTAAAAGCCCTGTTGACGCAAGTGAAAATGGTTTTTTGACTTCATGTATAACATGGTGCATGCTTGTAAAACGCTAAAAAGTAGGTTAGCGTTGTTTTGATGCAAAAATACTTTACAGTTATCATCAGTAGACATAATACTAACATTCTAGCAAAAAATAAAAAAATAAAAAAATAAATTTTTTTCAACGTATTTTTTTCAAAGGGCGCGCGCATCTTTGAAGTGCCGAAAAAAGGGGTAAAACTTAAAAGTGGGGCGAAATATTTTTTGGGGTTTGTTTCTGACCCCCCGTGAATGGTTTAAACTATGTGGGATGTTTTAACTCGATGATCATCTCCCGTGGTTCCCTTGTTAGCCTCAATGTTAATGCAAATCATAAATAATTGTTGGGCATGTGATTTTGATGATTAAACACATCTTTTTTAACAACAATTTTATAGGAATCGTGTGTTAAATCGTGATAAATTTGATTCAACGCCTGAATGGGAAACTGGTGCAGACAAAAATACTCTTGAAGATGGAGAATGTCCAGATAATGGTGTCGCCTTTAATCCAAGAAGTCAGAAATTTGATATCAAAAATGCCAATGAACAACTTTATTCACTTTGTGAAACACCAAGATGGACAAAACTTCAGTGTGAAACGGAATGGTATTTAATTCCACAGATTCGAATGTGTGTCAAAGTTCATGGTGAAAATGTTGATTTTATAGCAGCTCATGCAGCTTGTAATAAAGAAGATTCATTTATTGCAACTCATAAAGATCACGCTGAAGTGGAAATGCTACGAAGTAAATATTTTTATTATTTTTTTCTACAATCTTTCATTTTTTGGTTTGTAGACGTTATTGTTCCATTAAATTTACCAAGTGATATGGTCGCAATATTCGGTACCGGTGGTTTTTGGATCGGTCTTAAATCTGCTGGAAGAATTACATATACAATGGATGGAACAAAATCAATACTCAAAGCGGCTTCTGATGATCCAACCCAAAATTTGTGCATTGCAACTTATTATAATTCTATTGAGGGTAAGGGTATCGGATCGATGGTTAATTGTAAACCCAAGGGCAGCTCATCCATATACTATGATGTTTTATTACCATTTATGTGTCAAAAGTTTGCTGATCAATCATTGTCAAATATTTTGTAAGATTATTTCTTTTGTAAATTTCTTTATTTATAAATTTCTTTTACATAATTATTTCATTTCCCCAAAATCCCTACGTGATACATACATGATTAGGGGGGTCGGAAAAAATTTTTTTTGTTACCTTTCCCCCCGCCACTCGGGCCCAAAATCTGCCAGGGTCCATTTACCAAAAAAATTTTTTGGCCCTCAAAAACACGGCTCGGTCATTATCCACATAGTCTTTAGTAGTGAATGTCGACTGATAGAAAACTCCCAAATGCCCGGTGTCCCTCTAGTATTTTAGCCTTTAAGAATGTCTGCTTTTCTTTAATCCAATAACAAATTATGCTTTATTGAACCTCAAACTCAAACTTGGGTAATTAAACCATAAAAACTAACAAAATAATAAAAATAAACGAAAACGAGGCTCAAAATACAATAAAATTTCAACTAAATTCACAAGAAAATTTAGGGACAAATAAAATAAGGCAGTTTCAAAGTTAGCCCAAAATATAGGTAAGAAAAGATCCCAAAAAGATAAAGAAAATTAGGAAGAAAAAATAGAAGAGAGAAAAGACAAGACGGCTCTTTTCAGTTTAAAAACTGAGCCGAATGAAGGTGGAAGCCTAAAAAGGGGGCCCTTTTATATGGGCCATCGCAACCCATGGCGATTCCCAGATCAAGCTCCACCTTCCCAGGATCAACTTTTGGCAAGAGATGCACATAGCGATCCTGGACTGCTCAAGCCCTGCCTTCCCCTCTTCTTCCGGCCATGAAGAGAAGCCTAAGAAAGAAGAGAGAGAAGGTATAGAGCGGCTTTTTGCGCAGCATCCGGCCAGTTTCTTCCCCGGTGCCACTTGCCCTTTAACACCTTTTTTTAATTAAAATTTTGGGAACAAAAAAAGATAAAGAAAGAAAATAAAATAAAATTGGCGCTAAAAAGACATAAAGAAAATTTTTAAGAAAACAAATTTTTGGGTAAAGGATTTTTACAAAATAATTTCTCAAAAAGGCCCAGGGTTTGAAATCCTGTTGTTTTACAACAATCCTTCTCCCCTTGGGTTAAGAAAAGGTGAACCCCAGAAATTATTTTGAAACCCCCCCACAAGAACACCCGAAATCAGTATGATGATGTGTATGAAGTCCAGCAAAAACCAAAACAGGATGAGCAGGCGATGAAGAAGCAGGAGGTGCAGGATGAGCAAGATTAGTGGCCGCAGTTGAAGAAGAAGATGAAGAAGATGATAAAGTCGCTTGTTCCACTTCAGGTACATCCCGGCTATTTGCAATCAATCTTGCAAGACGAGTTGATACAGCTCGAGTAGATAGGTCATCCTCATGCATAACATGGAGGGACCCATCTGAATCATCCCGAACCTGGAACATTCGATTTCCAATTGCTGATTGAATAACTGCGGCTTCCGTCTTTCTATTCTTTGCTCTAATTTCAACGGGATTTAAAATGCGTCGCCAAACAGGCTGGGACATTTCAAATCTTACCGGTTGTGGTGCTGCTGCAGCAGCCGCAGGTGCAGCATTAGCTACTCTTTCGGCCGTCGTTCCTTCCCCTCTTCGGAAAAGATCCAAAGGATGAGCATGGAGACGGCCAAAGATAGCTATTGCTGGAGCTACCCCCGTAGCTGAATGAGGTACATTTCGATAATCCCACAAAAACATTCGAAGAGCTGCTGAAACAGAAATTTCTGGATCATGTTCCCGAATTTTCTTTAAAGCTGTTTTGAAAGTTTGAACCATCCTTTCAGCCAGTCCATTGCTTTCAGGGTGATATGGGGGAGCTGTTAAATGACGGACACCATGATCGTACAAATATTGATTAAATTCTGCCGATACCAATTGAGGCCCATTATCCGATACAAGAACATCAGGAAAACCAAAGTAACTGAAGATTTTGTCGAGAATTATGATTGTCGCTTTTGATGTGGTGATACTCATTCGTTCAATGAACACAAATTTTGAAGCTGCATCAACAAGCACTAACCACATGGAACCTTCAAAGGGACCAGCATAATCAATATGCATGCGTTGCCAAGGTTGGGTAGCTTGGGGCCAGCTGGTAACAGGCTTTTTTGGAGCCGCTTTTGCTTGGCCTTTACACGCAGCACATATTGCAACAAATTCCCGAATATCCGCAGCAGAATTCGGCCACCATACATATGCTTGAGAAAGTCGAATCATTCGATCAGCACCAAGATGGCTACGATGAAGAATTTCCAAAACCAATGGTCGAAGCGAAAGGGGGACTATAAGTCTATTCTTGAAAAACAAGAGCCCTTTTCGAATTCGTAAATTCCCACGAGTTTGTGAAAAAGCTTTTAAATGATTATCTGTATCAGCATAATGCATCCAATTATGTTGAACATGCTCCATCACTTCTTGAAGAAGTGGATCTTCAGTCATTGCTGCACGCAATAAATGACCATATGAAGGATCTGGAGTTGTTTCAACAGCATTAATTTCAGTTGCAAATCTTGAAAGACCATCAGCAACAGCATTTTCAATTCCAGGAACATGTGCAAATTCAATATCAAAACCTTGAATTTCGATGAGCCAACGTTGAATTCTTGGGGATTTTGCAATCTTTTGTGAAAGACAAGAAAGTGGTTTATTATCCGTAAACCACTTTATCTTTCTCCCAAGTAATAAAGCCCGCTGATGTTGCAGGGTGAAGACCAAAGCAAGCAGTTCAAGTTCACCAATAGCATAATTCATTTCAGCTGGTAAAAGACCACGTGAAACATACATAACTACATGAGCAAGTCCATCATCACCAGCCTGAAGAATAGCTGCACCAATACCACGCGATGAAGCATCGGAATAAATCAAAAATGGCTTATCCATGTGAGGAGGTTGAAGGACCGGTGGAGTCGTTAAAACTTCAATCAACTGTTCAAAAGCATGTTGCTGTGGTGGTTGCCAATCAAAAGGAGCACCTTTTCGAAGCAGTGCATTCAAAGGTCCAGCAACTTGAGCAAAAGAATCCACAAATTTATGAAAAAAATTTATCATACCCATAAAAGTTCTTAATTGCTTAACATTTGCAGGCGGAGCAAGCTTTTTGAAAGCTTCAACATGCTTTGGTGAAGGAGCATAACCATGTTTATCAAGTAAATGTCCAACATAACAGACGGATCTTTTTGCAATTTGACATTTTGCTGCTCTAAGTTTAAGATTAAAAAGTCGAAGGCGATCAAGTACAGCACGGACATGCTCAAGATGGATCCGAAGACTATCAATGCGAGTCCAGATAAGAATATCATCCAAATATGCTTTTGCAAATGGAAGATCAGCTAAAAGATGCTTCATAACCCGTTGAAAAATTCCAGGAGCATTTTTGTAACCAAATGGAAGGTACATGAATTCAAAAACTCCTTCATGACATACAAATCCAAAAAGTGGAATTGAAGATGGATCCAATGGGATCTGAAGAAAACCAGAAGCAAGATCAATACATGAAAACCAAGCCGCTCCAGAAGCTTCTTGAATCAGTTCAGACATATCCGCAAGTGGATATGGATCCAATTGCACAACAGAGTTAAGCCGCCGAAGATCAACGCATACACGTTTTGCACCATTACCTTTGTTAACTACAACAACGTTTGAAACCACAGATGCATTTGTTGAAGGCCTAATAATTTTAGCTTTCAAGCCATCTTCAACAAATTGTTTAACAGCAGCTTTATCAACATCAGCTGTACGGTACATCTTTACCGGCTTTGGTAGAGGACCAGTAAGAACGACTGGAGGCGCTGTTTCAGTACAGCAGCCCAAATCCAGTTCACTAGTACTGATAATATCTGTGTAGCCATTCAATAAATTGTAAAGTTGTGGATGTTCAGCAGTTTCGGCATCAGTTGGAGGGAAAAGGAGTTCTTTTACTTCTGCACCAGTAACTTGAAAAATCTCAGCTTCATATACCCCGAAAGTTATCATTTGCTTCTGAAAATCATAAGTGATCGGAGGAAGTTTAATCATTGTATCACAACCAATAAGCATTTCATAAGAGGGTTGCCGAGGGGGGTCATAAACCTGTGCAATGACTGGAATAGGACCTTCCCCAACCTGGACCATGACTTCGACAATGCCTTCTGTTCGAAAAATTGATTGCCCAATTCCCATAAGATTTATTGGTGCTGCCGGATAAACTTCAAGGCCCAGCTTATCAGCCAAATTCTTAGTGATAAGTGAAAGAGCCGCTCCAGTATCCAAAAGACTAACAAAGTCAATATCTTGAATAGTTGCCATAACATGTGCTTTGCTGGATCCATGTGCCATCATTTCTGCTGTAAAATACATTGCACCAGCTGCAGGAGGAACATTTGCAGGTGTTGGAGTGGGACGAACAGTAAAAGATAATGAAGGATCAGCACCAGGTAGTGAAGGACCACCAACATCCAAAGGAGGAAGTGCTATTCCCGAAGCAACAAGTAAAAGATGTCGAATAACTTCAGAATTTGCAACATATCTGGTTTCTTGCCCCGAAGCGGGGGATACCATAATATCATCCAAATATGTAAGAGTCGTAGCACCAAGTAAACCAAGTTGCTGTTCAAGTTCCACTAAACTTTGTCGAGTAAAAATTCGAGGCAAAGTAGCAACAAAAATTTCAGGCTTTCTTCCGGGATCCAATGTTGCTGGATCTACCCCTTTTGATGGAGGTGTTTCATCACCAAACCGAAAAACCGAAGCATTAGTTGCTGAAACAGCTGCTTGACTCGAAAATTTTGCTTTCTTTGCAGAGATACCATCATCTTCATCTGTATCTTTTCCCGCCAAAAGTGGAACATCAACAGCTCGAGCATCAGAAATAGCAGAAAAAACTTCTTCCAGAACCATAATTTCAGTTGCATCAAGAGGATTATTCACAAAAAGATCAGCCCTTGAAGAAAATCGAACTCGAACATTTGCACGCGGTGGTGTTACAGTAGCAACTTGAACATCAGCCTCAGTATCATTTTCAGTCGGAAGATGAGGCCATAAAGCATGAATTGGTCTTCCTTGAATAATTTGCGGTGCCTCAGCAGCTTGAATAGCAGGATGATTTTCAGATGGTAATAAAGCGGCGTTAGCCTGTGCTTGTAGTTATCGTTGTTGATTACGAATGAATTCTTCAGTCATCCTTCGAAGTTCTACATCTTGCTGACGACGTGCTCTCCATCCAACAACACGATGACGAGCAAAACCAGCTGCAGCAAAAAGATTAAGGCCACGAAGAACATCTTGAAGGAAGATTGGGAGAAAATATTTTGCCAAAAGTTGAAGTGTAGTGACAAGACAAGTACAAAAAATCCATCCTTGAGATAAATCCCACAATCCACCTCGAAGAAATCCAAAAAGTCCTTCAGAAACCACTTTTTGAGCCAATTCCAACACTTGCGGATTACCCATACTTTCAGATGCAGCTTCAATTGTAGAAAGTTGATGAATAAGCTGTTTCACCGACATCGCTCGATTGGCGGATTCTTGATAGGCTTTGAAGTTGTAAAGCTCTGATAGATTTGTTAAAACGAGATTATGGAAGCCTCGATTTTCACGAAGAAGCGTTAAATCAGGGATTTCACGATTAATGAACTTTGATACTGCACGAATATCAGTAATTAATCGAACATCACCAGTAGCTTGATCATATTTCATAACCCCTTCAGCTGTCGGAAGATAAATTGGACTTACAGTACGACAATCAACTTGTGCAGCTTCTTTTTCAATAATCAAAGTTACTGGATCAAGGAAGGCTTGAAGCCGTTTCCGTTGATAAAGCAATTCCACAGGAAGAAGATTAAAACATTCTTCAAGGCGAGTAAATTGAATATTTGCTAAGGGAATCTGTTCACACGTTTGTACCTCCAAAATATCAGCCGTAACAAGCCTTGCTCTAATATCAGTAACATTAAGCAAATCTCGGGCTAACAAAGTTGGATTGGCCGCAGCCATAGCAAACATTGACTTTAAAACATGTTGAATACTGGAGCAAACATATTGAATTGCCGTGCTGAAGCTTTGTCGATTTAGTGTATCAGTATTATGTTGTAGTGCCGTAAGCTGGGCAGCCAATTGATTACTGTAAACAGGTCCCACATCCACTGAAGAAAAGACATGTCTTTTTGGACGAGATTTAGCTTCTTCAAAAACTTCTTGAAAGACAGCATAACCTTGATCAGAAATTACCAAGCTAGCATCACAATCAATAATATAAGTGGCGGAATCGAATGTTAAAGCTAACTGCCGCCGATCATCAACAAACATTCCCGCTGAGAAGGACCCATTAAAAGTCATAGCTTCTACAAATTTGCATGTTTGTTTCTTTTCCGGCTTCCAAAGCATTACTCCATCCGTATCCATTTGACATTCACCAGCTTGATAATCACATGAAATTGTTGGTGCCATTGATTTTTGAATAAATGGGGTGCCATATTGACTAAGTACCGTAGCATTTGCAATATAACAATTCTTCACCGGTATTTCATCATTTTGCATCCAGAATGGCCAATTTCGATCGGGAAACTGGGGCTTGTGAGCCGTTCCAGCGAACCCTTCAAATTGTATAAGACCACCTTTTCCATGTTCAGCTTGAAGTTCAGCACATTCAGCAGCGGTTATTGGAGTAGCAGACTTAACTTCACCATAAGTATGACCACCAAAAAATCCACGAGTATGAGAATCCTTAGCATTAATACAATAGCAATGAATTGCTGAGGTACTGTACTGCACTGTATTTGGCCGCATAACATTCCAACTAACTTCCCTAACATCAGCATCTAATCCAGGAGGAGTTTTACAAGCATATTCATGGGGAAGTTTAAACAATGTCCTTGGGGCTTTATCAAAACAAAGGGAAGCTTGTCGCTCTCCATTTGCAACTGGCAAAGCCAATGCCAAAACCAAGGGAATTGTTAAAGACCAATTAATCATTTTACCAATCACTGATTTCATTTGCTTCGATTCATTTTCATCACCACGACGAGCTTTCCGAGCTTTGTAAGCAACTGAACGTCGTTTATTTCGGCGTTGTTTTCTTGTTTTTGAAGCTTGTTCACCATCTCCAGAAGGATGAGCTTCTCCAGCTGCCATTCCTACTACCGGATCTGGTGGTTTTTCAGAAACAAAATAATCAGTTGTCATTAACGAAGCAGGTGCAGATTCACATAATCGATCACCATCCTCTTCCATTTCTTCAAGAGAAATAGCTCCTGGAGATACCGGACGAAGAGCAAGAGCTTTAGCAGCTAATTCTCTTTCATGTTCCGCATCCAAATATTCCATAATTGCTTGATTTGATGCAGAATAATCAGCATATTCAGGATTTGGCATCCGATGAGAACCAATTCCATTTTCTCCAAGTTTAACAAGTTCAACAGGTTCAGATTCCATACTTATTTTCCCAGGAGCTTCAGCAGCATCCGAATCCTTTTCTGGTTCTCCATCAGTAGTGAAAAAACTTTCAGTAGAGCATGTTGATGTTGGGGGGCCACCCGAAGGTGTAGCCAATATCCCCAATTGAATTCCACAAGATCCCAAATTCTTTTTCCTGCTTTTTCCTCTACCTTCCTTTTGGAGCCGCCGTTGTTCTCGAAATCTTGCTGTAATATCGTGTTTATTTGGAAAAGTAGCATCAGGATGAGCTTTTGGCCGCGCCGGAAGGACGCCGGAGCGAGTCTTATCCCGTGGGCCAGCTCGAGCTGATTGTTTAACTTGACCTTGATTACGTTTATGGCCAACTTTCAACGAAGTTGCTTGAGTAGGGCGATTACCAGCAGCACCATCAGCCGGAGCAGTAGCTGTTGCAATCTTCCGTGGCCTTTTCTTTTTCTTATCAGCTGGTGCTACTTCAAGCATGTTTATATCAGCTTGTGGAGCTTCCACCATGTTTGCTGAAGCAAATTTCACAGAATAACCATTTCCAGTGTTCGATGGAGGCCCAAGTGGAGTATCATTTCCACCTGTAGGCCGATGCATCCACCGTACACCACTGCCTTGCCCTGTAGCATAACGGGGGCCGGAGCCTTGCCCGTAATCCGCACGATGACCACCATTGCCATTATTGTATCCATTTCTATTACCCGCAAATTGTGTGCCACTACCTTCAGATTGACCACGATAAGCTGTGAATCCACGATCATTCTTCCATGTTCCACCATTCCCATTAAATTTCTGAAAATTTGGGCGACGATTATCCCGATTGCCTGTGCATTCCCTAGCAAAATGTCCTGGTTGTCCGCAATTAAAACACTTTCGAACTCGTTCAAGAACAAAAGTTTCATAAGCAGGACGTTGAATTGATGAAAGCTGGCGCCGCTGCAATTGGGCTTCCCTACGCCGTGCCAATAAGAGAACCTTTTCATATGTATCCGGATTTTGGTCCTGAACATATTCCCGAATATCATCTTGAAGACGATTCATTGTTTCCCTTCTGAGATTACGTTCAATCTCATCCTCCGCCTTTCCTTCCAAAATTGTATGGATAAGTGAAGCTACGCGAATTGAAAAATCATGGACGCTCTCCAATGGTCTTTGTTGTACCTGTTGAAGTTCTCCTTCCGCTGCGCGGATGCATTCAGTGTTTGGAAATTTGAGCTTCAGAGCTGCCTCGAACGCAGCAAAATTTTGCTGGGTGGCGGCGTCCAAAGCTTGGTAGGCAAAAAGTGCACGGCCCTTTAAGCGGCCAACAAGATGCGCAAGTTGCTGATCAGGTGTTAGTGGAAAAGGTTGTTGCATGAGGTAGCACTTAAGCCTCGAAAAATATGCATTTAGGGGTACCAAAGGATCTCCATCATAACTCTCCATTTCAAATTCCAAATGATTCACTTCCGCCCCCGTAATTCCTACTTCCCAACCGCCTGGATGAACTTCAGAAGTTTCGAGAATATTAATGTCAGAGGAGTTCGAAGCACCTTCAGGTGGTTTCAAGGGAGCTACAGTTCCTCCACCTTGAGCCATTTCCACCTCATCTTGCTGGGATGAAGGTTCTTTTTGATTACCTTCATCAAAACCAGCTTCCGTGGTTGCTTCGACACTCTTGCCCTTGATACTAATATCCCTAATTCTATTAAGGAGCTCATCAAAAGGACCACGCATTTTTAATTGATCAACCACTTCCTTTCGTTGTTGTGCAAGGAAAGTGGGATCAGTAAAACGGCTCAATGGGTCGACTTTATCAGGGGTTTTAAGAAAATCACCAACCTTTTTTTCAGCTTCAATTTGAGGACCATCCTTCATTTCCATCTTTTGAACCATTTCAGCTTGAAAAGCTGCCACTTCTTCCAAATTCTTCTCCAATTTGTTAAATTTTTGGCTTAATCCTGCTGCAATTAATGAAGTATCCTGAAGTTTTCGAATATCATTTTTCAGTTCCCTCATCTCCCGTGCATGGGATTGCTCGAAGCTTTTGAGGGTTTCGAACAAATCCTCCACGCTTTTAACCGCGCCAAGATTTGCAAAGAACATTTTTGCAGGCATAATTCCAAAATGAATCCAAACAATAACTGATCCCAGAAAATTCGGTAAATTCCCACACAGCACACACAGCAAAATTTCCACCAGTAAGTTGACCACACAGCACACACAGCAAAACTTGTCCCAATAAATTCCCACACAGCACACACAGCACAAATTTTCTCGAAAAAATAGGCCTGGCCAGGCACAAAATTAAGGAGACTAACTCCTAGAGGGGACTTCCAAAAGGAGTCGTGGCACCACTTGATAGAAAACTCCCAAATGCCCGGTGTCCCTCTAGTATTTTAGCCTTTAAGAATGTCTGCTTTTCTTTAATCCAATAACAAATTATGCTTTATTGAACCTCAAACTCAAACTTGGGTAATTAAACCATAAAAACTAACAAAATAATAAAAATAAACGAAAACGAGGCTCAAAATACAATAAAATTTCAACTAAATTCACAAGAAAATTTAGGGACAAATAAAATAAGGCAGTTTCAAAGTTAGCCCAAAATATAGGTAAGAAAAGATCCCAAAAAGATAAAGAAAATTAGGAAGAAAAAATAGAAGAGAGAAAAGACAAGACGGCTCTTTTCAGTTTAAAAACTGAGCCGAATGAAGGTGGAAGCCTAAAAAGGGGGCCCTTTTATATGGGCCATCGCAACCCATGGCGATTCCCAGATCAAGCTCCACCTTCCCAGGATCAACTTTTGGCAAGAGATGCACATAGCGATCCTGGACTGCTCAAGCCCTGCCTTCCCCTCTTCTTCCGGCCATGAAGAGAAGCCTAAGAAAGAAGAGAGAGAAGGTATAGAGCGGCTTTTTGCGCAGCATCCGGCCAGTTTCTTCCCCGGTGCCACTTGCCCTTTAACACCTTTTTTTAATTAAAATTTTGGGAACAAAAAAAGATAAAGAAAGAAAATAAAATAAAATTGGCGCTAAAAAGACATAAAGAAAATTTTTAAGAAAACAAATTTTTGGGTAAAGGATTTTTACAAAATAATTTCTCAAAAAGGCCCAGGGTTTGAAATCCTGTTGTTTTACAACATCGACTCCATTCGAAATCCAAAAAATCGAGTTTCGAGTCGAAAAAGTCGAACGTGGTGATTCTCCAATTATTTCAATAAGAAAGCCAAGATCTCCCTAATTTGATAATTAAATGGGACAAGGGTAAACATACTTATTAGCCAATTGCTGACAGCTGAATAAGTAAAAAGCTTCTTTACACTTGCCAATTTCCTTGAAGTTCTGAATAAAGGCTTATAATTACTTTTCGTTGTTGCAATATACAATAGGGCTATGCACATTTTTTCGTTTTTTACAAAAATTTCAGCTCATAGAAATTATTAAAGCGCAAGCAATATCTCAAAATATTGGATTTTCTATACTTAATCACTATGGTTTTTTGCGAGTCAAAATGCGTGATAGTTGAAAAGCAAATTTTCGCGTGAAGAAAAATTAGCTCCGGCCTTGGAACGATTTTTTCAACTTTTTTTGTAAAAAACGAGAAAAAAATGATGTTTTTGCATTCTCCTACAATTTTTTGTTCATTCAAATTTTATAGAAAAATGCAAAAACATCATTTTTTTCACGTGTTTAACATTTTTTACAAAAAAAAGTTGAAAAAATCGTTCCAACGCCGGGGCTTATTTTTCTTCACGCGAAAATTTGCTTTTCAACTATCACGCATTTTGGCCAGTGTTGTTGCGGCTCCGGCTCCGGAACCTCGGAGCCGGTTCCGGAGCCGGCTCCGGAGCTGGAGCCGGAGCCGATGAGGTGGAGCCGATGCATCGGCTCCGGAAAGAAATTTTGTTCAAAATTGTTTCAACTTATTTTTATGTTAGAATTAAGATTCCAGAATCAGTTTTGTGTCATAAAAACTCTAAAAAGAAGCTCAGAATGCTTTATAAATCGTTTAAAAAATAATTTTAAAAAAACTGAAAAATTTGGAAAATTTTTAAAATGTGCTGTATACGGAAAATGTATCATCGTATGCGCTTCCCATTTATTTCCTATGCCCGTCGTCCAAACTGGCATAGGACGTAGACGGGAATCGCATACGATCGTGTTAGGAATCGTATGCGATTTTTATCGCTTTTCTATGCGATTCCTATACAATTCCTATGCGAAAATTTTTCATTTATAGGATTCGTATAGGAAAGTTTTTGCTTGAAATTTTATATTTTTTATGGGAATCGCATAGGAAAATGGGGACTTGCAATTTTTTGGCATTTTTAGTGAAAACTTAGATTTTTCTGCAATTTTTGGCAAACTTCTACGAAAATGGAATAAAAAATATTTGAGCTAGAATTCTGGGCGTCGTCTTATTTGGGGATGATAATTTTGGGGATTTAGACTTTGGGGGTTTTTTTAAGGATCGAAATTTCGGGGATTATGATTTTGGGGATTGAAATTTTGGGGATTGAAATTTGGGGATTGAAATTTCGGGGCTTTTTTTTGGGGATGCCACTTTTGGGGATTTTTTTTTCTTAACGCGAAGATATTTTCGCTGTTTCTCTGTTTTTCTTGCGTTTTTTACAAAATTATTTACTTTTTTTCAGCGAAAATATCTTCGCGTTAAGAAAAAAAATCCCCAAAAGTGGCATCCCCAAATTTTCAATCCCCAAAAAAAAATCCCCAAAATAATAATCCCCAAAAAAATCCCCAAAGATGACGACGCCGAATTCTGAAATATTATACAAATTAAAAAACAGTCTGGCAACCGAAAAGATATGGGTACGGATTCCAGCACAGTTAGCGTATCAAAAAAAATATAAAAATAAACCCTTAAACTCACAAAATAGGGATCCCTGAAAATCAGTGATTATAGAACAACACAAAAATAAACAATCGAAACAAAAGTTTTGAGAAATAATTTAATAAAAAATATGTAACTACCGTATCAAACGGAGAATGAAAGAAAAATACAGTGGAAATTATAAATTTCAGTTTATTCACAAAACAGTTACAACAAAAACTTTAACGATTTTAACAACTTCATTTAAAGAACAAAAAAAATGAAAAAAACAAACAAAATCATTGAGCATCAGTATTACTATTGTTTTGCATCAGATGCTGCATTATTTAAATTTGCGCCATCAGTTGCATCATCAGGAAGACGATCAGAAGTTAAACGTCGACGTTTGGCATCGGTAACACGTTTTCCAGATTTAGACCTAAAAATAAGATCATTATGTGTAACAAAATAGATCAAAACATACAGATAACTTTGAACTCGTGTACCAACATTTGCAACAGCCCCATCAAATCCTTCTTCGTCTTCAGCGGACCAGTTTTCTGCAGAAAGATTAAAGCCTGCACCGACAAGAGCACAAACTAAAAAATTAACAAAACATACATTCTGCAAAACTACAGTATTGTTAGCTCTTCGTTTAAGACGATCAACATGTTTTCTTAATTGTTTATTTTCTTTCTTTAATTGTTTCATTGATTCTTCCATTCCAGAAAATGTTGTTAAAAGGTTTTCAATGTTATCAATTCTGGTTTTAATATTCTTGCATTGTTTTTTACGCTTTTTACAGCTTTCTTTCAACATTTCATTAGCTTCTTTAAGACCAACAAGTTGAGCCATCTGTGTTGATTGTAAGTTTAATGAAAAAATTTTCACCATTTAAAGCATTTGAAAAATTCACAAATCTCTTGACAATATGAAGCAATTGTTGTTGGAGCTCTGCTGTACAGATGATAATATTTTTCTTTTTCACATCTTTTTGTTTTCTTAAATTATGAGTTTAACAGAAATAAAAAACGAAGTAAGCAAACATACCTAACACATTCATCATTTTTGCATTTGCTTCCTTCGCGGGTGAGTACAGCATGACAATTGAAACAAAAAAATTTTGCTTTTAAATTCCACAATCGTTTTAAATCATTTTTCAGTTTATTGCATATGGAAGGATTTACAGGTACTGAAGTATTTGTCACCATTTCAAAAACATTTTGAGTTGTAAAGAAGTCTTTGTCACTTAAACAGCTTTTTAATTTAGTATGCAGCAATACTAGTTGTTGATCACAAACTGAAATATATGTTTATACAAGGGAAACGCATTAAAATAAAGCTCACTAAATTCATCAGTAGTATTCGTTGCAGATGGTAATATATCATCCGCTTCTTCAGGGTGATCGACATTTATTGGTTCAATGTCGATATTGTCAAAATCGTGTTCAACGTGACCAGTTTCAAGCGCTTGTGCTTCATTATGTAATCTAACATTTGCTCTGGGTCTAACTATATTTGAAAAGGCTCGAAATTGTCTTCCCCTTCCTGGGGATCTTAATAGTCTTCTATTCATACAACAGTTATTGATTTAACCAAAATACCTAAAAAAGTTAAAAAATTCATAAAAAATGCAAAAAAAAAAACAAATCAAAACTTACAAATTTGATGAAACAGTTGTTTTATCCGTTATTAAGTAATTCTGGATACAAATTCAGTAGTTTAACAAAAAAAATTGATGAAAAAACTTTAAAAAATCAATTTTTAAAGTAAAATAATAAAGCAACGATTTTAAAATAAAAAAATTCACAAAATCTTGATTTATCAAATAAGTTTGACATTTCGTGTCGAGAACGTGCAATGGGAATCGTATACGATTCCATTGAAAAAATTTTCTAAGTCTCAAAGTGCCAATGTCCTGGCATGGGACATTGATGGGAAGGGTATAGGAAATCGTATAATGTAAAACATTTTCGTATACGATTCCCACAACGATCGCATACCTTTCCTGTGTTATGGGAAGGGTATAGGAATCGCATACGCCATATGCGAATCGCATGGGAGTTTTATGGGAAAGCAATGGGATATGGGAAGGGTATACGAATTATATAGGAATCGCATGCACTTTGACGTTTTCCGTGTTTTCGACTTCAAAGTCTTATAAGACTTTGAAGTCAATATTTAATAATTTAAAACAGTTTAATAGGGATAATTTACATTAATAAAGCATATTTACAAGTTTTAAAGAAAACTTTCTAATCGGAGCCGGCTCCGGAGTCGACTCCAATGGCTCCGGCTCCGGAGCCGGAGCTGGAGCCGGAGCCGATAAAAATTATCCGGCACAACACTGATTTTGGCTCGTTTTTCAACGCAGTAAAACCATAGTGTAATAACCTGAGAATAAAAAAAATAAAGAAAGACGTCGGGAAAAGAGATTAAATTATGCAATTCTGATTCAGAATGACTTTTTAACGTTAAACATTTTTTGCCCCACGGGGCATCCATTTTCACTTGCCAAAACTTGCGCAAATTTGTTTTTTTGGGGCGCTTCGCCTGCTACTTTTGCTAAACATCTTCAGTTTAAATATTAAAACTCTGTTTAATACACTTATTGTTGTTTTTTCGATTATGGACATCATCTGCCAGTAATAGTCCAGCTATGAGAAATAAAAAAAATTATGTTTCAACGTTGTGGTCTCAAAAATATTTCGCAACACTTGAAAGTTTCGGGAGAGGCAAAAAATGGCAGAGACAAAAATCGGGAGACTGACCACTTGAAAGTTTCGGGAGAGAGGCAAAAAAAATACGGCACAAAAAAAGTACGGCACAAAAAAGTACGGCACAAAAATTGGTCCCTTTTTTTTCTTGTCCATAAAAATTTTTATCGGCAGCAGTTGATTTTTGCCATGGAAAAATATTTCGAAATATTGTGTGACGTCAGAGATCCAAGGATAAACATGGCAAAAGAGAAAAAGAAAGGCATGCTTTCTTTTTTTTTGCCGACCCCTTTTTCGGTACGGCAACAATTGATTTTTGCCATGGAAAAATATTTCACAATATTTTGTGACGTCAGAGATCCGAGAAAAAAAAATTATTCTCGAACGTCGAGGTGTTCCAGGATTTTACAAAACTTTAGCATACTGGCAAAATGCCAATAATATTTTTGTGGATGCTTCGGACCAATAGGTGTTGAAATGAAAAATTTTTTTTGTTGATTCCTCGATTTGGCAAAAAAAATGCCATCGTGAAAAAAATTTGGTCCCTTATTTTTTTGACTGTGAAGGAAGGAAAGGGACGAACAAAGAAAGGGATCGCGCACTTGAATGACTGCAGAGATGATCTTTGCGGCAAAAAAAATGAGGATGATCTTTTTGCGGTAAATCTTTGTAGTATACTGTAATGAAAAAAAAAAAAATTTATTTAAAAGATATCAATTACACATATCAATTACAAGCAAAAAATTTATTTAAATAATGTTAAAAATTATTGCTGACACTTTGCCAAACAAAATTACAGTACTTTTTTTTATGATATAATTTTTGTTACAGTATGATGACCTTGAACTGTGTATTGATAAAAAATTGGTGATAAGAGTTGTTGAAAAAAACATCCAAAAGGATATTCGAGTTTAACTTGAAAAATCCTTATCGGTTATGTCTCACGTGAAAAAATTGTTGAAAAATATATTTACCAGTAATATTTTACCAGAGTAATATTTTACCAGAGTAATATTTTACCACGAAAATATGGTCCAATAGTCTTTTGGATTCTGGAGGCGGAGTCAGAATCTGAATTGCTAATATTTTTCTACAGTACACCTCCAGACTTCGCCCTCGCTACTCTGACCGGTAAGTAGCAGCATCACTACTGACATGCCATATGCAAATTTTCAAGAAGAACCATTTTTTAACATTTTTTACTGTAAAAATATTACTGGATCTCCGTTTCGGGTAATTCAGGAGGTTTATAGGTTTTTTAGGATGCTGAATCCGAATATGACCACCGCAGGTTTTCATCTTTAATCAAACTACAACATTTGCATATTCTGGGGTGGCTCTAAATTTAAGAAGAGCACTGTACTGTAGATATTTATATTTATACGAAAATTGTAATAATTACTGACTGTTGGGATACATTTGTTTCAAAAAATATAGAATAATTTGCATAAAAACAGAAAGAAATTCAATGTTTTTTTAATTCTCCATTTTGGTCATCTTATTTTTGTGTTCAAACTTGCAACAACATTATTTGACAATGCTGCTGTTATCAATTTTTTGTTTGTAAGTTTAACCTTTTTTTTAAATTATTACCATTCAACTTTCAATTTTCCACGCTGATTTCTGATTTGGTAAAACATTTTCTCTTTTTTTGCAGGGAAAAATTTGAAATTTCAACAAAAAAACGAAAAAACAAACATTTTTTTACCATGTGGCCAGGGATGTCAAATGCGGCGGGAAAACATGACCGGTCGCCGCCGCCGGCCAAAAATTGAGCGCCGTGCCGGCCGGCGGCCTTTTTGTTTTCTTTTTTTGTATGGGAAAAACAAAGAATTTCAAAAAATTGTCGGCCGCGCCGGCCACCGGCGAAAAAAATTTTGCCTGCCGGCCGCCGCCCGCATTTGACATCCCTGCATGTGGCGTTGCCTCAACATTTTGCCAGACATTGGCTTGGAAAATTGAAACATGTTTTTTTGCTTTGAATTTGAAGCGTAATTTATTTTCAAATTTTAACGTTAATTCAAAATTTTAGATTTTTATCTTTTGTTCTTGCCAATTCAATCTGTAGCCCAAGTGAGCCAAGAAAAGAAGGATTCCTTCGAGAACCATGTGTTCCAGGATTTTATGAAGGTTCATGTTTGATTATTTTTAATCAAAAACTGTCGTTAGATAAAGCAATGGAAAAATGTCAATATGAATATGGTGGTCGTTTGGCAACTGCGCCATCAAATGATGCCTTCAAATTTTGGACTCGAACAATTCATTTTAATACAAAAATTGATTTTAATAATTTATTTTGGATTGGATATGGCAAAAATGGATTTAATAATCAAGAACCAGATGTTAAATTGAAAAAATTCATTGATCCACAAATATGGTAAGATTTTTTTTGAATTGTACGAATATATGGCCATCGTTTTTTTTGCCAGATTTTGCTTTTTTGGGTATTTTTTTGAAGTGTAACATGATTCTGGTAGTAAAAATAGTTTGTCATTTGACATGTTTTGACGTTTTGGTCAATTTCGGTGATTTCGCAGCCAAAATGAAAAATGGCTTAAAATCGAAATTTCGGTATACTGTAGTTTCCAAAATTTTAAAAAGTGTATCTGATAGCCCGTGGCTTATATAGCCCATCTGCCAAGTTTCAGAATTTTTCATTAAACAATCTCTGCAGATTCGCGGATTACCAAAAAGGTCTAAAAATGGCAAAAATCGAAATAAAACGATCTTTTTGGTAACTTCAATCCGTGAATTTGCAGAGATTGGTTGATGAAAAATTCTGGAACTTTACAGATGGACTACATAAACCGCGGGCTATCATATAAAACGCGTAAATCTAAAGTTTTTCAAAACATGACGCCATTTTCCTGAAATCGACGAAATATGGCAATTTTTTTTGCCATATTTCGTAGATTTCAAACAAATGTGAAAATAGCGGCAATTTTTTTGTCGATTTGTGAAAAACTGCTTTTTACTGGCAATTTTATTGCCATATTTCGTCGATTTTAGAAAATTTAGAAAAGTTTTTTTTATTTTTTTGTTAAACGTTTTTTTTTTAATTGCACATTTTTGATGATCAAATTTGTGCAATCTTTTTATGATTTGGAGCAAAAAGGAATCGAACTTCCTACTCACAGCGTCAGCGCCCCTAACCGCTGCACCATGGAGGCTACGAAAGAGAGTTGCATTGTGTTGCACATATCCCAAATGTTGCTTTTCATTCTCTCTTTTACAAAAGCAAATAAAAGGAAGCAGCTAGTCATGTTTTATTTCTAACGCACTAGCAACGTAGCATCCATGGTGCAGTGGTTAGGGGCGCTGACGCTGTGAGTGGGAAGTTCGATTCCTTTTTGCTACAAATCATAAAAAGATTGCACAAATTTGATGATCAAAAATGTGCAATCGAAAAAATCATTGCACAAATTTGATCATCAAAAATGTGCAATCAAAATATTATTGCCAAATAACGTCGATTTGCAAAAATCTGAAAAAAGTGGCAAAAAAATTGCCAAAAAACGACAAAATGTGAAAAACGCAAAAATAGCGGCAATTTTTTTGTCGATTTTAAAAAAATATTTTTATTGCCATTTTTGGTCCACTTTTGGAAAACAAAATCATGTTTTGAAAAACTTTAGATTTACGCGTTTTATATGCACAAATTTAATTTGTTTTTTTGCGCATTTTTTTCTTTTTAACGAAAAAAAAAGAAAAAAGGCGCACCGTCCAATTTGGCTCATTTAGAAATGAAATTAGAAACAATAAAAAGTAATTTTGTAAACAAAAAGCAAAAAAAAACTTATATCAAAAAAATTTTAAAATTCAAAGTCAAAAAAAATAATACTTTGACTCATCGCTACTTTTGACGAGTCAAAAAAAACTTATTCGATACAGCTTGCATTTAAAATGTGTTGTTTTAATAGTATTTTCTCTTTTTTTTGCATGGGGTCTTAAAATTTTTAGTTATAGGCTCGTTATTGAATCTGGAAATTACTGAAAATAATTAATGGCAAAAAAGATACGCCTCAAAGTTTATGCAAATCATAAATAATCGTGGGGCATGTGATTTTGATGATTAAACACATTTTTTTTAACAAAAATTTTATAGGAATCGTGTGTTAAATCGTGGTAAATTTGATTCAACGCCTAAATGGGAAATTGGTGCAGACAAAAATACTCTTGAAGATGGAGAATGTCCAGATAATGGTGTCGCCTTTAATCCAAGAAGTCAGAAATTTGATATCAAAAATGCCAATGAACAACTTTATTCACTTTGTGAAACACCAAGATGGACAAAACTTCAGTGTGAAAGTGAATGGTATTTAATTCCACAGATTCGAATGTGTGTCAAAGTTCATGGTGAAAATGTTGATTTTATAGCAGCTCATGCAGCTTGTAATCAAGAAGATTCATTTATTGCAACTCATAAAGATGGTTATGAAGTGGAAATGCTGCGAAGTAAATATTTTTATTATTTTTTTTCTTCATTCTTTCATTTTTTGGTTTGTAGACGTTATTGTTCCATTAAATTTAACAAATGGTCTCGTCGCAATATTTGGTAGGGGTGGTTTTTGGGTTGGTCTTAAATCAGCTGGAAGAATTACATATTCAATGGATGGAACAAAATCAGTACTTGGAGTGAATACTGATGATCCAAACGAAAAATTGTGTGCTGCAACTTATAATTCTAATGATGATAAAGATATTATCGGACATGTCATTAATTGTAAACTTGGCAGCTCTATCTACTACCCTAATGCTTTATTACCATTTATGTGTCAAAAGTTTGCTGATCAATCATTGTCAAATATTTTGTAAGATTATTTCTTTTGTTTTTTTTTTAAATTTTTTTTACAAAAATTACATATTTAATAAAATAATTTTTAAGTAAAAACGTCTTTTTTAATTAAATGTAGTTATTTATTTTTAAGTAAAAAAGTTCAAAGATTCTTTTTCTTACATCTTCTCGACTAATTAAATGTAGTATTCAAGATGTGGATTTTACTGTTTTATGAAACAATATAACACCTAAACATTTCAATTGACAAACTATTTTTACTACCACAATCACGTTACACTTCAAAAAGATACTCAAAAAAAGCAAATCTTTCAAAAATAACAATGGCCTTATATTTCCGGGGATCTTAAATAAGACTTAAATGACGGGCCATGTGATTTTGATGATTATACACAGCTTGTTGATAGTAAATTTGTTTGAATCGTGTGTTAATAATCTTTCAATGCACCAGTTTTCCTGAATGGGAAACTGGTGCATTGAAGGATTACGTTCTTTCTTAGAACTCATCTTACAACAAAGCGGAATTTTTCAAAAATAGAAATAAAAAAAGTTTAAACTTTTGGTGCCATTTTTTTAGTTTTAACTGATTTCGCCAGCCTCCAGAATACTTCACCTATTTTACAGTTACCTCCATATTTTTTACAACATTTTAATACCAAACATGAAATAGATTGTCAAAAATGTAACAAACAGACTGACAGACAGACACATTTTCAAGTGGGCAAAAGGGATGTGATATGGCTGAGTGTGAGCCCGTCGAAAAACACGTGGGCTCCTTTCTTCAAAGCCTACCGTAATATTTTGCATCATTTTCACCAACACCAATTTGAAATTGTTTGTGGGATTTAAAAAATGCAGTAGTTTTATTTTATTTTAAATTAAACTTTTATTTCATTCTAATTGTTTATAAATGTTATTTATCATACAGTATGATTATATTGCAGATATTTATTTATAAATTTGTATATCCTACCAATAAACATTGATGGTGCGTTTGTTGGTTGATTGGTGCGATGTGCGTTTTTATTATTCATTCGCACAATAGAACGAATAAATGAATTTGCATGAAACCAAATAGCAAAATGTGCTGATATTTGTTTGTGCGAGTATTATAAAAGTAATAGAATTCAAACTTTGAATTTCAAAGGGATAAATACTGATATCAGCATCAAGGTTGCACCAAATACCTCAAAAAGAATACTAAATTTTGATGCTTTTTGGAACAAATAATAAACCAAAGTCAAAGTAATTATCTTTTATAAATAAGAAACTGCGTTATCATTCAGATTTTGAAATTTAATATTAACTTTGTATTTATACACTAAAAAAATTTCCCCGGATTACACATTTAATAAAAATATACAATTCTCGGCGGGCCGAAGGCCCTCTTTGTGTCTAGTAATTATAATTACTGACTGTTGGGATACATTTGTTTCAAAAAATATAGAATAATTTGCATAAAAACAGAAAGAAATTCAATGTTTTTTAAATTCTTCATTTTCGTCGTCTTATTTTTGTTTTCTAACTTGCAACAACAATATTTGACGATGCTGCTGTTATCAATTTTTTGTTTGTAAGTTTAACCTTTTTTTTAAATTATTACCATTCAACTTTCAATTTTCCACGCTGATTTCTGGTAAAACATTTTCTCTTTTTTTGCAGGGAAAAATTTGAGATTTCAACAAAAAAACGAAAAAGACAAACATTTTTTTACCGTGTGGCGTTGACTCAACATTTTGCCAGACATTGGCTTGAAAAATTGAAACATGTTTTTTGCTTTGAATTTGAAGCGTAATTTATTTTCAAAATTTCAGATTTTTATCTTTTGTTCTTGCCAATTCAATCTGTAGCCCAAGTGAGCCAAGAAAAGAAGGATTCCTTCGAGAACCATGTGTTCCAGGATTTTATGAAGGTTCATGTTTGATTATTTTTAATCAAAAACTGTCGTTAGATAAAGCAATGGAAAAATGTCAATATGAATATGGTGGTCGTTTGGCAACTGCGCCATCAAATGATGCCTTCAAATTTTGGACTCGAACAATTCATTTTAATACAAAAATTGATTTTAATAATTTATTTTGGATTGGATATGGCAAAAATGGATTTAATAATCAAGAACCAGATGATAAATTGAAAAAATTTATTGATCCACAAATATGGTAAGGTTTTTTTGAATTGTACGAATATATGGGCACTTCTTTACAGTAGTTAAAAAAATAGGGATACCGGGAAAAAGGAATAAAGGAGAAATAAGTTGGATTTTGACCTTAAGTATTTTGCAAAGATAAAAATAAATGATTTACTTTTTTACTTAAAGGGAGTGTCGAAGATAGTGAAAAACTTTTTATGAACGTTTTCCGTCATTCCAAGTGATGGGGAACGTAAAGCAGTTTGGGAAATAAACTACGTTACGTAAGACTAAGGGTTAATTTAATATTAAAAGATACTACTAGACTAGTGTTGTTGCGTCCCAAAAAATATTCGCAAAGGATGCCGCCGCGAGCGGCATCCTCTGATGTGTGGCAAAATGATTTTGAAGTTTTTAAAAAGTCGCCGGCAGCGCCGCTACACCACTATGGTTTCAGAGTCTCATAAAATTTTGATCGACTAAACTTGAATTGTCGTGTTAAGAAAAATAAAACCGCAGTTAAAAATTTCTTTGAAAAAAAATAAAAAATTTTTTACTGCGGTTTGGTTTTTCTTAACACGACAATTCATGTTTTGCCGATCAAAAATTTATAAGACTTTTATAAGGGAGTGAAACCATAGTGACACCGCCATCACTGGCGGCGCAACAACACTGTGCTAGACGTTTGTTACGTATCCTTTTCAAACTGAAATTCAATGAAAAAATCCAAAGCGGGGACCAAGACGAAAAATATGTCACGTATGTATTTTTTTATTCCTAAGATCTGCCCACCTGTTTTTTTTGATTTTTTGCCGCTTCTTGTTGGAGGCGGCAAAAAAATCAAAGGTATGTCCCCCCTGTATATAAATGATATTATGATTACACTCCGGCAAGGACGTCACCAGGGGGGGGGCACGAGGGGCACGTGCCCCCCCCCCCCCCCCGAAATGGATTCGAAAAATTTTTTTCTCCCACCACCTTTTGAAAAATAGCAAAAAAATTTTATTTTTTGCTATTGGAGGGGGTCGTGCCCCCCCCCCCCCCCCCCCGAAAAAAATTTCTGCTGACGTCCTTGCACTCCGGTGTCACCAAAACATAATGCATTTGAAATTTGCATTATGTTTTTGATGTATCCTTTCTTTGACATAAAAAAATTTACTGTAACGTTTTTTATTTTAATTTTAGCAAATTAAACCTGGAAATTGCTGAAAATTTTTAATGGCAAAAAAAGATACGCCTCAAAGTTTATGCAAATCATAAATAATCGTGGGGCATGTGATTTTGATGATTAAACACATTTTTTTTTGACAAAAATTTTATAGGAATCGTGTGTTAAATCGTGATAAATTTGATTCAACGCCTGAATGGGAAATTGGTGCAGACAAAAATACTCTTGAAGATGGAGAATGTCCAGATAATGGTGTCGCCTTTAATCCAAGAAGTCAGAAATTTGATATCAAAAATGCCAATGAACAACTTTATTCACTTTGTGAAACACCAAGATGGACAAAACTTCAGTGTGAAACGGAATGGTATCTAATTCCGCAAATTCGAATGTGTGTCAAAGTTCATGGTGAAAATGTTAATTTTTTACAAGCTCATACAATTTGTAATCAAGAAGATTCATTTATTGCAACTCATAAAGATCACGCTGAAGTGGAAATGCTACGAAGTAAATATTTTTATTATTTTTTTATAAGATCTTTCATTTTTTGGTTTGCAGACGTTATTGTTCCATTAAATTTACAAAATGGTATGGTCGCAATAAGAGGTACTGGTGGTTTTTGGGTCGGTCTTAAAACATCTGGATATGTTACTTATTCAATGGATGGAACAGAATCAATAATCGGAGTGGACAGGTCTGATGAAAGCACAAAATTGTGTGTTGGAACTTATAATGCTGATACTAATAGTGGTATTGGACTTGCCGTTAATTGTAGACCCGGCAGCTCAACCGGATATTATGATGTTTTATTACCATTTATGTGTCAAAAGTTTGCTGATCAATCATTGTCAAATTTGTAAGATTATTTCTTTTATATAAATTACATATTTAAGTTAAATGTTTTGGTTGTTTTTAAGTAAAAAAGTTCAAAGATGCTTTAAAATATCAGCTCACATTTTTTTAAATGTGTAAGTTTCAATTTTTTTTTGTTGTTCGATGTGCTATAATTCAGCCGCATTACATCCAGTGTTGTTGCGACTCCAACTCCGGAGTCGACTCCACATCGACTCCGGAGTCGGAGTCAATAATTTCATTCAAAGAAAAAGATGCCGCTTTTCGGAGTCGGAGTCGATAGATTCGACTCCGATCGAATTTGACTCCGGAGTCGGAGTCGATAAAAAATGTCGGGCACAACACTGATTACATCTAAATGCTTTAATTGAAACTAAAAATGTTGATGTGGTTATCAGGAACGTGCCAGCAGTGCTCGCAGGAACTGGACAGTTGGTTTCCAGTCAACTAGACATCACATCCACACTCACGACTGAATCAAAAAGGGAAGAACTTTTTTTTTTCAAGCCCGTGAGCCCTTTTTTGCTGCGAGCTTGTCCGAGTGGGAGAAAGCGCATGCGTTTGGACGCTTTTGCTGAAAGGGTTCGAGTGCGCGTTGGGGAAGTGAAAAAGATATTTCACTAAAAATTAATTTGAAATGTCAAAAATGATAAAGTAATTTTATATTCTTATGGCATAACAAAGACATTAGTAAAAAATAATAAAAAAGGTCTTTTATCTTTTGAGTTGGTACAAAAATGTTACACGTTGTATTTTGTTGGTTCAAGTATTCATCATTTTTTGTAAAATTTCTTTAAAAAATAAAATATCATATGGTAAAAAGTAAATTCGTAATTGCCTTCGGTTTTTCGAAGTATCTTGGCAATTTTGTATCCATCGGGATATTAAACCTCATATTATTTTACTAACAAGAGATTTTTTATTAGTGAAAGTTGATTTTGGATTTTGTAAAAAGTTTAAGCTTGAACATACTTCAATGTTTTGTTGGAACAATGGAATTGTAAGCTGCAATCTTCATGAACGTCGAATTGTTGATGTACATATTTTCAATGAGATGTGTATATTCTTATGCTTTAACAAATGGTAAACTTCTACATGGTGACAAACTTTATCGACAAAATAGTATCTTATTGGGTGAATATATATAATGTCAGAACTTGCAGCAGTTGGTATGTTTTTTTTTATTTAATACTGTCATTAGTGAATATATTCTTTTAGATGCGTTATTTAAAATAGCTGCAAAAAGCCTAATTTAATCAACGGTAGTACTGGAATATTCTCAAACGCCTCGACTTCAAGAGAAGATCTTCAAAAATTTCAAAGTTCACGTCAATTCGAGATTTGTTTTGTTTTTTGCGTTTATGTTTTTTAAATTACAGTAACTTTATTTTAGTTAATGGCAGACTGCGTAACTTATTGGTGTATATATGTATATATATTGCGAGGATATGTGCCTATGTAAAATATTATCCAATGGAAACTCATCAATTCTTTAATAGAAGATTATAAGAAGAAATAGATAATGGTTTTATCAAAGCTGTTCCAATAGCCTTTTTAACACATAACCAACATTACCATCAATAGTGTTATCACCGATGGAGAAAAGCGATGTTGACCAAATTTTGTTTTTAAATTAAAATCTCAAAAATATATTCTGATTAGTGATTAGAAAAATTTTACTATATGTGTTTAATCAATGCTGCTATTCAGTTATCCATCATAAACTAACAGACTCTTAAAAAGGTGTATCATTTATGTACCCTTTTTTAAAGAAACTTTATTAAAGAAGATACATTTATTTTTTACAATTTTTTTTGTTATGCCATAAGCAAATAAAATTATTTTATCATTTTTTACATTTTAAATTAATTTTTAGTGAAATATTTTTTTTCATTACACCAACGCGCACTCGAACCTTTTCAGCAAAAGCGTCCAAACGCATGCGCTTTCTCCCACTCGATTTGATTTTATTTTGCCAGACAAACCCATGTTTTTGCGATATTTCTGTGTTGCTAAGTTTTGGATTTTCAAAGTGATCCCATATTTCGAAACCGTTACCAAAAATATTGAAACTGTCCCAGGATGCTCCACTGACATGGTATTATAATATAATATATATATAATGCAAGTCACCGGAAGTCGATATGTTACGAAATACCAAAGTTATACCTACGGATTGATGCTGGAGATGCTGGTCGCGCGCACATTTCAATTTTGGAAGCGCAGGCCTGACGCGCTATGGGTTGAAAGCATATATTTTTGGAATCCCCACATGATAGGCTATTAAATGGTGCTTTATATAGCTTAACGCAGCGGAAATTGCCATTTTTTTACAAGGGTCGAAAATTACAGATATCGAAATTTCGACATTAGAGGTCAGATAAATTTTTTTCGTGGTAGCCATTTTATAGCCCTTACTTATGTGTACAATCCTGGGGCACAACTTCGTCTGAACCAACGTTTTGCTTGAACAAATTTGATATTAAAATAAAATATTTTTATTTAAACGTTTACAGTAATTTTTGTTATTAATAAAAATACAAAATCAAATATTGAAAAAAAAGTTTTTTTATAGAAAAATAAAAAAAATTCGTTTTACAAATTTTAAGGTTATTATGAAAGTTGTGAAACTTGACTTTGTCGATGATGGGGATGATGTTGATGAAAACGACGATGAAATTTACATGAAATAATTTTTTGAAGATGTCTTCGATATGATCGAATTACGGCTATCGAAATAATGGCATTAAAGGAAGGCATCCATGAAAAAATTATTGCAATTATTATTCCTAGCCCCGGAAGATTTGCATGAAGTTGCGTCATTATTATTGCCGTTGTTAAAGGAATGAAACAAATTCCACATGGAATTATTGCCTATAAAAGTTTTACAGTAATAATAATAAATAATATTTTTTGACAATTTGTTTTATTGTGCAAAAAAATTCAGCACTTACTTTTTCCGCCTACGCGCGTAGGAGGAAAAATTTTACGTAGGGGCAAAAAAAAACAATTTTTAAAAAAAATTGGAAAATATTTTTTTGCAAACCTGAATCAACAAAGTTAAAGAAACTTGTCGATGAACATCCAAAATGACTGGGGATAATTGATTCTTTTGTAATTTTAATATTTTTCCAACTTTTACACTTGTTCCAACAATTATTAAATACATAACAAAAACCATTAAATAATAATATCCAAATAAAAGCTGCAAATTTGGATTTCCCAAATCTGCAACAACAAAATTTGGAATTTCATTTAAATAATACGAATCCTCTTTCAACATTTTTGCCTTCTCTTCAATAATCTTTTCATTTGGATAAAAAACATAGAAAAATGCCACGGCATGAAAAATGGCAAATAAAATGCCAAAAAAAAGAAGCAAAAAATATTGTGCCATTGAAGGAGCCCTTTTTCGAGTAATTAAAACATAACGATAAATAAATTGTATCGGAACATTTGTTAATGCTAAACACAATGCAAACATCCAAACAGAAGTAATTTTATTGATGGCAGAATAGGGGAGGTTTTGAAGGGGACCAGTAGGCATAATAAAAAAGCTTCCATTTTTATAATCAAAATGCTGTAAAATAAAAGTTTTAAAAATGGCGGTTGTACTCCATGTCAAAATTATGTCGTCGGGGGAGTCGTATACCCATGTAAACGTGGACGGCATTTTTTTTAGAATATCCTACTCATCCCTGATGGCTTTACGAGTTTACCCAATACCTTCCAATTGGTAGCACATTTGTTGGGTACAGAAATCGATTTGAACTTGAAAGATCCGATGGGCGCTCTTAACCACTCGACCATGCGTGCTTTTTTTATTGTTGGAGGAAATTAAATTACAGGAAAAATTATAATTAAAGCAGTAATCTTTGGGACTACTGAGATATCACTTGAAACAAGTTTGAGGGGTCAAGAATGCTTTAAAAGAAGGTGTCCGGGATACGTAAGTTTTTTCCTGCACCGCTGACCAGGGCTTGAAAGCTTCTACCTTTTTTAGCTGCCTGACATATAACGCTAAATTTTTATCCTGCTTCTGTATTTTACTAATTTTTTTTATTTTTTTTTCAAAAAAGAGTGTTAAAAAACAGTATCAGTCTGCAAAAAAAATAAAAAAATAAATATCAGAACTGATATTGAGATTTTGGCGTAGTGTCTCAGGACATCGATCAAAGTGATTTGACTCTTTTTTTTTAAATGGATAATGTAATTTTGACTGCTTTTCAGGATTTGTTATTAACTAAATTTTTCAAAAAATGAAATTATTGCTTTTTGGCATTTTTTTTCTGCAATGAAACTGCCGTTGTTGTTCCTATTTTAATTGACAATATCTTTGAGAAATATTTACCGTTTTTGTAATAGCATTAATAGTAATATACGATAAATCAACAATAATTTTTTGAATAAATATCGGACAATAATCTTCTAAACGGGCCCGAGTTTTATAAAAAATTAAATAAACTAATAAAAGATTTAAGCAAATTCCAATGAAAGAAGAAATGTTCAAAGATTTCTCCAAAAATCCTCTCAAATCAAATCCACTTCGATTAAATACCATCTTGCTTAGAAAAAAATGCCAAAAAATAAAAAGTATATCAGACAACTAAAAATGCCAAAGTCGAAAAAAGAATTAAGGAAGATATTTTTTTTATTTTATTATTTTTTAATCTCTTTTTTATAGGAAAAAAGCATAAAATTATTATTATTTAATAAAAAGAAAGAAGGGATTACCTTAAATCTCTTTGAACAAAAGAATGTTATCATAAAAAGATAAAGAAATTTTTTTGTTCCCGTTTGGCATTTTAGAAGAATTAATAAATTTTTATCCGAGTAATCGTTTTGAAAATGAAAAGAACAAATTTACTGTATTCCGCCGGTTACACATCAGGGCTATGCGATATCGATATTCAGAAAGTCGATATTCGATATTTTCGATATTCGATCTTGTTAAAATTTATCGATATCGATATTTTCGATATATCGTATCGGTTTTTTCGATATTTCGATATCGATATATCGATATCGCAGAGCCCTGTTACACATCAAATCCAACGCAACCAAAATGTACAATTTTTTGGTCTAATTATTGGCAAAATGTGTTTTTTTGCAAAAACGAATTGCGGGATTTTCAAATTTTGTCATGGAGCAAATTACTGATTATTGGCACAAAGAAAAACCAATGGCTCAATTTCATTTTCCATTGTTTAAATTGATTTTTGGCATACCTAGGCTTTTGACCACGGAGAATTTAATGGTGCCATCGGTGTTTCTTTAAAAAAAAGTGCCAAAGAAATAATTAGCATATTGTTCCAAGACAAAATTTGACCATCCCGAAATTATTTTCAAAAAGTTCTCTGCTCTCGGATAGAGAGCTTTTTAAAATAATTGCAGATTTTAAATATGTACGAATGTATAAAAACGAAATTTAATTTAAAGTCAGCATCCACCGATAGAGCCGGTTAAACAGCAACAAAGATCACGACGGGGCTGTCTGAAATGTGCAAAACTTTTGATGCATTCCATCTTTTTTATCATTAAAATATTTTTGTAATTTAACAAAATGTAGAGTTTTTTTGGTTCTTCAAAAAAAGGTTTCTGTAACATGTAACATTTTTATTTTCTACATCCATTTATAGGAAATCCCTTGAATTTATTAAAGCTTCAAAATTTTTCTGTTAAAAATCAAAAATTTTTTTCAAAATCTTTTTGATTTCTTTATTTTTGATTCAAAGTTGGTGTCTCTCCTTTTTTTTAAATGTTTTATATATTTTTTAGGTCATTATTAATCTCCTTCAAATTTTTTAAACATCTTTTTTTTTTCTTTGACGTTCGTTGTTTCCTTTTTTGAAATGCACAAAAAAAAGATTTTACCCATTTTTATCGTTTAAAGAATTTATTCTTTTTTTAAATAATGAAATTTTTATTGGAATTATTAAAATTTATTTTTACAGTAATTTTGATGGTTGTTAGAGTTGGATAATAATAAAAATGTTCGATTTTCAAATATCTTTGTTTTCATTTATAGCTTTAATTTTTATCCTGTGATTCAAGGCCGTACCGAGGGGGGGGGGGCTTTGGGGGCCCGGGCCCCCCCCAAAATGAAATTTAAAAAAAAATTTTATGGCAAAAAACAGTTCAATTCGACGCAAAAAATTAAAAGAAAAAAAAATTAGTATTTTGGAAAAAAATTTTTTGTTGTGCCCCCCCCAAAAATCAATCCTGGGTACGGCCTTGCTGTGATTTATACATATATATTTTTTAAGGATTGATTTTTCGGAAAGGCACAAAACATGTTCCCCATTCCCTGTGAAAAAAATTGTATCTGCACGGTCATTTGAAATTTGCATTAAACTTTGGAGGTTTATCCCCTCTCTTTTTGGCACTAAAACATTTCGCTAACTTTTTGTACAAAATATAACTAGGGGACCCGTCAAATCTATGTTATAGTAGTTTTCTTAAATTACAGAGTTTATTAACATATTACTACTTTTTAAATCATCAAAAACGGTTTAAAACTCACTGAGTTATGAAAAAACGCGCGCGCATGACCATTCACTTGCTTAAAAAGGAAGAGAACAAAAGGCCAAACATTTTTTGATAGCAACCCGCTTAGTTTTTTGTCAGAAGGTTTCGATGACCGGACCTTGAATCGCTCACCGGCAATCCTTCGGATTACCGCTTCGCGATTCACAGCTGTTCCTAGCCCTTCGGGTTTCGGGTTCTATGGCTGTCACAAAACTTTTTAAATAAGGACCCGTCTAATTAGGACCCGTCTAATAAAAAAAAGGCAATTTCGTGTTTTCGATGATTGTCATGATATCTGAATATGCATTTTGCATATATTTTCTTCCTCCCTTAAAATTTGAGGGAATGGTGAACATTGAACCCAATTTTTTATTATTTAAATATCTTTTTTCAATAAATTTTCGCAATTCTTTGGTTGTTGTGCAACGCTTTTTCATTTTTTCAACCTTTTTTCGGGCAACATCTAATTGGGATCGTTCAGCACGACAAACCATATCAATTAGCCATGCATCAGGAACTGGGCCTTTACTCCAAAGCCAATGAGGTTCTTGAAATCCTTTTTTATGTCTCGGATATAAAAAATAGCGTGTAACTTGCTTCCTTGATGCAAATACACGGCCTTTTGTTTTTCGTTTTTTCGAAGCGTCATCTTCAAGGATGTCTTCATCGACGGCGTCATCGTCATCACATCCATTTATATGACGATCAACATCATCCTCAGATACTTCTGTATCTTCCTCCATAATTTTTTTAACTTTTTTCTTTTCAACTTTTTTTGCATCTTCCACTTTTTTTAGCTCCATTCCATTATGATATATTTGAGTACCGTATGGAAAAAGTAAAGGATAACATAATGGATCAACACTGGGACTCCAATATGGAACAAAATGCGTACTTCCTTTTTTTCCATTAAGCCAAATTCCTTTAAATTCTGGGGGTTCCCCATTATCATTGCTCCAAATCATACCAATTAATTCATTTCTTGGTTTTTCTGCTTGATGTGGATGAATGCTTGCATCAGCGGCATTAAAATTTTCATCTCTTGAATCCACAATAATGCATTTAAATTGTGGCATTTCTTTATTTTGTTCCTGGGCTTTTTTAATTTCTTCTTCAAATATTCCTGAAGCTGTTTTAAACAAATCAGCAAAAACATGATTATCTTTTACCATTTTTAACAACAGTTTTGCAATTCGGTCAGAAACTTTAAATTCTTTAGCTTTTTCTCCAACATTTTCTTCTGCTTTTTGAAGATCAATACAGTACATTTGGCCAAAGGTCGGTTTTTTTCCTTCTGGAGGAAAGAGATCACTGGCTGCATATTCAATGTCACCGTTCATTCTCATTACTGGTGGCCCAGGTCCTGGTAAATCTGGTAATTTACTTTTTGTTTGAATTGAACCAAATCCAACTAACTTATTGTAAATATGAGAAAATCTTTTAATTTTTAATGCCAAAAATAAAGGATACTTCACAAAGTTTATGCAAATTTCAATTGACGATGATTTACAGCTGATAGCAAAAAAACAGTTGCGAGTTTAAAGGGAGTGTCGGAGATAGTGAAAAACTTTTTATGAACGTTTTCCGTCATTCCAAGTGATGGAGAATGCATTTGTTGCGTGCGGGTGGACAAACTTTTTCATTCCCCATCACTTGGAATGACGGAAAACGGTCGTAAAAATTTTTTCACTATCTTCGACACTCCCTTTAAATATTTTATGTAATAAATTTGCCCTTTATTTACAATCGGATCCCACTAGAATTAAAAACTTCGTTCCATCAATTCTAAAAAAACTCGTTAACCTCCAACAACAATAATTCAACGAATTTCATTCTTTTAACCAGAAATAAAACTCGAACGTTTAAATTAATTCTTTGTATTCATTTTTTTCAATTAAACATAAAAGAATAAAAGAAATCCCGTTTTCTTTTTCTTTTTTTAAAAGAACTTTAACACCAAAATATTCAATAATTGAAGGATGAGAAAGAGATACGAAGTTTTTCCGGTTTCATTGAAAATATTCCTTTTTGTTTTCATTTTCTTTTTGAACAAACTTGGATTTTAGAAATCATCCACCCGAAAATAAGTTTTTATGCAACTAATAAAAGAGATGCATTGTTTGAATTAATAAAGAAAATTTAAAATTTTGTTTTTAAAACCAAAATAAAAAATTTTTTGGCTTTAATTCAAATTTTAAATAAAAACGGAAATGGGAGAAAAAATAGTTGAACTTCAAGGACTTCGATGCATTGCAATTATTTCAGTTTTATTATTTCATATTTGGCCAGATATTTTTTGGAATGGATTCCTTGGAGTTGATATGTAAAATTTTATAAATGGATTCAGAATCCTCAAATTACAGAATTTCAGATTTTTTGTTGTTTCTGGATATATAATGGCAATGATTTTATTGTCATCAGAATCCTTGAAAGAATCATTTTTTACAACAACTTTAACATTTTATTATCGACGAATCTACCGTATTCTTCCATTGTATTTATTTAACATTCTTTTAACCCTTTTAATTGTTCCAATGGCATCAATTTCATTTACACAATCAGATTTTTGGCCCCAAACAAAAGCAGCTTTAACTTTTACAACCAATTTTGCAATGATGTACAAAAAACATGAATATTTTCATCGGGGAATACTGTATTATTGGTATAAACATTATTGGTCATTATGCGTGGAAATGCAGTTTTATGCCATTGTTCCATTCTTACTTTATTTTAGTAAACGGTTGCCACTTCTTGTCAGTTTATTCCTACTTTGGCCGATAATGATTGGTTCCTGTGTTTTTCTAATTTTCTATTTATTAATTAACTATGGTCAAAACGGAGCGTATTTTACTTTCACAATGCTCCCAGCACGAATTTATGAATTTATTGGAGGTTTTGTAGCTTTTCAAATTCAACAAGCTATTGACCTATATTTCCATGATGATCAAAAAGTGTTATCAGTGATCAAAAAAGTGATTAATAGTGTTATAACTGTAAATATTTTAACATTATCACTGATAATTCTTTCATTATTTCCCATCAAACTTGTTGATGTTTATACTTTACCAGCTACCGTAACCCTAACTGCTGCATTAATTACTTCAATTGGAAGACCAAAAGAAAAGAATGAAACGAAATATTCAATTTTGGCAAATAAATTTTTTATTTTTATCGGAGACGCTTCGTATTCTTTATATATTTGTCATTGGATATTTGTGTTTCTTGGAAAATTGCTTTATGGTGATGATCAACAGTGTAAGTGATAAAAACAAAAAATTGTTTATATTTCAAAAATTTGCAAAAAAAATTAAGACATATGCAAATTTTCTGGCCCAGAAGAGACTCCTAGACATGTGTAACGTTTTTTGACCTTTTAAGCAAAAACACCTTCCGCAATCGTTGATGTCGATCTCCTGTGTTTTCCAAATGTCTTTTAAAAATTGATATTAATATTTTAGATCGACAATTAATTCTAATTGTATGTGTAATTTTTGGGATTGTTGTTCATCTTTGCATTGAAAAACCAATTGTTAAAGCCAGACTAAAACCAGAATCATTTTTTCCATGGTTAATTGCCGCATATCTTGCAATCGGATATGTCACATATACAATTGACTTTAATCCGGTATGTTTTAATTTTGACTTTTAGGCAGTGCTGTACATATTTGACATCATAAATTGAGAATTTTTGGTTGAATGTCGCAATGTTTTTAAAAGCATTTTATTTTTTATGGGGAGAAAGATGGGGATTCCCGGGGTCGTTACATAAAACCCCATGACATAAAACCGCTGACATAAATCCCCCATCATGACAAAAAACCCTCAAATCATATTTATTCAGCAGTAGCAGCAATACTTACATGTCTCAAAAAACCCAATACAGTTTCAATATTAAAAGTTCTAACAACATTTGAAATTCTTTCATCTTTATCTGCTTGAACTTTTTTCTTTTTGAATACGACATCAGTAATAAATTGATTTCGAAGAACATTGTTATTTGCATGTTGCTTTTGAAGTTCTTTTGCAATAACATAAAAAGGGGAGTGATTGATACGAACTGCTTCTTTGAGTTGCCCATGCCAAATTTCAGATTGATTATTGGTTCTTGGTTCATTTTTAACTATGGCATCATAAACATTCCAAATATCAATGGCATATCTTGGCTCCTTTTCACGTCTTCGATAAGTGTATCCTAAAATGTAATTATTAAAAACATTTTTAACTTTAAAAAAAGAAAAAAAACCTGTCCATGCTTTCTTAAAGTATTTCAAAAATTCTACAACGTTTTTTTGAACATGTTCTTCAGATTCTTCAACTTCACCTAATAAAGCATCAGTTAGTTCATCGTAAGCTTTTCGAACATGTTCAGCTGTAACAAAACAAAGTGCAAAAAACCTTTTTCAAATTTTCTCCATGAAGATAAAGTTGCTATAAATGATGTTGCTCAACGTTTTTTTAAAGGGCTTGAGTAAAGTAAAAATAACACCCCCGAATAATACAGTTTGCAAATAATTCTATGAATGCATTGTGTTCAGCTTTTTCAAAATCACAAATTGTCATGATGGGGGCTTTATGTCAGCGGTTTTATGTCATGGGGTTTTCGTGGTGGTTTTATGTCATGGGGTTTTCGTGGTGGTTTTATGTCATGGGGGTTTTTGTCATGGCGTCGATTCTCCTCATTACCCTCTTTTGTAAAAGTTTTAGACGTATAAAAAGTCATTTCGGAATAATAATTGTATTCAAGTTTCGATTATCGAGTAAGACGTCAAATAACGTCATATTTATTCAGTGTTATTCAAGCGTTTTGCCGACTGACATTACCCCGACCGACATTACCCCGACCGACGTTTCCCTCGACCGACATTTCCCCGACTTGACTATTCCCCGACTCGACATTTCCCCGATCAAGACGTTTCCCCGACCATGACGTTTCCCCGACCATGACGTTTCCCCGGCTAAATCATAAAAAATTTCCCCAACTTCAAAAAACATTTTTTTTTTCGAAAAAATGAGTGCTGGAGAACCCCAAAAATTCCAAAGGTAAAGTAAACTGAAACTCCAATTATCTATCCAAGCTTAATTTAAAATTTTGTAGGATTATCCAATTACTATTGGTTTTCTCCGATTGCGGTTTCTCCGACTAAGGCATTTCGGCACTGTTTCCGAATTCCCCCCCCCCTTGATTGAAGATTTTTTTATTCTTTTTTTGAGTTCATTTTTTTGGAAAAGTTTTGCAGAAAATTTTTGATTCATTCCATTTTTTTCAACATGTTATTCAAATTTCGAAAAGTACATCGAAAAAATAAAGACGCCTGGAAAAATGTAGCTCTAAACACGGAATTTTACATAAAAATACAGTATTTTTTTATTCTCAAAGCCTGAATTTGCATGTGATCAACAAAATCGTATAAAAGGAGCGAAGTACAATGATTCTGGCTTTTTTTCATTCCTTAACGCTCCGCTGGCCGGTCAGTCGGTGGCGTTCTTAAAATTTTTCCAAGTTTTTTCTGCAGAAAAATTTTGTTTTTTCTGCAGAAAAAAACTTGGAAAAATCTTCAATCAAGGGGGGGGGAATTCGGAAACAGTACCGGCATTTCTTTGGGTAAAATACTAAACCCCCCTTCCGAGGGTTTAGTATTTTACTTTAATAAAGGCCTATGTAAGATATAACACTCAGTTTATCGGTTCTACCCGTCCCACTATCCCATGTACTAAACTAAGCGTTCTTAGGGTTTCCTCAGGGTTTTACAGTGTTTTTTAGGTTGTAAATTAGTAATGTCGGAAAAATGTCTTAGTCGGATATACGTCATGGGCGGTGAAACGTCTTGGTCAGGGAAATGTCGAGGCGGGGAAATTTCAAGCCGGGGAAATGTCGGTCTGGGAAACGTCGATCGAGGAAATGTCAGTCGGGGAAACGTCTACTAATCTTATTCAGTCTCTTGCAATAATTTGCTACGTTTTCAGCCACCATCAAAATTAACCCTTGATATTTTCCATAATCAATCTATGCAAATTGGAAACAGTGAAAAATGGGACGAAATTGTTACGGATATTCACCCGGATATTTCTGCCGAAATTGGAGTATATTCTTTTATACATTTATGTGAAAACAATGGAAATGATTGGACTGGAAATGGAAGCCTAAGAGTTTTAATCCTTGGAAACAGTCATGCACAATGCATTGTTCACGGCGTTAAATTAGCCATGAAAGGGATGTATTCAAATTTAAAAGCTTTCTATGTAAGTGGCCAAACACCCTTTGAAGGATTTCGATATTCAAAACAAATTCCGGAGATGAAACAAGTTGTAACAGATTTTAAACCGGATATCATATATCTCATTTTTAAATACATGGATGACTTTGATGATCCTCCAACTTCTGACGTGGATTTTAGAGTTCAAAAAATGCAAGAAATGACAGATTTTTTATCAAAAAATTCAAAAGTTTTATTTATTTCTAAAATGCATTTTGGAATTCCGCATTATTCTTCCCTAAAATATGCCGAACAAATGTATCATTATGGTTGGACAAAAGATTACGTTATGAAACAAAAGGTTTGAATTTTTGAAGCAATAAAACAGTGTAGACAAAATGGGGATATCTGCAGTCCACTGAAAAAAAGGGTACATTGCCATTGCCAAACCCCGGACGATTGTATAAATATGGGAGATCTCCCAAAAGCTTGAACAGGAATATTTATTGTAAAAGGAAAAATTAGAAAAAATATTACAAATTGCGCAAATGTTTATAATTTGTACTCAGAAAAACGTAGCAGTTTTTGTTACAAAAAAAGTTTTTTTCGTGCAGAAAATTTCATAATTGCCAGACTCATCCAGAATCCATTTCCAGTGTAAGTTGTGAGCTTGTCGCAATGAATAAGCTGAATACGTGCTCCACATGCACTTAATGCATTTTATGTGCCCATTAAGCATGGCTCGGGCCAACTTTTTTGCCGGCCCGGGCCCGGCCCGGCCCGTTCACAACAGGGCCAGCCTGGGCCCTTTGCAAAAATTTTGAGAAATTTTTTTCAAAGTTAGATTAAAAAATTTTTCCAAAAATCCTTTATTTAATTGTTTTTTTCCATTAACTACTATTTCTTTATTGTTGGTAATTAAAAAAAAACAAAAATCATGTTGCAGAAAAACGTTTTTCTTTAAAAGTGATTTAAAAATAGTTTAAAAATAAATTTTCTACGGCCCGTGGGCCGAGTTTTTTGGGCCCGGCCCACTGACTTCTCGGCCAGCCTGGCCTGGCCCGGGCCGGGCCTGGCCGGGCCTTCTCAAAGCCCGGGCCGAGTCGGCCCGCTGCCATGCTTAGTGCCCATTGAAAGCTTTAAGAAGGCACTGAATCAGGGCTGGACGAAACTGGTTATTGCAGAACGAAACAAAACCACAAAAAATCGTTTCGCCCAGTGCTGCACTAATGCTTTATGTTGCATCCAATGATCATTTAAAAAGGGATTAAACCAATGGCGTCCTGACGCACTTCATCTCCATTTCTTTATTGATATCACTTTTTTTGTCCTTATTCTTTTTTTGCAGACTTATACACTTTTTTGACACTCTTTTCTGAAGGAAAAAACTAAAATTTAAAGGCACGGTAAAAAAGTAGCGTTATACGTCAGGCCGCCAAAAAAAAAACAAAAAAAAAAAAAACAACCCTGATGCTTAATGCACGTGTGCAAAGTTCAGTGCTCATTGAATGCATTTTGTGTGCTCACTTTTAAAACTATAAAATTATTAAGTTTTTACAACGGCGTACCCAGAAAAAAGGGGAGGGCTAATCGCCTTTCGGTGGGGGGGGGGGGGGGGGCTAACTTTTGATATTTTGCCGCAAGCAGCAAAATAACAAATGATTTTCTTGATTTTGGGGGGGGGGGGGGGCTTCAGCACCAATAGCCCCCCCCCCCCCTGGGTACGGCGCTGAGTTTTTAAGCAATGTAATTATAATTTATTGTGTAACTGCCACAAAATAATAGATAAAAGCCTTCTATTTAGCAGAAATTTTTGTAACTGGAAGTAATCATGTCAACGACTATGTAATTAAATAAATTTCAGGGCATCTAAAATGCATTGAGTGCGCGCTCAAAAAAGGTTAACTGCCTAATGAGTGCCTTTTTAAGAGCGCAATTCGAAGGCATACATTTCTGGAGTCTGGGGTATGCGAGTCTTGGCCACACCAACACAAGGCATTCGGTGCATTTTATGTACGCACTGAATACCTTGGATGGCATTCAATGAGAACTAAGTGCATTTCAAGCTTGCATTCATTTATGTGTAAAGCATAAAAATGACTGTTGCGTATCTTCAGGGCCGCAAATAGGGGGGTGGAACTGGGGAAAGTCCTCCTCCCCTTGTCGACAAAAAAAAATTGAATTCATACCAGATAAAATGAGATTTTTTTGTTTTTTTATAAGAAAGTTCCACCCCCTTACTTTTGACCAATTTGCGGCCCTGTGTATCTTTTTGAAGTTCCTTAAAATATCAATCTTTTAGGACATTGAAGACAGTCACGCAGTTTCAACACATCGATGGAAACAAATAAAATGTGGGAATTGTATTTTTATTGATATGTTAAAAGCATTTTGTAAAAATGGTTTGTGTTCCCCGATTGAATCAAATCGAAAAGTGCCATTATATTTTGACGATAATCATGTCAATAAAATTGGCTCACATTGGCTTGGATTTCATTTGCAAAAATATTTTGATCCTATGTATAAACTTTTGAATTCTTCTGCTTCTAATAACAGTTAATTGTGTTTTATTTTATTTTTGTGTTTTATCATAAATTTTATTTTTATTAATTTTATAGTGATTTTTCAACATCACAAATACTGTGATGAAACCAGTAATCCAAAAAAGAGTTTTTGGATAACTAATTATTTGAAGGATTAGCTTTAAATATTAAACAAGAAAAATATTTAGAGGGGTAGACCTCCCTCTAACAAATTTTGTTAGGGTTTATTGGAGATGCTTTTTTGCGCCGGCATGGATGTCAAATGCGGCGGGAAAACATGGCCGGCCGCCGCCGCCGGCAAAAAATCGGGCGCCTTGCCGACCGGCCGCGCGGCCTAAATTTTTTCTTTTTTGTATGGGAAAAACAAAGAATTTCAAAAAAATCGCCGGCGAAAAAAACCTTGCCCGCCGGCCGCCGCCGCGGCCGGCCGCATTTAACATCCCTGCGCGCCGGGACCATGAAAAAAATTATGCAAAAACTTTGTTAGAGATGGGTGGGTCTCCCATTTTAAAGTATCTCGTACGATTACCGTAAAATATGATGTTTGAAAGAAATAAGAAATCTCTTGAATAAACAGAAAATTCCAAATTTCCACATCCAAAATTCCCGTCAATGAAATGTGTCCCATAAAAAATTATGCCAAACTTTGACATTTTCATCCAAATGTATTACAGATAAAAGCAAACAAGTTTTTTATCAATCCTGCCGTTGGTCTTAGTTCCGTATATTATTTTTGATAAAGTTCTTCAAATTGGTATCTATCATTTTTTAAATCTTTTTAGGTCATTATTAATCTTTTTTCGAATTTTTTAAACATTTTTTTCTTCGACATTTGTGTTCTTTTTTTTCGGGGTGTTAAAAGAGAAAGTCTTTGATTTCCTCTATTTTACCCATTTAATAAATTCATTCAATTTTTCGAAAAAAAGCAATTCAAAGAATAATTTTTTATGCAAAAGAGATGCATTGTTCGAATTAATAAAGAAAATTTTAAATTTTGTTTTTAAAACCAAAATAATAAAATTTTTGGATTTAAATATTAAAAATTTGAATAAAAAAAGAAATGGGAGAAAAAATAGTTGAACTTCAAGGACTTCGATGTATTGCAATTATTTCAGTTTTGTTATTTCACATTTGGCCAGATATTTTTTGGAATGGATTCCTTGGAGTTGATATGTAAGTTGTTTCAATGGATTCAGAATCCTCAAATTACAGAATTTCAGATTTTTTGTTGTTTCTGGATATATAATGGCAATAATTTTATTGTCATCAGAATCCTTGAAAGAATCATTTTTTACAACAACTTTAACATTTTATTATCGCCGAATCTACCGTATTCTTCCATTGTATTTATTTAACATTCTTTTAACCCTTTTAATTGTTCCAATGGCATCAATTTCATTTACACAATCAGATTTTTGGCCCCAAACAAAAGCAGCTTTAACTTTTACAACCAATTTTGCAATGATGTACAAAAAACATGAATATTTTCATCGGGGAATACTGTATTATTGGTATAAACATTATTGGTCATTATGCGTGGAAATGCAGTTTTATGCCATTGTTCCATTCTTACTTTATTTTAGTAAACGGCTGCCACTTTTCGTCAGTTTATTCCTACTTTGGCCCATAATAATTGCTTCCTGTGTTTTTCTAATTTTCTATTTATTAATTAACTATGGTCAAAACGGAGCGTATTTTACTTTCACAATGCTCCCAGCCAGTGTTGTTGCGCCTCCGCCTCCGGAGGCGAAGAGGCGCCTCCCAAGTCGCCTCCGCCTCCGGAGGCGGAGGCGGAGGTGGAGGCGCATGGTCGGAGGCGCCTCCTTGTTTTTAATGCAATTTTTAATCGAAAATTTGATTATTTCTCATTATTTATGCTAATAAATTTTTTTTGGATTTTTTATTATTTCATTTTTTTTAATTTTATACTTTTTAATTTTAAACCAAAATCAATGCTTTATTTACTAACATATTAATAATAAACCAATCAGAGCTGATTGATTTACTTCAAATAGTTTTTTGAAAATTTTTTAAAATATCCTTTGTTTCTTTAAATAAATGTAAAATAATCAAATTGTTATATTTTTGCTTTAAATTTTTAATCCTGCGAAAGTTATAAAAAATATAGCTTATTTCCAAAATTTTTTATATTTGAACCTGAGGCGACCCAGAGGCGCCTCCGGAGGCGCCTCCGGGTCGCCTCCGAGGCGGAGGCGGAGGTGGAGGCGACAAAAATAAAAAAGCACAACACTGCTCCCAGCACGAATTTATGAATTTATTGGAGGCTTTGTAGCTTTTCAAATTCAACAAGCTATTGACCTATATTTCCATGATGATCAAAAAGTGTTATCAGTGATCAAAAAAGTGATTAATAGTGTTATAACTGTAAATATTTTGACATTATCACTGATAATTCTTTCATTATTTCCCATCAAACTTGTTGATGTTTATACTTTACCAGCTACCGTAATCCTAACTGCTGCATTAATTACTTCAATTGGAAGACCAAAAGAAAAGAATGAAACGAAATATTCAATTTTGGCGAATAAGTTTTGTATTTTTATAGGAGACGCTTCGTATTCTTTATATATTTGTCATTGGATATTTGTATTTCTTGGAAAATTACTTTATGGTGATGATCAACAGTGTAAGTGATAAAACAAGTAGTTGTTTATATTTCATTGCAAAAAAAATTAAGTCATATGCAAATTTTCTGGTCTCAGAGACTCTTAGACATGTGTGAGATCCATTTTTTTGACATTTTAAGCAAAAACACCTTCCGCAATCGTTGATGTTGATCTCCTGTGTTTTCCAAATGTCTTTTAAAAATTGATATTAATATTTTAGATCGACAATTAATTCTAATTGTATGTGTAATTTTTGGGATTGTTGTTCATCTTTGCATTGAAAAACCGATTGTTAAAGCCCGACTAAAACCAGAATCATTTTTTCCATGGTTATTTGCCGCATATCTTGCAATCGGATATGTCACATACACAATTGACTTTAATCCGGTATGTTTTAGCTCAAATAAAATATCATAGATTTTGCAAGGATTTATTTCTTTAATCAGATATTCAAACGTATTTCTGCAAATGTGATGTGGCTATTACCCTAGAAATGCTAGTTTCATGTCATATATCGCTTGTTTCTTCACCAGTGCTAAGAATTGTAAGGGGATTAATCTCTTTACAAAGGAAAAGTATGACATGTCTGAAAAAAGTATAGTGTGACAAAAAGCTGTGACATTTTATTACATCTTTGGTTGTACTTGTTGGCACTATTTTATCGCCCTCCCTTCTTCATTCCCCTTTGGGTTCTAAAATCTTCCCTTTTTGCCCACCATTCCCTCCCCCGAACCTCGGGATAGGCGAAAAAGGGTGCCCTCCGGGCAGGAATCACCGACTCTCTAATCTGCTAGTAGCAGTGACTGCAAACTAGCTGCATTTTACCAGTCACTGCGCAGTCACTGGGCAATGAGTGCCAACTGTCTGCATTGCAGAAAAGATAGGGGAAAGGGAAGGCGGCTCTTCAGCACTAAATGAGTTACTCGGGTTGCTACTTTGTTGTTTTAGTAAAAAAATGATTGTTTACTTGATTTAGATACGTCAATTTTAGGGTACGTCAGTCTGCTCCACTTGGACAAAAAATATTTGAATAAAGAAAAAAGGATTGTAAATATATACAAGCCGGAGCGGAGCGAATTGATGTACCCCAAATTGAAATAAAAAATAAGAATTTCTATCTTATAAGTTGCAGGCGATATCGTGTGCTTTTAAACATATTTGCATGTGACATTTCCAGATCATGGCCGCTACAATTGGGGGGAATGTCTTTGAATAGCTAATGAACTATGTTAAATATTATATGTTTTGGCGAATTATCATCCTTGACCGTTCTCTTGCATTAATTTAAAACATTTTTAGCCAACATCAAAATTAACCCTTGATATTTTCCATAATCAATCTATGCAAATTGGAAATCGAACAAAATGGGATGAAATAATTACGGATATTCATCCGGATATTTCTGCCGAAATTGGAGTATATTCTTGGCAAGAATCTTGTAATAATGGAGCAGCCGAATGGACAGGAAATGGAAGCCTAAGTGTTTTAATTCTTGGAAACAGTCATGCACAATGCATTGTTCAAGGAGTTAAATTAGCCATGAAAGGGATGTATTCAAAACTGAAAATATTTGGTGCTGCTGGTGGAACACCTTTTGAGGGATTTAAGTCATCATTTAAGATTCCGGAGATGAAACAAGTTGTAACTGATTTTAAACCGGATATTATATATCTCATTTTTAAATACATGGATGACTTTGATGATCCTCCAACTTCGGAAGTAGATTTTAGAGTTCAAAAAATGCAAGAAATGACAGATTTTTTATCAAAAAATTCAAAAGTTTTATTTATTTCTAAAATGCATTTTGGAATTCCGCATTATTCTTCCCTAAAATATGCCGAACAAATGTATCATTATGGTTGGACAAAAGATTACGTTATGAAACAAAAGGTTTGTTATTTTTAAGCAATAAAACAGTGTAGACAAAATGGGGATACTATTATTCGAGAATGAAATGGTTTTCACTACATGACAAAAAAATGTTTTAACCTTTACACCTAAATTTAGTAGTCTCAGAGCGTTTGTTTGAATTGACAAAAGATGAATGAAATTAAATTGATGGAAAACAGAGCATAAAAATGATGCAATCTTACAAATTTGTCACTTTCTTTTCACCTATAAATAAGTTCAAAACTTTTATTCAAAATAAGGTGAACAACAAACTAAATGAAAAACATCTTTAATTTTGAAATCCTAAATGAGGAAAAAGTATGCACAAAGAATTTCGGTTGTAAATTTTCCAAACACAAATTTCTTTTTTTAAATATTCGATTGTCATTATCAAATTTTTAGGACATTGAAGACAGTCACGCAGTTTCAACACATCGATGGAAACAAATAAAATGTGGGAATTGTATTTTTATTGATATGTTAAAAGCATTTTGTAAAAATGGTTTGTGTTCCCCGATTGAATCGAATCGAAAAGTGCCATTATATTTTGACGATAATCATGTCAATAAAATTGGCTCCCATTGGCTTGGATTTCATTTGCAAAAATATTTTGATCCAATGTATAAACTTTTGAATTCTTCTGCTTCTAATAACAGTTAATTGTGTTTTATTTTATTTTTGTGTTTTATCATAAATTTTATTTTTATTGATTTTATTAGGAATTTGGTTAAATACAAATGATCTCACAAAATCAGAGCAAAAAGACCATGTTTGAAAATTTTATTATTACTGAATAAAACAAATGATATAAAAATTACATTACAGTAATCCATGAACCTACTGTAATGCAACATGGACCTGTTATCGGTTTCAAAACTCCTGAAAGTTTATAATTATCTCATTATTAATTTTTCTTATCAAAATAATCAGTAAAAAAGAATCTCTCAAGAACATCTGCTAGTAACCACAATCATTTTTTAATCAAATAATGAAACAATGACATGCCAAAAAATCGGATATCAATAAATTATCCGACATTCAAAAATTCTAGTTTTGCATCCTTTTCTTTTTTTCCATAAAAAGAGAAGGGTCAATTCTTTGAATTCAGAATTTGTAATAAAAAAAACCTCAAAATTAAAAAACAAGAAATCTCGTTTTCCCTTTTTTCCTTCGTCTTTTTTTTCTTGACGCCGCAAAAAAATGTTCAATTTTTTGGGTTATAAAGATACATCATCATTTATCCTTTTTTTTCAACGGTTTTCACTTTTTTTTTAATTCTTTGAATAAAAAACTAAAAACTTGATTTTTTTAGACATGGATAATTGTTAGGAACGCATTAGTTTAAACCCGAGAAAAGTGTATCTTTTTTTCATTGTCAATTCCCAGAAGACTACATTCTTTTTTTAATTTTGAGAAGGTTAAATATATCTAATTCAAACTTGACAAAAAATTAATCAAAGTTGTTGAAGTTGTTCATCAATTACGATAACAACAAAAAAATGGGAGAAAAAATAGTTGAACTTCAAGGACTTCGATGTATTGCAATTATATCAGTTTTGTTATTTCACATTTGGCCAGATATTTTTGGGAATGGATTTCTTGGAGTTGATATGTAAATTTTTTTAATGGATTCAGAATCCTCAAAGTAATAAATTTTTCAGATTTTTTGTTGTTTCTGGATATATAATGGCAATGATTTTATTGTCATCAGAATCCTTGAAAGAATCATTTTTTACAACAACTTTAACATTTTATTATCGACGAATCTACCGTATTCTTCCATTATATTTACTCAACATTTTAATTACCATTCTTGTTATCCCAGTGATATCCTTTACAGTATTCTATTACAACTTTTTAAGTCAAGTAAAATCAGCTTTAACATTTTTTGTAAATTTTTCAATGTTATATGAAAATCATAATTATTTTAATCAAGGTTTATCATTTCATTGGTTTAAACATTATTGGTCGCTATGCGTGGAAATGCAATTTTATGCCATTGTTCCATTTTTGTTGTATTTCAGTAAACGACTGCCATTAATTGTTAGTTTATTCATTCTTTGGCCAGCATTAATTGGTGCCTCAGTTTATTTAATCTTTTACAAACTTTTTAATGAAGGTGAATCTGGCGCATATTATACTTTTACAATGCTCCCAGCACGAATCTATGAATTTACGGGGGGTTTTATTGCTTTTAATGCGCAACAATTTATTGAACTGTATTTTAATAATCATAAAATTCTTCTTAAATTTAAACAACTTTTTTATCATTATATAACAGTAAATTTATTGGCATTAATACTTCTTGGTATTACTTTATTCCCGGTCAAACTTGTTGATATCTATACTTTACCAGCAACGGTTGTGATTTCTTCAGCTTTGATTGCTTCAATTGGAAGAACAAAAGAAAAGAATGAAACGAAATATTCAATTTTGGCAAATAAATATTGTATTTTTATTGGTGATGCTTCATATTCATTGTATATTTGTCATTGGATTATTGTTACTTTGAGTAAAGCGATATATGCTGATAATGAACAAAGTAAGTCGGGCATAAAAATTCTTTTGGGATATATGAAAGATTGGGATGTCTGTGTGTTGTTTATGCTATGCTTTTGGGCAAGTTTAATATAAGGAATGGAAAAATGCTCTTAGAGGGGGTCATCATATATTTGACCTTTCCTCAGGGGATATTAATTTTTTATGCTTATTCTTCTACTTCTTTTTTTAAACAAATACTTACTTTCAGATCGACAAATAATGCTTATTGCAGCTCTTCTCGTTGGTATTATAGTTCATATATACGTTGAAAAGCCGATTATTAATGCAAGAATGAAACCTGAAAAATTTTTGCCTTGGCTTATTGTTGCTTATCTTCTCATTGGTTTTGTTGCTGCTTCTTTTGATTCTTCTATGGTAAGTCTGTTACATTTTAATTTGTTTTTGTTGTAAAAACGGAAATTAGGTGCAAAAATTTGTGTTAAGTTTTAATCCTAAAATTCAATGGTTATCACCTATATCTCCTTCTCTTTGGATTAAAAGTGCAAATTTTCTTTTGTTTGCGCAAATCGTTATCTTGATCATCCATCTAGTTTTTAAAAACAGCGACGAAAAAAATTGCTTTTAAAAGACAAAAATCTCGTTTGACTACATACTCATATTTTACCCCATTTTTAACCCAAACAATCTTACAGACACCCTCCGATTATGCCAAAGATATTTTTCACAATAAATCCAAGCTAATTATAAATTCCACAGAATGGTCCAAATTTGCATTAAATATTCAACCAGAAATTTCTGCAGAAATTGGTATATATTCTAATCAAGTTGGATGTCATTTCTATGAAAAAACACCATTTATTCTACAATATGAACATGGGGGTGGATTAGTTGGAACTGAATTGAAAGGGACCGGCAATTTATCAGTTCTTATCATTGGAAATAGTCATGCTGAATGTTTTGTTCCTGCAGTTCAGCTTGCCATGGAAGGATTATATTCTGAGCTTAATCTCTTTGTGACTGGTGGCACAACTCCTTTTGAAGGATTCAGATATTCAAATATTTGGTTTTTGTTGAAGGAAGCTGTAAAACATTATAAACCAGATATAATATTTTTTGTTTTTAAATATCAAGGTGACTTTGAAGATACTCCCACGGAACCAATTGAAACCGATTCACATACTTTAAAAGTTCAAGAAATGATTGATTTTTTGTCAAATTCTTCAAAAGCTTTGTTTATCAGTGAAATGCATTTTGAAACTTTGAGATTTTATTCATTAAAATTCTCTGAAATGATACATCACAGTGGATGGGTTAATGATATGAAGTTTGAACAAAAAGTAAGAGTTTGATTTTTTTAGTTGAACATCTACCGTATACCTAAATTTTCTTTTACCAATCACTTATACTATGTTAAACATTTTGTTTTATCATAAAAAGCTTTTTTGTAGGAAATAGAAGATCGTCACCTTGTTTCAACTCGACGATGGAAAGTAATAAAATGTAAAAATTGTATTTTTATGAACATGTTACAAGCATATTGCAAAGATGGCTGGTGTTCACCGGTTGATGAAACGCAGCGAGTGCCCCTACTTTCAGATGATAATCATGTCACAAAATTTGGTTCATATCTTTTAGCTCCCGTTATAAAAGACTATTTAAAATCTATGTACAAATTTTTCTCTTAATAACTAAATATATTTATTTTATATTTATTTATCCTTAAAGCAAAAAAAACACAAAACATTATAATAAAATCTAACAGTTGACAACATCAGCAGCAGAAGATTGTTTTGTGTAACAGATAATAGTTGGAACATACCAAAAAATGATTAATAAAATTAATACAATGTATACTGTAATTACGGGACATAAAATAGCAATTATTGGAGGATAAGAGATTTGACGAATTGATGGCTTTATAATAGCTGTTTTAGGAGGTTCTTCAAACACGGATGATGATGGTGGCATTTCTTTTGAAATACCTGAAGGTTCTTGAGAAAGTTTTGGTTGAGTTATTGGTTCTTTTGAAATTGTTACGTCATTTTTAAGAGGTGGTGGTTCTTGAGGAGCTGAAAATTTTATTATTTATTTAATTGTTGATTGGATAGATACAATGTATGATAATAATTATAGATACGGTAGAATAGCTTTAAGTATGATATCAAAAAACTCTGTAAATTTTTCCTTAAATTAATACAAATGTGTTTTTAACTAAATCTCGCACAGCCACAAAAAAATACCAAAATACCTTTGTTTGCCAATTCTTTTTTTGTAATCTCCTTCTTGTTGTTGTTCTTATCATCACGCTGATCTTGAATAATTTCTTTTGTACCCTTTGTTATGATATTTGAAACAGATTTATTATTTGATTGTTCAATGATCACTTGAGATTCTTCTTTTGATGGTTTTTTGATTGGTTCTTTTGATTGAGTAAGTGTTGACGTGACATCTTCTTTATCCTACAAAAAAAGACATTATTTAAAATTTGAATGAAAAAGTTTTAATTAAAAATAACCTACTTTTGTTATAATTTCAATAGTTTGTGCTTGAATTGTTTTGGATGTTGTCATCTTTGTTATAGTTCAAAATAATAATATAAAATAATTGTTTTCGGAACTAATGAGTTGGCCAAATTTTTTGTAACAAATGAAAATTTTAAATCTTTTTTTCTAAAATTTGCATAAAAATTGGAACTCGTTAAAATGTGATGGTCACAATATTTACAGTATACCGAGAATAAAATCACTTCTAGAATTCTTATGAGATTAATGTTTTGTTTCAGACAAATTTGAAAGATATAAATAGTATCATTATTTTGAAAATGTTTTGTACAGGAATTCACTAAATGTCAAATTTTATTTTGTTGTCATTTTAGATTTGTCACAAAATTTTTCATCGATTAAATGAGAAATTACTGTAGTCTTGGAAGTTGCCTTTTTTGAATCCATTTTCTAGCAGATAAAATTTTTATAAAAACTAACTGAAACAAATATGAATTTTCAGAAAACTTTTTAAGACAGCCCAAATTTTGGCAGGCCTTTAAAATGGTTTTCTTTTTTGCTCTTGTTTCTCTGTTGTTATTTTTGCCACTAATGTTTTAATTTTTATGTTTGATTATTCAAATTTTTTTAATTAACATATACCTTTTTTATAAATACAACAAATGTTGATATAGAAAGTTTTGTCAAATTCATTTATTCATTGTTCACTGTCGGCGTTCCCACGCAACGGCGTTTGTTTCTCCATCGTCTCTTCTCTTTCTTCATTCCGTTTTTTCGTAGTACTGTAGCCGCTTCAATCAAGGTTCAAAAAAATGTGTATTATTTGGCTTGGAAAAATTGTTTTGATTCTACTCTTTCTTCTTATTGGGAGTGTTTCTTTTGGTGGAATCTTTGGTCGTAAGTTTTTTTTTTGATTTTTTAAAAAATTAAAAACAAATAATATTTAAAAGTTCTGTAATCAACGGTCGAATGTTTTAGCCTGGAGATATGTACTTGAAAAAGAAGGTGGTGACGTTAAATATGGTGTGGCACCAATGGGATGGATGTCTTTTCCTGATAATCCTGCTGCTAAATCGTATGAAAAAATGATTAAAAATTGTAAAGAGTATAAAGATCATGAAGACGGCACAGCAGAAAAATTTGTAAGTTTTTTTAGTGAAATATATATTTCATTTACAAGTTTGATACTTATTTATTTTAGGCTAAAGATACTGGTTTTTATGGTGATTTTGCTGTTGATACTTTAATTGGGATTGCATTTATTATTTATATGTTCAATATTGTCTGGACTATTATCTCATTCTTTGCTTGCTGTTGTGATAAATGCTTTTTAACTCTTCTTCCCGTTACAACTTTTCTTGCTACTGTTCTCATGATTATTGCTACAATTATTTTTGCTGTTAATTTTGATCAGTTTTATGGAAAGATTGCGGATGTGCCTGGACGTCATGGAACAGGTGGTCCTCCAAATACTACTGCTAGCTCTTTATTGTCTTTAAAAGATGCAGGATGTGAAATGTATGATTTTGATACTGATACTGATAAAGATTTACTTGCTGGTCGTGACAAATTTCGTAAGTTAGCAAAAGAAACCATGTGCTTCAAGAATATTTTCGCTTTTCAAATGGCTGCCAAATGGTTTTTTTTTCCATTTAAACGAAAAGTTATGGAGCAGCGTTATTCATCATTGGTTATCATTTAATTTAGATTTCTTTTATTTTCACGGGGGTACAGGCAGAAGACTTTTTTTGGAAAAAAATGAAATTAAAAACTAGCTTCAAATTTGAAAAGTGGAAAATTTCATGAAGCACCATTAATTAGTTCTTGCAAGGCGTCTACCCGACACGAGTTTTTTTTAAAATAACTATATTGTGATTTTTTACACATGTTTGTCTTTAATGAATATCTACAACATAAATTTGTTAAAGACTCCAACCCGGTTGGAATGAATCACTATCATGATACGGCGTCTTTTAAAAAACTTGACACTTGATTTGAACATACTGTTCTCAAACTATATTATTTTAATATTTTTAGCTGACCCTTTGACTCGTGGTCTTGGACTTTATCTTACTATTGTTTCTATTGTTCTCAGCGTTGGAGCTTTTATTCTCTCTTCATTTGTTTCATTCTTACGCAAATTCTTCTGTGTTTAAAAGCTGATGTGTTGGAAAAAATGTGATGTCCCTCTAATTTCTGTATTGTATTATTATTTGTAAGCATTATTAAATAAATAAATTTTCTGATGATTCTCGATGTACTGTAAATAAGTCAAAAGCTCTTTATTAAAAAAAATTATATATCCAGAAAAAAGATGTCATTTGAGAATGCTTCACAAAAAGTTGAAGGATGGTTTGCCACAATTTTTCTTATAAATGTATTTTTTTTCATTGTTTTTTAAATGTTTCGGTTACGAAGATGGCTTTTTTTAACATTTTAAATCCAGATCTACCATAAATCCAAAAAATCTCTTAACGTAAGAAGAGAAAAAGAAATGACCACCTCCTCAGAAACCCGAGATGTTCCTTTGATATTTTTAAAGCAGTGGCATCGGAGCCGCAACAACACTGTGCAGGACATTAAAATAGCAAAGAGCAGAAACAGTAAACCGCGGGCACGGGTAGAAAATTGGTGATTTTGAGCGATAAAAATATGAGAATTATGAAAAATGTTTTTTTTTTATTTCATTTAAAACCCTTGTGAATTGTTTTGATCAAGTTTTACTGCTTTATTTATTCGCATTTTTAACCCAAATCCGCGTTTTATCGGAACCCAGCAAAGAGCTCGCCATCTTTAAATTTTTTACTCTAAACACTATTTATTTTATTTAATATAAATATGTGTAATTTATGAAAAAGTAATACAAAAAAAATCAAAGTACATTGAAATAATCTTACAAAATATTTGACAATGATTGATCAGCAAATCTTTGACACATGAAAGGTAATTCTGACATTTTCTGCCCCGGACCTGGCTTACAAGGCATTGTCAACCCGTCCACGCCTTCTTCACCATTGTATCTAAATGGGCCATTGCTGAATGAAGAACAACGTTTAACTCCTTCAGGGATATCTTTAGGAATAAAAAGTGGTTTGGTGCCATCCATTGAATAAACCGTCTTAGATTCTGCTTTAAGACCACTCCAAAATCCGTGACCATTTAAATTTAATGGAGTTATAACCCCTGAAAACGAAAAAACTATGAACTTTTACAAAGCTTCTTTAAAAAAAACTTACTTCGCAGATATTTAAGTTCTAGTTCATTTTGTGCGGTTGCAATAAATGAACTTTCTTGATTACAAGCTGCATGAGCTTTATAAAAATCAACATTTTCACCATGAACTTTGACACACATTCGAAGCTGTTGAATTACATACCATCCCGTTTCACACTGAAGTTTCGTCCATCTTGGTGTTTCACAAAGTGAATAAAATTGTTCATTGGCATTTTTGATATCAAATTTCTGACTTTTTGGATTAAAGACGACACCATTATTTGGACATTCTCCATCTTCCAGAGTATTTTTGTCTGCACCAATTTCCCATTCAGGCGTTGAAAAAAAATAATTGCGATTGAAAACACGATTCCTATAAATTCATACGGTATAAACTCATCACAATTACGCTACTCGGTATTTGGTTACTGACACTTTACCAACTGGTCCCTCACAAAAAATCTCACCACGAAAACAAAGGGACAAAAAAATAATTTTTCTGTTTGTAAAACGCTGTGACTGGTTTCAAAATGAAAGCACGTACCATACATTTAGATCGTGATACCATGACAAAGTGCCATTAAGTTCTTCATGTTTAAATCCATTTTTGTCATATCCAATCCAAAATAAATTATTAAAATCAATTTTTGTATTAAAATGAATTGTTCGAGTCCAAAACTTGAAGGCATCATTCGATGGCGCAGTCGCCAAACGACCACCATATTCATATTGACATTTTTCCATTGCTTTATCTAACGACAGTTTTTGATTAGAAATAATCAAACATGAACCTTCATAAAATCCTGGAACACATGGTTCTCGAAGGAATCCTTCTTTTCTTGCTTTTCTTTCAGTACATATTGAAGTGGCAAGCACAAAAGATAAATATCTAAAATTTATAAACAATGTTTAAAGTTGAACTACTTAAAAAAAAGAAAAACTTACAAACAAAAAATTGATAAAAGATTCATCATCAAATATCGTCAAATTGCAAGTCGGAACACAAAAATAAGACGACAAAAATGAGTCAAAAAAATTTAAAAAACATTTTTGTTGTCCTTTTATGCAAATTTTTGTTTGGTTTGTACAAACTGTTTTTTTAAAGGAATTTGTGACAATAGCAAATTTTTAGGCTTTTTAATCACATAAAACAAGGAAATATAAAGTTTTTCAAAACGCTCGAAAAATTTGAAAAAAAAAAATAAAGGAACCGAAGATTTTTTTTCTAATTTCTTTATCAAAATTCCATTTTATAAAATTTTAAGGTGTTTTTCAACAATAACTCAAAGTCTGGAATGTTTTTTTCCACTTTTGGTGCGGAATTTTGTGTTTTTTATTCGATAGAGAAAAAGTAATAATTAATAAGGAATAAATATGGGAAACATTCAATTGAATATTTAATGAGGCTTTTTTCTAATTTCAATATGCTTCTGAATCAGAAAGTTCTGATAAATATTATTCAAAACTGATAATTTAAAAAGTAAACTTTTTCGAGTTTTGTACTTGAAAAACAGATATATATATATATATTGATTTAGGCTACAGTGTACATGGAATATTACAAAAATTTAAGGAGTTTTTTGAAAATCTAAATATTATCATAAACCACAAAGATTTCAATACATTTTTATCCATCTTTTATGTACGTCGAAATCTGAGGATTAAAACGGGATTCTGATAATCAGGATTTTGCATGCTGAAATGAAATGGTTAAATTGCGCGAAATTTAAAAGTTCATTACATACTATAATTTTATGTGTCCCCTTTAAAATGCAAATTTTTATGTGTACGTTTTTGCAACAATAATGTTTTGATTTTGACGAAAACAAAAAAGAATTTTATTCATTTCTCTTTTTTTTGTTCGTGTGCTACTGGGATAATTTCATTGACAATAGAAATAATATTTGCTGCTGCTTCTGAAGAAAAAAAAAATAGAATGGCAGACGCTGGAAAAATTACAAATTCTATAAATTCTTTTGTCTTTTTTGTTATTCTTGGAACACTTGTATTTGCATTGATAATGGGTAAGTTTTTTTCGTCTTCATATTTTGTTGAGTATGGATGTTATTGTCTTTGAGATTTCAACACTATTTTATACACTCAAAATAACTCGTTTAGATTGGAGAATTGTTTATAATGAAAAGAATCCAGAAAGTTTAATTACAGATGATTTTTATTCAATATATCATCATGGTATTAATTCATTGCTTTATCCAACAGGTTTTTCTTTTCATAATATAAATTTAAAGCTTAAATAACTTTTTGCAGTTTTTTTTCTCTATTTTAATTTTTACATGGTTTCTTTTCTTTGCATATACGGTGCGCTAAGAAAAGTGTCCAGTTAGAAAATTTGAGATAACACTTTTATGTACTCTTATTTTTTCATATAAAATCTAAAACCAAGATTCTGAGATAATGAGTAAATTTAAACATGTTGCCGTTTTTCCTTGCAAGAACGTTTTGCCAAGTGAAAAAAAACTTTTGGAACTACCTAATACAAGCTTACCCCATTGATAAAACGTGAATGCAGGGAAAAATTTAAAAAAGGATTCTGAATCCATCGGATCCAGAATTCGTGAAAAAAACGTCCGTTTAATTCAACAAAATTACTATCAATTGATTTGTCGCGACGAGTAGATTACATGTAAACATTATTGTTGGGAAAGATTCAGAAGCCGTAGAATCCAGAAAGAAAAAACATTTTTTCTTAAATTCTGAATTGTTTTTCAGAATCCTTAACAGCAACTAATTTTACATTTATTATAATCTATACTGTAAGACGAATCAAATGATAACAATTTATTTGAATTCTGAATCCGATGGATTCAGAATCCGCTTTTTAACTTTTCCCGGTATTCACGTTTTAACAATATAATGAGTTTATGTTTCTCCTTTACACAAAACTTTTAAATTTACTCATTATCTCAGAATCTAAGTTTTAAGATTTTAGTATGGAAAAATTTTTTGAGGGAACCCTTTTTCACTGGACACTTTAGCGCATCATATGAATACCAAAAATAATTTATGTTTCTTTATACATATACGTGTTTTCAGATAGGAGATACATGTATAGGCGTAGCGTAATGAATTCAGAAAGGAAAGCATTAAAAAAGAGGGCTAGCTTTGGATATTATGATAATGAAATTAAAATGAAAATTGGAATTTTAAGTTATTATTATAAGCCTCCTTATAGTTCTTTTGACTCTTTACATATGCTTGTAAGTTTATTCTTTCTTTGTTCACAATGTAAAATAAATATTTTTAGGATGATAATGAGGGATTTGTTGGTGATACATTAATGGTTTCAATGTTGGGTGTTGCAATTGCTCTTTCTGCTATCAATTTTTTGATTTCTCTTATATCATTATTATGTGCTCCAAAAGCTGCATATATTCTTCCAATCACATGTTTACTTGGTTCTATTTGTATGGGAGTTGGTATTGGAGTCTTTAGCATTTATTATAACGAAATGTACAAATCTCTAGAAAATAAATCATATTTGTCTGAAGAAAAAAGAGATATTTTAAAAAAATATGGTTTTACCGTGCATGATTATTATATTAGTTATCCACATCGTAAGGTTTTTTGCATTTTTTATACATTTTTAATATTCTTTAATTTTTTAAGCTAACAAAATTTCTTTTGGCACTGGTTTTTATCTTCTTATTGCGGCATTGAGTGTAAGTATTGTGGCATTCTTTATGGGTATTGCTGCAGCAATTCTTGGTTCAAAAAGTGCAAAATCTAAAAAACTGCAACAAGTTCAAGTTCAAGCTTATCCACAACAATCACAACCCGCTTATGTTCAACAACCATATCAACAACAACCAGCTCAAGGATATCCAGCTGCTCAACAACCTTATCAATATCAGCAACAACCAGCTCAAGGATATCCAGCACAAACTCCACCAATTGCTCAACAACCATATCAATATCAACAACAACCAGCAGCTCAAACTCCACCCGTTGGTCAACAACCTTATCAATATCCACAACAGCCAGCTCAAGGATATCCAGCTCAAAATCCACCACCTTATACGCCAGCTCAACAATATCCAGCTCAAGGGTATCCCTAACAAGCTACTGCTGCCGCTGCTCAACCATATCCATATCAACAACAAAAACAACCAGAATATCCATCTCCAACTCCACCCGCTTATTCTCCAACTACTCCACAACAACCAAATGCTCCGCCTTCACCTACACCTTCAACTTAAGAATTTTGTAGTTTTTAAAAATTTTATGGTACTCATTTCGGCGTTTAACTTTGTATCACACATGTGCAAGTTGGGCACAACGCGTGCCCTTTGAATCTATTTTTCATAAAATTTTTAAAACAATTATTTGTTTGAATTTACAGTATTTAGAAGATTGAATACAGTAATAACTGATTTGTTTTATATTATTTCCGTGGATTCACGCCGAATTCAAAGAGAGTAAAAAATTTTGTAATTTTTGATAAGAAAAAAAATATTTTTCAAACTAAATTTAGTTACTAAATATTATATTTTCGTAACTTCTACAATAATTGATACCAATTGTAAGTAGTGTCCCGTTACCGTACCGTGGATATAAATCATCATCTCAGACAAAAGTTATGGCCATTACAAAAAATTTTTTAATGAATTATTTGTGGAAATCTTTGCAAGTTCTTTGTCTTTATTCTGATATGATAAAAAAAAAGAAAGAAAACCGTTTATCCCTGATTCTACTCAAAAATTTCTTAAAAAAAAAAGAAATGTTGCAAATGCTGAAAAAAATTAATCAAGAAAGAAAAAAATCTGATTGATTAACTGTTTTTTGTTGTTGATTTTAATTTTTCAATTTTTCAAGGTAATCACGGTATTACCGCGGTAATAATATTACCGTAATACCGCGATTATCGTTACCGCGTCTTTTTGAAAACGGTACCCGTAACGGAGCACTAATTGTAATAAAATATAACGATCAACTGAGAAGTTGGAATTAAATAATAATTTCAAAACGGGCTTTTATAGATCCTAAAAAAATATTTAAAAAAAGCTTGCCTTTTTAAAAATTTGCATAAAGTTTATGAGTGAAGTAAACAAATTTCTTAATCTCAAAATTTTGATTTTCATTCTTTCATTTCTTTTTTCTTGTGACTGCCGGAAAGTTTACTACAATTTTATTTCACGTGTATTTAATTGATTGATTGGACTACCGTATTTTTAATTTGAATTTTAAAAAGAATCAAAAATGAAAATTATATATCTTTATAAATATTTATGTATTGTTTTTTATCTTTTAATTACAGGATTGACTGTTGGCGGCATTTTAGCATGTAAGTTTTTTTAATTTTTGGAGTAATAATAAAACATGTTTAATACTGAACAATTTTTATGTTATATATTTTTAGATTGGAGAAATGCACATAATCAATTTGAAGAATTTGATATTGACGGAAAAAAATTTTCTTTTGGAGAAAATTCAGCGAATGATTCTATTCAAACTAAATATGGAATTGTATATAATTGTGAAAATACTAATGGGGAAGAATGTCGTTGGGTATGTTAATATTTTTTTTCACAGATTTTTTTAAAATTCCCAATTTGCAGCAAAACACTTTTCGCACTTTATCCCCCTTTGGCGGCCGGCCCATTTCGCTATAATCATCCTTGATCTGATAACTAGGTACATTCGTCGCAGTCTTTTTTCTTTTTTTTGAGAAACGACGAGCCAGAAAAAATTCTAGGTCTTCGTGTTTGTGCCCCGACGGTATAAGGGTGTAAGGCGCATGCGTTGAACGTCGAAAGGGGTGGATCGAGCCCGCGTCGGCCAAAAAAAAATTTTATGAAAAAAATTTTAAATTATTTTTCGGGGTAATCAAGCATGGGGATTCAGGATATAGAGGCGGTTTTTATTTATTAATTAGTAATTTGTGGTAAATGGTAAAATTTGTATAAAAAAGGTTTTTGCTTTCTTTAAACGAAAAGTGTATGAAGGAAAACGTAATTAATTACAAATTTATTATTATGAGATTTAAACAAAAGTCTTGAACTGTTTTTAAAAAAATCGGTTATTTTGCTCATATGTTTTATCATTATCCAGAAATGTTGATTGACATTAAATCTATAAAAGCTTATAAAAAGTGGAAACTATTATGTTTAAAAAACTTTTGCTCTTTGACTGCAAAATGTCTGGTTATTTATTTTTAAATCGAATGTTTGTAACATGTGATCAAAGTACAAATCTTTTTCTTCTTTTTTTAATCAACATCAGGTAGCATATCGCTCCAACCCGAGCCTCCCATATAGCCGGTAAAATCTTAAAAAATTGTATTTTTGGTGCAACCATTAAATCAGAAGATTCTCGGAAAAATTTATGCAAGCATAAGGGTATGTTGAAGCATCAATGATAGGTATCCTACATCAGAAAAAATACGAAAGAACTTAAATAAGAATTTAATTGATTTATAAGACCTTACTGCCAAATTTTCCACCCGTTAGCGTCAGAATTAGAGTTGTCCCTTCCCCGGGGAATCCCCGGGAGATTCCTCGATTTTGCCGCGGAATGACACTAAATTCCCTGCTAAAAGCAAACGTTAAAAAGCAAATAAATAATATTTTTCGTTTTTTTTTTATAATTTGTAATTTTACATTTTTTTTTCGTTTTAGCAATAGCCATGAGCTTGCTTTCTCATAGTGTCTAGCAAGGCCGTATACAGAAAAATATTTCGGAGGGGGCACGCCTTTGATTTTTTGCCGCATCCAGGCAAAAGCGGCAAAAGATCAAAGGAATTTCTCAATTTCGGAGGGGGCACGTGCCCCAAGTGCCACCCCCCTAAATACGGCTCTGGTGTCTAGAAAGAAGGTGTTTCTTCAAGGGTAAAAACGGTATAAAAATCTCCCGGTTTTTCAACTTGGGAATGTTAATAATCAAATAAATAACTTCGTTTTGTTTTTTTTAATAATGATTTCTGCAAAATTGATGTATCTGCTTTAGCTAAACCTTAAAAAATTTTAAAGCGTATAAAAGCCATTTTTACGGAAAAATGTAACTAAAAACAGCCAAAAATGTTTTTATTTGTTACGGTATAAATTTTAACAAAAACAACACCAATAAAAGAAAATATATTATTTAAAATTTTTTGATGAACCGAAGACAAAAGGCAAGTATTCCGTCATTATTTTCTCGCTTCTTTTTTCTTTTTTAAAACAGTTTTGATCTGTTTTTTTGACTTTATAAACAAATTTTACCATTTACCACAAATTACTAATTAATAAATAAAAACCGCCTCTATATCCTGAATCCCCATGCTTGATTACCCCGAAAAATAATTTAAAAAAAAATTTAATTTTTTTTTGGCCGACGCGGGCTCGATCCACCCCTTTCGACGTTCAACGCATGCGCCTTACACCCTTATACCGTCGGGGCACAAACACGAAGACCTAGAATTTTTTCTGGCGTGAAAATTTGAGGGTCTCGTTTTAAAAGCTTCATAACTTTAAAACTATTAATTTTAAAAAAAAATAAAAAATGCCATCGTCTTTCTCGTTTCCCAAATTACAGGAAACATATAAAAGTTTTAATGAAATTGAAAAAAAAATAATATGTTAAATGAGTTATCAGTGATAACTCATTTAACATATTATTTTTTTCATTTTACATAAACGTAACTCATTAATATCAATCTCCAAAAAAAATAAAACCAAAAAAAAATTACAGAATTTTAATTTTGCAGATTTTGGCCTTCTGTTTTTGACATTCCTGATCTAACCATGGCTTTGGCGGCCTGTCACATTAAGCCAAAATCGAGAAATCTTCTGTTAATTAATTTTTCCTGGCTTTATAATATTTCTAAATATTGATATTAATCAGGTATATCTATGTAATATGATAAAAAAACAATTAAACCATATAAGTGATGAGTTAAAAATTTTTTGGCGTTTTATGACTGGCCGCCAAAAGGTAAACATCAACCATACTTAAATTAGGGAATGTAATGCTATATATATTATTATTCAACGTTTTTAGACGGAAAATTTTGAATTTGTTGGTGATCTTTCAATTGCGGGCTTGTTAATTGCTTCCATATTTATGTATGTTGGAAATATTGTTATTCTTCTTTTTTCAATATTTCTTTCATCTTTTATTCAAAGCATTATATATTTGCTGCCACTTAATTCTTTTCTTGGATCCGTAGCTGGCTTTGCTTCAATTACTATTTTTCTTATCCACTATAATTTATATTCTGATTTATTTAAAGGAACAGAAGTGAATCCATCAGTTGCTTCATTGTATAAATTTCAGGATGGTACTTTTACTGGTCCATTTCGTAAGTCTGTTTTTTTCAAATTCGAGTAACCCTGTTCAAAATAAATTTGTTCAAATGATCGTACGGACTTCAAAAATAGAATAATTCTGACCCAACAATAATATTTGGAAAAGGTTAAAAGTTTTCAAAATACATTAAAAATTTGATACCGTAATACAGTTACCGTATATCTTGAAAAAATGAAAATCGTAGTATCCTTCCAAATTTGTTTTTGGAATCGATTAAGCTATGTGGGTCTAACTTAATAATTTCATTATTATTTTTTTTTTAAACTTCTTAATTTAAGCTCACGTATGGATTCCAAATACAAAGTTGGAAGCATACTACGATTTTTAATTTTTCAAGGGTTACTGTAACTGTATTACTGTATCAAATTTTTGGGGTATTTTGAAAACTTTTAACCCATTCCAACCTTATTTTTGGGTCAGAATTATTCTATTTTTGACGTTTTTAAGTCCGTACGATCATTTTTAAAAAAAATTATTTTGAACAGGGTTACTCGAATTTGAATAAAAACAGTATTTAATACTTGTTTTTTAAAAGTAAAAGGTACTTTTTATTATCATATTTTTAGCTCTCAAAATTACTTATGCTGAAGGGTTCTATATTACAATTGGTGCTGCAGTATTCAGCTTATTTGCCCTTGGTCTTGCCTCTTACACTGCATACAAAACGTTTAAGGAGGAAGAAAAAAAGAATGAACGCAGTTATGAAGTTCAAGTTGTCAAAGCTTTTCCATCCTCTGAAGCTGCGGCTCCTGAAACTCAACCGGAATAAATCAAAAAATGAATACTTTATTTTGTTAATGTAAATATAATCTATTTTTATTTGTGTAAATTAATTTTTAATATACTTTTACTGTACTACTGTAAAAAATATTTGAAAAAAAAATATTTACTGTAAAAATTTTTGAAAATAAGTTTTTTTTTTATTTTCATTTTATTCACTTTCATTATTAAAAAGAAGAATAACGACGACAAAAAAAATAAATCGTGATTGGAATTTTCAAAAAAACGCTTCGGAACCCGAATTGGGAAATTCTGATGAATATTTCTGTGCATATTTTTTGATCCTAAAAATTTATAGGGTCTTTCTGATGGTCGTTTTTAGCCTGGGAGTCAGCTCGTGTACCCAAATTTTTAACATTTTCATTTTTTACTTTGCCGAATTTGGGCCAAAGTGCTTTTAAAACTTGTCGTCGACACACACTTTAACAATTTCAATGTTTTTGCAAACAATGCTTTTGTCACTTTTTTGTTAACATTTCTGTTTTAATCTTCATCTTTTTTTTCTGTATTTTAAAATCACTTAAAAGCTGTCTCATAATTTAAAAAGCGGTTTATTAAAAGCATTTAAACATATTAAATTTTTGATTCAAAAAAATTTTTATTTATTTATTTTTATATAAAATCGATTTAATGATTTTTCACATGATTTATATCTATAATAGTTGGTTCAATTTCAGCCACGTAAAAAGAAAATAAATTTGTTTTTGTTATTAACGATTTTCTGCGATAAAAAAACTTGTTTTTTTGCGTCCTGCCTTTATTTTTTTTTGAAAGAACAAACAAAAGCAACGGAAAAACATTTTTTTGATCATTAAAAAAATGCGCAATTATAAAATTTTTGATATTATATTTTTTAAATTGAATAAACAAAAATTGTCGTGTTTTATTAAATATTATTATTCTACACTATCGGCCAAAAAATGGATATAGGTATTTTTTGTGGTATAATTACTGAAATTGGCGTTGAAAAATAAAAATGGTTAGCTGAAAAAATCTGATAAATTGATTAACAGACATTTTTTCAACCTACCACTTTTATTTTTCATCACCAAATTTCAGTAATTATACCACAAAAAACACCGTTTTGTCCATTTTTTGGTCGCTACAGTATATTTTAAAATTTAAAGATTTTTCTTTTTTTATTATTTTTAAATTTTAACAATTTTACAGATAATATAAAAAAATGCAGCACCAAATTTTTGATCCATCAAATCCAAAATATCGTTGTTGTTGTGGTTGTTGTCATGTAAAAACTGGAACAACAATTATTTGTGTTATATCTCTGTTAATATACATAATATTACTCATTTATCGGGCATTACTTTATCCACATCCTGCATATATGGCAATTGGAATAATTTTAATTGGTTTAAATATTTTGATAATTGCTTCCGCACTTTTTGCTGTAAGAACAGAACGACCAAAATGGATTATTCCTTTGCTTGTTTTAATGGTAAGAATTTTTAGAAATTATATAAAAAATAAACGGAAAAAAATAAATTTGTTGGAGATTCTGATTCTTAGTATTATTAAAATTCTCAAAGCGAAAATGTCTCGGAATCCAGAATCAATTCTTTGCATTTTTTTCTGACTCCAGAAATTGTGTTCACTTTAAAAGTCACAAGGATTCTGAATTTAATCTTTTATTTTCAAGTTTTTTTTATCATTTTTAACTAAATTTTTGGCACAGTGGTTTTTATTTAGCTTGTCGATGGCACTCCTCCGTAAAAAAAAATCCCCCAAAAATATATGTTTTACATTTTTTTTAATTTTCAATTTTACTCTATCGTTATTTCTTTTTATTCTAGATTCTTCCAATTATTTTATTAACAATTCAAACCATTTATTCGATATACACATATTATGCCTATAATCAAGTTCAAATGTTACCCTTTGATGAAAGATTACTTTTTGAAGATGAACCTATTTTAAAGTCAAAAAGTAATGGTATGTTTAAAAATTTTACTGATACAATTTGAAAATATTTATTTTTATACAGATCCTTCAACAATTTTTACAACTTTAATTATTGATTTTGTTATTTCCCTTACAATTCAAATTTGGCTTTTTTTTGTCGTTTTTCGATGTTATCAATATTTAATTGCAAAGAAAAAAGCTGAAAAAGCTCCGACATTTCCATCACCTAATTTTTATCAGTATTATTAAAACAGTGATATCTTTTTTTTATCAAAATGTGGAAATATTGATTATTTTTTTATATTTCAGTGTTATATAAAATTAATAAAAAAAACATTGTGAACATTTTTAAATTAATAATACTGGGGACATAGTAAATAAAATATTAGTAATATGTATATTCAAGAATCAATAAATTTTTTGAAAATAATGACATTTTATTACACACGTTCATGAACTTATCAGCTGTTCTGCAGAACAGCCGATAGGAAAAATCTGTTTATCGATTCCACCAACAAAATTTTGAAATCAATTTTTATGCAAATTTTGGAAACTAATTTCACTTTTTTACGAACGAAAACAATATAAAAGAAAGTTTTACACTTTTTTTAACTTCTTTTTTCTCTCATCATCCTCGTCTTCTTTGCTATCAAATTAAAACATGGATTTCTTCAAAATAATTATTATCATTTTTGCTCTACTTTTGGGTATTTTTGGTCAACGCTTTCAACGGCATTCATCAAATGATAATTCTCAAAATAATCTTGATGTGGTTGATAATTCTAAGAAGCTGGCATCTGATGTTAATACTTTTCTTATAACTGAATCTCGGGAATATGAAATCGAGCTGCTAAATGGTGAATTAAAATTTGAAATGTGCACGAGTGTATGTAACAATGATCTGCTAATTTTTTGCTTCGATTCTGATGAACCAAAAACTGTGGCAGGGTCTAATCGCTGTCCAAATCAATGTGAAGTTCATGCTGGATTTCAACAGATTGGTGCTGACAAGGTTGCACACTTTTCTGGCAGAACATCATGTGAGTTTTTCCTTTTATCTTTTTTTTACGAATACAATTTCAGCTTATGCGGTAACAAAACAATGTGATATTGTAACAATGCAATCCCCTGCAACCACATTTTTTGATGTTGAAGGTTCAAGTTGTTATCCTAAAAAACATGATGGAAATGTTGTAAAAATATATGTAAAAAAAGCTACAACAAATTGCTTTGCGAAAATAGTAAGCTTTATTATTATTCTTTCTTCACTCTTTAGTAAAAAATCTTAAGATTGGTGCAAGAGAATGGATTCGACCAACATCAACACCAGCAATAATCTCTTCAACACCATTAAAACCTGATGATTCAATGAAAGCTGAGACAATGTGGATAATTATTGCTGCTGTGCTTATTGTTGTTATAATTATCTTGGCTTGTTCTGGGTCTGTTTTTTATCTTAAAATTAACACATATATGTTTAACATTATTACATTTTAGATTTTGGGGCTGTCGATATTGGAATCAAAAGAAATCTGCTGCAATAACTGATGGAAAAAGAAAAGGAACTTTACCGGAAAAAAATATTGCTGAAACAACTGTTGTAAAACAAGAAAAAGCTGTGGAAGAAAAAGCAAAAACGATAAAAGAAGCAACGGAAGAAAATAAACAAAGTGTTCCTGCAAAACCCAAAAAGGCAAAACATGAAGTAAAAGATGCTCATCAAATTGTTGCTCCAACACCAAAGAAAAGAACTGTTGAACCTACCCAAGATGAAACACCAACAAATGATCAAACAATTGAACCTACTGTTGAAGATGCAACCAATCCATCAATTGTTCAACATGCTGCTCCTACCGTTACTGTTTCAAAAGAACCAATTCAATCTTCTCGACCATATGGATTTATGCGTCGGTCAGAAAGTTCAAAATCAGGGAAAACTGATTCTCTTTCTGGTCGTCATGATGGAGAGATGAATGGCATGGTTGTAAATCCTTTGCGAGCTCTTAAAGGTCGAAATCCAAAGCTTAATGTTGCTGAAATGGAAAAGTATGTTTTCTTTTTTTTATATATCCTAAATAGTTGCACGTATAAATTATTATTTTTAGATTTTATCCAGCTGATGACAAAACTCTTCTTCCTCGTCCTGATCCACGTGAAATTCAACTTCTTTGTTGCCGAATCAGTGTAATGTTAAAACTTGTTGAAGAACTTGTGTAAGTTTTATGTATATATATATTGACTATATTTATACAATTATATTTGTTTAGAAAAGATGCTGAAGAAACTTTGAAAAAGATTGGAGTCCAATTTGATGCAAATGGATTTATTGCTGAACTTCCTCAGAAAGCACTTAATTATCTTACAGTTGGAAATTGTCCTGAATTTATCCGATATTTTGCTTTTGGAAACCTTTTCCGTGCTGAAATTGATTCTTCTCTTGGAAAGGAACCAACTTTATCAATTCCTCTTTTGTTTGTCATCATTTATCAACGGCGTTATCCTGCTGAAAATCGCCGTAAAGCTTGCGCATGGATACGGTAATTATCTCTTTTTTAAGTAATTTGACTTTTAATCATCCTTTTTAGCCGCCAACTTCCTATCCTTAGAGTTGAATTCTCTTTTCGTGAACGTGAATCTCTTCGTTTTCCGTTAAATGCCCTTGAAGCAGCATCAGAAAAAGATCCTGAAGGATTTAAAAATATTGAAGAGCTTTATACTCTTTCAAAAGAAGAAAAATCTCGCGATGGTCGAAAAAAAGCTAAAAGAAATGCTCATGGAAAAAAAGGAAAAACAAAATCAAAAACAAAAAAATGAATTAAAATTTTTGGAAATAAATTAAATGTAATCTTTTTTGTATGTTTTTTTGATAATAAATAAAGTCTTTATGATACAATTCGGACGGACTCCATTTTGGCAGTTTTAAAACTAGAATCAATGTTTTTCTAAAAAATGTGGATTTGTAAAAATGCATTCAACCATAAAAAACAAGAATAAAGTTGATGGTGTCACTTGACGAAAAAGATATGTGCCAACTTTTTGAAGCATGATGGCATTTTAAAAAAAAACAACAGGAAATGCCCTTTGATTTTTTAAATTTTTAAATTATTTTTTTCAAACTCTGACATTTTACCCCTCATGGTGATGATATATTATTGATAGCCGCAATCAAAAAATATTTTTTCCAAATTGTCTTTGACGAAAAATGATTCATGTCAAAATTCTCATGCACCGTAAATGATCTTTTAACATTTTTACAATTGTAAAATATTTTTTATGACGGAATCAAAAACCCGCGTCACAGCCCAAAATTTGTTTTTCCTGGAAACTTTTCTAAATACCCCAAAGAAACCGGTTCCACATAGTAAAAAAAATTTTTACTACTGTAGTTACAGTAATCTTTATCTAAATTTTACCAAAATTTTAAATTGTTGCCAAATTAAAACTATTTACTTTTTTATAACTAATTCTGGGGTTTTTGAATTCGAGGAATCAGAATCTGTATATTTTAAAGCTTCAAAATATTTAAAACCCTAATTTTTTGTTATCATCAAATACATTAATTTCAGAATTTTTAAACAATGCTGTTTTCTAAAATTTGCAAACAATTAGTTATAAATTTTTATGAAATCGTTGTTTTCTAATGTACGCTGAAATTTTAGAATTATGGAATATTTCAGAAGTATTCCATAATTCTATTAATTATTTTTGAAATATTAATTTTTTAATTATTATTTTTCGTGATTTTTTAAAAGAAAAAAAGAGGGGTGCAAAAAAACAAATGATCTGTGAAAGCGGAAACAAAATTTTAAAAGTTTCACGGGTTTCTTTCTTCCTTTTTGCTAATTTTTTTAAAACAAAATGAGTGACATTTTTTTAATGTTTTTTTTCAACAAAAAAAAGACGTCAAAGATTGAAGGATGTTTGGTTTAAGAACGGCTGCTAAGTATGAGTTCGGAGTGGTGGTTTTTTTGGGGACAGCAAAAAACAAAGAAAAAAAATTACCCCGTGAATATGAGATAATGGCTCTGTCCTATAAAAGAATTACGAAATTTTTAGATTCTACATTTTTCACATTTTTTTTCGTTGATTTGTTTTTTCTCGGGTGCTTTCGTGTCGAGACCTATTGAAAAAAGAAAAAGTTAGAATCAAGAAAAAAATGCAAGAATCAAAAATAGAATTTAACGAAAAATGGTAAAAACTGTATTTTTTCTTAAATGTTTTTTTACTGACATCATTCTTTAACTGTTATGTCAATGACCGAGGAGGTCAAAGATATATAAAATCTGCAGGAATGCGTTAGTTTATATCTTATCATTGTTTATGTCACAGCTGTTGCATCCTAGTCGAATTTTGTGACAAATAACGAAGATTATTGATAAAAAATTATGTTAGTAAAAAAATATTAAAGAAAAAATATAGTTTTTACCATTTTTCGTTAAATTCTATTTTTGATTCTTGCATTTTTTTCTTGATTCTAACTTTTTCTTTTTTCAATAGGTCTCGACACGAAAGCACCCGAGAAAAAACAAATCAACGAAAAAAAATGTGAAAAAAGTAGAATCTAAAAATTTCGTAATTCTTTTATAGGACAGAGCCAATGGCGTGGCCGTTTTTGAGGACGGCATTTATGGACTGGAATTTTTGGGATTTTATTTTGTGCCACAACAAATCCAAAGCAAAGAAAATGTTAAATTTTTCAAACCAGTGTTTGGCAAAATGTCTCTTCAACGCCATGCGACATAAAAGTTTTCGTGTTTTTTTTTGTTGGAGAAAAATTGGAAAACGAAACAACACGTTTTTTCTCTCACATTGGCATTGAAAAACAATTTGCCAGACATTGGACATGGAAAACTGCACGCTGGATTCGATGTGGTGCCAGATTTTTGGCGATGTTACATTTTAGGAAAATAAAATTTATGGATAAAATTTTGCGAAGTGTTTTTTTTGAGGATTTTAGGAACAAAATTGAAATGGATGATATAACGCGCCGCCAATCATATGTCCCAACAAAAAACAACGATGTTTAAAGGTTTTCCATTTTGCTAAGTCGAAAACAGAAAAATCAGTTAATCTTAACTTATCCAAAATTGTTTAACAAATTGGATAAAAAACAGATTTCCATTTGAAAAGCTAAAGACATTCACAAAACTCACAATATTTTGATTTTCTGGAAATCTTTAACAAAACGTTAAAAAAATGAAATTTTAAATTTATTTGTTATTGATGTTCTTAACAAAAAAAGTTTATTTTTAATGTTTTTCTTTTTTGTTAAGCTTCCCTTAGAAAAGACTTTTCTTAACAAAAGACAGAAATGTTTTTTGTTAAGAACGCCTTAGGAATGCTTAACAAAAGACAGAAATGTTTTTTGTTAAGGATTTTTTTAAACCGTCGCCGCTGGGGATCGAACTTCTGTGTTTTTGTTTTAAAGTCTAATGTTTTACCCACTGCGCCATCAAACAACTGGAAAAATCTTTTCATTTGTGCTTATATTGAAAACGCTTTTTGGCATCTTTCGCTAATGCCAAAAAAACAAAAGGCTTTTTTCTTTTTATTTTAACGTTGCTTTTTTTTAAAAACAAACCGGTGTCGTTTTTAATTAATTGTTTATGCTAAGAAAATGTATTGTTTAATATTTTTTTAAATGTTTGTTGAAAAAATTTTATGCAAAAACATTAAATGATAAAAGAAATGAAAAATGCAAATAAGTTTGAACATTTTTGTCCAAATTGAAATTATTCAGGAATTTCTGGAAGTCTTTGACTGGGAGTCACTGGTGATGGTGGAACTGATGTTGCTTTTCTTTTACGTGGCTTTGATGGTGTTAAAGTTTTTTGAGCTTTTTGTTGCCATTGCATTGTTACAGCCTTTGATAATTCTTCCTTACACCTTGCAGCAATATTTGCATTTTTTGTTGCAATTGTAATTTTTGGGCATTCAAATATTTGATTTGTTGCTGCAGAAATTACTAAATCAATCCCTAAATATAACTTTTTTATTTACAAATTTCACAAAATTTATTTATTATACTTACATTCTGCTGGTGGTTCATGAATTAAACAAGAACTTTTATCTTCAGAAAATTTTAAAAGAGAAGCAATATCTCTCATATTCATTACATTTCCAATTTCTATTTTCGTTTTGAAGGTTAATAGGGATGTCAGAGATTTCTTGCCAACCGTTGCATAATTTAGTAAAAAGTTTCATGTTACAAGTAAAAATTGGTGTAATATTGATTGTATGTTCACTGTTTTTCTTTAAATAAAATATATTAGTAATGATTTGACTAACGAAATCTAAAAATTAAATATAAACTTTAGATAATCTAAATTTTATATTTAATCTAAACTAGATTTTAAAAAAGTATATTTGAACTTACTTTATCAGCTGCAAGGACAAAACAGGGATTCAGCGTTTAAAAAACAGCAATTCGATGCACAAAAATTAAAGAAGAAAGAAAAAAATTAATCAAAACGATTTATGCCATTTGTAGCAAAACCTCAAGCTTTCTTTTTGAGTCCTCGGCCTTTTTTGCTATCGATTTTTTTATTTTTTTTTAAACTGCCTTTGATTTGCTAAAATAAATCAATTATTGGTTTGTTTGACTAAGTCAAAGACTTCCAGAAATTCCAGAATAATTTCAATTTGGACAAAAATTTTCAAATTCTTTTATCATTTAATGTTTTTGCATAAAATTTTTTCAACAAACATTTAAAAAAATATTAAACAATACATTTTCTTAGCATAAACAATTAATTAAAAACGACACCGGTTTGTTTTTAAAAAAAAGCAACGTTAAAATAAAAAGAAAAAAAGCCTTTTGTTTTTTTGGCATTGGCGAAAGATGCCAAAAAGCGTTTTCAATATAAGCACAAATGAAAAGATTTTTCCAGTTGTTTGATGGCGCAGTGGGTAAAACATTAGACTTTGAAACAAAAACACAGAAGTTCGATCCCCAGCGGCGACGGTTTAAAAAAATCCTTAACAAAAAACATTTCTGTCTTTTGTTAAGCATTCCTAAGGCGTTCTTAACAAAAAACATTTCTGTCTTTTGTTAAGAAAAGTCTTTTCTAAGGGAAGCTTAACAAAAAAGAAAAACATTAAAAATAAACTTTTTTTGTTAAGAACATCAATAACAAATAAATTTAAAATTTCATTTTTTTAACATTTTGTTTAACTTATCTCTTTAAACTATGTTGTTTTAAAGTTTTTGTTGCGGCCGTAAAGAAATTGGTAAAAATTTCAGATTTTAGTGTTTTCTTATCAGCTATTGGAAATAACGGAATTTTTCACATTTTTGTTTAAAATTGGAAAAAAATCATTAAGATCATTGTTTTTTGTTGGGACATATGATTGGCGGCGCGTTATATCCAAGTATCAGTAAGACAGTAATTTTGTCAATATTTTGTTTGATGCAGGTATTTGAATTTCATTAAAAAACTTTAATTTTAAATTCATCAAAATAAATTTATGACATTTATTTTTTATTAACGAAAAAAATTTCTGATCTTCTGTTCTATATTTAATTTTTGCTTTTTGCGTAGGATGAATGTTGTTGATCATGAGCACTTTTTTTGTAATAAATCAGTTTTTTAAAAGTTTGGATAATCTGATTTACAAAAATTTGTTACAAAAGAGATACTTTTTTTGTCGATTTTTAGATTTTGATCCTTTATAATTTTTATTTGATCTATTTTTTTAAAAATTGTGTGTCCAAAATAGCATTGTTATATATTTTTGTAAGTTGGTTGGATAATCTTTTTAAAAGCTGAAATAACTTTTAAAAGTTTTAATTATAAAAAAGTTATTTTAGCTTTTAAGTTTTTTCACGTAGTTTCTGTTTTTATTAGTTTTTGTAATTTTAATAATTATGAAATTTGGCACTATAAGTTATTCGTTTACTGACACTTTGCCAAGCGTGTTTAACATTCAATTTTTGATAAAAAATGTAAGCTACAGTTTTAAACAAAGTAATTTTTTACTATTACTTTTTAAAAATTTTAATAATTTCCATATTAAAGAGGACAAAATTTGGCATCTTTTGGAACCAAGATATCCGGATTTGGTAATGCAAACGCTATTTGCCAAGAGTTTTAAGATGTTGCAGTATAAAAGTTTTACACAAAAATCCCTAAAACTTTGCGATTCAACATTTTTAGAACTTCTGTTTTTCAGTATATATAAAAAAACATGGATTTAAAAGAATTTCCACAGAAAATCTGAATTTTTGATGAATTTTTTAAAAATATTTGATATTGTTTGACATGCACTGTTCAACTATATCAAAAGCTGTTAAATTTTTATTATTTTGATAAGTAATTCATATTTAAGTGCCTAAACACAATTACAATCATGTTTGAATGCATAAAAAGTTATTTTGGTCACCAGAAGTACGATTCGAACTATGTTTCTGCAAAAAAACCTGCTTTACAGTAAACAAACATCAAAACTTTCTTATCTATTTTCCGTGAAAAATACAAACAATATAACATTTCTAAACGTCAATAACGCTTAACAGACGATAATAGTGGCTCCAAAAAATACTTTGATGTAGATTAACACTGTTAAGAATAAAGCGTAATGTTTGTTTATAATCACAGAAGAATTTTAAAGACATTTTATACCCCAACAATATTTAAACAACCAATAATATATATATATATTTCTGCTAATAATACTTCATTTGAAAATCTTGAAATGGCGGCTCTTTAGATTCTGAGCTTCAACACAGGTTCAATTCAGCTGACTTTTGCAGGATTGCAACAATGATTGTCTTCTATAGTTCCAATACTTGGAAAGAGTTTATCTATAAAACAAATACATTATATATATATATAAACATTTAAAAACTAAAAAAAAACTTACCATCAACGTTTTCATCTATTCCATTAACAAACTAACCATTTGGCAATTGGCATGCCAGTGTTGCAACATTATCATATTTACAATATTTTTAATCTTAAAATTATGATTTTTTTTCTGATCAATATAAGGTTTGAAACATGAAAAACATATTTTGGCAAACATAAACAGACGAACGAACGAATAGTTCAAAAATCAATGCACAAACTAAACAGACGAACGAACGAATAGTTCAAAAATCAATGCACAAACTTTCTTCAAGTACCCTTTGAGGTAAGTATGTGAAAGAGAAAATATTCAAAAGAAACAACCAAACCAAAATAACTTTTTATGCATTCAAACATGATTGTAATTGTGTTTAGGCACTTAAATATGAATTACTTATTAAAATAATAAAAATTTAACAGCTTTTGATATAGTTGAACAGTGCATGTCAAACAATATCAAATATTTTTAAAAAATTCATCAAAAATTCAGATTTTCTGTGGAAATTCTTTTAAATCCATGTTTTTTTATATATACTGAAAAACAGAAGTTCTAAAAATGTTGAATCGCAAAGTTTTAGGGATTTTTGTGTAAAACTTTTATACTGCAACATCTTAAAACTCTTGGCAAATAGCGTTTGCATTACCAAATCCGGATATCTTGGTTCCAAAAGATGCCAAATTTTGTCCTCTTTAATATGGAAATTATTAAAATTTTTAAAAAGTAATAGTAAAAAATTACTTTGTTTAAAACGGTGACCTTTTTTAGTTATTAATTTTAAAAATTCGAAGTCGTGTCAAGAATCGTCGCAACTTATAGTGATTTGGCAAATTTAAAAAGGATCGGACATTTACGCGTACGTGAATTTGCATACTTTTTGGGTCCCACAACAATTAATAAAATTCACTTGACAAAAAAAGGGGGGGGGCACGCGAAATCCTGATTTTTTGAACCTTGCAAAAAATTAGACGTAAACGGTACGCCTCTTTCCACAAAGTTTTAAGCCATATAAATAATAAGCACAAATTTGTTGTCACTTTTTTGTTTAAAGAATTAATTACAAAAAAATATTCATTTAACAATAAAATGTGTTTAATTTTAACAATTTTTTTTTGATTGTTAAATATATATGCTTCTTCTGCTTTTCTTTTCTTTCTATTGTTTGTTCTTTTAATTAATTAAACATTGATAAATTGATAAATTTTTTGAGCAGCTTGAAATAACATCTTTTTCTCCTCTGATTTAAACTTTTGTATTTTTAATTGAAACAAATATGAATGAAAATATTTTTTTACACTCATATTTAATACGTCAGAGCAAAAAAAAATAAAAAATGGAAAAATCTTTTTCTTATCAGTTGATTTTTAACTTTAAACTTTGTCTACGCTTTTTTTGCTCCTACTTTTTTTTTTAGTCATTTTTAAGTAAGCATACCTTTTTCTTCCTTTTAAGTGCCACCCTTTTTGACCTTGAATAAAAGTTTATTGTTTTTTCTATTCAATGAAAAAAAAATTATATATTTACTTTTTGAAACATTTTTTTTGAGTGTTTTTTGGAAGAATCAAACACTCAATTTTTTGCTTCTAAAAATGAATGCTTTATAGAAAGGGGGGGGGGGCTTTAAAGGGGAAAAGAATGAAAACTGGAAGGGTGTGAAAGCATCTGAAAAAAACTGCTACTTTTTCTAAGGGGGTGTGAGACGATAGATACACAGATATGCCATTTGTAATTTGCATAAAATTTATAGCGTCTCCTCTTTTGTGGCATTAAAACTTTTATCCACTGTTTTTATAAAAAATGTACAAAATAAAATTTTAAATTTTTATATAAAAAAAGTAACAAAAAAAATTTAATACCAAAAAGAAGAGGATAAGCTTCAAAGTTTATGCAAATTTCAAAATATCGCGCCGTATCGATGATAATGTTCTTTGAAACGGTGGGAATTTTTTTTCAATGTTTGACGTCTTCTTTGATTAGAATCATTTTTCCGTGGGAAGATAATAAAAAAATGCTTTGTGAAAAATGATTTTTTCAAGCTTCTGTTTTCTTTTTCAACTTTGTTTTGCTTTTTGCGAAACTTTTTTAAATTTATTTTTTTAAAGTATTTTCGAAATTTATTTCACATATTATTTCATAAAATTCTTTATAAAGAATATTCTCGATTCTTTTAAAAATTATTATTGCGTGGAAATGATATTGATAAAATGATTGCCGTTTTTTTATTGCACTTAATTGTGCAATTTTGTGAACCTTTGAATGAAAGCCTAAAAAACTTTCAATAACAAAAGGAAAATTCATATGATTTCACATTTTTTTCTGCCTTTTGGTTTTTTTGTGATCTCTTAAATTACGTTTTTTTGCACGTTTTTAAAATTTTTTTTAAAAAAAAGGAGACACAAGAGACCGCGTTTTTTTTGTTTTTAATTATCAGATGTTTCTCTTTAACACCCCCCCTCCCAAGGGTCATTGCTTTTTATAGCATTAAGAGCATTTCAGAGCCAAAATAAAATGAATGAGTCGTTTCAGGGTGGTCGTCGTTGTTGTCGTTTTTTTGAGAAAAAAATACTTTTAAGAATATTGAGTTTTATCAATTTTACTTTTTGAAACATTTTTTGGCAAAATTAGAAGCTTCTTTGGTGCACCATTTTTTAAAAATGTTTAAAATTATGTAAAAAATTGTTTAAACAAACTTTTATACTTTTTTTAAAATGCGAAATAATGATTCATGGAAAGAAACAACTAAAAATGATGAGCTCATAAAATTTTCTTCATTTTTTTTTTCCATGTTCTTTCACGGTTTTTGCTTAAATTTTTTCAAACATGTTCATTTTTTTTCATTTTTAAATTTTAATATTAATTTCAATTTTCTTTGTCTAATAATTTTTTTCTTAGACATTAATTAAACTTCCAACAAGAAAAAAAATACCCTGCGGCTATTTTATTTGTTTTTTTTTGCTGCAAAAAAACTTCTTTTCAAAATTAATATAAAAAAAAGAATAATCAAAAATTATTGAGCTCTTTATTAATAAACAAAAATCAATAAAAAGAATGAAATATATTTCATTTAATCGTGTTTTAAATTAATTTTTTCTTAAAAATTTTTGTTATTTTTTACTTTTTTTTAGCAAAAACTATTTTTAGTTAACAAATTTGTTCAACATCCATATTTTCTTTCTTTTTTTATCAGTTGGAAGTATTTTGAATGATTAAAACATTTATGAACAAATTTTTAAATTTATCAAATTCCCCAAAAGCTGCAAACGCTTCAATTGAATTAACATTTGCAATTCAAAAAACATTATCCCTACCAGGTCGCTCAAAAACAGCTCAATCTAATTAATTCAAAGCCGTCATTAAAGTTGCTTTAAAATTTTTAAGGTTTGTTTATATTTTACATGATGAAAATATAGGTGTTTTTGTGAATTTAATTCAAAGAAGTTATCCAAAAATTTTAAAATTCCCGCATTTTACGAAAAAAGACATTTTGCCAGAGAATGACTTCATGATGCAGACATTTGAAATTTGCATAAGCCTCTCTTTTTGGTATTAAAATGTAAAATGGAAAGGCCATGTTAAAGCTTTAATTAAAAAATCCATTTGATAAAATGACAACGAACAATTCACATTTTTTTGTTTAAACCTTAGAAAATTCAGAAACAAATTTTATATTTTTAGAAACTATTTGTATAAAAATAGTAATGTTGGCACCGAGAGGAAAACCACATTGTATTATTGCTCTTTTTGCAACTTTGGCAGCACTTGTCAACTTTCAAGTGAGTTTCATTTTTATCGTTTTTCAAAAAAAAAACATTTTTTATTTTTTTTAAGGAAGCTTACTCAAATTCATATCCAAATACGGCATATTTGTCATTTCGAAATTATATTAATGAATCATATATTGCTCGAGGGGTTGTAGATGGGATGCCAGAATGGATATTTACATGGGTTTGGAGTTTAGTATTAAATATTTGGTTTATTGGTCTTTTATTTGGAGTTTTTTGTACACCATATTTGACCGACAATTATGGGCGAAAATGTAAGAGATTTTTTTTGATATATATAATTTAAGACATTATTAAATTGAGAGTATTAGTGCAAAAATAGATTAAAGTGCTATTTTACAGTATCCAAAAATATTTGACAGTAATCATATTTTTTCAAAAAATTTAAAATTTTTCGTTACTGTCAAATGAAAGTAATTTAAAATTTACCATTTTCGATTAAAAAAATTACTATAAAAATTTTTTTACGTAAAACGTTGAAATTTTAATTAATTTTTTCAGTTTCTTTGGTTCTTGCAAATATTGTATCCCTTTTTGGCACAATTTTATGTACAATTTCAATATGGATAAAAATGCCAGAATTACTTTTTTTTGGGCGAATTGTTGAATCATCCAGTTGTGGAGTATCATTTATAACATTAATTTTATTTTTACAGGTAATTTTTTTTTATCAGATTGTTAAAATGATAACCCTTTTGTAGGAGACAACTTCAACAGAAATGCGGGGAGTTTGTAGCTTTTTATCTGAAACTGCTTTCATCGCGGTTAATGTTGTTGGAATGGGATTTGGACTAAATGTTATATTTGGACAAAATTTAGTTTTATTAGTTGGATTTGGGGCATTTCCCGGGATTATTGCAATTTTGATTATGTTTCCGTTACATGAAACACCAAAATTTTTATTAATTCATAAAAAGGATCGAAAAGCTGCAATTGAATCATTGAAATTTTATCGAGGTTAGTTCGGAGATAAAATAGAGGATTTTATATATCCGGATAGGATATATAAAATCCGTGAGGGATTTCATATATCTGTTACTTTAATTTTTTTCATAAAGCTCATTTTTATTCCCCTTATTTGTGCCGTCTTCAAATTTTGTAAATTCAAATAGGATATATGAAATCCTCGATGGATTTAATATATCTCTTATTTTTTTTTTAGGTGTCAAACAAAATTACGATGATATCATAAATAATATCCTAAAAGAATCAGATGAAAAAATGAATATGCCATTGTCGAGAGCTTTGAAAGATGTCCTTGAACAACCCCATCTTCGAAAAGCTTTAATCCTTGGCATAATGTCCCTTCAATTAATTGTTGGAATTTGGCCCATCCTTTACCTATCAACGGATATCCTTGAAACACATTTCTCAAATGAAATGGCACAATATTCTTCATTTGCATTTATAATTGCAAATTTTTTGGCATCATTAATTGGAAACATTTGGGTAGATAAATTTGGGCGAAGATCAATGATGCTTGGAGCAGGAATTTTAAATACATTTTGTTTAATTTTATATATAGTTTTTGATCAATTAGCTGCAAGTTTACATTCTTATTACCGATATGGATGTGTTGGAAGTTTAATCGGTTTTGGCATTACCTATGGGTAAGTGTGTGCCAATTGTTTTATAAAATTTGAAAGTTGATCAAATTTGTTGCCTAAAATTGTGCCTGATACAATATTTGCAAGATCCAAAGAAATTAAAAAAGTTAATTAAAATTTAAATACTTTTTTGACAGTCATTTTTTTCCACAAAAATGGTAAATTTTGGATTACTTTCATTTGACAGCAACCTTAAATTATGTATTTTTTGAAAAAATATGATTGCTGTCAAATTTTTTTGGATACTGTATTAAACAAAAATTTCGCGGGTCGTGTAGTCGACTGGTCAAGCGTTGGCTCAGCAGGAGGAGGTCTCCGGTTCGAGTCCGGCAAAGGGCCAGTTTAAAAATGAGTATGCGTACCCGTGTCTGTGCTCCTGCGGGCTAAGCAAGAGATCCTCAGGGGGTTTAGGCAAGCCTAAATCCGGCCTGAGATCACCACCGGGTTGGTGAACTTAACATTTAAACAAAAATTTGTAAAAACTACCGTATCTTTTCTCTAATGATCCAACTTATCATTTATTAGTAACTACAGTAATCAAGTATTTAACAGCAGTTCATTTTTTCAGTGGTGCATTGGGACCTATTGCATATTTTATTACATCAGAATTATCAGCACAAAGATATCGATCCCTAATACAATCAATGGTGTTTGGAATAAATACTTTAATCAATTTTGCCTTCTCTTTTATCACTTTACCAATGTATCAATGGATATCAGCTTGGTCATTTTTACCGCTATTCATTCTTCCAAGCATTTTATCACTTTTTTATCTCTATCATAATCTTCCCGAGACAAAGGGAAAAGAAATTCATGAAATTGTTGCAGAAATGATTGCAACAGAAGCACAAAATGATTTTGAATGGATGAAACATGGATACGGTAGTAGTAATAAAAATAATAAACGAAATACAAGCATTTCTATGCTTTCACAATCACTGTCAACAACAAAATTTCCATCAACCCTTTCATCAACCTCTCCATCAACAACAACAACATCTTCTTCAGCATCACATTCTGAAGATGATTGTGAAGTTGGAGGAGAAGAAAGTTGGAAAGAAGAAAGAAAAAAATCTGCAATTTATGAAACTTCAAAATCCACAAAAGATTATTCAAAAACTTCTCCAGCATATTTTTGTAGTGCTCTACCAAGCATTGGCGTAGTAAATGTACAATATTATGGAGGTTCAAATTATAAAATTAATTAATTAAGTCTAGATAAAAAAAATGTTTATTATTTGTATAAAATGGAAAAATTATTTTAATTGGATACGGTTAAATGTTGAAATATGTGTAATTTATTCATTAGAAAAAATGGTAATTTTAAGATGTGTTTTGTTTATATACTGTAGGTATTAGTTTTTTCTTATCAGTTTTTAATAAACATGTTTTTTTCGTTTTAAATGTGTTTAAATGTTTAACATTGGAAAAAAATACGATTTTATATGAATTCAAAAAATTCAAGACTACATTTTTATGTTAACAGAAATTTCAATTTCATCTTACAGTAATTATGGTCAATAAGATATATAATATACTTGAATTTAATTTAAATTTTTCAATATTATGAATAATACTGTAAAATAAATTTTTAATTATTGATTGGTTCCTCAATTACAAAATCTGTTACAATTTTTTATAAATTTTTCTGTAAACTGTTTTAAAAGCTCTCAGGAATAAAATCACACTTTTTGAGCAATAAAAACCGCCAAAAAAATAAAGCAAAACTTGTATTTTTATTTAAATTTTTAATAAGTTAAGAAATTATTTTCGTTGCTTTTTAATATTTTTTTTCAACTTTTGTTTTCCACCAATAAATATATTTAAAAAGCTAATATTTAATTATTTTAGATCCTTTTATTATCAATTTACTCATCATCAACTTCAATTTGGTATTTTATAAATGTTTTGTCTTCTCATTTTTCCAATTATTTTGGTTGTTTTTCGTATTTTTAAAAAATGGAAAAATTCAAAGAAATTCAAATCTTGATCCTGCTGATCCGTGTTGGCTTAAAATACCCTTGAAATTTTTTAAATGATGTATATTTTTTTGTAGTCTATTTTCTTTTGTTTTTTTTTATAATTATCAATAAAATATATTATTTTTATCAATTATTCTTTTTCACTTTGTACATTTTTGGGACAGCTTAATTCTAACGAAGAAATTATTATAATAATTTCTTCGTTAGAATTAATAAATGGTTATCTTTACTGTTATCATAAATAAAAATTTATTTAAAAAGTCATACTGTAGCATGAAGTGTTGGGGTCACACTTTGCCAAAAATCGTTTTTTGCTTTGATTTTAAACAATTCTTTATTTTTGAAGATACCAAAAAAAATGGCACATTTTTTCAATAATTTTTATAAATTTTGATGTTTTTTATGCATTCTTATAAATCTGCATAATGTTTTGCTTACACATTTCACATTGATCTTTTTTGCTGCTCATTTTGCGTTACTGTAATCATGTTGTTCTTGTTAAATTTTTTTATTGAAGTAATATTTCTTTGTATTTTTACAGCAATATTTGTTACATTTTTATGTAAAACACAATCAAAAACTAAACCCAAAGCACCAACTGCTGCACCAAAATCATCAAAAACTTCAATCATTACAAATTCAGATTTAAAGAAAAGTTTAAAGAAACAAAAAAAGGTTGGTTAAAATTATTTTAATAAGCTTTGATTCTTGCATACTTTTTTAAAGTATTAAACATAGGTTTTTTGTTGTTTTTGTTTACCGTAATCATATATATATATATATGTATATTTTAGTCAGAACGTCAATCACCTCCATCAGCAATCGCCGCATCTGCGCCTTCTGCCGTTGCAGCGTTCCACCGTGCTACAAAACAATTTGATACAACAAAACCAAATTCAGAAAAAAGTTATAAAGGTGCGGATGAAAAAAGTATTAAAAGTACAAAAGAAGTTACAACAGATTCAATAAAAAAGAATGCAAGTCCTGAGTAAGTTTCTTTTACACCTTTTGCTTTTGTTTCGGGGTACTGTAGAAATCACTGTGGGATCAATGAAATATATATTAAAGTTGATATTTATATATATTTTTTTAGGATGAGTGAAGAACATGACCTTAATCCAATTGTATCAAGTAAAGAAGAAAAAGTTGATGGAAATCACAATGATTAATTTTTTGTTTATTAAATATTTATGCATTTTGTTGTAATTTTTATTTTTCTACAATTTTAAGCATCAGTATACTGTTTTTTTTTGGTAAAAACAATTTCTTTTTTACCGTTATTGAAATTTTCGCGACGAGAAAAACATTTGGAAGCTGGTTAAATTTTAGTTGTTTTTTACCGAAAAAAATACCGTATATCGATATTTGGGATTGTAGATTATTTTTTGATTTCTCATATATAAATTCTAATGATTCAATTATAAGCTACATTTTTCAATATTCAAATGAAAATGTGCAGTACAAAAGTTGGGTTTTTTTAAATCTTGTTTTTCAAGAAGTAAAATTACGCTGAAATTCTTGTGACTTTGGATAATTTGCTTAAAATTCAGCGAAAGTTGTTATCACTTTTTATTTTTTGCTTGCCCCAAAAACTTTTTTAAAGGAAAGTGCAAAAATATCATTTGATAATTCTTATCAAAGTTTTAATCAATAATTGGAATAAAAATGTTTTTATTTCATTAATTGTAAAAACGTTGAAATCAAATTGAAATTTTTTTATTAAGTCATTTAATAATAATCAATTAAAAAAAGTACAATGAAATTGATAGTTTAATGAATTCAAGTCATGGTGGTACGCTGGAGCATAAATGAACAGACGGGTAGAACAAAGTTTTCGGTACCTATATAATTTTTAATCACAGCTTGATTTCACAGAAATTCTGCTCAATTTCATGTAAAATCGACAAGCAAATTTCTTTGAATCTCTTAATCGTATATGCGTCTGAGTATTGAAACATATATGGTACTGTATCATATCAGAATCCTTCAAAATTATTCTTCTATTTTTTAAAGTAAAAATGGATTGAGATTACACAAATCTAAAGATTTTTTTAAAATAAATCTTGGCAAAGGTATTGGAATTACTTTACTCCCTCGAATTTGCATTGATACCGTAATATTTGAGTGATTACAGTAGTTGCAGTATCAGCGGTCAAATTTTCAAAGCTTTTACACCATAATATGTATCCCAGACTTATCTGTATAAAGCATGCAGTAACTCCATTGAGTCTGCATTTAAGCAATGACTGTGCAGATTGTGCCACTCGACCTAACTGTGCAGTCACTGAATTTTATGCAGATTTGTTTGAGTTTTCTTCTAATCTTGCAATAATCCATTTTTACACTGGTCGATAAAATTTTGAAAACGGGAAAGAGTTTTTAGAACGCCGGAAATTGTTGGCAAAATGTACAAATTTTCACCCGACTAAGTGATATATCCAATATTGAGATTCTATAATACATATTTTTGTAGCCCTTAATCTCCTGATTAATGATATAAAAAAAAATTTTTACAAGAACTTCTCCAAAACCTTAGAAAAAGAATTTTAAGATTGAGAAAAATAATGAAGTTCAAGGGAGGTCTCAAACGGAAAATTACTTTTTTTTAAAAATTCGTTTTGCCGCTTTTTTAAATTTGTGGATCAGTGATTTTTACATACGTTTTTGTTATTGACGCTTTTAAATTAATACACTCATATTTTTTAACAATGTATACGATAATTCAAGAAAAGTGTATGTTATTGAAATATTTAAAAAATATTTTCATGTTGTTTTGTTTTTGCTTAATTTTTCATGCCTTTTTAGCAGAAACTTTTATCACTCAATTTTTTATGCTCCAAATTTGGATTTTCGTTGACAATAATATTTTTTGTTATCCTTAAAAAAAATCATCTGACTTCTTATCTCTTTTAAAAAGACTAAACAAAAAAAGCACTTTAAAAAAGTACAAGTATCCAAAAAAAGGGCGGAGGTTGAGTTATCTTTGGAACATTGTTGTGGCAAAACAATGTTCCTTAAAAATATAGTCATAAAAAGTGCTCTTATCAGTGATTATAAATACGACAAAAATTTTTTGCTGGAACATCTTTTTTTTTTGGGAGAAACTGTTGAGGGTAGTAAACTTTGTTGAAGTCAAATTAAAGTTTTTTTTGAGAAAGGGGATCTTGCACAGCGATTCGAATGTTGATTTTTTGGCAATGAGTCAAAAAACTTTTTTCAAAAAAGAGCACTTTTGTAAAAAATTGTAATTAATTTTTTGTGAATTAAAATAATTTTTTTTTGTTTCTAGGGTAAAAAAGGATAAAAAATCTGATTTTTCCATCTATAATAAAGTGAAAAATATGAAATGTAGGTGTTATTTGGACCTGTTGAAAATGACCCTTTTTAGAAATTCTATTAACTCATTTTTTTTTGCTATTTTTATTTACACCAATACCATTAAAATGTTCAGCAGGTCCTGTTTCATAAAAGTATGGCAAATTTTTTTTATCCGAGTGAACAAAAAAATTTGCCGTCAACTTGAAGTTGATGCGTGCGCCACCATCATCCCCAACATCATTTTTGTATCAAAAAAGTGTTTTATGTGTCTTAGTTATGCTTAAATCAACTAATTATTATCAACAGAAAATGTTATAATCATCTGGAACAACTATCAACTCAATACATTCACTAAAACTACATTCAAAGTCATCAACATCCTCAACATCAAAAAATCAATAAGATGGACAAAAATTATCAAACAATGATTCCTGAAAGAATGCAAAATTTATATGGAGCTGTTCAAACATATAAGTAAGTATTTTAAACATATGTTTATATTCATTTTGCTTTTTTTAAGATTGATTTATGCTTGCTAATGAATATGTGTATATACTGTATTTTTCCAAAGTCATGAATGACTCTTTTTTCTGGCAAATTTGTGTTTCTGTTGCAACTTATATATATTTAAATGTTGTTTGAGCTTTCATATGTATCAATTATTTGTATCCAGTATACTGCAGTCAAAATTTAGTAAAATAGTCCAACACGTGCATTTTAAAAGAATACAGCTTCAAAGTACTTTAAATACCTTGAATGTCATTCATTATATGCTCAATTATTGATAAAAATATTGTGGACCATATTCTGATATAATTGAGAAGCATCATGGCTTTTAAAAAAATACAGTATATACACATATTCATTAGCAAGCATAAATCAATCTTAAAAAAAGCAAAATGAATATAAACATATGTTTAAAATACTTACTTATATGTTTGAACAGCTCCATATAAATTTTGCAATCTTCCAGGAATCATTGTTTGATAGTTTTTGTCCATCTTTATTGATTTTTTGATGTTGAGGATGTTGATGACTTTGAATGTAGTTTTAGTGAATGTATTGAGTTGATAGTTGTTCCAGATGATTATAACATTTTCTGTTGATAATAATTAGTTGATTTAAGCATAACTAAGACACATAAAACACTTTTTTGATACAAAAATGATGTTGGGGATGATGGTGGCGCACGCATCAACTTCAAGTTGACGGCAAATTTTTTTGTTCACTCGGATAAAAAAAATTTGCCATACTTTTATGAAACAGGACCTGCTGAACATTTTAATGGTATTGGTGTAAATAAAAATAGCAAAAAAAAATGAGTTAATAGAATTTCTAAAAAGGGTCATTTTCAACAGGTCCAAATAACACCTAAATTTCATATTTTTCACTTTATTATAGATGGAAAAATCAGATTTTTTATCCTTTTTTACCCTAGAAACAATAAAAATGTAACTTCAGTTTACAGAAATTGAATCAGAGCAAAAACAAAAACTCTCTTTTTTTGCAAAAAAAATTTTTTGGCGTTTTTTAAAAAATCAACACGACAGTGTATTTTCGTTTCGCTGTGATCTTGCTCAAAGTTGTCGTTAAATACAGCTTTTTATCGGTTCCGGAGCAGATAAAAAACGCGACATTTTTTCTTTGATGTTTTGAGAGCAGTTGCTCCGAAGCCGCAACAACACTGATTTAATATTACATTTTTAGTATCTTTCAATCAATTTTACTACATTTTTAGAAATTATATGCAATCTCCTCAGTTGAAAACGTTAAACTTCAGACCAACTTTCCTTTCACACACTGAAGCTGCCAAGGATCCCAAAAGTGATAACGGAATGTACATGGAGCTTCGAGAATCATCTGGTCGTCGTCTAACTAATCCTATCCAAGAACCTAAAGCAAAAAAAAGGTTATTTTTTTGAAAAGATTTAAACGAATCTTAGAAAATAAATATAAACTTTTAACTCTCTCTTTTTTAGTAAAATGGATTGGGATTTCACAAATCGGAAGAATTTTTTCAGAATTAATCTTGGTGAAGATATTGGAATTGGGTTACTTCCTCGAATTTGCAAAGTTATTATTGATACCGTAATCTTTGGCCGCCTACAGTTTATTAAACAACTTGGGGTTGTTTATTGCGTTTATCCAGATGGAAATCATTCTCGACGTTCACATTCCCTTGGGTTTGTTTTTTAGTGCTCTGCAAAACTTTAACCATCCCTAAGCATCCGCTTAATTCTCGCCAATTTTGGATCTTTAATTAATTTCTCTTGGGATTTTTTGTAATAAAACCAGCTTGTTGGTTGAAATGTTTCAGCAGTTACCGTATACCGGAATTTCGATTTTGGGCAAAACTGAAATTTGTAAGTTGACATGTTTCATTTTGACAAATTGGTGCTACTACAGAAATCCCAGGACAAAATAATTAATTAAGAGCAAAAAATAACGAAAATTCATCGAATTTTAAACAAAGATTTAATTGTTGTTTTTTTACCGATGAATGGTAAATTTTGCCAAAAAAGTTTATCACAAAAATAGATTTAATCGAACTCTTTGAAAAAGGTTTAAATTAAAATAAAATAATTTAGTACTGCACATTTGGCATGTAAATTTCTCAAAAATCTTCAAGAACAAACTATTAATGGAAATCCCCCAATGACTGGAAGTGAAATGTTATGCGTTATCATTGCGGCCCTTTGCCATGATTTGGGGCATGGCCCATTTTCACATTTATGTGAAGAATTCATGGTTCAAGAAGATGGTACAAAGATTACTGTAAGTGTATGAATAAAACATCTTTTTTTAAGGCATGTAGCTGTTTTTTGGGACATACATTTGGGGATTGGAATTTTAGGGATGATTTTGCTTTTTTTGGGATTACGGCACAACAAATATAGCGCCCAATCTTCTGCGCTGATGTTTGGCAAAATGTTTTTCAATGCCATTTGGCAAAAAAAGTTTTCTTTTTTTTTGTTGGAAAAAATGAAAAACAATAAAAAACGTTTTTTTCTCCCACCTTGGCATTTATAAACATTTTGCCAAACATCGATCTTGGTAAATTGAACCGTTTAGTTGATTCACTGGGACGGGGGTTTTAGTCAATTTTTTCATTATATTAAAATCCCAAAAATTTATCATTGCCAAAATTCCCGTCAGGGCTGTGCGATACTAATATTTTTTTCTGACGATACCGATACTCGAAATTTCTCAAAATCTGTTCGGTACCGATATTTCAATACCATAATGCGATTAAGGATGGACAACGGCCAGAGCTGGGCCGGGGCCAAAAATTTTGGCTCTTGCCATCCTTAATTGGGATGCGATATTCCAGTATCGCACAGCCCTGATTCTTTTCCTGTATCCAAAAACGGCCAACCCTTTTCTAAAATTTTGTTTCAAAATAGGTTTTACTTTTTGTTTATCCAACTTTAACATTTTTTATAGCACGAACAAATGTCAGTTTTACTTTTTGAAAAGCTCTTAGAGGATTATCCAGGAGCTAAAAGATGCCTTGAAGAATATTTTGATGAATATCATTTTACCCTTATCAAACAACTCATCGACCCCCCCTCTGACGATCCATCAACCTTCATTTGTGGCCCTGATAAAGCATTTCTTTTTGCCATTGTAAACAATCCATCAAGTGGATTAGATGTTGATAAAATGGATTATCTTCTTCGTGATGCAAAACGTGTTGGTGTAAATGGAGTTACGCGAGAAAACATTGAATTTTGTTTAACAAATGCAAAAATATCCGAAATTCCAAAAAATCATTTTCGTGAAAAATTTACATGGTTGGCATTCCCTGAAAATAATCCTGCCGTTGTTTCAATCTTTTTTGAACGAAGACAATATCTTCATGAAATTGTTTATTCTCATCGAACTGTAGTTGCTGTTTCAGAAATGTAAGGTCACATATCTCCATGTGAAAATTTGTGCCAAATGGTTTAAACAATGGATTGTCCAAATCTAACTTTGGCATTTTAAGGGAAGGGGAGGGGTCTGGGGCAGCTTTGAAGTGCGGCATAAGATCAAAGAAATTAATCTGATGATAAGGGTAGGCAGTTTACAGAATTTCGAATTTTCACTGTCGTAATAATCCCCAAGCGTTATAGTTATTTTATCAAAAAAGTAAATTTTTAGATGTCAATGTGGTAGATAAGCTAGATCCGGCATAGATAGATGTTATGCGTCTTGAAATAAGTTACAACTTTTTACAATTAACCAATAATTAATTTTTCTTTGTTTGAAATTTTGTGGAAAATAATTGTAAAAAGTTGTTACTTATTTCAAGACGCATAAAATCTATCTATGCCGGATCTAGCTTATCTACCACATTGACATCTAAAAATTTACTTTTTTGATAAAATAACTATAACGCTTGGGGATTATCCAAATATGACGATAGTGAAAATTCGAAATTATGAAAACTGCCTACCCTTATCATCAAATTAATTTCTTTGATCTTATGCCGCACTACAAAGCTGCACCAGACCCCTCCCCTTTCCCCTTTTTTCGCAGCGATTGAACAATTAACACGACAAAACGTTAAAGCTTGTAAAATCCTAATTTTCATTTTGCAAAAAAGTACCGCCCCCTTTATAAACTGCTATCATTTTTATTTAAAAAAGTTTAACACAGTATAATTTTCATTTCCAAATTTAGGTTCAGAAATGCAATTAAACTTTCATTACACGAAATTAGAATATCAAAAGGTGAAAAAAGAGATATTCCATTGGGGCATTGCTTTAGAAGAGAAAATCTTGATCTCTATATTATGCTTACTGATGAATATCTTCGGACACAAGTAAGCTTCAAACTGCAGTTTAAACTGTTCAAAGACAGTTATTTACTTATATAAGCTTTGTCAAATTTATAGATTATGTATTCAAATAGCCCAGCAATAGAAGAAGCTCAACAAATTCTTTCTGATATTGATAATCGAAAATTTTGGCGACCAATTTTAGCTTTTAAAAGCCTTGATCCTGTAAGTGTTTTGTTTTTCTTTCAAGATATAAAAGGACTCCGAAGAAAACTTTTCTCAAAGTTGACCAAAAAAAGCCGGTTTTTTTGCTAAAATCACTCGTTGTTTTAAAAAAAACATTGTTTTAACTGGTTGTCACTCATTAGTAAATGAAATGAGTGAAAATTTAAAAATTTCGACATTTTTTGGATCATCTATATAACCAACAGCTACAGGTTTGAATCCCGTGAGGAAGTCAAAAAAAAAGTTGAGTCGAAGAAATTTTGCAGTCAGAAAAAGTTGAGTGAAAAAATCGGCTGATCGGTCCGAAATTTTTCATGGTTTTCAATCGGCTGATTTTTTCACTTAAATTATCAGTGAATACTTGAACTAATAAAATGATCCAAAAAAATTTTTTTTTATAAAGGGGGGTGGTACTTTTTTGCAAAATGAAAATCTGGCAAAATATTTTCAATACCATGTGGGGGGTTTAAAAAAAACAAAAACTTTTTTTGGCATTGAAAAACATTTTGCCAGACATCGGTCCACCAAAATGATCAGTCGGTTCGACGATCAACGTGGGTACTTCTACAGTTTAGCGCCGCCCATTTTTTTCTACAAAACATTCCAAGTTTTGTACCATCAAAATATTTCAAGCATCAAACCAAAGCTTGAAATATTTTGACGGAACAAAACTTGGAATGTTTTGTAGAAGCAATGAGACACAACCAACCATGAAGAAAGCACAAGTCAAGAAAAAGCTTGAACGATTGGACGTCTCGTCCTTTTATGCGTTTTTGACGGTCGTTGATATTTGCATTAAGATTGAACACATTTTCATGCAAATTTTTGGAGAGGGGCGCTAAATTGAAGAAGTGTTTTCGTGCACTTCTTCAGTTTAGCGCCCCCCATTTTTGTTTTTTTTAAATGATAATGATAAAAAAATGTTGAATTTTTTTCTGCAAAAAGTGCTTTCATTCTTTTTACAAATTTTTCCAAAAATCAAAAAATTTAAAAAAAAATGGGGGGGGCGCTAAACTGAAGAAGTGCCTCAACGTGTTTTTGAGGATTGCTTTTTTGCAGATGGAATTTTTGTGGATATGAATTTTAGGAAGGGTAGTTTTCGAGATTTAATGGTAGTTTTCGAGATTTAATAATCAAAAAGATTACTGAAAACCCCTATAACATCAGAAAATTTCTAAAATTTTCATCCTTAAGAATTCATATTCCCTCATTTCTGCCCCCCCCCCCAGAAACGACCACGCCAATATACCATCATAAAAATCAAATCACTTTATAACATTTTAGACTCACCTTGATCGTTTAAAATCTTCGGCACTAAAAGCTGAATTAGAAAACTTGGAATTATCTTTTAATGTCGAGGAGATATTAGTGGTAAGAAAAGATTTTAATGCTGGCAAAGGCCTACACGTAAATCCAATGGATCGGATTCCATTTTATTCTCGTGATGATGGAAAAAGTATCCGGTATATTACAAATTCCCTAAAACTTCCATTTGTATCGACAGTTTTTATTATTGCACCATTTGGATGCAGCGAAAGTGATGCCAACGCAATTAAAATTATTATGCGCAAATATGCCTCTGATCGTTCAATTCCATCCCCAACACAATTATTTAGAAATAATGAAAATTCAAATTATGCTTAAAAATTTTGAGAGTTTTAGGAATTTTTTTTAAAATAAAACCTTTTTAATCCATTTTATTAATTTTAATATAATTTAAAAAAACAAATTTAATGGTAAACGCGTGTTTTTGAATGTACAAAAATACTTGTATATATAATCTATGGTTTTATTTTTATAATTTTTTTATTGTATGAAATTATTATTATTAATATATTTTTAATAGACATTATTTGGATAATAAATTAATTTTTTTAATTTTTTTCATCAACTGCGCGCGTGGTCGAGTGGTAAGATCGCTCACCTTACGACCTGTCCCTCACAGGTTCGAGTCACAGTCTGTGCACAACACAGGTGCTACAAATGAGAATTCAATTCCCGAAATGGGGAAACCGCCACCGGATTGTGCTGGTATAAAGTCCTTAGGACAGGATCCTTAATGGTTATAAAAAAATGCCTTTTAAGCCTCCATGGGAATATCATATATTCTTACTTTTAAGTAGGAGGGCGCATATATACCCGTTTTTTAGATTTGCAACAGTATATACGCCCTCCTACGGCTCTTAAGTCTCATATGGGGTGTTTTAATCTTTAACCTTTTAAATTGTTTTTAAATCATTTTTCAAATTTTCTATTTTAAAAACGCTATTTTTTATCACAATTTAAAAAATTACGAAATACATATTCATTGTTCACTGTCAACCTAAATAAATATGCCAAGTGTGCAAAAATTGCAATTAATCAAAGCCGTTTTTTAGATTTGAAACAGGTTTCAAAAAGTCATTTGTTTTGTTTAATGCAAAAGTCCGAAAAAGACCTCCTCCTTTTTTGAATGTTTTTTTTTCTTTTGGCCTTGTCTGATAACTTTTTTCCATTCATTTGACCATATTTTATTTCTATTTTTTTGTTGTTCAATTTCAACATCACCTTTTTAAAATACTCTTTTTTATTATAATTTTCAGGAAATTTTTTTGTTGTAAAAAAATTAATTTTTTAAATTTTTTACCACAAAAAGTTCGGTATTAAAATTGTTTAAATTTTTAACATTTTTTTTAAAAGTTTACATATTTTTTAATTACACGTTTTTGGCTACATTAAAAAATACTTTGATTTTAGCTATTTTATTTTCTGTTTTAAACATTTGAAGTTCAACCACTCAATCAGCTGTCGCCTGCTTCCAATTTGAACGTGCATAAAACAGTTGTTTTCTCTCATTTAATATTTCTTGACATAAAAGTGTCTAAAAAAGCAATGCTATCAAAACACAAAATGCCAAACTCCTCCTCCTCCACGGCAGCAATAACAACAAAAGAGGCAAACAACAATAATGCCGCCTCAACATCAACAACAGAATTTTTCTTTAAACATTTTATTAAACAATCTCCTATCATTAAACGTAAAACATCAACAATAGCAACATCAACAACAACAGCTGCTGCAACTTTGGTAAGTCCTCCTTTTTTTCCTCCCTTTGAAACATTTTTCATCAGACTTTGAAAAAAAATGAGGCAAAAACGAGCTAATCAATAAAAAAAGAAAACTCCCCATTTTTGCAGCAGTTGCAAAAATAACAGCGTCTGCTTTTTTTGCTTCAAAGCTTTGCGGTAAAAAAAAGACGTGAAAGAAGAAAAAAAGAGAAATGAGGAAGCTACTTTTTTTGGTCCCTTTTTTTGTGGCATGAAAAAATGCAAGCGACTTAGTAACACTTTTTTTTAAATATGTTATTTTTTTTAGTCTTTTTTATCCAAAAAAAAGTCAGACAAATTTATTTTATGTTTTTTCTTTCTCTTTTTTGTTGTTGTTTTTTTTCTAAAAATAGTATCAGTAAAAAATAGTAATGATGAATCAGAGATTAAAAGCTTTCCACTTTTTGGGCCGCTTGAAATATAACGCTACACTGCTTCCGAATTTTAGTAATTTTTTTATTTTTCTTTCTTTCAAAAAACGCTATCAGTCTGCAAAAAAAGAATAAAAATAATAAATAAATATCAGAATTAATATTGAGATTTTGGCGTAGTGTCTCCGGCCGTTATTTTAAGCCCTGGTAGTGATAATATCACCGCCATGCAAGGCCGTATTTAGGGGGGGGGGATTCGGCACCTGTGCCCCCCCCCGAAACTGAGGAGTTTCCTTTGATCTTTTGCCGCTTAGTGTTGGCGGCGGCAAAAGATCAAAGGCGTGACCCCCCAAAATCTTGTTAAATTAATTTCATTTATGAATTTTGTAAAAATATCTTTTAAATAAAATAAAATAGTAAAAATGTAAAAATATTTTTGGTTATTTCAAAATTTTGCCGTTTCTATCATTTTTTTTACCACAAAACAAAAAAAACATGCAAAAAAGGTTTTTTGTTTTTTGTTGCAAAAAAAATGGACAAATTTGGAAGTTTTTTTCCGCAGAATTTCGAAAATAAAATTATTTGAGTTAAAGAAATAAATAAAAAGTAAGCCATAATTTAATTTTAAAAAATTCCATAAATGAGTTGTAAGCAGCTAACATTGGCATCCGCTGCAAACTCATGCGAATAATGGCACAAATAATATTATGACGTAAAATGGCATACGAGTGCATACAATTTCGATTAATTTCGGGCACGCTTTCTTTCTCGAACAAAGGGGGCGGGGCAAAAACTCAAGCACAAAAAATGCATAGTTGAGCAAACATAGTAAAAGCTTTATCTTTTTTTTTGAAATTCATATATTTCCCGCTTTTGCCATTTTTAAATTTTGATAGTTAGTTTTTATATTCATTTTAAAATTGAGTTCTAAATTTTGCTTTAAACAATAATAGTCGATTTTTTTTTGTTTTCTTTTTCACATGGTTTTTTTTTAGAAAAAAGCAGAAAATTGTTTTTGTACCAGACTGTACCGAGTTTCATACATTGTTTTCTTATGTTAAGCAAATTTGCTGCTTTTTTAAAACCATTTTTTCTTTTTTTTTCATGCTTTTGAAAAACACAAATTTTTAGTAGTTGTTTTTTTGAGCTATTTCAAAATTTTTTTGCTCCAAATAAATTTGTAAAATTTTTTCGCGATAAAAATTTCTGATAAAGATCAACAAAAAAACTTGTAAAAACATGTTGTGGTTGATCTTTATTTAAATTTTTTTTCAGTATTTTCAATTTGTTTTAATTTTTTTCTCTCTAAAATTTCATCTTTGACACTTTTATTTTATTATTATTTTTTTTGCCAATCAACAATCTGATAACTGATCTTTAGATTTTTAAATAAATTGGTCATGTTTTTTTTGACTTTTTTCCAAATAAAACCTAGTTTTTTTCATCGAATTTCTTTCTATTGTCAAAAAAATGGATATAATTAATGGCCTTTTTTTCTCACACAGTTTTTTCTTTGCCTTCTTTTTTCTTTCTGTCTTCTTTTTGCTTCCAGGTTATTTTTTTAGAGCTGCTTCTTTTTTTATATTTTTTTTTGTTAAAAAGCTTATCTCTTTTTTTGATCAATTTTTTTCTTCCTTTTTTTCTATTGTTTTCTTTGTTCATAAAAAAACCGAAATATCAAAAGTTGTTATAAAAATATCAGCAGCAGCAATTTTGATGAATTTATAGCTTTTCTTTTTTTTGATTTTGTGTTAAAAATAGAAAAATCTTGAAAGGTCAAAGGTTTAAAAAGGAGAGACAAAATTATCGAAGAATTGTTAGTCATTTTAAAATTCTATATAAAAATGTCATGGGAAAAAGCAAAATTTACATTTGATGCGAAAAAGAGATTCGTCATTTTTCTATTTATTTCGCAATTTTTGTGATAAATAGATTTTTTTGATCAGAAATTTATTGTTATATCTCGAAGTAGTTTTTTTTATTGTTAAATTTCGAAATATTCTTTGCAACTTTTTTTGGTAAAATTTTATCCAAAAATTTGTTAGAAATTAGGCTCCGCCTTTAATCAGCATGATGCAATTACGTTACCTATTGTAATTATAGTTAAAAAAATTGCTGAGGTTTTATTTTTCAGGTTTAAATTTATTGGTAAAACCAATTACTTTTGTAAAATTATTTTATTTCAAAACTTCTTTTTTCAACGACCAAAATTTTTTTATAAATAAAACGCATTGGTTTCTTTTTAAGCTTCTTCAAATACAAATAAAATCGCGTCAAAAAAAGGTTCAATGCTTTATTGACTTTCTGCAAACAATATAAAAAAAGCGTCATATCTCTGTTTTTTTTGTTTACTTTTTTGATAAAAGCAGCTTTTGAAGAATAGACTGAAACGCCCCACAATGCAGAGATCAAAATATCAAAAGAATGCATTTTTTTGCATTGTTTTTACCCCCGTTCTTTTTCAATTTTTTCGATTTCACGAGAATGTTGTAAAACAAATTCTTTAAATAATTTTTATTGTAAAAAACAGAAGCTTGTTTGTGATGTGATTTTGAGAAAAAGTTTGGCCGTGATTCATTTCGGAGTTTTTTGAATCATTTCATTTTTTATAGCTTTTTTTCTTAATTAATATTTTTTTATTTTATTATTATTTTTTCAGGCATTGGCAAATATGGATGAATGTTCTCCACCAAAAAGATCGTAAGCTAAATTTGGCACATTTTTAGTTTACCCACCCCCCCCCCCCCCCCCCAAATCTCTATTAATTTGCATAAAAAATAAAAAAACAGCTTTTGTGTTGAAAATTCGAAAAATAAAAGGGAGGAGGGTGTGCTAAAGAAGTGTCTTAAATTTTACCATAGTAATTGTTACAGTAATTATTTCTTATATCTTTTAGACGTCTTTCAACAACCTCCCCAATATATGTTCAATATGTCAATAAAGCTGATGAAAAAGTTGTTGCAAATATTACTGATTGGGATTTCGAAGATAGCTTTAATATAAATTTGGGAGAAGGATTTAGTTCTAAAGAACTTCCAAAAATTTGTAAATTAATTATGGATAATCCAATTTTTTGTCGATTACGGTATATTCGACAAACTGGTGTTTGTCATTATGTTTTTCCTGATACTTCACATACTCGTTTCACGCATTCACTTGGGTAAGATCTTTTTAATTGGGGATAATTTTGTTAGAAAAATAGGCATACCTCTGGCGGTCTGTCACACTATGCCAAAAACAAGATATCTTTTGTTAATTAATTTTTCCTGGCTTTACTATTTTTTGGATAAATGATTCTATGGAATAATATTCATAATTATGATATAAAAAACTAAAATTATATAGGAAGATAAGTTATAGAAGTTTGGCGTTGTGTGAGAGGCCGCCAAAAGGTGGACCCCAGCCATGCTTACTATTACCAAAAGTTAGGATATATGATATCACTAATTACCAATCAGTGATTTGGGAATCTAAGACATAGTTTAAAATTTTTAATTTTTGAACCATTTACAGTACTGCTGTTATTGCATATGAATTGGTAAAAAAACTTCAAAAACAAAAAATTAATGGAAAGCCCCCAATGACTGGAAGTGAAATGTTATGCGTTGTAATTGCAGCCCTCTGCCATGATTTGGGACATGGCCCATTTTCACATTTATGTGAAGAATTATTTATTCAAGAAGATGGCACACATTTTACTGTAAGCTTAATTGATCTCTTTTGAATATCCTTAATCCCTTTATCTAATCATTTTATTTTTATAGCATGAACAAATGTCAACAATACTTTTTGATAAAATGCTTCAAGATTTTCCTCAGATTAAACTTCAACTTGATAAACATTTTACTGATTATCATTATGCTCTTATCAAAGATCTCATAAATCCTCCGGCATCATTCCCTGAAACTTCTAATGCTTGGAGTCTTAAAATTGGCCCTGAAAAAGCTTTCCTCTATGCCATTGTAAATAATCCAATTTCGGGATTAGATGTTGATAAACTTGAATATTTATTTCGTGATTCAAAACGTTCTGGAATTATCAATTTATCATCAGAAAATATTGAACGATTTATTCAAAAAATTCGTATTTGTTTAACCCCTGACGGCAAATATAATTGGTTAGCATTCCCAGATTCAGATTCTGAAAATATTCGAACTATTTTTGATGCCCGTAAAAAGCTTCATTCTACAGTATATTCACATAAAAATGTTCTTGCTATCAATGAAATGTTAGTTATACTCTTTTTTTTGAGGTTTTTAAAATTGGAATTTTTTTTGCAAAATTAAAACAAAAAAAAATACATCAACCTTGACGAAAAACCGAAGTTCAAAAATTTTGAAAAATTCTAGATTCTGAAATTCAAAATTAGAATCATAATCGAAATTCCGAAAATCGAAACTTCTTTGTCAAAAAATTTTGATTTCGCTATTTTTTACAAAAATTGTGCTAATAAAATTTTTTAGGTTTGTTCAAGCTTTTAAACTTGCTGGACCACATCTTAAATTTGAATATGGTGGCAAAGAAGTAACATTGAAACAATGCTTCAGCAAAGAATACCTTGATTTATATATTCGATTAGTTGATGATTATCTTACAACTTTGGTAAATATTTTTTAACGTATTCGAAAAAAAATTAAAAATTGATTATTAATTTCAGATAAAATTTACAACATCTGATCATCCAGATATGATTAAAGCCCGTCAATTGATCCAAAATGTTGAAAATCGACATTTTTCAAAAGCTATTTTATCTTTTGAAGGATTAAATCAACATGTAAGTTACTGATTTGGAGTGTTGGGGATTAGGCATGGCGCTGGCTTTCTGGGACTGAACGCTGACAATCCATATCATTTTTAATTATAATTAAAAATTATTTTTGGCCACTATGACCCCCCAGGGACCTTGCTAGAGCTATCTGATTCAAAAGACCCCGTGACTTTATATCCAGTATTTGTCGAGATATAGCTTAAGTCCCGATTATAAAGTTTAGTCCCGTCCCGTGCTTTTTTTTGCTATTTTTAGTCCCGTCGAGCTGCACTGAAAAAAAAGTATGCCAAATACACCTAAAAATAGATCTATATTTACTCCTTTTAGGAGTAAATATCGTCTTTTTTTTGTTAAGGAGTATCCATTTTTTGTACCTCTTTAACATAGACTAACATTTACTCCGAAAAAGACGACATTTACTCCTAAAAGGAGTAAATATTGATCTATTTTGTTTAGGAGTGTCCATTTTTTGCACCCATTTTTTTCAGTGTGATATCTTATCAACAAATGATTCAAACATTTTTTTTTCTCGCATGGTTGTAGTCTGAGATATCTACTATAATTCTATGTGAAAAAATATATAAAAAAGTTCTTTTTTGACTGTTTTATGGTCAGTCCCGGAAGCTAGTCCCGGCGCCATGCCTATTGGGGATAGACAAAATGTTTTCCATTCCATCGCACGGGTCCTCTTAGCACGAAAATATGCAAGAATTTTAAAATAGTGAATATTACTAAATTTAGACTATTTTTTCTGTTTTTACGATTAAAATTGACCCAAAAACATGTACCGCACAAAAAGAAACAATCCAGGAAAATACGAAATTTGAATATTTTATTGATTACTCACACATTTTTAACATCCGTTATATTTTCTCAAAAAAAGTTTATATAAATCAGATATTTTTAAAAACAGTTTGGGTTAATTTTAATCGTAAAGATGGAAAAATAGTTTAAATTTAGTAACATTGGCTTTTTAAAGATTTTGGCATATTTTTGTGCTAAGAGGACCTGTGCGATGGAAATGACCATAAACTGTGTCTATTCCGATCCCTTTAAAAAAAATTTTCGTTTTAAAACAATTTTTTTTGACAATTACAGTATCCATGCCTTGAACCATCTGCCATCAAAATGGCATTACTCAAAAATTGCCATCACCCCCTCACTTTTGCCATTGAAGATTTATTTATTATTCGCCGAGATTTTCATGGTGGAAAAGGATTAAATGTAAATCCATTGGATAAAGTATTATTTTATGGTCGATCTGATGAAGATACAGCCACCTATCTTCCATGTGTCCCATCAGCCTTTGAATCAATTGTATACATTTTTGCACCATATCATTGCCAAGAATCTGATGTCATCGAAATTACCAATGTTATCTCTGACTTCACAGATAAATATGCAAATAATCTACAACCACGTCGCAAATTTCGAAATAATCAAAAAGAAAATGCAATGCCTTATTTTTAATACAAAAAAATATATAATAAATTTTTTTATGGGTAGAAAAAAAACAGATAGAAAAAATGCAAGTTTTGAAAAGTTTTAAAGCGAAAATTATTTTTTAAACTTTTTTTTACCTAAAATTTTCGTGGTAATTTGCTTTAAACTTTTTTTCAAATTTGTATGTCACCTTTAATTAAATCGTAAAAGTTTTAATGTTTTAAAAATTATAAATGTTTGAATAGAATTTTTATTAAATGTTTTAATAAATGCTTTTTTTGAAAAAAATTTGATTGACGTTTTTCATTTTTTAATCGTTTATAATTCATAAAAATATAATGAAAACAAAAAAAAATTAATTAGCAAAATGAAAATATTAAAAAAGGTGTATAAAAGTGTTATATCAACATGATATGACACACACTCTTATCAAATTATATGGGGGGAGGTATGTTAACGACAAGCAAAATGTACTCCATCCCTGAATCAGGAAAACAAATTTTAAAAAAATTGGATTTTATTCAACCAATTTTTTATGTGGACACCATTTTTTGGGTTAGAAAAAAACGCAAAGAACAAAAAAAGATTCAGAATTTTTTGATTCAGATTCTAAAGCATTTTCGTGATGAGAGAATGAATCACATTTTACTTGCTGTCCGACACTCCCTTTAACACTCATATTGAGACACACAATGCCAAAATCGAATCGGGTTTTGGCGAAATGAGCCGGACGCCAAAGGATGGAACTTTGAAATGTCTGCTCCAGTTTCAAAATCAAAAAACACAATGGATTTTTTGTTGATTAGATTTTTTAAAAAAATTGTTAAACTGTTTATTTAGTTTTTTAAAAAACTTTTTGATGACTTTTACAATTTTAAAAACGAAAAAAAGTTGTATAAAAAATAAAGTTATCTTTATTATAATTTTTACAAAAACATGCAAAAAAATGTTGAATAATTTTTAGCCCCAGCTATTTCGTCCAGGATAAGGGTATGCAGGTGCGGAAGGTCGACTAGGTTGCCATTGATCTTTAACATATTCCATCGAATCACCTTCTTCTTCATCTCCTTGAAAAAGACGATAATATTCTTCAGGATTTTCATATCGATCTTTTCGATTATTTCGATAATCACCATCTGACGGTTGATTTGCATATCCATCGGGGGAGTACCCATATAATATTGCGTCAACTTGAAAGAAGCATGTCACAAAAAATATAATTAAAAGTGTTAAAACAAATAATGAATTCATTTTTAATTTTAAAAAAAAATAGCAAAGTTTTGAAGAAAGGATGGTCTTTTTTATATTTAACAAAATTGTGGTTTTTGTAAAGTTTACTGAATCATTAGCATTTTTAACAATTAATTGACGTTGGCGGAAATGATTAAATCATTGCAATGCTTTTTGTTTAAAGTTTTGTAATTTTTAATAGTCATAAAAAATTGAAATATTATTTGAAAGACCTTTAATGTTATGATACATACATAGACACGTGCACTAACCACAAAATGCCAGACCGCTTTTTGGAACGCTTCAAAAAAAGAAAAAATTTTTTTTTGCAAATTTTGTCTGTTAATTTAAAATCAGTTTTATGCTTAAAATTTAATTGTTTTTCTTCTTTTTTTTTTATCAATATATATAAAAAAGAACCTGCTGAAACATTTGATGACAGAAAAAAAGGGTAATTCGCTTTTGGAATGCACAAAATGCATTTTTGTCAAAAACCAAAAATTACAAGATTCAGAAAATCCTCAAAAAACCCCCGAGGGCGTCCCGGGGCTTCTTAGGTTTCACGGATAAATTGTTGCTGGACCTATTCCACGTCTTTTAAGACCAAAACTAACTTTCCACGAGGAATCCCCAATATAGTTCTGACACATTTTCTATTGAAGATCGTGCATGTTCAGTAATCAACCTAAAACTTTTATTTCTTATGTTTTTCTGGTTATTTTTTTAAATGAAATAATAGAATTGATGATAAAATTAAATAGGCATTAAATTGTTAAACATATTATTTTTACTTTTTTGTTTTAAGAGAGAGTCTGCGTAACTTTTTGGATTTTTCTTATAAATTGGGAGCAGAAAAAATTTTTTTTTCGATTTGGGTCTTCAAATTTTCAGAGGTCGTTGACATGTGTCCCTAGATGCCAAAAATTGATTTTTTAAGTTTTTTCGCTGTAAGATTCCGATTTGGGAGGCATCTGAAGTAGCTAACTTTCAGAATGCGGGAAAAAACGAATTTTTATTATTTTTTTCTGTTCTCCCGTATTCCTAGGTTTTCGACCATGGGGAATCTCGTGGCACACTCAGTTTTTTTCCAAAAATTTTTTTTCGTGTCGAAACCGAAATTTAGATTTTTGAAATCGAAATTTCGATACCGTAAACCAAATGGTACGGGTTCTGACTGTGTTGTTTTCATATCTTTACATATTTAGTTTGATGTTATAAAGGTCATTTTATATAAAACTATCCAAGTGGAATATGCCGGCATCAGAAATGTGCTTGACCCAGAATCCGGTTAACAAAATTTACCAGTAAAAATCGAATTTCCTTTAATTTTTGCTAATTTCCCGTTTGTATAGGTTTTCGAGCATGGCGAATTTAGTGGTAAAATTCCTAATCCTAAACTATCCATACATGTTCATAAACATTGATTGCATTATTCCCAAGTGATAAAAACATCACAATATTGCTTATCATCATTTACAGTATCACCAACTGATATGTACATAAATTATCAAAAAATCGCAAAAAAATTAACTTTTTTTAAGTAATCACTCCATTTTGTAGAGCAGAAAATCATAGAAACATATTTCCAATACAATTATAACATTAGAAAACTGTCCCTACTAAAAAATTTTTTTTTGAGTTTTATCGTCTGCTTGTTGCATACTGTAGAAATCGAAAAACATTAAAATTTTGATTATTTTGCATTAAAACATAACAGTTCTATTGGAAATATGTTTCTATGATTTTCTGCTCTACAAAATGGAGTGATTACTTAAAAAAAGTTAATTTTTTTGCGATTTTTTGATAATTTATGTACATATCAGTTGGTGATACTGTAAATGATGATAAGCAATATTGTGATGTTTTTATCACTTGGGAATAATGCAATCAATGTTTATGAACATGTATGGATAGTTTAGGATTTGTTTTCATCATTTTTTGAACATTTACAACATTTTTACTTTTCTTCATCTACCCCAACATCATCACTTGACTTCTGGATCCTGTAAAATCGGCTACGGATGTCAGATAACCATTTCTTCTATTTGTTGTGATAAAACAAACCTTTTGGAACAAAAATAATCCATTTTAAGCTTGTGCCACCTAAAAATAAAGTCAGGGGCATTTTTTTCCAAATACATACATGTCATACTGTAGAAATAGCTGTCTTGGCACAAAAACTTAAAATTTAACAAAAACAAATTTTACCACTAAATTCGCCATGCTCGAAAACCTATACAAACGGGAAATTAGCAAAAATTAAAGGAAATTCGATTTTTACTGGTAAATTTTGTGAACCGGATTCTGGGTCAAGCACATTTCTGATGCCGGCATATTCCACTTGGATAGTTTTATATAAAATGACCTTTATAACATCAAACTAAATATGTAAAGATATGAAAACAACACAGTCAGAACCCGTACCATTTGGTTTACGGTATCGAAATTTCGATTTCAAAAATCTAAATTTCGGTTTCGACACGAAAAAAAATTTTTGGAAAAAAACTGAGTGTGCCACGAGATTCCCCATGGTCGAAAACCTAGGAATACTGGAGAACAGAAAAAAATAATAAAAATTCGTTTTTTCCCGCATTCTGAAAGTTAGCTACTTCAGATGCCTCCCAAATCGGAATCTTACAGCGAAAAAACTTAAAAAATCAATTTTTGGCATCTAGGGACACATGTCAACGACCTCTGAAAATTTGAAGACCCAAATCGAAAAAAAAATTTTTTCTGCTCCCAATTTGTCAAAAAGTTACGCAGACTGTCTCTTAAGAGACTGTCTACCAGATTTTTCAAATCGAGCGGAACACACCATCTCAGATTTCATTTATTTTTTGTATGTTGGTAGAATATGGTCTAAAAACGTTATTCTGAAAGTATTACCAGTTCTTATAGACCTAGTTTCGGATTGGCACGATGCCAAAGGTCGTAATTGACCAAAATTTCATGACAAGTAAAATATTTTTATTCCATTACCAAAAAATTTGAAGTTTTCCCAGGTGATACTAGTTGGAACAAGGTTTAAAAATATGTATCGTTTACATTTCTGTCATATTTTTGAATACGATTTTTTTCACTTTGAATATTTCACCCCCTGAAAAAAAATTTCATTTTTCGTGGGAGGACCCAAATGAAACATGCAAAAATTGCCCCAGGGTCTCAACTTTTAAGTTTTATGTGCTTTGTGTCATACCGAGGGGAACCCAAAAAACTTTTGTCGAACAACATCTATAACATGGAATAATATATATATTTCATGAATGGGGGCAGGTATCGACTTCCGGTGACTTGCATTATGGAATATCAATGTTGGGGCGCATTCTGGGACAGTTTCAACATTTTGGTAACGATTTCGAAATATGGGACCCCTTTGAAAATCAAAAATTTTACAACTTAGAAATATCGCAAAAACTCGGTTTTTTCTTCCATAATAAAATCAAATATGCATTATAATTGTAAAATATATGTAACAACATCGATATAACATGATAAAAAATGACGGGGGGTCAAAATCGATTTTTTATGATTTTTTGAATTTTGCTTATTTTTGATCAATTTTCGAGATACCAAAATATTGGGAATATCGAAATATATCAACTATCTGATACTTTCGGGTTAAAATATAGCTTATTTAAGATTTTTGGGCGATATTTCGACATCCTGGAATTACTAGTTTTCATTTTCCACGTAACTGAAAACGTGCTCAAAAATTTGAGAAAAAACATCTGGACATCAGTGTTTTTCCAATACAAGATCACTAAAAACGTTTTTTTTGGCTTCAATGTTAATATTTTAACACTTACTGAATGATTTCAACACAAAATAAAATAATTTTTTTCAAATTTTGAAAAATCAGTAATTTTTGAAAATCTTAAAATTATTCAAAATGATTTCAAAACACTTCATTTTACTAAAGTAAAATATAATAAATCTTAAAAAAATGTTTTTAGTGATCTCGTATCGGAAAAACATTGATTTTCAGATGTTTTTTCTCAAATTTTTGAGCACGTTTTCAGTTACGTGGAAAATGAAAACTAGTAATTCCAGGATGTCGAAATATCGCCCAAAAATCTTAAACAAGCTATATTTTAACCCGAAAGTATCAGATAGTTGATATATTTCGATATTCCCAATATTTTGGTATCTCGAAAATTGATCAAAAATAAGCAAAATTCAAAAAATCATAAAAAATCGATTTTGACCCCCCGTCATTTTTTATCATGTTATATCGATGTTGTTACATATATTTTACAATTATAATGCATATTTGATTTTATTATGGAAGAAAAAACCGAGTTTTTGCGATATTTCTAAGTTGTAAAATTTTTGATTTTCAAAGGGGTCCCATATTTCGAAATCGTTACCAAAATGTTGAAACTGTCCCAGAATGCGCCCCAACATTGATATTCCATAATGCAAGTCACCGGAAGTCGATACCTGCCCCCATTCATGAAATATATATATTATTCCATGTTATAGATGTTGTTCGACAAAAGTTTTTTGGGTGGGAATCGATAAGTTCCCCTCGGTATGACACAAAGCACATAAAACTTAAAAGTTGAGACCCTGGGGCAATTTTTGCATGTTTCATTTGGGTCCTCCCACGAAAAATGAAATTTTTTTTCAGGGGGTGAAATATTCAAAGTGAAAAAAATCGTATTCAAAAATATGACAGAAATGTAAACGATACATATTTTTAAACCTTGTTCCAACTAGTATCACCTGGGAAAACTTCAAATTTTTTGGTAATGGAATAAAAATATTTTACTTGTCATGAAATTTTGGTCAATTACGACCTTTGGCATCGTGCCTAGGGTTGCGGCGGGCGATTCGCCCAGGCGAATTCGCCCGGGCGCGCCCGGGCGATTGACTTTTTCCGCCCGGGCGCGCCCTTTTTTTCGCCCGGTCAGTAAGAGAAAAATATATGATCTTTTCACTACTTTGAGCGGAATGTTTCAAAAGCTTGTTTGACAAGTTTTTCTTTATGTTGCAAAAAATTTTTACACAACTTTTATACAAATTTCTGTAAACTTAGCTACATTATAATGGCAAAAGATCCTGTATGGGAACATTTTGAAGGTGATACAATTAAAGCTCGATGCAAGTATTGGATGGACGAGCTAATAACTCTTATATTTCTTTAATTTCATTACACGAGCTTTTAAAAAGATTTAAAAAAAAACTATGAATTTTTTACCATTTTTATGGTTCGGGCGAATTCGGCTGGGCTCGCCCGGGCGCGCCCAGGCGGGCGCGCCCGTTTTTTTCTCATTTTCGGGCGCGCCCGCAACCCTAATCGTGCCAATCCGAAACTAGGTCTATAAGAACTGGTAATACTTTCAGAATAACGTTTTTAGACCATATTCTACCAACATACAAAAAATAAATGAAATCTGAGATGGTGTGTTCCGCTCATATATGAAATTTTAAGATTTTCTGGAAGACAGTCTCTTAAAAGCATTAAAGTTACGAAAGAATTTTGTATAGAATATTTTTTTCCTAAAAACTTTTTTTGGCAATGTGAAACATAACTTTTTTTGTTTTTTTTGATTGAAAAAACAGTCTGAATCAGATTCTTTTAATTTCTGAATTCAAATTAACTTTTCGTTAAATTTTTTGTAACTAAGGTTTTTAAGATTGACAAATCCAATATTTTGAGCCCAAGATAGCTTTATAAAACAGCGTGTACGCTTAAATTTTGCTAAAAGAAAAATATTAGTGCACGTGTCTATACATACATATGAATTTACTTCAATCATTTCGTTTAAATGGAACAAAAAACATTTGCAAAATCTGGAATTTCATAATGTATATAGATAATAATGTATTTATTAATAACCAAATATATACAATCACAAAATTCTGTGACGACAAATAAATGATAAAAAATATCATCAATACAACAAAAAGCTATATGCCTATCACGAAAAAAAATGAATTCTTCTACTTATCTTTTACAAAAAAGCAAGTAAACAGCAAAACATCCTTTTAAACATTATAACAAGTAATTAATCAGTAAAAATCAAAAAAGCTCCACAGTTATACTGATTCAATTCAACTAATTTGACTTTGCCGCAGCAGAATTTCTTTGATCTTTCTTCTTTTGATAATCACTGAGAGCCGCTTGAATAGCATCTTGAGCAAGCATGGAACAATGAAGCTTTACTGGTGGAAGAGAGAGTTCTTTTGCAATATCATCATTTTTAATTGTTTTTGCCCAATCAATTTGTTTTCCTTTAACCCATTCTGTAGCAAGTGATGAACTAGCAATAGCGGATCCACAACCAAATGTTTTAAATTTTGCATCAATAATTTTTCCATTATCGTCAACCTAAAATCTAGTAATTATTAAAAGTACGTAAATCCAAAATTACCTTAATTTGTAATTTCATAACATCACCACATGCAGGAGCTCCAACAACACCAGTTCCAACGTTGGGATCATTTTTATCTAATGATCCAACATTTCGAGGATTTTCATAATGGTCAATAACTTTTTCATGATAATTTCGATTTAATACAGCTCCTGGTAATGAAGATGCACGCGATTCAGCAAGGTTGTATCCAGCTGAAGCAAGAAGACGTAATCTTGAATTCATTTTCAATATATATTCAAGTCTAAAAAAATAAAAGTTTAAAAGTGATAGAAAAAAAGGACAGCAAAAAGTTAAAACAAAGATCACTCGTGCAAGAAAAAAAATCGATAAAGAAAAAAATGCAGATAGGCATACGGTAATCGCGTGTTTAACACCTTACAAAAAATATAAAAAATTAACGAAATTAAAGTATGTGGAGTTGAAGATTAAACCGATTATGGTAGAAAAGAAGATTGTTTACAGTAAAGCCGCAAAAATAGAAGGCAAAAACGGTAATGGAAAAAAAGGAAAGGCAAAACAAAAGTTAAACATATTCAACATTCTATTAAGATTAATTCATTCAATGTAAAGCTTTTTACGACCAGCATCTGATTGATATTACATTGTTAAAAAAATTATATAAAGATTTTAAAATAAAACAAACCTTCTCTGATACTTTATTGGAAAACAAATGTTTCGAAAACTTTAACAATTTTTTTAAACAAAGTAAACACTTTTTTTTGCAAAAAAGAGACACAACGCCAACATTTAATCTTTGAATTTTTTTTGTTGGACTCTTTTTTTTTGCCAACGTGGAAAAAAAATTGTTCAAACTTTTTATTATTTTTTATAACAAATATTTTTCTACCTTTACTTAAAGAAATAATTTCAACCACAACATTATGTTTAAACTTCTTGCAGCAGCTTTATTGCTGACTGCAATTGTAACAGCAGCAGTTCCAGCAAAGAATCGAGTTTTAGTACTTCTTGAATCACCCACCCTAAAACAATCCCATTCAATTTACCTCAAATCTCTTGAAGATCGTGGCTTTCAAGTTACCCTTAAACGCGCAGATGATGCTAATTTAGCTTTAATCAAATTTGGTGAATTTGTTTATGATCATTTGATTGTTTTTGCTCCAGGTGTTAATGGTTTGTATATATACTTTGTTTCTTATGCATCTCTAATTTGTACTTCTCTTTTTTAGATTTCGGTGGCTCTCTTAATGTCGCTGAAATTTCTAATTTCATTGATCGTGGTGGTAATGTCCTTGTTGCTGGTTCATCTAAACTTGGGGATGCTATTCGTGAACTTTCAACTGAAAATGGATTTGAATTTGATGAAGAACCAACATCTGTAATTGATCACCATAATTATGATGCTACTCTTGACAGCGGAGATCATACAACTATTATCGTTGATTCCAAAAATCTTATCAAAGCAAAACTTATCACTGGAAATTATGCTTCTTTTGGTCCAATTCTTTATCGCGGTATTTCACTCATCTCAAGTGCATCAAATAAATTGAAGCTTGATGTTCTTACTGGTTCAACGACTGCATATTCATTTACTCCAAAAAAAGCTGTTAATGAATATCCAGCAGCTATTGGACGTTCAACTGTTTTAGTTGGTGCTCTTCAAGCTCGCAATAATGCTCGTGTTGTTATTACTGGTTCAATTGATATGTTTTCTGATGAATTTATTAATGCTAATGTTGCTAAAGCTGGTGCAAAGTAAGTTAATCGCTTTATTAGATATATTATTATTAATCTTTTTTTAGGCCAACCAAAGCTGGTAATGGTGAATTTGTTAAAGCTCTTACCAAATGGGTCTTCCAAGAAGTTGGAGTTCTTCGTGTTAAATCTGTAACCCATCATAAAGTTGGTGAATCTAAGCCACCAAGGGAATACACTATTACCGAAGATGTTGAATATGCTATTGAAATTGAAGAATTACGTGAAGGTAAATGGGTACCATATGATGCTAAAGATATTCAACTTGAATTTGTTCGAATTGATCCATTTGTTCGTACATATCTTAAAGGATCTAGTAAGTTGTTTAAAGTTTTATTAAATGTGATAGTTTTATTAAATTCATTTTAGATGGCAAATTTAAAACAGTCTTTAAACTTCCTGACGTTTATGGTGTATTTAAGTTCCTTGTTGATTATCGTCGTATTGGTTACACTCATCTCTTTGATGTTCAACAAGTTTCTGTTCGACCCCTTGTTCATACTCAATATGAACGCTTCCTTCGTAGTGCATATCCATACTATGTTTCATCAATTTCAATGATGGCAGGAGTATTTCTATTCTCATTTGTTTTCCTTTATTTCCGTGAACCTACCAAAGTTGTTACAACAACTACAACTGAAACAAAGAAAATCAAATAAATATGCATTTTCAACGATATAGTTGAGGATTTTATTGTTTTTGTTCTTTTTTATAATTTATTTTAATGGTTTGTATAAGTAATAATTTAACTTTATTTATTATTAGTTTTGTTGTAATGCTTATTGTTTTTTATGGGTTATCTTTCCTGTCGGATAATATTTAATTATTTAATCACAGATCTCTGAGCTTACACAAAATTGACAAGAAAATGAGAAATTTTCTACCAAAAATGAGAAAAATAATTGCTTAAAAATCTACAAAAAGCTCTAATTTCTTAAAGGCTGTGATGGATGCCATTCGATTTTTAAACTATTAACACTATGGAATTCACAAATCTATTGTGTTTAAAAAAATATCACCGTTTTTCAAAAAAATGTTGATCAAAAAATGAAATAGTGAAAATATTCTACATGTAACATTTCTAGAAAAATTTCATATTCTTGTCAGTTTTGCCAAAGGTTAAATTTCGATGTTTTTTAAATTTGTTTTTGTAATATCTACAGTCCAAATCATTTTTTTATTCTAGACAGTCTCCAACAAAAATAAACAATGGATATTGAAAAAATTAAAAAAGCACTGGCAGATGATGAAATGCCACAAGAGTTAGCTCAAAAGCTTTTTGCAGATAATGGATTTTTGATAATTCAAAATTGTCCACCAGGATTAGAATTTGGTGTTGATTTTAAATCATGGACAATAGCAGAGAAATTTCTTGGATTAAAACTAATTCCACCTGGCATTCATTACTTTTTTCTTTCAACGACACATGCTCCAAGAATTGGCTTCTTTAAATGTTTTAAAGGAAATGAAATTCATCTTTTGAAATGGGATAAAAAAGCTGAATCATTTGAAGATAAAATTGCATCTAAAGAAGATATTGAAAGACTCAAAGCAAATCTTCAAAATATTGATCGGAATCTGGCGGCATATCCATTTTCAACATCTCAAAATTGGATTCAATTAAGTAATTTTATTGGTGAAAAAACGATTGAAAGATTAAAGCCAAAGAATTGTCATGGATTAATTACTGGACAACCTGAAACTGTAACAAAAGAAGAAGAACTTGCAGAAGAAATAAAAGATAAATCCAAAGTGTTTAATGTTGATCGAGAAAATCCTGAACGTACAAGATTTCGGGATTCAGCTGGTCTACCAATTATGAAAGTTAAACCTGGTTTTGAAATACCGTTTACAAAAATTCCTGATGTACCGGTAAGTGTTTATTGATATTAGATTAACAAAATTATTTGTTAGTAGCAAATTGCTATAGTCTTTGTTACAGTAACTTTGTCAAATTTTGAGTATGCAAACATAATACATATATATATTTATTTTTTGTTTGAGTAGGCTTGTTTATACTGTAACTTGAAAATTAATTAATTTTTAGTCCACAAACGTTGCAAACCAAATTTAGATTTTAAAAATTATTAATTTATATTTTCACTAATCCCGGAAACTAAAGTAGTTAAGAAATTTTAATTTACTATAAATGGTTTTTTTTTGTTAATCTCATCAATCACATAGCCTACATTTCAATTAAAACGCACGTTTTTAATCTTTTTTTCAGTTTTTAGAAATTAATTAACATTGAAAAGATTGCAAAAAAAAGTCTGGGCTAAAAATGGTAACACGTTAAAGATTAAGAGGTATACGGTAACGAGGCCTATAAAATTTAATTTTTAAGATTTTTGTGATCCTTGATCGCTATAATTAATATATTTTGTATAATCCTGTTGCACTTTTAGTTCACTGAAGAATCCAAATATCGTCCAGGAATTGATAATTCCGATCGTCTTGATCTTTTAGCAAAATCACTTGGAAATAATTATAATGAAGTATTGGCGGAATTTCAATATGCTTTTGTTGTATTTCTTATTGGACAAGTAAGAGTTTATATTTATATATATATTTAGTAAAATTATTTTGATAAAAAATATATTTTGTTTAGGTTTATGATGGCTATGATCAATGGAAGCGTTTAATCCATTTATTTTCATCATGTCGAGCTGCATTAGTTACACATGAAAAATTCTTTTTGGAATATTTAATGACCTTATTTTTTCAAATCAAACAATGTCCAGATGATTTTTTTGTTGATGTTTTATCAAAAGATAACTTTTTATCAACAACTTTGGCGTGGTTTTTTGCGAATGTTGAAGGTAGGTTTTTTTTAAAAATTTATTTTCGAAAAAGAACTTTATTGATACTGTAATATGATATACTGTAGTAATTATTTTTATGGCATATGTGTATTTAATTTCAGATGCCCCTGAAATTCTTAGCCCACAACTTCGGCAAAAAACTGCAAAAGTTAAAGTATTTTTTGAAAAGAAATTTAATCGATCTTTCAATCTTCCATCTGATTAATCTGTTTAACAATGCCGGTGTTATTTTTCATCTGATCTGATCCTCATTCAAAAATCTCAATTTTATTTTTTAAACAGTTTTTTTTACATTTTTAACATTGTTATTACAAAATTAAACAAAAAAAAATAAAAAATATATATATAAATGCAAAATCCAATAATTAATTATTTAATCAAACTTTGTTACTTTTTTTGGCAAGGGTTTTTCATAACCCGATTAAAGACAAAAAAATATGAGATTCTAAAACAAAACAAAATGAAAAAAATAAATGGCATATATAAAAATAAAAGGCTATAAAAAAAGAGAAGAGAGAGAGATAAATAAGCAAGCGCAAAAAAAACTACCGGTGGAAGACTAATAATAATGATAAGAAAAAGAGAGATCCACTAAATTTAAGCATAAGAATTTTACAACAATAATAATAATAAAAATTGAAATTCTTCAAAATTATTGTAAATAATCCTTTATACAAAAAATACAAATACAAAAAAGAATCACCCGCAAAATAAAAATAGGCAAATTCTAAAAATGATAAAAATGTGTTTATTTTTTTTGGATTTTGTCACAGGGATTTTGAGATAAGATTCGAACTTTGTTTTTTCATCAATTTGAGAAAAAAAAGATAGACAAGTTTGATAAGACATGGATACTGTAGGATTGAAGTTGATTTATTTTGGATTGAAGTATGATATAGTGCCAATAATGGCATACAGTATCCAAGTAGAATGATTACAATCTAAATTATGAATCTAAGTTCTTATTGTGTTGAATCTGTTGAAGATGTCAATGGATTATCTCGTCGTGGCAAAAGTGATAGTAATGGTGTAGTATTTTGTGGTTTAATTTGATTTTTTGCAGCAGTAGATTCTACTGTACCTCTGAAAAAAAGAAGATTATTTTTTTGAATTTAAGTGCCATTTAAAATTCTTTTTGTACAATTAATACATTTTTCCACATTTTTTTGAGGATTTAAAAAATTAAAAGATTTCAAAGCTTTTTGCAATTTTTTTCTGTTCTGGTAAAAAAGTGTAAAGTGAAGCCAAAATTTATTTTTTTAAGGAAAATTTCTAGCTTTTTGAAGATGAGCTTTTACTAATTTCAGGGAAAAAAAGAAGTGAAAGCCGAAAAATTAAGTAAGTATGGATAAACAAAAAGAAAGTAGCCACTTAAGTATGGCAGTTTAAGCGCTTAACATTCTTTTTCAGTTTGTGTACAATTTTTTTTATCCCCAAAGATTTTGATATAAATATTTTAGCGATTAATTCATTGAACTTTTGGCAGTGATGAAGAATAAAAAAAGTTTTTTTTGGCATTGTTTAAAACTTACTGCTGAAAATTTGAATTTGTTAATAAAAATTGTTGCCATGCAAATAATGTCAAAGGATTGGGGGGTTGTTGTTGGGCAGCTTCCAAAATTTGAGTTGTATGATTAAAAATTTTATGTTGTTGAAGCTGTAACTCGTTATCTGATTCATGGGAGCAATATTCACATTTAATTTTTGCAACCGCTTCAACACCTCTAGAAGGTGATGCATTTCCACTGGTATTTGTATCTTCCAAAATTGCAGCTGCTCGTTTACTAGCTTTTATTTCTTCTTCAACCGCATGAAGCTGATGCTCTCGAAGATGTTCATACATTAATTTTTGATTTTCTGATTCATGATTACATTTTAGACAACTAAAAAAAGATATAAGGAGGATTATCTCTTCTGCTTCTGGAAATCATGGGGGAGGGGGGGGAGCTTACGTATAAGTTTTTCCATTTTTTAGGCAATCTTGTACATGTCGACAAATATGCTTTTCTAACATTGCAGGAGATTTTGAGATATGTCGACAATATGGACATTTTCTTGAAGCTAAAAATCAAATATATTAAATATAAAATTCATTTATTACAGTAACTTAAAAAAACTACATTGACAATATTACATCATTCGCATCAAATTCAGTGTTAAATTTTCAAAGTCAATGTTTGGCAAAATGTTTTTCAGCGCATTGAAAAACATTTTGCCAAACATCGGCCTGGAAAATTGCACCGTTTTTTTTCTTTGGGTTTGATAAATCCTACTTGGAACATCTTTTTATCTTCTTACAAAAACACAAACTATATATCCTTGTCCCTTTTTTTCAATTCATTTTTTAAGCCATAAAAAAGTAATTTTAGGAAAAAGTAAATTGGAATACGGTAAAAAATGACAGCATTGAACGCTTACAAAACGGATTAATACGCCGTAACTCTTTTTTTTCCTGTTATCCCTTTTTTATGACATAGAAAAATATTGTGCTAGTTTTTATGTTTGTAGTTTTTAGTAAAATTAAAAATTGTTTATAATCTTTTTTATAAACGAGAAGATACTGTAGTTTAATATTGTAAAAATTAAAAATTGACAAACCTAGATCAATTGATTCAGGCAATTTAATTCCATGCCGATAATATTTATGAAAATGAATATATCGAGCTTCTCGAGTTGTAAAGGGGCACCCTTCAACCCCACACCGGATTGGGGGATTTCGATGATATATTGTTACATGATAACTAACAGAATTATATCGGCCATACACTTTTCGGCATACTGTACATCGATATCCATTTGGAACAGTTTCAATATATTTTTTATTTCGACACCAACCTGAAGAAAAAAAAGATAAGATAAATAAAAATCAAGTTTTAGCTACTGTAATAATATATAGTAATAAATGTTTAGTAATTTTTTTTATCATGTTTAAAAAAAAGGATTTTACAAACCTTCTTTATCATTGGAAACAATCAACTGATCACTTGTCTCAGATTCTGGAGGAGTAGAAGATGGAAAAATCATTGAAGCTGAATCGGTTGGAGATCTAGAAATATGCAAATTTTTGTTAAATTATTTTTAAAATTTTTGTGATAAAAGTACTTTTTTATGTTGCAATTTTTACATGCCAAAAAAAATAAATTGTATAAATTTATTTTAATACACTTAAGCTCACTGATATATTAATAAAAATTAAAGAATATTCTTTTTTTATTTTTTTAATCCCTATTAAACTATTATTAAATGATTAATAAACAATTGAAGATTTTTTTTGTTTAAAAAAAAGGAAAAAAAAGCTTTGCAAAAATAATTATAAATCTCTTTTTAAATATATAAATTAAAATTAATGATTTTAAAAAGAAATTGGGGTGGTGTAAAAAGAGATTAAAAGTTTGTTAAGATTCGTGAGAAAAATAAAATACACACGGATTTGCATAATCCATGGATGTTGAAAAGCCGGAAAAAGAAGAGGGGGGAAAGATTTCAGTTTTTTCGTGATGAGACATCTTTTTTTTTGAGAAAAAAAGCTTATCCTACAGTTTCACAGAAAAACTAGGGATGACAATTTTTTAATGCTAAAAGTTTTAAAAAATTAGAAATTTACCGATCAAGAGATGCAATGGATGCGGCATCATTAGCTTCTAAAGGACTTGGAAGATTTGGAGTCATTGAAGTTAAAGCAATCCCAAAATTATTATTATTGTTTGGTGGGGATGAAGATGATGAAGAAGAAGAAGCAAATTGTTGAGCTTGTAAAAAATATTGAGCATATACTGTAAATTTAGATTTATATATGTATATGTATTTTGGGTTACGGTAGTTATAATAAAACGTACAATTACATAATTGCGACTGTGTTGAATCAGAATTATTTGTTGAAATTTGTTGTTGTTGTTGTTGTTGATGGTGATGGAGTTGTTGAGGAAAAGAAGCTGACGATGCCATTGAAGACATTAATGAAGAAAAGGCATTACTTGTTGCTGCTTTAGCATCACATAAAATACGAAGTTGTTCTTCAAGTTCAGGAACTTGTAAAAGTTTCGCAAGATTTAGAAGCTAAAATTTGTATATTTTAAATAAACAAGAAAGGCACATATTGTGTAAGAATCTTATTTTATGCAAATTCTTTTCAAACTCCAAAAAAGGGTTTATTAATGTACTTTGTTGAAAGAATTTTTGTAGCAAAAAAGATATAAAATTGAAAATCTATAATGCTATGTTCAAATTCTTTAAACAAAAACAAGCAAAAAAAGAAGTCTCTCTCTCTTCAAAGGCATTAGCATTTTTAAACCGATAATCTTCTTACCGTTTCATTATTTGAATTATTACCAGAAAAATTATTATTATTATTATTATTATTATTCAAATTTCCCGTATATAAAAATGTTAACAATATACGAAAATTGTTTAAAGCATCAGGAATCATTGTGAGATCAATAAAAAGTTGAGAAGGTTGTTGAAAATTTGTTAAAAATGATAAAAGTTGTTGTCGAAAGAAGCCAGATTTTGTCAAAATTTGTTTATGAGAAAATATTACTTCTTCTGAAAAAAAATATATATGATATGATGTAATAGATCGATTTTTAATAAGACTAAAAAGATACGGTAAAAAAATAAAAAAATTTCATACAAGTTCAAAAAAGGGGGAGGATGAAATGGTTATGCAAATGTATGCATCTTTTTTGGTCTCAAACAAGTTTTTTTTGTTAAATACATATTTTAAAATGGGATATATGAAATCCAGGTTATAAATCAAACATCTCAAATCACTCTTTGAACCTCACGTGTGGTGAAAAAAATATGTGGATATAAACAATCTCGAAAAAAAAAGTTTTATCAAAAACAGCTGTTAAAAAAAGAGGAGAGAAAAACAAATTAAACATTTAAAAAAAATCAAATGTTTGAAAAAAAAGAGCGCCGTTTAAAAACTTAAAAAAGAGACAACACCGAGGCAGCCCTCTAGAGGGCTATTTTTGAGTAGCTAATACTCGATACTTTAATGTTATAAAAAAATAATTGTGATATACGTGCAGAAATCTGTTTAAATTAATACAGTAAATTGGCAAAAAAAATTCTTTTTTTGCAAAATTGCGCGCAACTTGCAAAAACGAATGAGCAAAAGTGTGCTAAACGCGCCGTAGTGCCCTCTCTCTCTTTTAACCCCCCCCCCCCTTTTTTTCCATTCACCTTTTTTTAGGGTTGTCAAAAAAAAAGTAATTTGTAAGTGTTCGAATTTTTTTTCTTCTTGTCAATAAAATTTTAAAGGCAAAACATTTTTGATCATCGAGAGTCAAGTGTGTTTTTATGTATGTATGTTTTTTAAGGGGTCTCCTATCTTTCTTTCTTTTCTTTTTTGATGTCCTCAAGGACTTTCTGACTAAACACGTTTTTTATTTGATTCAAAAAAAAGGAAAAGTTTTTTGTTCAGTTTTTTTAATGCCAAAATGATTTCTCTTCTCTTTTTTTTCTTGATGATAATTTCCAAGAAAACAACTATTAAAACCAGTTTCAAATTGAACATTAAAAAAAAGAGAACTCTCGAAGAAAAAAAGAAAAGAAGAAAGTGATGTGATTTTTGTAAGTGTATTTTTAAACTAATATTAAATGTTAAGACTTCGTCTATTTTTTTCATTGTATTAAATTAAAAGTGTTTTTTTTGGTGTTAACAAACAGTTATTTGCAGTTTTTTGTTTGATGCAAAATGGAATTTATCAAAAATGGGCCGAATCAAATCTCCAAAGCCAAAGAGAAGGTTCAGTTTTCGAGGCGGAGGTTTGGCAAAATGTTTCCCAATGCCAAGTATGGGAGAAAAAACATATTTTTTACATTTTTTTCGTATTTTTTCTGTTGAAAAAACTAAAAAGATACGTTTTTTCTGCCATACTTGGCATTCGAAAACATTTTGCCAAACCTCCGCCTCGAAAATTAAACGCTGAATTTCGATGTAGGACCGTTAGAAACTTTTTATATTTAATTGCGCTTTATCTAAAATCGCAAATCCATAAAAGTTATATTACAGTATGCTTAAAAATCTCTAATATCAACTATCATTCATTTCGTCATTAAACTTTCAAATATTATGACGAATATTATTCATATTTTTTAGAATTTAGTCAAATGTAAATGTATGTAAATAATTAATCTAGAATAATCGGGTAACTACAGTAATCATTATCGTAATTATCTGATATTATTTAAAATTAAAATCTTTGTAAAAAAAATCAAACGTCAAATACGCATTCATTGACGACGACGATTGAAAATAGAAAGATTGAAGAAAAAAACCGATGATTGGTTAGCTAAAAACAGCACCAGCAAAAAAAGGAGTAATACAAAAAATATTCTATTTTATCATAAAAAAAACCTTAAGCTTTATAAAAGCGTATTACAAAATATTAGTGTGTAAAAAACATAATAAAAAAGTGATATTTATAAAAAAAACTAAAAAAATTTTTAATTTCTTTTTGAGACTTTTTTCTTTCATTCACCGAAACTCCGCCCCTTTTTTTTAGTTAACTTCTTTTTTCCAATGTAGTGTTTGTTCAACCCACTTTTTTTGTTACCGTATCCCTTTTTTCTTGAAGGAGTCTTTTTCTATGTCTTTCAATCCTGTAATAAATAAGAAAAATAAAATATATCTATACACACACAAAATTGCCGCACACATATACCCCGAAACAAAAAAAGAACATGTGATGATGATATAATGACAGATAATTTATCATACATGTATATATATATACATACTTTTTTTTAAAAAGGTTTAATAATATTGGACAAAAATATATTACAAAAAAAAGAAATTTTTTTTCATTCGTCAAGAAAAATAAAAATAAACCATTTTAGACACTTCAAAACAAACTCAGAAAAAATTAAAAAAGTATAAAAAAGTTAAAGGTTAAAAAATATGTATATAAAATTTTTGATGGAAGAAAAAAACATGAAAAATCAAGAAAAAGAAATCTTTCTTTTTTGTATGTGTTCCACTCATTTGAGCGACAATGAAAATGGAAAATGAAAAAAATATATATAAAAAAAAGTGAACAGTTTTTAGAGTTTTTTATATATTTTTGTTTAAAACCGAAAAAAAAAGTTGTTGTAAAGTGTTTTTTTTCAAAATGATCGTCGTTAAATTAAATTTGTTAAGTACGAAAAAAAGTTTTAAAAATTAATTTTTATCAAAAAAAGTTAGGATACAGTAATCTATCAGTTAATTTATGTACTGTAATAATATACATTTGAAAATTACAGTAATGAGAAATTTTAATATCCATGTTTGTTTGATATATAAAATTTTACCAACCGTTAGATTTATGACTTTCATCGTCTGCATACATCACTTTTATCGTACAATCATATCCAATATTAGGTAAAAATAGTTGTGGTCCCACCGCGAAATTTCCAAACATTGAAAATGGAAAATATGAATTTGGGGGAGATATCGGAGTTGAAAGTCCTGAAAGGGAGAACTGTGTTGTCATTGATGAAGCGGATGTTGGAGAGGTTGTGGCAGAAACGGTTGCAGCAGCAGCAGAAGCAGCAGTGGAAGTAAATAATGCCATCGTCGATGAAGGCATTGATGGAATTGAATCCAGGGAAGAAAAAAATGATGATGCCGTTGTGGTTGCATCTACGACAGCGGCCATATTTTTTGTTTTAAAATATAAATAATAAAAAAATATTGGCAACTAAAATGGAATTAAATGATGAAAATTTTGTTCTTTGAAATAAGATAAAAAAGTACAGTAACTCGAAAAAAACACGAATCTGTAAAATTATTATTACTGTCGAAAATGTCTTAGCACGATATTATTTACATATATTCACAGTATACCATACTGTTACAAATAATTACAAATGTGCATTCAAAATGGATAAACATTTTACATTACTTAAAATTTGTTCAACTTTTTCAAATTTTTTTTCCTTTCAAGAATCATCAACAAAAAATATAGACACGTGAAAAAAAAATGTAATTCTTTTTGTTTTCTAACCCGGAAGGAAAGACATTGTAATTGTAAATCACAAATATTAGACCACTAAAAACAAGACTTAACAATTGTAACAAAAAAAATATGTACGGAAGCAAAAAAAAAGAATTCAAGGAAGTCCACAGAAAATTTTTTTCTCTTTTTTTTACAATGGGTAATTACGGTCGGTTTTGGAAACAAAAAAGGGAATAAAATAAAATCAAAAATTTTTCAAACTGAATTTCAGCATGCAATTGTTGTTTTTCAATTTTTGACAACATGTTTTTCCATGCCAAATATGGGAGAAAAAATGTTACAAGCTATTGGCATTGAAAAGACATTTTGCCAAAAACCGACCAACAAAAATTGCGCCGTTTTTTTTGCTTTGAATGGCAACGAAAAAAAAGAAGGAAAAAAATATAAATCTTTAAATAATAGAAGAAAAAAAAATGTATGTCTAAAAGCTTATGAAAATAATGGGGCGTGTTTTAAATAATAATGATAATAATCATTTGAAAGAATACATATTCATATTTATATTTAAGACGACCCTCCACGATTAATTTTTTTTCCAAAAAAGAACATAAGTGCCAAAAATTAATTATAATCTGTTGCATTTATAAAGCGATTAACTTTTTTTTCCCCTTTATTTTATCAATTTTAAATTCTTTGAAGAACTTTGCAAAAAAAATATAAAGCTGCAATTTTTGTTAGAAGAAATTGGAATTTTTTGATGTTTAATGTTTTTCCAAAAAAAATATGGGATAGTAATTCTAAAAATGAAAATTTATATAATTCTTGATTACTGTCATTGGAATTTTGGGGGAAGAATACCTGCAGACAAAAATGATTTGGAGGGAAAATGTGGAAATGGGGAATATCGAATAGAGCGTTGAATTTCCAACGAAAAAAAATGCAAATAATTTTTTTGCCACATGGCATTGAAAAACATTTTGCCAGACATTGAGGTGGCGAATTGCATCATTTCCATGATTTGGATTCGATGTCAGGGGGCAAAAGTTCAAAGGCCCATATTCCCCTTTCTTACGGCTTGTTGGAGAACATCATTAATTTTTGGTTAGTTTTCTGTTAACATAATCACCTCACCTTCAATCAATATATGCCTATTAAAATATATTCTTTAACTCAAAACAATGAATGATAATGATAAAAATGTCACAGCAGTACAAAAGAAATAAAATAAAGCATACATTTTACTCAATTTTTTCTGATAAGCTTTTTCGTTGTTTCTGAAAAAACTTAAAATTATATCAAAAATAAGCTCGCATGTTGCTTGCAACATTGTGATAGTAATCCTAAATTTTCTACTTTTCCCAACATTTTGTTACTATCCTTCAATATTTTGAAGCTTTAAAATTTGGAATGACTCAAAAACGTTCCCAAATATTTTCTTTTATATAAAACATGTTTGTTTTCTCTCTATCTTGTGATGTTCCATCCTTTATCTCCTATAATCCAATGCACCTGTAACTAAAAGTGCTTTATAGCTTATAAAAAGGCGGGTCAAATTCCATTCAGGTCTTCTTCTTTTTTTTCATCCATACGACGACTACGCAATACAATATATTTGAGCTAGTTGTCAACAACAACATCAAGTCAAACATATGATAATAATATTAAAAAAAGTTGTTTATCAAACATGGATATATATATATTTATATAAATGTCATTCTAAGATTAAAGATTCTTGAATAAAATTCCACGCAAATTTTTTTTTATGAATAAAAAAATAAAAACAAACACATAGTAAGGCATCCAAGGGATTGATGGGGAGAGAAGAAGATGGGAGGGAAAAGATATTGTGTTAATCCCGGAAGAGCGTCATATTAAAGAGAGAAACATATCTTCTTTTTTTGTGAATTTTTATGGGTCAGTTTTGATAAACAAATACTTTTTTAAGAAATAAAAAAATAAAAAATGGATTATGGTAGGTTTAAGGCAGTGAAAAAAGCTTCCTCAAAAATATTTGTGTTTTAAAATTCTTTGGCATCAAGCTATTTTTTATCTAATTTGATAAAAAGATATCCAGTATTAAAAAAAATTTCGATTTTTTAGGGAAAAAAGATTTTGTAATTTTGGTAATTGGTCGTCTCTGTGGTCGAGTGGTTAGTGCAGCGAATTTTCGACCGGATACCTTCCAGGTTCGATTCCGTTGGGAGGCTGACTAATTCACAAAAAATGCTGAAACCACCCCGAAATTGAGGAAGTTCCTTTGATCTTTTGCCGCTACGTGTTGGCGGCGGCAAAAGATCAAAGGTGTGCCCCCTCTGAAATTTTTTTATGTATACAGCCTTGCATGATAATACCATTTAGGGAATGAAGATTAATCACAACCACGTAATAAGGCATGTACAAAGAATTTTTTTAAATTTTTAAGTAATACCTTTCTCGTTTTTTCTTGTCAAGACCCAAAAAACAAAAAGTAAAGTGTCGTAAAAGGTTATTTGCCAATGTTCACTGTAAACCCGTTCTTTTTTTTTCTGGAAAAAGTATATATATCCGAATTTTTTCAGACATGAGACCTCTTTTTTCATGTTCAAAAACCATGTTTAAATATTTATTTAGTTTTTTTATATATTACAGATTACTCGAATTTTTGGATTCCCGAGCTTTTAAAGTGTTAGAAGCAGCTTTGAAATATTTTTCGGGATAACAAAAAAAAGAAGATGAAAGAAAGCTACTAATAATTCTTGTAAAAATGACACATACAATTTAAAAATTGTGTAAATTTTTATAACCTTTCAGTTTCCCTAATTTTTTAAAAAAAATGTCCACGAAGTAAAAAAACCATTTCACATTTAAAAAAAACGGCAGTATTTTTTTTTGTGTAAAAAACAACACTTTTTCATTTCTGAAAAAATGGATTTGTAAAATATCAGCAGAGCGGTACTATATATTTTTTGGAAAAAATATGTTTTTTTTTCCGGCCCCAAAAAGCCTGATCTCTTTCAAAAATTCGAAAAAGGTTATGGTGTTTTTTTTGCCAGCCTTCATTTTTTTTTCAGTAAAAAAAATCACTTTGAAGAAAAAAGTTGAACGAAAAAAAACCGCCACAAAAGATTTAACTTTTGATGCCTTTTCTTTTTTCTTTTGATGATGTTCTGGAGATTTCCACAACAGAATTAAAGATGAGAGAGAGAGCGATCGACGTTTGATGATAGAGTTTATTAGATGAACACAAAAAGATAAAATACAAAACACAAAGCTTTTATATACAAATCGAAGGGTTAGAATGAATAATGAGATAAAATTAACATAAAACACGAATCTTCGTGACACTCCCGGCCACCAGAACAAGATGCAGCGATCGACGAGAACATTTATCCAAATTCAAACTGACCAATGCCAAGTTGAGCCATTCCATGTTTCATTCTATGAAGCTTCCACCATTCATCGAGTTCCACGAGACCTTCCCCAGCAGCCGAATATGAAGAAACAGCAGCACAAGATAAAGTTGATTGTTCTTTTTGTTGAACACGATCAAGTTTGCCAGACATCAAAGTTCCAATTTTTGAATCAATGATAACAATTCCATTTTCTTCTTTAGCAGCAGTAACAATCGAAAAGAAGTTTTCCATACCAACAAGAATATCAGGTGTTTTCTTTACAATTGAATATTGTTCAGGATCACGATCATCCATTTCTACCATAGGAACAGATGTTGCAATATTTGAGATTGAATTTGCAACAATATCAACATGAGAGCCATCAACAGTTGGGATACGAAGTTCAACAATATTTGAATTTTGACGAGTTTTCTGTCCTCCAAAATCTTCAACAGTTAGAACTTCCTTTGCCATCGGCTTGAGCTTGAGTTTATTCATAAGATCATTTGATATAAAATTCTTTTGTGAACCAGAGTCAAGAAAAATAACAGCTTTAGCTTCTTTTTTCGTTTCAGGATTCTTCACAATGATTTCTTTAGCAAGAAGAGGACTTTGTTTCTTTTCAACAGCAACAAATACTTTTGTTTTGACATTCGTTGATTTTGATAGAGCACCAGCTTTGCACAAAAACGTTTGATGTTCGCCATTACAAGATTTGCATACAGGATTCGATCGACAATTTTTTGATGAATGATTACGGCCAGCACATTTGAAACAAGAACCTTTGACTTTAAGTTGTTGAAGACGGTCATCGAGAGATTTAAATTTTTCACAAGTTGCAGAAGGGTGACCACCATCACAAAAAGAACAATAAAGTTGTTTTGATGTACTTGGTATACGAGAAAGAAATGAATCAGAACAATAAAAATGTTTACCTTCAATTTCAGCAACAATTTCAGCACGGCATTCATATTCTTTCATCTTTTTAAGGATATCTTCAGTTGAAAAATCTGCATGCGATCGAGTTAAGAGCAATAATTCAGCTTGTTCACGAGTTGGCATTTTCTTAATAATATCCAGTTTCAGTGATGCATTATTGATATCAACACCAAGATCCTTGAGTTGACGACACAATCGATGAATTGATGTTACAGTATCCCGGAGGCTTTCAGCATTATCACGAGCAGGTTGAATCATGGAAAGTTGATTTTGAAGAGCATATAAGATTTGATTATCATTTCCAAAGCGATCTAATAACATTTTTTTGACAGCAACATAATTTTCACTAATGATTGGAGTTCCTTCAACTTCTTTTAAAGCTTTACCTTCAAGTAATCCAAAGAGAGCATCAAGTTTGTCGATTTCAGCGTATTGCTTTGAATCAATGTTGAGTTCGAATCGTTGCCAAAAAGGTTTCCAAGAAAAATAATTACCATCGAATTTTTGCATATTTTGAGCAGCTATTTTGACAGGAACAAGTTGAGCAATTGACATTGATGAAGCACCACGAGCAGAAGAGACTGATGAAATACGATTTGTTGTAGCAACAGCTTCTTCAAGATCTTCAAGAAGATTTGCATAATCATCATCTTCTTTCCATTCATTAAATAATTCTTCTTCTTTTAAACGATCTTCTTCTTCTTCAATTCTATCGACAAAGGATTGCCATTGTTGAAATTTTTCTTTCAGACGTTTAAGTTGATTTTCGATGGAAGGTAATATAGCAACAGCAGCTTCAACAGTGACATTATTCCATTTTGGACTAAGTTCATCATAGCGATCGAAGATTTCTTGTGCACGGTTTTTGATTCTTCCCAGCTGTTGACGGATTGGAAGAGACATTTTGCCAAAAGCTATCGAGTAGAGATTGATTGATTGAGACGAGATTGATTGAGACGAGATTGATTGAGAATTCTAAGACCACGAGTCGAAGAACCAGTCGATGCACCAATTGTTCTGGAGATTTCCACAACAGAATTAAAGATGAGAGAGAGAGCGATCGACGTTTGATGATAGAGTTTATTAGATGAACACAAAAAGATAAAATACAAAACACAAAGCTTTTATATACAAATCGAAGGGTTAGAATGAATAATGAGATAAAATTAACATAAAACACGAATCTTCGTGACAGATGACGGCGAAAAAAAAAGTCTAGTAAAATCTAAATAAATAATATTAGAAGGCAGTTATTAATGCTTTGCCAAAAAAAATTATGAAAATCCTAAAAAATTTGAGAATATCTCAAAATTTATAGCCAATAAATGCATACAAGCTGTTTATATGGATGGATGGATACGGTAATACATTTGTGTATTTCAATGTTCACTTTATACAAATTTCTAATAAAAAAATACTTTTTTAAGTACCGTATCCCTGTGTCATAAAAATTTAAATATCCCCACTAACCCTTTTTGAAAAGCAAAGAAAAGTTTAAATTTTTTATTAAGTTGATATTTGGCAAAATGTTTATTGAATGCCATGTGGTAAAAAAACAAATTATTTAAATTTCAAAATTGTACGAAAAAATTGAAAAAACCTTTTTTTCCCCAAATTGGCATTGAAAAACATTTTGCCAAAGATTAGCCTCAAAAACTGAATGCTGAATTTCGGTCAGGGCTTAAAATAACGGCCTGAGACACAACGCCAAAATTTCAATATCAGTTTTGATATTTATTTTTTTGCAGATTGAAACCGTTTTTTGACACTCTTTTTTGAAGAAAAATAAAAAAATTACTAAAATTCAGAAGCTGAATAAAAATGTAATGTTAGGCTGCCAAAAAGGTGGAAGCTTTCAAGCACGGGTTTCGAAATGCTACCCATTTTTCTATTCTAAAAATGCCAAACTTTTATATAAACAGATACTACTACCCCCAACAATGACGCACATCTGTATCGTCTTCTCTCTTTAATAAAGCCTAAATATAAAAATAAGAAGATGAAGAAGAAATAAAAAGAGTACACATATTTTTATCGATGACAACAAAAAATAAAATAAACTGAGACTGCGTAACTAATCTCTTTCCTCAGTTTTTGTTTAGAATCTCAAAAAAAAGAACTTCTAAAAAATAAATGTTGTAAATACATTCTCTTTTTTTTAAAAAAGAAATACATTTTTTTTCTCAAGCTTACGGTGTTTTTTTTGCGTGTGTGTGAATGCCGAAGGTTAGTAAATAAAAAAACAGGATTCATATGAATTTTTTTAGACAAAAAATAAATATATTTAAATCTTTTTTTTTCTTCATATCCCCTCATTCATTGGATATAGATAGGTATAAAGAAATGGGTCATATGATAAAACAACAACAACAACTACAACACAAAAGTGATAATATTATGATTAGAGACAAGAATACGGTAGTTATAAAAAAATGTTTAGTTTTTTTTAAAATCTCAATTTTTATAGAAATGAAAAAAATCTCTAAAGCTTGAAGAGAAAATTAAAATTCAATCTTGGCAAAAACAGAATTTTAAAAGTGTAAAAAAATTAATTATAATTTTTGCATCTAACGGATTAATGCAATAATATATTTTAATTATTTAGATTTGGTAAAATTCTATGTAAATAAAAAAGATTTGCAAAATAAGCTGCAATTTTGCAAAAGGTAAAAAAATATGATTTTCGATGTCGCATGTTGCATGCAACAATGAAGACAGTAATTCAAAAATGAGAATTTTGGAAACTTTTGAGGTTACTATGAATATCATTATTTGATAATCATAAATTTCGGGGGTTGTAACAAAGCAAAGCTGCAAAAGGTAAAAAAATATGATTTTTGATGTCGCATGTTGCATGCAACAATGAAGACAGTAATTCAAAAATGAGGATTTTGGAAATTTTTGTTACTACCAATAAAATTAATTAGTAATGATAAATTTACGAGGGTGTTACAATAATATAACATAACAGTTATATAAATACATTTTTATATTGATGACTTTCATATTCAACAATCTCCCACACACGTGCTGAATTATGCAAATTTTATGCAAAATATCACAAGCTGACTATAATCAAATCATAAAAATTATTTTTAATATTTGTTTATAGTATAAGATTCAAGGAAATGAAATAGATAAACTTTCAAGCGAAAAAAAACTTTTTTTTCCACTCATTAATTTTTTACCATAATATTTCACTACCTTTAAACATACCAAAAATAAAATACGCCTACCGTAATTTTTTTCTTCCTTCAAACATGACAAATATATTGAAATATCAAAAGAAATACATGTATTAATTAAAAACAAAATGCAGCCTCCATAAAAAAATCAACTTTAATACTTTTTTTCGCTTTTTTAAACAATTATTTCGAGAATTTTTTTAGTCATTTTTAAATGTACTTACTTTCTTTTTTTTGTCAAGGCTCAAAGAGTTAATCGCTTTTACTTACTTTAAAAAAACCTTTAAAGACAAAAAAAAAGAAGTTGAAGACTTTGGCATTTTTATGAGTCAAAAAAGAAAAAACAAAAACGGAAATATAATATTTGAATAATTATTTCTCCCAAAAAAATGTAAGAATATTTTTCAAAACAGGGGTTTCCGGATTTTTTGTAATTATCGCAAAAAAAAACTGTTTTTTACAACTTTTTCAAATAAAGCTTAAAATACTTTTGTTGAAACAAAAAAATTTAAACATCTTTGAAAAATTTGAAAAAGTTTCAAGTTTTTAGGGGGAAGTTTGGCAAAACGTTTTTCAATGCCAATATTGGGAGAAAAAACGTTTTTTGTCGTTTTTCTTTTTTTCCAACAACAAAAATACGAAAAACTGAAAACATTTTTTTGTCACATGGCACTGGAAAACATTTTGCCAGAAATTGGTACTTCTTCCGTTTACCCCCCCCCCCTTTGATATCCTTAATTTTGATATTCCCTAAAATTCACAAAATCTTAAAAATGATACCATACTCATTTTTGCATATCCTAAAAACATTATCAAAAACTCTTATTGTTTTTTTCTCAGTGCCTCACAAAAAAAGATAGTTCCATGGAAAAAAAGGCAACAGAAGGCGGAGCATAGTAATTTTTATAAGAATTTTAAATAAGAAATTGTTATTAGAAAATGCAAATCTTTGCATTCCTAAAAAATAATAATATTTTTTTTGATGAAATGATTGAAGGGACTTTGCTTCGGCTTAATCGTTATCACAAAAACCCTATCATAATATGTAATATTATTGTATCACCATAATTTATGCATGAATTTCAATTTTGGCTAATTGTGATAATAAAAATTTTGAATAAATTAAATTTGCAAAATAAAATATCGAAAAACGAAATTTTTTAACAAAAGAAATTGTCAAAAATTGAAAACCTTTTTTTGAAAAATAATATAAAGCAAAAAGGTACTGTAAAAAATACAAAACTAATAAAGAGTCCCAAAAAAATTATCAGTTAAAATACAAAAAATGACGAATTAATGAAAAAAAGACTGATAATCCTTAGTGTTAGGTGTTTGTGTGTGTTTTATTTACGTCAGAATAACTTTTTTTTAAATGATACTCTTTTTTTTACTGTAACAATGTTTGGCATACAATTTTTTTTAGGGGACGATTCCTTTTTTCTTTTTTTTAGTACAAGTAGCTAGCACTATCGTATGCTACTCACTTATATAAAAAATGCCAAAAACAAAGGGTCCGCTAAAAAAAAGTTCAGAATGCATTTGAATAGCATTATTGAAGTACGATAAAATGTTTTTTCGAGCTCAAATCCAAAGTGCAGTGATATGACTCGTCCTGCCCCAACATCGTCTGGGGCCGAGAAGAGAACGGGACCCTTTTTCAAAAGCTATAGGGTGCAGGGCGGGGCACGAGGCGACATTTTGTTTTTTTGGGGTGAAGCCGGGGTAACTTAAATCTAAAATTGCCTTAATACCTTTTTAGAACAAAAAGCATTTTTTTGCATTAAAAAATGTTTATCCATTAAATCTCAAAAAAAATTCAATAAAAACACATTTCTTTTTTATTTACTTAAAAACTTTTTCCTTAAAGTTTTTTTTTTTTTAGGCGAATTGTGGGCGATAACCGGAGAACGGAGCGTTTTTTCAAAACCATGGGGGCCCTGGGCAGTTTTTTTTTTTTTTTTTTGGAGCAGGGCCGGGGCGACTGAAAGGTCAAGTCACGTCATTGCCGAAATTACATATCTAATAGTTTTCTAACAAGGTGCAACAGCTTCGATGTCACATGATATTGTTACTCCCTATCACTTTTTTTCAAAAAAGGCCCAATCTTTTACCCCCACACCCTTTCCCAATCACTTCCGTTATGCTTTTTGTTTTGCTTTTCGTGGCCCCTGACTATCCTAGTTTTCCCTTACAAAAAACATATATATATATATATATATATATATAATGAAATCAGTTAAAAACACGTGATAACTTTGAAAAAAGTTGATTTTCCTGAACAATGATAAGAACCCCCTTTTTAAGCCGCCCTTTTTAAAAAAGATAAAAAAAACAAAATTAATTGCAGAAAATTTCTCCGAAAAGCGGAAATCAATGAATTCCTTACAACTTTTTTTTTTCATATTTTATTTACTGAAAATTTTTTCGAATAAAAGTTTTGTTCATTCATTTAAACATTAATTTTTTAGGTACATAATTAAAATTTTGAAGCATGATATACTGTAAAATATATATGTAACTGTATTAAATTTCAATTCATTGAAGCTACCTTTAATTTTGCTTAAAAATTATTACGAAAAGCATAGATGAGCTAAATTAATTAATTTTGAGATGAGAAAAAAATAAAATGGCTACAAAGAAATGCTTCTTTTTTGGAAAAATAAATATTACATATTTTTTCTATCTAATATAAAATTTTCCAAAAAGTACAAAAAATTGTGGCAAAAAAATTGTTTTTGGAGATAAAAAAGAGCAATATGCAAATTCTTAAAATTTCGAAATCTTTGTATCCCTTAATATTTTTTTGAAGGAGAAAAGTAGTGGTAAAGGATGAAAAAGTCAAAAAAACAAACTGAATAAAAAAAAGTAGTATTTCATGGAATACAAATATCGATTATTGTAAAAGCTGAAAATATCTACTATGGTATTATTAAGGTGTAAAAAATGCATTTTAAAGGAAGTATCTCGACACGACAAACAAAAATAAAATTAATTTAAAACTCTCAAAATTCCAAATATTTTAAAAGAAATTCTGATGACATTTTTTTGGGGAACTTTTCTAAAAAAATGGTGTCCACATAAAATAATTAGTTGAAAATAAAATAGGAATTTCATCTTTTTATTTTTTGATCAAATTTGCAATAAAGTGCTTTTTTAGGCTTGTCACTGACACTCCCATTATCTCAACTGTTTAACGAATATAATATAAAGGAATGCTAAAAACTTGATCATGTATTTTTTAAAAATCTTATTAAAAACTGTAAATCTCTATTAAGAGAGCACCTGGATAAAGGGATATTAATTAGTAGATATTCAAACAAAAGTTTTGTACCCTCGAACTTTTTGAAAAGATCAAAAGAATATTTGCCGACGATCAAAAGAATATTTGCCGAAGATCAAAGAATATGTGCCGACAATCAAAGAATATTTGCCGAAGATCAAAGGATATTTGCCGAAAAAGTCGAAAGAAGCCGCCGCTATTCCCGCCGGCGACTTCTTGTGATCTTTGGGAACATTATAAAAAGTGAAGCCTGCCATTAACCAATTTTTACAGAATCTATTTTTTTAATCGTTTTAAAAACAAAATTTGCATTCTTTTTAGACTTATCCCTTTTTAAAGAATGTGGTTTATCTTGTGATTTAGGCCGATCTTCTTCATACAAATTTTTAATTGAAAACAACAAACTTTCATTTTATCCTACTTTAAAAAAAAGAAATATCTCTTTATATACAAACTTCTAATTGCTAAACCATTAACACATACTTAAAAAATTAAGTACTTAATAACTTTTGTGAAGAACCAATCCTCTCTCAAAGCTGTGGAAGAAAAAAAGGAAAAGAAAGCTGATAATCTTCAGGGGGAACAATAATAAACAACCACCAAAAATACTTTTTTATCCTAAAAAAATATTTTCCGGAGCTTACTTTTTTTCCATCTTTGTTTTTTTTTGTTATTTATGCAAAAAAAGCAGCTTTTCTGTTCACAAATTTAAATACTCTAGTATTAAATATTAAAAAAGCAAATATTTAAAAAATTTTAACTTTTCAGATGATTAAAAATTTGATAAAAATTTAAGTTTATCCTCCTTCCATGGATTCTTTTTCACCTCATTTTAGACATTATTCACCGACTTTAGATTTCTAAGATTTGGAAAAAAAGAAGGATCTCAGATAAATATTATATTGGCTTATAATCATTCAAAATTCAAAAATCACATCATTAATTTTTTTAAAGGCCACTAAAAATATAGACACCATTTTAGGGATCAAAAAATCGCAAAAAAATGAAAAGGTATTAAGAATTTTTGATTCAGGATTCTGAAACATTTTTTTAGAAATGAACTAACTTTTTTTTCTTTGCCATCGATATTCCAAAAAAGCCTTAAAGAAAGAGATAAATAAAAAGCTGAGATACTGTATTCTGAAAGGGAAAAAACCCATTTTTCTTGCTTAAGTTGAAAAACTTGTTCGTTTATTTTTTTGTGTTAAAAGTAAAGCGTAAAACAATATTTAAAAGGTCAAAGAGGAAAGCTGTTACACCACCTTCCGGGGGGGAAAAGGGAGAGGGGGGGGGGGGGATAAAAAAAGGGATATATGTAAGCTTCTTTATTTATTTTTACACTCCTTTTGAAAAATGGATAAGATTAAGCTCACAACACAAAAAAAAGAAGAGAGAGAGAGAGGATATGATTTAAAAAAATGAAAAACAAAAAAACAATACCGTATCCCTTAATATAAAATATCAGATAAAAAATATTTTTAAGCAAATTTTCGCAATTTTTACTTTTTGAATAAATTTTGTTTATCCCTTTTATACTGGTTCAAAAGGAAAAAAAAGTGATGGAATTTGTAAATACATTTTTAAACATTTTCAAAATTTTGAAAGGATTTACACTTCCAAAAAAATTTTGGAACACTATAATGGCTGACAAAAATATTATGAAACTAGCTCCAAAATAACAGAAAAAATACATACAAAACTTGCAGATAATATGATCAAAAATGTTAGAATTATCGAATATAATTTTGACTCCAGAATTTGGAGCAAAAATTCTTTTGAAATTATCATAAATGTATGATTAAAAAAATACAAAAAAAATTTAAGGATTTTTATGAAAAAAAATTTTGGGGATTAAATTCTCTATTTATTAAGAAGTACACATTTTTTTAAATTTGTAAAAAAACTTCTTTAAAAATGAGTACTTTTTTTTGTCCTCCATTTATTTGATGGTCTTGACACGAATGAGATAAAAAAATTATTGATTGACAAAATTCATTTAAATTTTTTCATTGATTTTTACACAGCGGAATTTTTTGGAAATAGAAACAAAAAAGTTCAAACTTTTGTAGCCATTTTTTGAGTTTTAAACCATTTCGCCCAAAATTTAGCCAATATCGTCTCCAAAGCTGTTATCAATAGTATAGGTTTAAATCATATTTATTCGAAGAATATCCGCAGAGTTATTACCAAAAAAATGCGCGCGATCGAATTTTTGGCGAAATTAACTTTTGCTGCTGTTTTTTTAAATTTGCATATTTCGGCTTGGATTTTTTGGGCATGTTCCTGATAGCCATATCAATCCCTTTTGTTTAGTGTACTGTACTTTAATTTGTATATATTGTGTTTTTTTGGATATCCGGGATATCATATCAATTTAGATAAGTTTACAAGAATCCCAAAATAATTTTTAAAGGTTTAAACTACCGTATCATTTTTATCATTCATTGTTCTAAAATTCCTACCAACAACACACAACAATCTTTGCCCCTCTTATCATTATTATTTATGCATATTTTTTAATTTATTTATAGCTTTTGACGTTTCCACGCATCACATCACATCACATCACAATAATTAAAATCTCTAAAAGACTGTGCCAGAGCTTTTGTTTTGTTTGTTCCAAAAAAGAATTGTATCCTTTTTCCTTAAAAGCTTTACGCTTATCTCTGTCATGATGATCATCATAATAATAATAATGTATTTATTTTACGTAAGTAAATAAGTATTTTGTTACACGCGCGTAATAAAAAAAATTTGTACAAAAAAAACTATGTAATTTATTAAAAATAAATTTTTTTTGATGAAAAGGCCATATTTGTAAGGGTGGTGGTGATAGAGGGATGACGAAAAATGAGATATACTGTCAACCAAAAAAAAGAAAGAATTGTATTTACAATGTCGTTTATTGGCACTTAGATAATATTAAAATAATGTTTAATAAACAGCAAATCAAAAAAAAGAAGGGATGTGTTTTTGTGTTCAGACAAAAGAAAAGAGTCAGGGATACGGTATATCAATGATGGCACATTTAGTTGGGTTAAGTTTTATGTATAGGGGCTGTCCAGATGTTACGTAATAGGAAAATCGACTTTTTTTGACCCCCCCCCCCCCCACCCATCATGTAATAGTAGGTAATAATTCGTAAAATCCACCCACCCATTTTCGTAATAAGTTGGTAATATTCGTGCTACCCCAATCGCATTTTTTAAACATAAAAATTTTAACATTTTTTTATAACAGAAATTGCTTTAATACCAACATTATTAAAGCAATTTCTGTTAACAATAACAATATTAATTAGGAAGAAAACGAACTGAATGATTGTTTTCATGCATTCTTTTTTGCATTTTGCAACAAATGTTCACAATTCCAACAGCGAAAAAGACTTTAAAAATGTGTTCTTTTCATGAAGTTTCTCGATTTCATAATAATTCCTTAAAAATATAATAAATTTTTTCAGGTAATATTTTTACGTAATAACAGAATGACCCCCACCCACCCAACCCGTAATTTTTAGTAATAATTTGCGACACCCCCCCCCCCCCCCCCCCCCCCCCCCACCCATCAAGTGTATTATGTAACATCTGGACAGCCCCATAATTAAAGAGAGAGAGTTCGGGATAGACAAAGATTTTTTTCATTCCGTCGAACGGGTCCTCTTAGCACGAAAAGATGCCAAAATCTTTAAAAATACTGAATTTAGACTATTTTTTTCTGTTTTTACGATTAAAATTAACCCTTGGACAAAATGTTTTTAAAAAAATATGATCTATATAAACTTTTTTTGAGAATATGTATAACGGTTGTCAAAAATGTCTGAGTAATCAATAAAATATTCAAATTTCGTATATTCCTCGATTGTTTCTTTTTGTGGGCACATGTGTTTTAGGGTTAATTTAAATCGTAAAAAACGCAAAAAATAGTTAAAATTCAGTAATATTCACAATTTTAAAGATTTTTGGCATATTTTCGTGCTAGTGCACTGTCGTGGATTCGAACCTCCGAGGGTCGGGTCAGTAGGTAAGCGCTCCTCCCCCCTCGACCAACAAAGAAACAACTTTCATCTTTTTCTTAAAAAAATGACTCTCAAATAAGATTCAAATAAGCCTTTAAAAATCTTAGGATACAGTACCTTAACGATAATAATACAGCTTTAAAATTATTCTTTAAAGTTTTTCGAACTGCACCTTTTTTTGGAAAATAATTTGCAAAAAATTCTTGAAAATTGACAATAATCTGCCCTTTTTTTCCCAGAAAATTAACCATAAACAATGACAAATTTTTCTCTCTCAAATACTTTTGTTATTAAGCGTAAATGATAAGGAAGTCTCCATTTATTTTTCCCCATTATAATCCCTTATCACTTTATCAAACATAAAACTAAAAACTTTTTTTATTTGCTGCTTTAAAACAACTATTAATTTTAACGTATTTTTTTGTCTCTCTCTCTCTCTCTTCAAATTTTTTTTTATTCTTATTCCACCCTCTAAATCATTTAGACTAAATGCAAAAAAAAAATGTAACACTTAAAAAATAAAGGTGCTACGGATGAAAAATTTCCAGCCATAATTTTATAACGCATTTTTTTTCAACTTCGAGCAAAAATTAGAAATTCGTTCATCGACACTTTTTTAAAATGATCGTACAGGCTTGAAAACCTCATCATAGGGTAATATTGGTCCAAAAATAAGATTGGTAAGGGTTACAAGTCATGAAAACTCCCCGAAATTTCGATACCGTAACCCAGCTACAGTATACCTCTAAAAATCGAAACTTCCAGATTCTTCCAAATTTGTATAGGGAATCGATTAAGGGACTCAATGTGAGTCTAAATTAATAATTTCAGATTTTTTGTCCTTCTAGAATTAATTTGCCATCACTTTAAAATTAACAAAAATTTATATCCATGAAGAAAAATTTTTTCTGGGATTTTGGCGGAGCTGAAAAGTACCTCACAAAATGCGCTATTGTATAACACTTTTTTTGGTATATGACTTATTTCGATAAATGGGGGGGAACATTTTTGTTTTTTTGAAAAACTATCAAAATTAACATCTTCGACATGGACCAAGGGGCATAACTTTCGAATCAAGTAAGATATTGACTTCCGGTGACTTGCATTATGGTATACCATGTCTGTGGAGCGTCCTGGGAAAGTTAGAGCATTTTTAGTAGCGATTTCGAAATATGGGATGAATGCAAAGTTTGAAAATTGAGTAACATAGAAATATCGCTAAAATTCGGTTTTTCCTGGGTGAATAAAAGCAAACGTGTATTATTAATGTTAAATACATGTAACAACATCAATATAAATTGGTAAAAACTGACGGGGGGTCAAAAATGATTTTTTCTAATTTTTTGAATTTTACTCATTTTTGATCAATTTTCGAGATATTAAAAACTTATGAATATTGATGGATATTAACTTTTTAAGATTTTTGGGATTAAATCCAGCATGTTTAAGATTATTTGACACCATTTCAACCTTTTTGGATGACTACTTTTCATTTGCTGATCATTTGAAAACGGGACTAAAATACTAATGAAAATATTCTGAAAATCAATGTTTTCATTAAGAACATCACTAAAAATGCGTTTTTGTGACTAAAAGGAGATATTTCATCACTTTAGGGCCGATACTTTCATCAAGCAATACGAAATAAATAAAATCAAAATTTGAAAAAATCGAAAATTTCAAATTTCGATTATTGAAACAAAATAACATTTCGGCGTTTCGTAATAATAGAATTAGTCATTACAAGTCATAAAAAAGCATTTTTAGTGATGTTATTAATGAAAAACATTGATTTTCAGAATATTTTCATTAGTATTTTAGCCCCGTTTTCAAATGATCAGCAAATGAAAAGTAGTCACCCAAAAAGGTTGAAATGGTGTCAAATAATCTTAAACATGCTGGATTTAATCCCAAAAATCTTAAAAAGTTAATATCCATCAATATTCATAAGTTTTTAATATCTCGAAAATTGATCAAAAATGAGTAAAATTCAAAAAATTAGAAAAAATCATTTTTGACCCCCCGTCAGTTTTTACCAATTTATATTGATGTTGTTACATGTATTTAACATTAATAATACACGTTTGCTTTTATTCACCCAGGAAAAACCGAATTTTAGCGATATTTCTATGTTACTCAATTTTCAAACTTTGCATTCATCCCATATTTCGAAATCGCTACTAAAAATGCTCTAACTTTCCCAGGACGCTCCACAGACATGGTATACCATAATGCAAGTCACCGGAAGTCAATATCTTACTTGATTCGAAAGTTATGCCCCTTGGTCCATGTCGAAGATGTTAATTTTGATAGTTTTTCAAAAAAACAAAAATGTTCCCCCCCATTTATCGAAATAAGTCATATACCAAAAAAAGTGTTATACAATAGCGCATTTTGTGAGGTACTTTTCAGCTCCGCCAAAATCCCAGAAAAAATTTTTCTTCATGGATATAAATTTTTGTTAATTTTAAAGTGATGGCAAATTAATTCTAGAAGGACAAAAAATCTGAAATTATTAATTTAGACTCACATTGAGTCCCTTAATCGATTCCCTATACAAATTTGGAAGAATCTGGAAGTTTCGATTTTTAGAGGTATACTGTAGCTGGGTTACGGTATCGAAATTTCGGGGAGTTTTCATGACTTGTAACCCTTACCAATCTTATTTTTGGACCAATATTACCCTATGATGAGGTTTTCAAGCCTGTACGATCATTTTAAAAAAGTGTCGATGAACGAATTTCTAATTTTTGCTCGAAGTTGAAAAAAAATGCGTTTTATACTTAAATCTTTTTCACTTTTTTTTTAAAATTGCATATTAATCTTTAAGCTTAATTTACCCTTTTTTAGAAAATAATAAAAATTATATATATTTAAGGTATCAAAGAAGAAGAAGAAGAAATTATATTAATTAAAATTAAAATTAAAAGAAAGATAAAACGGATTAATGATAGATATATTAGGGGGCCCCATTTTCAAGGACTTGATAGACGAAGATAAATAAAATCTCTTATCCCCGGCTTAATTATCAATTAATATCTGTCTGGGAAAATTTTAAGGATTAAAATTGTTAAATTTGGCAAGCTTGCAAAAATGAAAAAAAAATTGTTAAAAAAATGGCGGCGAATAATAATGATGTAATTGGTACAGATAAGCGCAATAAAACTAAATGCTGTTAAAAATGGCTCAAAAATGTGCTCAAACTTCCCTTTGGAAGATTTGCAAAAAATAAAAGTTTTAAAATTTATGAAAAAAAGAGTTTAATAATGATGATGCAATTGATTCTAGCACGAATAATCTAGTAAAATTAAAAATTAAAGAGAGCAACAAAAATATACAGTAAAATTTGTAAACTAAAACCGCTCTAACTCGCTAAAAAATTATTTCATGTAACACAGAAACACTTTTTAAAGCTTTGTATTATTTTTATATTCATTTCCTTTCAACTTCAACTTCAACTTCCATTTCCAAATACACTCACACCCCTCTGTCATAATTAAATTTATGTTGGAGCAAAGATTTTTTCTATAAAAAATGACTGCACTGCAATTGACTTTTTTTTTCCTTCAAGGAATATGAAAATTAATAAAAATTACATTAAAGCAGTCACTTTTTTTCTTTAAAACAATTTTTTTTTGTAATTTATATTACTTTTTTTCATTTAAACTTCCAAAAAAGGAAGTATAGCTTTAATTTTTTGAAGAAATCAAAAATTTTGAATTTTAAAATTAAAATTGTTAAAAAACTGTTTCCTTTTTTATAAATAAAATTTAATTGTAAAAAAATTACTATAATATTGAAAATTAGAATTTTAACTATGTTACAAAAAATTATTACTTTTTTTTAAAAAAATCAGTATTTTTTCAAAAATGACAAAGATCAATTTTAATCGGATTCTGTCTTTGCTTTAGAAAAGAAAAATACATTTGAATAATTTTTTTTGAGAAAAAAAATATCCTATCATTTTTTTCCTACCGTATACCTCCGCATATATCTTTTTTGTTTGTATCCGTGCCATATCTTTATCCTTATCTTTATCCTTATCCTTATCTTTAATTTTTTCTCTTTTTTGCTTCACTCTGTTTAATTGAGTTTTGAAGTAAGATAAATAAATAAATATATTTTTTTGATGAACTAATATTTATTAATTTATTAAAAAATAGAAGGAAAAATCTTTTTTGACTCGCTTCTTTTTTACCCTTACTACAAAAGTAATACAAAAAAGAAGGAATTAATTTACATTTTTTGTGTGTGTGTTTGAAAAAAGGAAGATAAATAAATAATTGTTACGTCAAAGAATGAGGTTATTTTAAGAGAGATAAGGATATTAACGTAAATAAAAAGTAAATGTATACAAAATAAAAACAGATTTTGTAAATACTTTTCAAAAATTTTGCGGCACAAATCTGCTACTTTTGTTTAATAATATAAAAAAATGTGTGGAACATTTAAAGGGAAAGAATAAAAAAATATATACAATATTTAATGATATACATGATCAAGATTTATAGAGAGAGTGAAAAAGATTTGTGGGAGATTTCATATATCTCTTTAACGGAAAATATTGCTCAAAAGCATTGTCAATGTTCACTTTATGGCGGCTTGTCATAAAACGCCAAAATTTATTTTTTGGCGGCTTGTTCAGCAAACCGAAATCTACCTTTTGGCAATGTGTCATAAAACGCCAAAATCCTATATCTCACCTTCTATATAATTTTGGCTTTTTTTATCATATCACATAAATGTAACCCATTAATATCAAAGTCCAAAAAAATGATAGATTGAGAAAAAATTAATTTACAAAAGTTATCTCAATTTTGGCCAAGTGTGACAGGTCATCAAATTTATGCTTAATAAAAAAGAGTCACTCATTTCAACTTGAGATTACAAAAAACTGTCGTATTTGTCTCGAGTGGAAAGTTTTCAAATCGATGACTTGCATCCAAAAAAAATAAAGTTTTTCAGCGATATTCTAAAACTAAAAATTACTAAATTTCTTCTCGAGACTCAATAGTCTGATATTTTTAATATTTTTACAGACTTTATTTTTTAAACAAATATCGTATAAATAAAGTTTTATTTAAATTTATTTTTTTCGCTTTCCAAAAAACGCCATTCTTAGATTTAATCCACTCTCTTTTCACTTTTTTTAACGTAAATGGGATAAATATCATTTTATTATTACGTCTGTTTTAAATCTATTAACGGCGAGAAAAAAAATTATTTTTTCCACAAAAAAAGGTTAGCAAAAAAAACGGGCGTGCACTTTATCTTCCAACGTTGCGGCAGCAACTGATGGCTGCTTTTACAGCCATGGCTTCTGATAGTAATGATAAATGTCCTTTTAAATTTCATCTTTTTTTAAAGAAGTAGTAACAGCAACAGGAAAAAAAGATGATTTTTAATTTTGACCATTTAACCTTGTTAATATCTTTTCATTCTTAATCCCCCCACTTTTTTTTATTCTTTCATCTTTATTTTTATGCATTTAATTTTTAATTTTAAAAGCTAAAAAAGATTTTTTTGCTACATTTTTTAAATTTGTTAATTCTTTTCTTTCTTTTTTTTTAAAATGAAATAAAAATTACAGGATTCATCTCCTTCTTTTTTGAAGAAGAAGAAAAAAAGGTGAAGGAGTTTGAAAAAAAAAAGACAGAAAGCACGTCACAAAAAAAAGAATAAATAATATACCTTTTTTTAGACACAATTAACGCAAAATTTTTACAGGATTAAATTTTGAATATTGAAATATTATAATTAAAAAAAAGCAAAGATAACGTATGCTTCTTTTTTTGCTTTTTCTGATTCTTTGGAAAATATAAAAATAGGATTTCATCTTCTTTTTTTTTTATTGAAACCTAAAAACAGAAGATATTTTTTTCTTTAAAATAGTAATATTATTACTTATTTTTGGATGCTTTGATGCAAAAGGATACGGTAAAAAAAATTAAAGCTATGAAAAAAATGAAAAAGAGTTTTTTGTGGAAAATGTTTTTTTGACTTTTGACCAAAAATTTTTGCAAATACGTCATAATTTTTTTTCTTCAAGAAACTCAAAAAATAACTGCTGCTGCAAAAAAAATTATTGCAAATTGTATTAACTGCTTTTATGGGTTTTCTTTTAAATTAAACTATATTCAGAAAAAAGACTGAAATTGTTAATGCAAAAAAAAATTAGCCTACAAAGATTTTTTTGAAAGTTTTGCTTCAATGAATATGAAAATTACAAAAACGGTGTCCAAAATGCCATTGAAGAATGTCCATTGAATTCAAAGCAAAGAACAAGTTCAATTTTACAAGTCGATATTTGGAAAAACATTTTTCAATCATGTTATAAAAAAAGGGTTTTCGATTTTTTTGTTTGAAAAAATCATTTTTTTCCCTTTACCTGGCATTGAAAAACATTTTGCCAAATATCGTTGTGGAAAATTGAACGGCGGATTCGTTGTGGGATTTTTTACAAAACAAATGTAACTTAAATCCCGGCTCTGGGGTACTGATAGTTCATTATAACCAAATATCATTTCAAAATGTATGTATGTTAAAAATACTTGTGACATAGTTGAGAGGCTACGGTATTTTCAACAGCAAATACAAACAAAAAATACCTATTGTTTTGTACTAATGTTGTGTAATTTAGAAGCTAAAAAAATTTGCAAAAAAAATATTTACATATTTCAAAATTCCATAGTGCTTTTTTATTATTATTCATAGCAGAATTTTGTTGCCATTTTTATAATCGGGTTTTTTTAAATATTTTTTTAAAGCTGCTTCGGTTTTTGATTCAGTAATACTTTTTTTTTGAGAAAAACACAACAAAATCTGCATATTATTTAAGATATTTTCTTGAAGGGATAAGTTAATTAAAAATGTTTTTAAAGAGAAAAAAAGGAAGATAAAATGATCTGAGGATAAAACGGGGGGTTAACAAGCACTTAAGTGTATGTTCTTAAAGAAAGATAGCGGAGAAAAAGGGAGGATATTGAAAAAATAAGCTGCATTTCTTTGTTATTTTTTAACTGCTTAAATGCTTAAAGATAGAAAACAAAAAAGAAAGGTGTGTGGAAGAAAGGATTAAAAATACTAAGTTGGGATTTTTTGGAAGGTTAATAATATTTGTGAGTGAAGTGGATGAATTCTCTAATATAATTTGATTAATTATAGTGTTTTTGTTTTCTGTAACCTAAAAGAAAGATGATAGATTAAGTCCAAGATTGAAGGTTAAAGTGGGAGTTTTAAATTATTGTTCCGATTTATAATTTACGGTAACTACAGTAGTAATAATATTTCAAAAAATAAAATATAGTTGTAAAATTGGTTAAAAAGTTTCTTGTTTCAATAAAAGCAACAGTAGGCTGTATGGTCGAGTGGTGTAGAGCGTTTTGCTCATGGCCCGACCCTTGCAGGTTCGAGTCCCGGTAAGTGCTAAGATTTGAAAAGCCCTGGATTCACTCACAAACCCCTCAAAGTGAATTTTAAACGTGCAAGACGTTAAATTTTTCATTTTTGGGCCCTAATTTTCTCAATGGCATTGACACACATTTCGCCAAATACATATATCAATCTAATCCTCAAAAATAAATTTGAATACAGTAAAAAGATAGTCAAAGTCGTAGCCAAGTAAATATCTTAAGATTAATTTGGCTACAAACAGTCTGAAAGTAAAAATCCTTTTACTATGGTTTTATACTTTTAATTTTACATAATTTTTGAAAATGTTGAAGCCTTACCTTTTTTAAAACTCCATTTTTAATTAAAATTTTTTACGGTTTTTTAAAGATCAGTCAATGGCGTCTTTTAAAAACAGATATATTTTCAAAGAAAATGGCGTAATTTTTAATTTTAAAATTTTATTAATTTGTTTGAATTACGGTAGTTGTTGCTTTGCAGGGTTTTACTCTCGAGAAATATTTTTGAAAATTACAATTACCAAGTTTTTTTTTCGGCTGCAAAAACTTGTTTGCAAAAAAAAAACAATAATCCTAAATTTTTTTAGCTTAAAAAAGAATATTTCAAAGATTAATTAAAAAAGTGTATTTTAATTTTAATTGTAATAAAAATTTAAATATAAAAATATTTTTGAAGGGGGATATATTAAATCCCCTTTTTTTCTTCATATAGCAGTGATTAAACAATATATTATATCAACAAAAAAAAGAAAAAGAAGGTGCAGAAACATGCTTTTTTTATTTAAAAGGAAGAAAAAATTGTTCAATTAATTCTTTCTTTTTTTTATAATCTTTTTTTTAATGGATTAAAAAAATTGTTAGCGAGTAAGGTGGCAACCCTATTGGGAGATGTCAAAATACATATAATTAATAATTGCGCAAAATTTTTAAGAAAACTTTTTTTTTTTGCAAATATATGTGTTTTTTAATTAATCTCAAAATTCTAGGAAGTTCGGAATTTTGGGAACTCTTTAGAATTTTAAAATCTCTGAAGATGAAGAGTTTAAGCAAATGCGAAAAGGAAATTAAACAAAGATGTTTAAAAAAATTAATGAACATGTTTTTTGATTGATTCTTTAAATGCTCCAAAAGCTTAAAACTTTATAAATGAAAAGTCGTCTGTCTGCCTCTTCCTTTTTTTGGTTCTAAGAAGAAAGTTTTTTTTTTGCAAAAATTTTATGATGTTTTTTTGTATTTTAATGGAAGCAACTGTTTCAGGTTTTTGATTTCTTAAAATTGAATTACTGCCTTTTTTTAGCTGCTGCTGCTTAAAACTCAAAAAAAGGAAATGAAAAAAATATATATATTTATATAACTAATATTATATTATCTTTTTTTTGTTTACTGTACTTTGAACAAAAGCTCTCTAAAAATCTTCTCATTTTTTTGTTGCAAATTTTTCTTTAAAAAAAGTGAAACAAAACAAGCTTACTTTTTTTAGCGCATTAAAAAGAAGGAAAATCTTTATCACTTTTTGTGTGTGAAACATTGATATATTATTTATTTATATCCCCCTCCCACATGGATAAGATAAAACTCTTAGAATGTTCAAGAACAAATAAAGCAGAACAAGCTTATCCTGAGATTTGCATTTGGGGGAGGCTTTTTTGTTTTGGTTACAAAATTTGACTTAAAAAATAGTAATTCTTTTTTTTTAACATCTAACAAATCAGCTTTAATAAGATTTTTGGTTTAACTCTATTTTTGTCATGAAGAAAAAAAACATCATTTTTTTGTTGTTTTTTTGTCTAACAAAATAAATATAAATGAATGATAATAACAATTTGGACCAGGGGTTGAAAATGCGACCGGCTGTGTTTTTTTTGGCCCGAGGTCGCCGTAAGCCGAGGCTTATTAGGCCGCAGGCCGGCCTTAGATATTTGATACTTTGTTAAATATCTTCAAAAAAATTAACGTGTTATGACTTTAAAGCTTGGTGTCCACATAGGAAAAAAATTGGATTAAAACTTATTTTTTTGCCTGATTTTTAGTGATAAAGTGCCCTTTCTAAGATTGTCATTTTCCGGCACCCAAAAACTTTTTTTTGGTAATAAAAAAGTTACAAAATGCAAAATGTTTCTTTTAATTTTTCCATTTAGTTTATAAAAATAAAATTTCAAAGCAACCTGTATCATATCAGTATCAGAACCGTTATCATTCTATATCACCCATTTCATCATCAAATTAAAAGGATTACTGTATTTTTGAGTTTTTTGTATAATTAATTTGATCAATTGAAACAGAAGGAAATCAAAGAAGAACGTCATTTTAATTAAACATTACAAAAAAACAAAATCTTAAACTGGTTTTTGTTTTTGGAGTTTATTCATTTTCATTCATTCTCAAAAATATAAAACATCATTGAAAAATATTCTACGAAAAAAAGAAGAAGTAGTTTTATTGTAATATTACCGTTCAATTTAATTGTATTTAAGAAAGAACGAATCACGAGAAATTTATTAAACAACAAAAAAATAAAAGAAACGATTTTAATTTAAAGCAAAAACAGGGGGGGTAATATTTTGATGGAATTAAAAAATAGTTTTTTAAATTTAAAAAAGCCTTGGCCAAATAATAGAACCGTAAAAAAAGCCAGTAGTTTCAGTCAGAACGGTTTAATTACAAAAAAACAAAACATATTTCAAAGAAACACAAAAACAAAATCACGTTCCGGTTATTTGAACGTGAAAGTATTAGGGGGGGGGAGTGATAGTGGTGGAAAGGAACTGCTAAATTTTGAGTGTCCTCTTTTTTTAAACTTGTCAATTTTCTCTCTCTCTTTTTTTGGACCATCGTCGATCTTGATTGAAAATTTTCTCGTATTTTTTTTCTACCTTTTTTTAAAAAACTTTTCAACGCGATTCTTGGAGATTCAAAATATTGCAACAGAAAAAACGGAAAAAACAGAAGAAAAAAGTGTTACAAAAAAAATGAAAAAAAAACCGTTCCGTTCTTTGGCAATTAAAAAAAAATTTTAAACGGAGCATTGTTTTTTTTTTCTGTTTTGAGTTTGTTAGTTTTTTGTTTCTCAAATAAATGGGAAAAAAAAGTGACGTGAACTTTTACAATTAATGAATGAAAAATAATTAATGTAAAATACATGCTAGAATTAAAGAATTAATGATCTTAAAAATTTTTTTGCTATAAATCAGGGCAATTCAATACTGGCATACAGTATCGAAAAATCAAATATCGGCAAAATTTTTAGAGATATCAAATATCCCATCGTCTCTATGAAAATCAGTTTCCCACAACCCTGCTATAAATGATATGATAAAAATGGAAACGCAATTTCTTTTATAGAAAAAAAACGAAAACATTTTTGTAAAAAACAAATTAAAAAACACAAATATGAATTTTCTTCAAAAATAAGGAAAATTTTTCAAGTATCAATAAAAGATCAAAGGAATGCCATACCAAAAATGTTTTTTATACCCACCTTTTATCTAAAATAAATCATTTGAAAAAAATGCCCTTGAAAAATGGCGGATCGCTACAAAACGAATTTTATAAATCAAATATGTGGCCGAAAACAAGAAAAAAATATTGATAAATGTTCGAAAAAAATATCGGCACGTTTTATGAATATAAGAATTCAGTTTATACAAAGAATCAAAAGTTATGGATCAAAGTTAGTATCTCTAAAACAGGCATTTAAAAGATAAATTCAACTTTTGTCTTTTAAAACTTTTTTTTAAAATTACATAAATATGATATTGAAGTAAATTTCAGCAAAGTATACGGTAACTTTAAATAAAAACCACAAAACACAAAAAAGTGGTCACTAGTGTTGAAACATTAATTAAAAAATGATAGTCATTTAACTTCAAAACTACATTCCATCTTTGAAAAAATCAAATATTATCAAATTAATTATAAATTTACACGAGAAAAAACATTTTCGCCAATAATATTTTTTTTAAAGTGCCCCAAAAATGCTTAAAAATATTTAACATCAATAGACTACATTATTTAATTAATTAATGAATGAAAATATAACACTATAAATCTCTGACTCAAAAACATTATTTAGGAATATTATAAAAAAGTTTCGTTAACATTTAAAATAATTAATTTTACACAAAAAAAATTTTATGTCAATAAAAAAATGCTTTCTTAAAAATTCCTAGGAGACATTTGAAAATGTTTGTAAAAAAAGAACAATCACTTCCACGGCATTTTCAGAAAAAGGTGGCTGAAATATTCTTTCTTTCTTTTTTTCCGCCTTCGTATTTTGCTTTTAAAAAAGTGAAAAAATGTTTTTATACAGTAACCAAAAATAGGGAGTGTTAAAGAGAAGGAAAATAAAAAAGCGGTTTAAAAATGACCTTGGGTCACTCGAATTTTGGAAGAAACTGAAAAATGAGAAGAATACAAGAGAAGAATGCCAAAAAACAAGGCAGAAAAATTTTGGGCATCTGTCTACAGTAATTTTGAAAATATTTTTAAGCAAGGAATTACATCAAATCTGGAGTAAAGAAATAGTGAAATTTTCTGGGCGATATTTGGCAAAATGTCCGTTCAACTCTACATGGAAAAAAAAAGTTTTTGCTTTTTTGACATTGAAAACAGTTTGCCAGGCATCGATTTCAATTTTTTCGTTTGCAGTGTTTTTTTTTCAAAGTGTTTGCAACAAATAAAAATTTAAAAAAACCAAATTTTATCAGAGTTTAAGCCTTTCAAAATTTGCAATACAATTTAAAAACATTTTTTTTACTCAAAAATGACCATGAAAATTCCTTCGTATCTCTGAAAGTTCCCCAAAAAATTTAGATTAATTAAACTCAAAAAAAATTTGAAAAAAATGAATGAATAAATAATTAATGAACTCCGTTCTAAAAACTTTCAAAGAAGCGTTTAAGATTTTATTCAAAGATAACAAAAAAAAGTTTGAGAAAAATTTTTTTCAAGCGTCAATCAAAAAAAATCATTGTTTCCAAAACTAATTTTTTTTTGCAACCTTGGAAACCTCGAAAAATTGAAACTTTTTTTTAAAAAACGCAGAAGCAAATTAATAAAAAAAATTTTTTATCAAACGTTCGATCAAAAACAAAAAAAATGGAAAATAAAAATGATTGAAGCATATTTTTTTTTTGAAAAATAATAAAAAATTAAATAGAATGCCGTTCTCACAGAACTGATATATTATTTTTGTCCTTCAAAAAAGAAAAAAGTTTCAAGATTTTTTTTACCTTTAAAGCTTGATAAGAAAAAATTAGAAAGGAAAAAAAAAGAAAGTTGAAGAATGACCTTGGACAAATTTTAACTCGAACTCTTCTGGGAAGGAAGGGAGGGGGGAAAGGGGAACAGAAAATGGATATTAAAAAAAAGAGAAGTAAAAATGTTCGGCATTTTTTGATTGATCAAGTTGTATTTTAATCAATCAAAAAATGCCTTGTCTTTTTTTTCTGTTAAAACAAATAAGTGTTAAAAACAAAAATGTTTGATCAGTTTGGGGGATTCGAAAAAGTTGGATTTTTTCTGTAATTTTTACAGTATTAAAATTTTTGAAATAAACAATATTTTTTTTAAAATAAAATATAAACTGTGTTTAAAAAACTTTTATCAAATGATATAGAAAAAATACAATTATGCCAAAGAAATACAAAAAGTTACAAAGCAAAAATTATGGCTTATCTTTTTATCAATTTATCACAGCATCTTTGTTTGTGTGAAAAGCAAAAAGAGTACTTCAACAACAAGAGACAGAAGAAAAAAAAGTTAAGAACTTGAAATGAGATCAAAGGTTGCCGAAAATATATGATTTTTGATTTCAACAATTCACAACAAATATGCAAAGTAAAGAAAAGGTTCAGTTTTTTGGATCCCTATTTGGCAAAATGTCTTTTTAATGCCAAATGGCAAAAAAGTTTTCGTTTTTCACATTTTTTATTGTTGAAAAAAAAGAAGTTATTTTCTCCAACTTTGGCATTGAAAAACATTTTGCCAAACATCGCCCGGAAAAGTGAATTTATGCTTGAAAGAATAAATACAGTATTCTTTCAAGCATAAAATAATTCACAAAAAATTTTTTAGAATTAATACTTTTGTAGTCTATTGTTATTCCAAAAATTACAACCACACTAACTACAACTATTTTTTTGCTTCAAAAATTTACAAAATTTTTTAAAAAATATTTTTCATTTATTTGCAAAAAAAATTTAAGCAATTTTACGAACAATTTCTTAGAATGCTTTTTTGCTCAAAAATTATATTATCAAAAAAAACAATGCAAAAAAATATAATATTAATGAAACAATTAAAAACATTTATTTTTGTTTGTCGTTTTTAAAAAGCAAAAAGATATGAAAGGGGACGTGTGCCAGGGGTATAAATGAATGAAAGAGAATTTGCAGCAAACAATAGATAAAACATTGACAATTAATTTTTTTTGTAATAATAAGCCATTTATTTATATTTCTAATATTTTTTTTCTGCGAAAGAGCCCCCTATTTTTATCTTAAAAAAATTGCAAAGAAAGAAAAAAAATTACTGAAAAGGAAGATGACTTTTTTTTCGTGGTGGAAAAAATCAGAAAAAAAATAATGTGCATGAATTTTTAGATACATGAATTTTTAGATGTAGAAATAAAGATAATGGGGCGGTTCTTTAATTACAAAAATGTGAGAGAAGAAAAAGAGAGAGAGGCAAAAACTACAGTATAAATTTTCAATGAAAGCAAACTTTTTAAAGATGAAAAGTTTAAAAACACGAACTTGAATAAATTTTGTAAAATTTTGAAATGCATTTTTAAACGTTCAATTATAAGCAAAAAATTTAGAAAAAATAATATACAAAAATCATTTCATTTTTTTCCAACAAAAAAAAGACAAAACCTTATTTTGCCACATGGCACTGAAAAAACATTTTGCCAAATATCGGCTTGGAAAATAGAACCTTTTTTTTGGATTTAATGTGACATTATTAAATTCCGGATATTTTATTTATTTTTTTTAATAATACCGTATCCATTATTTTATTTTCCTTCATTTTAATAACACTTTTATCAACTCTCCAATAATAATTAAGGCTATTTTTAAACAACAACAACAACATTTTCGCCATGGGACCAACACATTTATCATTTCCTTGAACTTTCAATCCTATTTTTTTTCCAACAAAACAACTTCATTAACTCAACATTTTAAAAAAGTCACAAAAACTCTGACAAAAAGATTGTTTCTCATCTCATTTTTTAAATGTACATTTTTTCTTTCTTAATGATTTCCTTAGTTTTAAATAAAAAATGACTACTCAAAAATGAAGACATTCACTTTTTTTCTTCAAAAAAAAACTACCTTTAAAAAATGTTTATTCCCCTCTTTTTTTTCTTTGTCTTTCTTGCAAAAAAAAAATTGAAATGTTTTAATTTCGCTATTTTTTCATTTTTAAAACCTCGTTAAAAAATCACTAAGAAAAAAAAGATGTCCGAAAAAGAAAGAAGTTTTTTTCCGAGTTTTTTTTATTGGTTTTTAATGTTGCAATTGAAACACAGTAATCAAAGCAAAAAAAAGAAAGAAAAATGATGGCGCCTGGAAAAAAAAGGATGAACCGTTTGAATCAAACAAAAAATAAATAAATAAAACAAAAAAACTCAAAATAAACTTTTATTATATGTATATTTGAGAAACTCAAAGAAAAAAAAAGAAAATAGAAGAAAAAAAAGTTGCCGAAGTTTTGCCAAAAAAAAATAGCTGCGCTTCTTTTTTTTTTGAAAGGTCTTTCTTTTTACTTTCTCTCTTTGAAAAAAAATATAAAAATGCAAAAAAAAGCGGTGAAAAAAAATATGAGTGAAAGTGACTTTTAAAAAATAAGGAAAGAAAGATGGAGGAAGAAAATCATTGAATATACTGTAATTCGGCATGAACTTAAATGTGAAAAGCGGCATGGCAAAAGGGGCAAAAAATCTCGAAGCAGGCTTCGAGAAATCTATAACGGAATGTCTGGAAATAAAATTTATAATCAATAAAAAAGTTCGCGATTGAGTTTTTTTGTCAAAATTAACTTTTGCAGCCATATTTTCAAACCTGCATATTTCGCGTTGAATTTGTTTTCGGCATGTTTCCTGATAGTCAAATCGACATTTTTGATTGACTGTAATCATCATAATCATCAACAACTAAATTTTACCATTTCTACAGTATCCCATTCTACAAACAATTTTAGTACCTTCATAATCTGAGCTACAAACATTTTTTTCTGCAATATCAAATCACAATTATCAACATTTTTATTTGCCCTCAAAAAAAATTATTTTATGAATGAAAAAAACAGAGTTTTAATTGAGAATCTAACCTTTTCATTTTTTTATTTTTCTACTAAAAAAAACAACAAACTTTTACAGTTTCCGTTTTCCAATTTTTTTTTCATTCATTAATTCTTTTTAGCATAAAAAAAAATAATAAAAAGAAAGAAAGAAAGAAACCAGGTGTGTTGGTCTCAAGAGGATAATTAATTTATTTTTACAAAAAAGTTTAATTCCCTAAATTACAACCAACAAAATATATATATATGTTTTCTGAATTCAAATTTGGGGTCAAAATTCAAATAAAAAAATATTAAAAGTTTTTGCGAACTTTTGATAGAAAAAAATGATGATAAATGGAAAAAAGAAGGTTCACAGAAAAAAGTAGCAAATAAATATATTTTTTTAGGGTTGAAAAAGTTTCATCATCGGCGGCTTCTTTAATAAAAAAAATCATGGGATAAAAAAAAGCAGCAAAAAAAAATAGGTTTTACCTTTAAAAAAAATTTCTTAAGAAAAAACAATGACAAAAAAAATCCTGCATTTTTGAACTTTTTTCTTTGGAACACTAATTTTTGCGGCGGTTATCGGCAAAAAAGAGTGGAAAAAAAAGTTGTTGTCACATTTTTTTTGTCGTTCAAAAAAAAGAGAAAGGGTTGAAAAAAAATCAAGCGATCCCGCCTTTGCCAATTTTTTTTTCGTGTTTTTGTTCTCACTTTTTTTCGAGTCACAAAAAACTCAAAAAGTTAAAAAGAAATTTTTCAGGTAAATTAAAAAAATGAACAATTAAACATGACTCTCTGGCGGTCCTGTCATAAAAGGCCAAAATTAGGGTAACTTTTTGTGAATTAATTTTTATCATTTTTTGGACTTTTGATATTAATAGATTAAATCATTTATGTGATATAATAAAAAAAATCAAAATTATATAGTTATAGGATTTTGGTGCATTATGACAGACTGCCAAAAAATAGATTTTGGCGTTTTATGACAAGCCGATAAAAGGTGGACACACTTAATTCAGAACAATGGAACAAAAAATAAAAGCGAACTCTTTTTGCTTTTAACAAATTTGCTGCTTCTCGAACAATCAAAAAAATTCCTGTTCTAATAGCAAAAAGGTTAACAACTTTTCCGTTAATTAACTAACCTTTTTTTCTTGTGCTTTTGTTTTTCAGTGAAATGGACACGTTTTATTTTTTTGTTTCAAAGAAATTTGATCATTTGTTAGAAAAAAAAAATAAGTGAGAACAAAGATATTTTTCTTGTTTTTGGGATAAAAGTGATTAGCACTTGTGTTCGCTTTTTATTTTCTCCTTTCAAAAATATATCCAAAAAAATATCCAATTGTTCAAACCTGAAAGAATTTGTTCTTTCTTTTTTATTGTTAATTACCGCCTGTCACATTTTGCTGCATTTCTTAAAACATATTTTTTAAAGGGATATCAAAAAATGCTGATTATTCAATAATAATTTAAAATTACTGATAAAAAAAACATGTTTAAAGGGGGGTGTCGATGATAATGAATAAACATTATGTCCATTTAAAGGAAGTGTCTATTACAAGAAGCGAGTATAAATATTTTAAAATTCAAATGGGATCGATTAAGTGAAATCAAATAAAAAGCGGGAAATTTCGCTCCATTTCCCGAAATTTCAATTGTGGCAATTTTGCGATTTTAATGTCAAAACAACTAACAACTTTAATTTCCAATATTAAACATTTAATTAAAGCATTTAATGGACTATTAAATTGTTTTAAAGGCGAAAATAACAGTGTTGTTGCGGCTCCGGCTCCGGAGCCGGAGCCGGAGCCGGAGCCGCTTATCAACCATTTTTGTCAAAAGAATTTAATTTTTTGTTCACAAAACAAAAAGTTTTTTTTTTGCAAAACATTCTAATATAAATGGCAGCAGTTTATCACTTAATATTGGAATTTATGATGATTTGGATCAGTTTATGAAGCTTAAAGAAGAAGCAAATACTTTTTTTGAAGTAATCTGCCCTCTATTTGTTTTTTATATTTTTTTAAAAATAATTAAACTATTACAGAGTCATAATTATACCAAAGCTTACGGAAGGCTCCGGCTCCGGAGCCGGCTCCAGTGGCTCCGGAGCCGGAGCCGGAACCGGAGCCGATAAAAAATGTCCGGCACAACACTGGAAAATAATAACCATTTTTATGTAAAAATTTCTGTTTCTATACAAAAATTCTCGGGAAATGCAAGTCATTTTCCAGAATCATAATCAAAAAATTCTGATAATTTTTTTGTCTTTCTTCGAATATATTTTTCTAATCCAAAAAATGGTGCCCAAATAAAAAATCGGTTAGATAGAATCACCAACTGACAAAAAGTTTAAACTGGAACTGACAATAGTTAGGTTAACAAATTTTTTTGATTTTTTTTGTTTAATATTGTTGTCAAAAGTCTAAAATATACTGTAGGATGTTTTTTAAATATTGTAATTAAATATTAAGCATGTTAGTTTCAACTAACGCATAGTTTGTTATAACTAATGAAACATTTCCTTGGATAAAAACAATTTTTTTGGGAAAAAAATTTGTTAGAAGTGCGTCTCCCCCTTTAAAGACTATGTTTTTACATTATTTACAATTAATAGATGCATAAAAATAATTTTTTATGCCAGACAATACTCTTTGAAATTTTTTTTAACTTTTGCTTTCGAATTCCAAATTTTTTAAAGAACAAAACGGCCATGTTTGATTCCAAAAGTATCCAGAAAATATACGATAACAACGCAGAAGAAAACAAAAAAAGTTTCTTAAGGATTTAGATTTTTTTACAGGATTCTAGGACGGATTTTGGTAAAAAAAGTTTTTTTCTCATTTTACTGTTTTTGGGGGGTAAAAAGTACGTATAATCTGAAAATAAAAGCAGTTTTTTGATTTCAGAATTCTAAAGGCTAGAAAAATGTTTCGTTAGTTGAAACTAAAGTGCGTTAGTTCAAATTAACGCATATTTAGTTTCAACTAACCTGTAGTTAGTTGAAACTAACATGTTTAATATTTAATTACCATATTTAAAAATCATCCTACAGTACATTTTAGATCTTTAACATCAATATTAAACAAAAAATATAAAAAATATTTTCCGTTGAAACTAACTATTGTCAGTTTCAATTTAAACTTATTGTCATTTGCTTGCGAGCTCTTTTTATCATAGTTCGATGTTTTTATTTTCATTTCATTGTTTTTGGAATCCGCTTTAAAAAAATAACGTTTTTTTATATTCTTCCTTTTTTTGAGGTTCTACAAATTGTTGTGAAAAAATGTTATTTTTCTTCGAATATGCAGATTTTAATTTTTTACAAACGGTGCTGAAAAATGGCAATAGTCAATAATTTTTCAATTTCATTCATTCATTCCAAGTTAAATTGCTGCTGATTTGGTTGTGTGCTGATTTTCTCTCTTTCTTCTTTATCAATTATCATTTTATATATCATTTGCTGCTGCTTCAAAATTATCAAATATCAAAAGTGTAAAAATTAATTATGGAAAAACAGAAGCTTATAAAAATTTTTTGCATTGTTTTGTTTGTAATTACTGCAATATTTATTCTTGTAAGCTTCTCTTCTGGTAAGTTTTTTATATTGGGAAAAGGGATAATTTTATAGAATTGGTATTTTAAACTTTTTTCTTAGGGTCCATGAGTATGAATTAATATATTTGATTTAACGAAAATTTTTTTAGGCTGGAGATTGGCTGCACTAGAAAAAGATTCTTCGTATTGGTTACATTACGATCTTTTTGGTGGTGTTAGTACTGTATTTCAAAAGGAAAAAAAAGACCTTGAAGAGAAAAAAAAAGAAGATGATGTTAGTTATTTTGTTTTTTTATAATAATTTCTCAACGTATTTTCTAACATAAAAACATTTTAGAAGGCAGGCATTGTCAGAGGATGGACGGGTGACAAAGCAGTTGCAGCATTATTTATTTTGGCATTTATTCTTTATATTATTAATATATTTGCAATTGTTATATCAATGGTTGCTCGGGCCTTTCCTGAAAAAGCTGCATTTATTCATCCAATTTTATGCTTTATTGCAACTTTTTTCATGATTATTGCTTGTATTGTCTTTGGTGTTAACAAAACAGATAAATGGGTTTGGTATCCATCTACAATATATAAAAATGTTAATGGTTCATCACCAGTTGTGGAACATGCACAAGGTTATGCTGTAGATAAGAGTTTCAGTAAGTTATTTTTTTCTTCTTTTGAGAATTTCTCATTCCTTTTTTTTTTTTTTAAGCTCTTTTAAAAGAGCATGTAATCAAAAGCATGTTTTTAACCAAAAAATTTTACGGATTTTCGTGTCCAAACTTTTTTGTTAATAATCAGGCAAATCTCAAGAAAACAAAAATGAATAAAATGATGCAATTCAGAAATTATATCCAACTTGGTTTTATTTTGTTGTGCACCATTTTTGGAGTCACTGAAAAAAAGGACGGCTATTGTATTTCTTCGGTTTGCTATAGAAGAAGCGTCTTGCCGCATCCCAATCCCGTCTATCCTAATTGAATCGGAATTGGGTACAGCGAACTTTTTAAGTGGGGATAAAAATTTCTCTTTTCCATGTTCTTAGCCATGTGGTTTCTAAAGTGCGTATTCTACCCAAATATAATATAATATATTGTTTTAGAAGATTCTTTGATTCATAGCAATACAGGTGTATATATTGCTGTGGTCGCTATTATTCTCAGTATTGTTTCAATTGTTCTTTCTGCTGCTGCAATTCTTTTGGGTGGTCGTCTTAGTGGTCTGAAGATTGGTGCCGGTGGTGGTGCTTCAGCTCCACCTCCACCACCACCACCACCACCACCACCAGCTCAAGGACAAGGAGCTCTTAATCTCAATTTTGGTTTCAATGCTGCTGCACCACCTCCGCCTCCACCACCTCCATCAAATGTCAATATTGGTGTTCAAGCTGCTTTCTAAAAATGAATATTGAATAATTAATGATACTTTATATTACTGTATGAGTTCTGATAAATAAAAATATTTTTTATTAGATTTTATTATAAAAAATGGTAATTTTTGGTGAACTGTTAAAATTTATTATACAGTACCATTCTCATTTTTTTATTTTTAATAAATTAAATCCTAACACAGTCAGGACGCTATTATTATGTCTCTTTGTTGTAGAGTTAACTTTTTTTATTACTTATATGGGGTTATTCTATAATTATTTACAGAAAGGGATCCATCCATAAAGGGTTCAATCAGTTGATAATAAGTAATTTTCAGTAAAATGTTTAAACTTCGGAACTAGTGCAGTTTTTCTCCCCCAAACAAAAGCAACCACATTTTGTAGCCGCCCATCCTAATGAATTTTTAACCAAAAATCAAAATTTTTATGCAAATTTACGATAAAAATTTTTCACTTTTGCTTGGGTGAAGGGAAGCAAAATTGCACTAGTACCTAGATCTGGTCCTGTCAAGCGTTATCAAAAAAGCGACAACGCGTTGTCAGATGGTGGAGAGGAAAAAATAATAGGGCTAAACATGACAGCACCGCAAAAATGTTCACCTCGGATATAAAGGTATGTCTAGCCATATGGACCCGCCTGGCATGTGGTGGTCAGATAGCCATGCATGACACCACCGCTGACCGAAAATTTAAAAATCGACCCCCTTTAACAAGTATGAAAAATTTCAATTTTTTGATGGCATTTGACATTTTGATCAAATAAATCGATCACTTTTTGCCCAAAAACGTATAGATAAATGTGGTCACATAGAATTATTCGATGTAACAAAGATTTGTAGATTTTCCCGTTTATTCTTCCACCTGTCTCCAATTTCAACAAAAATTTCGATTTCGTTTGTTATCTTTACCCAGTTCTATTTTTTTAAAACTACTTATTTTGTACCTCATTTTAATATTTACTGAACATGAAATAACAACATGATAAAAAAAATGTTTTCATGTTCAATTTTTGTAACTCTTCTGTTTTTCACTAACAATTTTATTACTGCAACTCGCCTGAGTTCTCTAAATGTGTTTGTTTACTTATTCATTTTTAGCTCAAATCTTTTAAACTTTTTTATTCTTTCTGTCACGGAGATTGTAAACAATCTCGTGAATTTGCATAAAGCTCAATCATTCTTTCTATATCTCTATAAAAGACCTTATTAACATTCTTTTTGTATTCTCATTCTTTCTTCTTTTTATATCATAATAAACACGCATTCTTATATCTCTCTCATATCAAACATCATACATATCAAAGCATTTCTGGTACCTCGATCAAGGATCGTCGTAACAATTGGTGACCCCGACGTGATAAATTTTCACATGGTGAGAATTTTTGTCCAACTCAAAAGAATACAACAAACTTTTACATGGTAAATTTTTGTTACTTCAAAATCAAGCTTCACAAGGTGGAAATTTTGAACAAATCAAAGCGACAAAATCAATAAAAAGTTTCAAGGAAACTTATCAACTCCAACACATCAATATCAAAAGCAAGCTTCACAAGGTGAATGCTTTAAATCAACAATTATTTGAACAAAACCAACTAAAAGCTTCACGGAAACTTTTATCATTGAAAGAATCATGTCAGACCGAATTCAAATAAATCTCCAACGAACATACAAAGAAGTTATCGAAACACGTGATGAATACAATGCATTACTTGGACTTCATCCTGCTCCATGGTCTCCACAAGTAAAAATTGATATGGAAACCTTACTTCAACTTATTAAACAAAGTCATGAATTTATACTTCAATCTTTAGACAAATGGGAAGATTTAGCAAAGAAAACAAAAGATGCACAACAAAAGAAACAAGAATATGATTTATTTGATACATGGAGAGATACTGATACTCATCGTAAATTGTTAAAAGAACTTGCAATGATTATTTTAAAAGGTGAAAAATATTTATTGCTCGAATATGATGATACAAATACTTCAATCAAAAGTGATTCAACACAAGCAAAAAGTGAAGATTCTGTTAATATTGCAGTACCCAAAGTTGCTCCTTCAATTATTCCACAAATGTTAAGAATTCCAACTTTAAATATCCAAAAATTTAATGGAGATTACTTAAAATGGAAAACCTTCTGGCAACGCTTTGAATTAAATGTCCATAATCATCCTTTTTCAAATGTTGAAAAACTGGATGCACTTATTGGATTACTTGGAGATGATGCTTTGGATGAAGTGGCTAGCTTCGAAATTGCTGGAGAAAATTACGACACGGTCGTTCAAACACTTACACAAAGATTTGGAAATCCAAAAATTGTTTTAAAAGAACTATACAATAAACTTCGATCAATCCAACCTCCAAATTCTGATGCTAAGAGCCTCAGAAGTACAATTAATGCAATCACAAATATGTGCCGTCAGTTGACAAATTATGGTGTTAATATTGATAATGATGCACTTCAAACTGAAATTATTGATAAAATGCCTCCAAGGGAGAAGAATGAATTATCGTGGTTTCAGATAACAACAGAAGATGTAACAACTGAAATGATTCTAGAAAAAATGAAAGAAATTGCATTAAAAGCTGAAATGTTTTTACAAAATCAACCAAATACAGATCAATCGACACAACATTCAAATAATAATATTGGTTTCCGAAGCTCAGACAAAAAGTTTGTTTGCAGTTTTTGCGATCAAAATCATCCATCATATGATTGTCCAAAATTCGTATCAGCTGATGAAAGAATTCAACAATTACAAAGTAAAAATTGCTGTACAAAGTGTGCAAGAAGCAATCATTCAACAGAAAAATGTTCAACAAATGCTACATGCCGAAGTTGTCATGGACAACATTACACGTTTTTGTGCAATTCCAAGGGAAATGCAACACCAAATTTTGAACCTCTTAAAAATCGACTTACATCAAATCCTTCAATCAAACCAAAAGAAACAAATACGTTTATTTCAGTTGAAAAGCAACAGGGTTGCCTTTTAGCAAAAGAAGTCACCGTAATGAATCGAGTATCAAAAGAAACTGCTAAAGCAGTTGTATTCTTTGATTCTGGATCCCAAAGAAGTTATATCACAGACAAACTCATCAATCAGCTAAAGCTTCCAACACTTCAAAGAGAACTTCTTAATATTCGAGGAATTGGTGGAAAAAAGATATATTGTGATTCAAACCTTGTTGAACTTCGAATTGGAACAAATGAAGGCTATCAAGATATATTTGTTAACTCAATGAAAACAATCGCACATACAATTCCTCTGATTAAAATAAACAAAACTGATTCTACCACATTTACTGTCAAGGACAGGACACCTGATATATTGATCGGCATGGATTATTTTTTTAAATTCATCAAATCAATCAAACAACAAAATGCAACATTTTTTGTTGAATCATTAGTTGGCGACATGGTTGCTGGCGAAGTTCCATTTACAGAAAGTCTCACCGTATCACAAACAATTGAACAAAAACATACAACATCTTTTCCAACAGTAACAAATTCAGAACAACGAAAACAACAAAAAATCGTCCTGGCGGGGAAGGTTTCGCATGGCGAAAACGTTACTCAATGGTTGATTGGTGGAAACAACATCAAATACGTTATAGATCTTATGAAGATCAACTTGAATCATTTGATCTGTCTCAAACAGAAGCTCCTGATTAACCGCCGTCGGTGGGGAGTGTCACGGAGATTGTAAACAATCTCGTGAATTTGCATAAAGCTCAATCATTCTTTCTATATCTCTATAAAAGACCTTATTAACATTCTTTTTGTATTCTCATTCTTTCTTCTTTTTATATCATAATAAACACGCATTCTTATATCTCTCTCATATCAAACATCATACATATCAAAGCATTTCTGGTACCTCGATCAAGGATCGTCGTAACACTTTCATAACGTCATAATTAATATTTCAAAAAATTAGCTTTACACTGAGAAAAAAAGTGACGGAAAAACTCTCTCTCTTAGGTCTCCATAAAATGCATGTATAAATTGATTGAATTACACTGAGAAAAAAATGTCCCTTACTGTCCCTCTTTTTCCTGTCACTTCGAAAAAATGTCCCGCATATAAGGCAAAAATGTCACGAAATCGATGTGACATCAAGTCCCTAAGATACTTTTAACAGAAATTGTTATAAATACATCAAAAACAATCATAATTATCAATTATTCATTAAAATGATCCACCAGGGACCTCGGGAAAACATTTTAACCTTTTCAGAGAGTTATTGCATCATTGTTGAAAAATGGTTCCGTGAAGTTACGGTGACGATTTATGGCTCCCCCCGATAATTTTTTTTTCGATACGACTATGTTTTAGCCTCTTTTTTTGTGAATTTTACGTTTATTTACTTTTTAAAATGTACTATCTCTGATTTACAAACCAAAAATATTAAAAATACTTGGAAAAGGTTACTGTAATAATTTATTTTACCAATTTACCACAGATATTTACTAAAGTTGTACTTCATATAACTTAATATTATGCTTTAATAATTACCTAAATATTATTTAGTTGTTTTTATTCATAATTTTATGTTTATAAAAACCTATTATGTGTTAAAAAACGCCTGTAAAAAGTGCATTTCTCTGGCTGTCTGCTCTCTGCCTCGAAATCATTTCGCGTTCTTCCTTTGCATTTGACAAAAGCTCAAACTGGTTTTTTACCCAAACAAAATAGCGTTTGCTACAATTCCTATTCTCAATTAAGAGATACCAATAAATTATTATTAGAGGAATAAAAAATGGCATTAATGACCATTTTGGCATAAATGCCACTAAGTCCTAAATAAAGGCTTAAAAATTTTGCGCATCGTTGTTGCGCAAGATTTTTTTAAAAATTTTGGGTACGCTACATTAAATAGCAGAGTCAAATAATCAAAGTAGAAAAAAAAATTATATATAAAAAAACTTTTGGTCCGTGACACTTTTGTCCCGCTTTCGGGACCAATGTCACTTCCCAGTGACAAAACTGCCATGTGCGCAAAGAAAGACATTTTTGTCACTTTTTTGTGACATTTTTGACTCGTTTCTGGGACATTTTTTTTTCAGTGTAACAAAGTCACACCTGATACAAAAACATACACAAAATATATGAGAGGACAAGGACAGCCTCGGCTAAAGCCGGTGCTTTGTTAGCATAGGTTTTACATTGGGGTCTTGCATTGGTATGATTAAAGACATTACATAAGTTTTGCAAAGATTTTTCACGAACTCTTATCACTTTTTTACCAAAGCTGTGCTAATTAACTTTACCAAAAAACTAAGGATGGACGAGGGCCTAGCGCTTTTGAAAAGGCCGGGCCTGGAAAATGAGGATCGGGCCGGGCCTTTTGAATTTTTTGAAAATTTTTTTTAAAAATTCCACAGGGGGACCAAGACAAAATTTACAAAAATTTTAAAAATCAGGGCCCGGGTCGGGCCAGGGCTTTTTTTTATTTATAAGGGCCAGGGCCGGGCTTTTCGAAATTTTGAGGGCCCAGGCCTGAAAATTCGGGCCCTCGTCCATCCTTACAAAAAACTTTCTTCATATTTTATCCATTCCGCAAACATTTACATACACTCCATTTTTTATTTACATTACAAATAACAATTATAAATTTAAAGGGGGAGTCGCAGTTGACATAAATCTTTTCTTATAACAAATCGTGAAAATCAGGGAGAAAAAGAGAAAAGACGCATTATTTCTTTTCTTTGACTGGGCAGCGTTGTCTCTTTTTCTCTGCTCCCTCTTATAAAAAGTTTGTGTGAAGTGCGACTCCCCCTTTAATTAAACAAAGAATTTAAATAGACAGGATCGGGCATATTTTTTTTAAAAATTGGTAAATACTTTTTAAAAGTCTAAAAAGCATAACTCTTTACAAACTTTCATTAATTAATTACATGTTTTTCTCGCTGCTGAACTCATTGTTTGTATAATGTTTTTAAATTTTTATCCACAATGATTTACAGAAATTTTTTTTCGAAACTTCTGATTTTTTTACATGTAATTTAAGGCTTAAATTTTAAAGGGACACAGAAACTTTCAGTATGAAAAATTTAGCCAGTTCAGTTGCGAAAAGGTTGCAATAAAATAGTATTCCAATAAGAATATTGCGGATACTTTTTTCAGATATATTTCCGGTAATTTTATCGATTAAACATACCCGTAATATTTAAAAAGTCGTCGTTTTTTGTTGCAACTTTTTTGCAACTGAACTGGCTAAATTTTTCGTCCTGAAAGTTTCCGTGTCCCTTTAAACTCAAAATTTAGTAGCATTAATTTTTGGATGCTATTTTAAAAATTCAACAACTTCTTGAATTTTTCTCAAAAAAAGTCCGAAAAGCAGCTAGAAAAACATGTAATTAATTAATGAAAGTTTGTAAAGAGTTATTTATTAGCTGCTTTTAGACTTTTAAAAAGTATTAACCAATTTTAAAAATATGCACAATCCTGCCTATTTAAATTCTTTGTTTAATTTATAATTGTTATTTTAAAGTAATGTAAATAAAACACTTAGTTTTTCAGTATTTTATTCGAAGTTAGCTTTTCCAGCGGTTTTTTTGAAGCTTTTGCATTTTTTTACCCATAAATTATGGGTTTTTTTTTTATTTAATTAGAAATGGTTTTTGTACCATAATTATCTTTAAACTCGCACAAAAACCATTTCTAATTAAATAAAAAAACAATGTTATTAATTTAACATTTAATTTAAAATCTTTGCATTTCTTACTGAACCAAAGAAATGGGCGAAAATAGTTATTCAATGACATAAATATTGAATAACTCATAAATATGCTTAGACATAAATATGGCCTGAGGCGCCCTCCGGGCGCTAAGTCAATGAAAAAAACTAATTAACACATAGATTAATTAACCACCATTAAACTAAAACTTATTGTCATTTGCTTGCGAGCTCTGATTATCAGAGTTCCACGTTTTTATTTTCATTGTTTTTGGAATCCACATTAAAAAAATAATGTTTTTTTTATATTCTTCCTTTTTTTGAGGTTCTACAAATTGTTGTGAAAAAATTTCATTTTTCTTTGATTATGCAAATTATAATTTTTTACAACAGGTGCTGAAAAATGACAATAGTCAATACTTTTTCAATTTATTTCATTCATTCCAAGTTTCATTGCTGCTGATTTGGTTGTGTGCTGATTTTCTCTCTTTCTTCTTTATCAATTATCATTTTATCATTTGCTTCTGCTGCTGCTTCAAAATTATCAAATATCAAAAGTGTGAAAATTAATTATGGATCCACCAAAGCTTCTGAAAATTGCTTGCATTGCTTTATATGTTTTTACTTCAATATTTATTGTTGTTAGCTTCTCTACAAGTAAGTTTCTTTTTTATCAGTGACTCTGATTCAGGGTGATTCTTTTTCGATGTTTGACACCGTAGCAAATCACGAATTTGCATCCCATTGCTTCAGATTTTGAACAATAGTGCCATGTGCAAGTTCCAAACAAGGCCTAAAAGACAAAAAAACATATCGGATATTCAGGGGATTAAAGACGATTAATCGGATTTTTATTAAAAATGGCCTAAAAATCAACAAGAATGGGGAAAGGAAATAATTTAATAGATATATTTCGGATTGGGTAAATCCTGTTTTAACTTCTCTTAACATTTTTGACTCGTTTTATCACAATTTTTTGCCAGGGATTTGAGCTGAAAGCATAGCGGGCATTATTGCGACAAAAATTTAAATATTTTTTTAATGTCAGTAATAAAGCACATTTTTTGAACAAACCCAAATTTTTCATCGTTTTGTAAGAAATAATTCAAAAATCCGTTTAATCTGCATATATCTCTTGGATATCCGATATGGTTCATTTTGTCTTTTGGGCCTTGTTTGGGATTTGGGGCTGTCCCAATATGACGTGATCCATACATACATGTAAAAATCGACTTTTTTAAAGATAATTCATGAAAGCTTTTTGCCGACAACACCAAAGCGGTGTCATAATTAGCAATCCCCACCTACCCATTATTTGGATCACGTTATATCGGGACAGCCCCTTTGCGTATGGCACCGTTGTGCAAATGTTTAGCACTGGAAAAGCCCTAATTCGCTACGATGTCAAAAATCGAAACAAACTTTTGGTTTATCACCCTAAAATTTAAAAGCTAAGCTTTTTTTAGGTTGGCGAAGGATTGGAAAAGAGCCTGATACTATAGCAGAGAAGGCAGCGGCCGTTGCGGCCGCTGCCCTTGGTGTAGACCTTTATGAACATCACGATCTTTTTGAAAATGTTAGGGTAGATCCAACTAAACAAGAACAAGTTGACAAAGAGAAAACGGAAGAAGAGGTAAATTATTTTTGTAACTAAAAATTTCTCAGAGTAACATAAAAACATTTTAGGCTAAAGGCATATATAAAGGATGGACTGGTAACAAAGCAGTTGCAGCATTATTTATTTTGGCATTTATTCTTTATATTATTAATATATTTGCAATTGTTATATCATTGGTTGCTCGTGCCTTTCCTGAAAAAGCTGCATTTATTCATCCAATTTTATGCTTTATTGCAACTTTTTTCATGATTATTGGTTGTATTGTCTTTGGTGTTAACAAAGCAAGTAGATGGACTTGGCGTCCAAAAAAGGATGCCACTTCTGTAATTACCAAATATCCAAATGGAACACAAATGTCTAAGTATGATATTGCTGCAACCACAGGAGGGTATGAAGAGCTTTCGGATGTCAAAAAGGGTAAGTAATTTTTTTTTATTCTTTCGAAGATTTCGTTCCAATAAAAAAATTTTAAGAAGGAAATCTCCGACGTGTTCCAAGTGCCTTTACCGCTAAATACGGCGTTCGCTGATTTAGTTCGTTAATATCTAGTTTTAAAAAATAAAAAGATATTTAAAACTTATTCCGTTTTGACCAAATGTGACGCGATGCTTATTCGGATTTCCTAAATTCCGATTACAAAAAGAAAATTTCAATTATTTATTTATTTTGCTTATGAAGCATATTTGTTAGTTTCGTGATTTTCAATCACTTTTTGACTTGCCGTCAATATTTCCTTTGACGGCAAGCGAAAAAAGCATTTTCGGTATTTATTTTAGAGTGAGGGTTAAAAGATTACGTTAGTTTGATGTTCAAAATTTTTAAAAGATTCATTCTTCTCAAGTAATAATAAAAATAATTATTTTAGAATTGCTTCTTGAAATAACTGCTTGTGATACTGGTGTATATCTTGCTATTGTCGCTATTATTTTTAGCGTTATTTCAATTATTATTTCTGCTGCTGCAATTCTTTTGGGTGGTCGTCTTAGTGGTCTGAAGATTGGTGCCGGGGGTGGGGCTTCAGCTCCTCCTCCACCTCCACCACCACCTCCACCACCACCACCACCACCACCACCACCACCAGCTCAAGGACAAGGAGCTCTTAATCTCAATTTTGGTTTCAATGCTGCTGCACCACCTCCGCCTCCACCACCTCCATCAAATGTCAATATTGGTGTTCAAGCTGCTTTCTAAAAATTAATATTATAAAAATATAAATTGAATAATTAAATGATACTAATTACTGTATGCGTTCTGATAAATGTGTTTTACTGAAATTTTTTTCGACTTTTTACACTTCCACATCTTTTATTTTTCATATAAACTATGGGCATTTAAATAAACTTTATTATAAAGTTTATATTAATTTTTTATTGGTTTTTGAATTTTGTAGGGTAAAAACAGACGGAAAATCTGATAAAATGATATAAAAGTTGCCCAAAATGATATACTAAACTGATTTTTGAGGTGCTTGAAACCGATATTTTAAGTGATTTCTGAAAATAAACGTTGTATCTAATATTTCTTAATGATCCACTTGATCGAATTAAAAAAACGTTACAAAGAATATTTGAAAAAAAATTTTTTGATATGTGTAAGTTATCCACCTTATTCTTCAACATCCTTTTTTGAGCTATTTGCTTTCAATTATTCATTTATTAAAGGAAGTGTCGGAGATAGTGAAAAACTTTTTACGACAGTTTTCCGTCATTCCAAGTGATGGGGAATGAAAAAGTTTGTCCGCCCGCACGCAACTAATGCATTCCCCAACACTTGGAATGACGGAAAACTGTCGTAAAAAGTTTTTCACTATCTCCGACACTCCCTTTAAATCAATTTTTTTATATTAAATGAGCAATTGAAATTTAAAATTTGGGCAAAAAATTCTTACAATTTTTTGAACAACTTTCTTGATGCTCTCGACACGAATTAGACGAAAACGATTCTGCCATTTTACTCTGAGCTCTAAAAAGGGGCAGTCCCGGCAGGACAACGAAAAAGTGTTTTTGGTTTTGGCATGCCCTGATTTGCACAAAGGGACTGTCCAGACGTGACGTCACGGCTTTAGGGGGGGGGGAGGGGGGTAAGCAAAAAGTGACGATTTGAGATGGGGGAGGGGGGGGGGGGTCAAAGCCAAAAGTGACGTCACGGAAATTGATCATTTTTGCAATGTTATTGAATTAAATTTTACTAAATTTTTTCTCTATAGTTTTTTCAAAGAGTAAAAAACTCTTGACGCGAATGATTAAAACGCGGCAACACAGGAAAACGGCTCACGTAAAAAGTGCAAGTTGCACTTTTTGCGCCGATTTTCTACACTTTTTTAGCGGGTTTTGCACACTTTTTACGCAAAAGTCATTGGTTCTGCCAGGAAATGTAAAAAGTGTACAAAATAAACTTTTTTAAAAAGGCACGCAAAAAGTGCAAGTTGCACTTTTTGGGCACATTTTAGCCACTTTTTTAATTTTTCAATTTTTCCCCACTAACAAAATACGCACTTTTTAAATGAGCCATTTTCCTGTGAAAAAGACTGCTAAAGCAGTGTTAGCTAAAATGTTAGCAATGCTCTTTTGGACAAGCTTTAAAAACTTTCAACCCTGTTACAAAGTAATGAACTTCGAGGCATCCAAAGGATTAATTAATCCAAATGAAACTGTAAACATGTCGGATTTACACAATTCTTTTATGGCTCTTTTTCGAAATTGGGCTGAACTCAAAACAAGATTTGATAAATCTGCAAGAGAATTTGCTGGAGAAAAAGCATGGAAAGAATTAAACAATGATATTGTTCAAAATGACTTTTTGGACCTCTGAAATTGAAAAACATAAATCTGCTGTTGTTTTTGAACATCTTAAAATTTAATTGTTTTGTTGTTTGTTGTTATAAATAAAATTTTAAAGCAATTTGAATTTTTTATGCATTTATAGAAAATGTGACGATTTTTGTGACGGTGGGGGGGGGAGGGGGGTAAGCCAAAAGTGACGGTACTGTGATTGGGGGGAGGGGGGAGGTCAAAAATATGGATTTTGCCGTGACGTCACGTCTGGATGTTCCCAAAGAGCATCAAGAAAAGTTGTTGAAAAAAATTTGTTAGAAATGAGTCGCCCGCTTTAACTAAAGCATTTTTTTGATTTTAAATTGTTTTAAAAACAAAAAAAAATATTATTTTTACGTTTAAAAGAAGGCGGACGGTTAAGTAAAAACAAAAACTACTTTTTCTCAATTTTTTCCTGATATAAAAACATATACAAAGTATACGTTAATCGGAGGAAAAATTGAAGAAGTTGAAGAATGATATTATCTCCTTGATTATGCAAATTTTAATTTTCTCTCTGCACCGTTTGTAAATGACAATATTCAGTACTTTTTCAATTTATTTCATTCATTCATTCCAAGTTTAATTTCTGCTGATTTGGTTGTGTGCTGATTTTCTCTCTTTATTCTTTATCAATTATCATTTTATCATTTGCTGCTGCTTCAATATTATCAAATATCAAAAGTGTAAAAATTAATTATGGAAAAAAAGAAGCTTATAAAAATTGCTTGCATTATTTTTTATGTTATCAAAGCAATATTTACTATTGTTAGCTTCTCTACAAGTAAGTTTTTGCTTATTTAATATTCGGAAAGGTGATATTTTTATATGGAAGAAAAATATGAGCTCATTGGAGGGTTCAATAACCCTAAAATGCGATATGAAAACTCCACAATAAAATTTTTCATAATTTTTAAGTGTGTTTTTATGATAAAAAATAAAACTTTTTTATATTTTTTTAAAGGCCGCCTCAATCGTACACTTTTGAGCTCAAAATGAGCCCGAGAAAAGTAATGGTTTTTCTTGTGGATAATTTTGAATTAATATTAATTTTATATATGTACAATAAAATTATTTTAGGCTGGAGACGAGTAGTGGACAAACGCTCATCTGAGTGGGGGGCTACTTTTGACCTTTTTGGTGGCTACACTGTATTTAGCACATCTGGAGAGGAGGCAACCGTCCCACTGGTAAGCTAGTTTTGTTTTATTACTTGATTACTTTTTTCTCACATAAAACATTTTAGGATACAGGTGTCAGCATTGGATATACTGGTGACAAAGCAGTTGCAGCATTATTTATTTTAGCATTTATTCTTTATATTATTAATATATTTGCAATTGTTATATCAATGGTTGCTCGGGCCTTTCCTGAAAAAGCTTCATTTATTCATCCAATTTTATGCTTTATTGCAACTTTATCCCTGATTATTGGCTGTATTATCTTTGGTATTAACAAAAAAGAAGGATGGGTTTGGTCGGATTCACCAAGTACATCAAATGGTGTTGTAATATTTAAACAAGGTTATAATGATGTCAACCTATTTCGTAAGTATTGTTTTTTTGAATTTTCAAAATGAATTTTTCGTTTACACTCCTTTTGAAATGGTTTTTTTTGTAATTTTAATGAGCATGAAATAAAATGCGGATATTCACTTCTCCCTTTTACCATTATCTTGGTTACATGTTATAATCTCTACCCAAAACTGAAATGGTTACATTTTTAGCACCTCGCGATTTTGAATATTATAATAGTATTGGTGTATATATTGCTGTTGTTGCTATTCTTCTAAGTATTGTTTCAATTGTTCTTTCTGCTGCTGCAGCTGTTATGATTGGCCGTGGTATGAAAATGAATATTGGCGCATCTTCAGCTCCACCACCATCCTCCACCAGCTCAGGGACAAGGAGCTCTTAGTCACAATTTTAGTTTCAATGCTGCTGCACCACCTCCGCCTCCACCACCTCCATCAAATGTTAATATTGGTGTTCAAACTGCCTTCTAAAAATTGATATTGAATAATTAAAGATACTTTCTTCTAATTACTGTATATTGACGTGTACTGATATATGTTCTTTAATTGATAATTTGCAAAGAAAAATAAAATTTTCTTTTTGAAATAATAGTTTTTTCTTTATTTCATGTTTAAAAAACCTGATCGCTGTAGGACCCAAGAAAACAATAATCATCGTGAATCAACAAGCTCCTGCGGGTTAAGCAAGAGATTCTCAGGGGGGTTTAGGCAAGCCGAAATCCGGCCTGAAATCACCTCCGGGTTGGTGCACTTAAGATGACATAACATAATGTTTATGCATAGATTTATAAATAAAAAAACAAAAAAAGTAACTTAAAAGTTGGAGAAAAATCTTATTTATTATAAAAATTTAGTTTACAAGAACTTAAATCTGCTTAAACTCAGCCGGATTACTTCCAAATGCTTTAATTGAAATTAAAAATGTTGCTAGAGGTAACAAGAACATGCCCAGAAAAAAATTTAAGCCGAAATATGCAAATTTGAAAAAATGGCAGCAAATGTTAATTGCGCCAAATCGCGCGCCTTTATTGGTTATAATTTTGGGGCGTAGGCTTCAAATAAGTATGAATGAACCCAAAACTATAGATAACACTGTCGAGAAGACATTGGCAAAGTTTCGGGCGAAATGGGCTAAAACTGAAAAAATGGCAACAAAAGTTTACTTTTTTCGTTTCTATTTCCAAAAAATTCAGATGTGTTGTTTTTACGTTGCCATTTTTTTCTGCCAAAATTTGTGAACCGTATGAATTTTGATGACATAAATGAATGAATTAAAAAAAATATTTTGGTTTTTTTTCACACGGTTTTCCAGAATACTTTTTTTTTCTCTTTACTTTTTATCATCAAAAATATTTAATATAAAAAAACACAAAAATTTTATTTCCTTGTTAAAAAAGTTTATATTTAAATTTGTAATAAAGTTGAATAATTTAAAAAAATGGCATATTTTCCATACATAGTTTTATTCCATAATATTTGTTCATTCGTTTTATCATTGTTATTGCTATCAATATCTTTACAAGTGATGTACAAAAAAATATTTATAAAATCTTCAACAATTTCAATTTTAATTACCATATATTTTATTTATGTTTTAATTGCAGGAGTTGTGCTATTTTTGCATTCCATTTATAGTTTAATCCTTTGGAGACCAGAAGAAAATATATATAATGCAAAAATTTTGTATATTTTGGGAGTACTGTGGAATTGTGTATTATATTCTTCATCGATATTTGAAATATTTTTATGTTTTGATAGAATTTGTTTAATATTATTTCCAGTAAAATATGAATTAAAATTTAAAATTCCATTAGTTTTTTCAACACTTTTTACTCTAATTTTTGCATTAATTTTATGGTGTTGGGGAATAGAATTTATTCCAATGTTTCCAAAATTTACGGAAACAAAATGTTTAACTTTTGGTTGCCTTGTTCCGGTAACATTTGGGACAACATATTTTTTGGTAAAACTTATTTTTATTGTAATTAATCTTATTGCATGTGGAATTTTATTTGCTTTATTTAAATCATATATTCGTAGCAGTTCTTTAGCAGGAAAAAGCAAACATTTTACAAAAACTTTAATGCTCGTTTCCGTCATCACAATTTTAGCTGATTTAATTCCAAATATTCTTACAGGAATTGGAACATGGGTAAATAAATAACTTTTGTTTAAAGGGAATATGAGGCTGTCCAGATATGACGTCACACAAAAATTGGGATTTTCTTAGACCCCCCCCCCCCTCGTCATACTTGCCGCTTTTATGTACCGACAAAAGATTGAAGAGCGTCATGATCGGTTATACCCTCCCTCCTCTTGGATGACGTTATATCTGGACAGCCCCTATGTTGACGATAAATCTCAAATAATGGAATAAACTAAACAAGTGCCATGGCATGGGCCAACTTTTCGGGCACAAATGAGACGGTTTGGAGGATCCTGTTAATTTCGTAATTTATAACAAACATTTTTATTAAAATATCATTTGATAGCAAATCCTTGGAGCTAATAGAGCCGTACATAAAAAATTGCATTTTTGAACACTAATTTTTTCAATGCCTATGCCGAAATTTCCATAAAGTGCCCAAAAAAACTGATAAAAATTGTGCCCATTGAAAACGCACTTTTTTCCTGCTATCCCATTGATTTGTTATCAAATGATAAGAAAAAATTTTTGAAATTGAAAATCGGAGAACTAATTTGGGCCCAAAAATAAGCTCACGCCACGCCAATTTTCACAACAAAAAAAGCATAACGCAGAATTCAGAATCAAGAATGAGTTTTTTGCGTTTTTTCTGATTTCAAAAATGATATCTGCTTATAAAACAAGTTGGATATATTTTTTCCTTTCATTTCAATTTTTTTTCGTTTGTTTTCGGATTTTTATCGAAAAAGCCCTTTTTTCAGGGTTGTTGTGGGGAAACCTGAAAAAAATTAAATCTTTTTAAATCACTGTAAAAGCTTTTATTAAAATTATAACCATTTAGGTATTTCAAATATTTTTATCAAGTTTTGTTGGCCCCTATAATACTACCCTATATGGAATTAGTATTGCAGTATGTTCAAAAATGTATTCAAAAGCAATCCTAAAAAATGATGTTCGATGTACTCCCCCTTATTATGGGGGTGGTGGGGGGCATACGGTAGCAATTCCATCATATTTTATTAAAGCAACAACCGTAACAACTTAATAATGAAAAAAAATTAATCTAAATTTGTGTGGTTTTTTAAATTATATTTTGAAATGAAAAGAATTTTTTAATTATCCAAAATTAGTTTTCATTTTTTTGATAACTTCCTGTTTTTTTGGCACAAATATTGGACTCATTAATTTCGTTTAATTTCATTTCCGTTTTGATAAACACTGACATCAGAGAAATCGAATATTAAAGGGATACTGTAACTCTATAAATATAATTTTTAAAAAATAATTTTTTTTTCAAGTGTGAGATTTTTTCTCAATGCCATGTGATTACAGCAATCTAAAACTCAAAGTATTAATACAAAAATATGAAACTAATATCGAAAGGACTTTGGATTTTATCAACATACATACATAAGCAAATGCCATGGCATGAGATAATTATAATGAAGAAAAAAATTACTTTTTTTCACACGAATGAGCAATTTTTCATGCAAATTTAACACATGTTCTTTTTTTAATTTTTTTCTTTTCGGGACAAGTATAAATAGAAGCCATTTTATGGACAAAATTATCTTTTGAAAAAAAGCCTTTTCCCCCCACCAACAATGGCATATTATCCATATCTTGTATTATTTCATAACATTTGTGCCCTTATCCTTTCCATCGGCTTAATAACATCTTCTTCAAAAGTTTTTTATAAAAAAAAATATCATTCTTCAACTTCTTCAATTTTTCCCCTGATTACCGTATACTTTGTGTATGTTTTTATATCCGGTGTAATTTTGTTAATTCAATCAATTTATACATGTATTTTTTGGAGACCTGAAGAAAATCTTTATAATGCATATATTTTGTATATTTTGGGAGGAATTTGGAATTGGATTTTATTTTCAAATTCAATTATCGAAATTTTTATTTGTATTGAAAGAATTGCGCTAATAATTTTAGCGGTAAATTATCATGGAAAAATTATCAAATTTTCTGTATATATCACACTTTTGGCATGGTTGATAGGATTAACAATTTGGAGTTTAATCAATGATTGGGCGGAAATGTTCCCGATCCAATCAAAAACTGATTGTTTAGCATTTGCATGTTTGGTTCCCCTAAAATTGGGACAAAATTTTTTCATCTTTAAATTAGTCTTTGTTTTTATAAATATTTTTGCATGCATTATTTTATTGCTGTTATTCAAATTTTATTTATATAAAACAACAAATTCTGGAAGTAAAAGATTCACAAAAACTCTGATAATTATTATTTCCATTACATCCCTCACTGATTTACTTCCAAATATTTTAACTGGCCTTGGGACAATGGTAAGCTACCGTATACCAACCTCATGGAAATTATAATAATTAAAAAATTTAGATTTTTCAAATATATTTAGCAAATTATGTTGGACCATATAATACAACTTTATATGCCATGACAATGGTAATTTGTTCAAGGCTATATTCAAAAGCTATTTTAAACAGCAATAATAATAATAATACTAACCAAAACAATCAATCTGTAAGTCATCGAATAAAAAATCATCGATCAACAATTACTGGTAAATAATTAATTTTAATTTTAATTTTTGTTCTTAATTGTTAATACTTTTTTAGTGATAAGCCGGGACAAACAAGACACAAAATTTTAAACTGTTTTTAAATCAAATAAAACACGTTTTAGTTCTTTGAAAATGAAAAAAATAGAAAAGTGGTTTTAAATATTATTTTTTAAATGTTTTAATAAAAATTGTTTTAAAAAATATATATAAAAAAACTAAATTTTAATAATCTTAAAATGTTATTACTTTTGGGGGCTTTTAATTATTGATTAAATAAAATTCAGTTTTGAGCTCAAACAATGCAAATTCAGTATTAAAAAAATCTTTCTAAAATTTTATCGAAAAAGAAGAGAAAAAAAATTTAAAGTTTGATCAAGGACGAATAAATTAACTATTCTCGGATATAACAGTTCTTAATTTGTTCTCGCACATTTTAAATGAATTTTTTTCAATTAAAAAGAATATAAGATTTTAGTTAAAAACAAAAAGATGGAAAAAAGTAGAATTTTTTCTAAGTGTCGTAACTCCTGTAAGTTACTGTAACAACGACTGAAGCAAAGCAAAGGAAAGGCGAAATTTTTTTTTCAAGCCTGCGAGCCATTTTTTGCTGCACATTTGTCTAGGGCTGTATCCTGGCGTCCCCTTCCACCACGCCAATGGCAAACTGTATATATTTTTTCTAATTTTCTTAATTCTTTCTTTATTATTTTTTCTACTAATAAAGAAAGAATACCGAGTGGTTGCTTAGATCATCACAAAGTTGTGCTATATGAATTTCGTCATTAATTTGACGATCTAAGCAACCACTTTGTCAATTTGAACATTTTTCATAGAAAAAATAATAAAGAATAAAAAAATAAAAAAATATATACAGTTTGTCATTGGCGTTGTGTCAGGGGTGCCATGATGCAGCCCTACGTGTGTATCAGTGTTGGGAGAGAGCACACGCTTTTAAACATTAATGTTGTGGGTTCGAGTATGCACGCTGGTAATGGGTGCACGTGAAAAAAATTTTACTATAAATTAATAGAAAATGAAATTGTGTTTTTCATTATCATTTTAAATAAAAAGTGCCATCAGGGCCGAGAAGTAGAAGTACCGCGGTTGTCCGTGGAAAAAAAACGTTTTTGTATGTTTTTATGTATTTAAAATTTAATAGTGATGATATGCTAAATTAAATATTATGGACATTGAGCTTTGCCAACAGGTGTATTAGGGCCATACACTGGAGAATTATGAACATATTGCGTTGATCCGACCGCACATGTGGCTTCTACACCTCCAGATGGAAAAGTTTCTGGTCCAGGATATCCAGGTCCTGTCATAAACCCAGGAGCTCTATTTATCTAAACTTTTAAAATAAACAGAAGCATTCAAGAGTAAAAAAAATTTACCTGAATAGTTGTACTGCCATCGATGCAACTGAGTTTTCGATGATAAACACATGAGGAATCTGGAGCAAAAACATTGTCGACTTGATTTGCTTGTTTGTTTATGTCTTTACATGAATTTAAGCAACATTGAGCAAATGTAATTGGAGTTTGAATGCCTGCATTGTCGTATGAGTATAAATTGGTTTTTGTATCACATATTAAGGCAACAGGATATGTGATACTTTGGGCATTTCGATTAAACTAAAAATAAGCTGAATTATTTAAAATAAAAGCTCAGAACTTTGACCGGTGTAATCAACAAAGAAAGTGTTTAATTTATTTAAAGGCGGATATCTGGAAAAATATTTTTAACGCCTTGTGGCACAAAAAGTTGTCGTTTTTTTTGTTGTAAAAACGAAACAAAAAAACGTCTGCATTTTTTAAGTTTTTTTGTTGGGAAAAAAAGCTTTTTATTTTATCCAATGTCATCGTATTGGCTTTGGATTTGAAAATCATTAATCTCACCTGCATTTGTTGCTTCTTCCTATCAGCAGGTATAGGATTACATGTGGCGGATGCAGTATATACACAACAGCAATCATCTGTAATACTTGTTGTAACAGTTAATTCTAACATTGGGCCTGCGAATAAACATGGTGAAGGTGGACATGGCGGACATTCAAACATATTTCCAATTATAATACGTGGACGAGGGCAAACCAGTGGATTTGGAAAACATCCATATCCAAAAGAAATATAATTTGACAAAATAAAAAAAAATAAAAAAATCATTTTAAAGTTTTATCGAAAACGAAGAAAAAAAAGAATTTAAAGTTTTATCAAGGACGAATAAATTTATTCTTGTCGGATATAACAGTCCTTAATTTGTATTCGCACTTTTATACATGGAATCTTCTCGCAATTAAAAACGATATAAAATTTTAGTTAAAAAGAAAAAAGAGAAAAAAAAGATTCTTTTATAAATTAGATAATAATACAGTCTATCAAAATAAAAAGTAATATTAGTGTTTACCACTTTTGAGTTTGTTTTGAAATGCTGGAATATATAAGGGTCAAAAAGTAGGGGTAACAGGGGCGTCCGTAGCAAGAAAAGTTTTTGGTATGATTTTAAATAATAATAATTATACATTAAACATTATGGACATTCAGCCTTGCCAACAGGTGTGTTGGGGCCAGACACTATGGAATTGTGAACATATTGCGCTGCTCCGACCGCACACGTTGCCTCAAAGCCACCAGATGGAAAAGTTTCAGGTCCAGGATATCCAGGTCCAGTCATACTGCCGGGAGGGTTATTAATCTTAAGTTTTAAAATTTAAAAAAAGCATTCAAACGTAAAAACAAATTTACCGTCACAGTTGGACTGCCATCTAGGCAACTGAAGATTCGATGATAGACGCATGATGAATCTGGAGCAAAAACATTGTCCACGTTGGGTAGTCTGTTTATTGTTCCACATGTAAGTAAGCAACATTGAGCAGATACAATTGGAGTTTGAATTCCTGCATTATTATATGTGTATAAATTGGTTTTTGTATCACATATTAAGGTAAGAGGATATGTGATACTTTGAGCATTTCCGTTAAACTAAAAATACGCTGAATTATTAAAAACAAAAGTTCAGACGATTTCACATCACTTTGCTTTGATCGCAACTAAAAAAAATCAATATTTTAGTTTCAATTAAAGCATTGGAAGTAATAATAATGCGGCTGAATTATCACCCGAAAAACGCAATTTCTCTTTCGTATTTCCAAGTTCTCCTATAGGGATTTTGCTGTTAGTCCTAAACGGAAAAAACAGAGAAAATCGTTTTGTCGTTTTTTAAATTTTTCGATTACTCGATCATTTCAGCTTGAGCAGTTTTGCATACCGTCTTAAAATCGTTGATCTTACCTGCAATTGTTGTATCCGGCGATCAGCAGGTGCAGGATTACATGTGGCTGATGCAGTATATACACAACAGCAATCATCTGTAATACTTGTTGTAACAGTTAATTCTACCATTGGGCCTAACAATAAACATGGTGAAGGTGGACATGGTGGACATTCAAACATATTTCCAATTATAATACGTGGACGAGGGCAAACCAATGGATTTGGAAAACATCCATATCCAAAAGAAATAAGATTTGACAAAATAAAAAAAAATAAAAAAATCATTTTAAAATTTTATCGAATGGAATTAAAAGTTTTATCAAAGACGAATAAATCAACTCTGGTCGGATAAAATAGTCCTTAATTTGTATTCGCATTTTTATAAATGTTCTTTTTTTGCAATTAAAAACGATATAAAAATTTAGTTAGGAAAACGGAGCGGAAAATAATATATTTGTCTTCCCCAGTTTCATGTTTCCCGAAAGAGAAGGCGTCGCACTTACGTATTTCCTTTTTACATCGATTCCAGCAAACAATTTTGCGTGGTCTGATTTTTGGGAAAGTGTGTTTTTTGCAAACATAAAATTGGAAAATCCAGCAAAAAAAATTGCCGCATTTTTAAATTTTTATTTGTTGCAAAATGCTGATTATTTTTTTGGCGTTTTTTAGAAGAAACTCTAAATTAAAGTCTCTAATGCACTATTTAATTAAACATAGTCAAAAATCAGGTTAAACGAAAACAATTTCAGCAATTTTCGTGCAAGTCGAAGAAAGAATTGCACGAAAATTGCTGTGCTGCGTCCTACAACGTGGAACATTTTGTTCCACCATCTTTTTTCCACTGCTTTTATGCTTTTGTCGTGGTGGGGAAAAAGATAGTGGAACAAAATGTTCCACGTTGTAGGACGCAGCACTGAAATTGTTTTTTTTTTCGCTGAAAACAATTTTGCAATCGTTTGAGCTATTTTTAGCATCTATTGATTTTCGACCATTAGGAAAGAATAAAAAAGTTTTTTTGATACGGTAATATTTATTATTATACAAAAACAAAACATTTAATAAAAATCAACAATTATTTACAAACAAAAAACTTTTAAAAAACACAAATTTTACACTCTTCAAAAACGAATGAATCATCTGCAATTAATTCTGCAAGAAAATATTCATTTCCTTTCATCGATGATGATGACGTTACCAAAAGATGTCCATTTTCAATCAATAATTGATACTTTGCATTTCCTTTTTTCATTGAATATTTACTTTTATCATAAAAGAATGGCTTAACAAAATCCCAGTGGCATCCATTTTTATCGATCCAAGCTTCTGATTTGATATCTTTGATTTTATCAATAATATTATTTCGATCAAACATTGTTCCACACATTTTTCTTCCATTTATATCAGTAATTTCAACTAAAATATTATATATTATATTAAAATATTTACTCAATATATTAAAATTTGTATACCATCATGATGAATTTGTTTACGAACGATATTACTGAGAGTATTAAAACCAAAAAGATCACCATTTCGAACTAAAAATTGACAAAAAAATTGTGATAAATGTAAATACATAAATTGTCAAAACAAAAACTTACTAACAACATCCATCATAAAATCAGAAGACATTGATTCAAAATGAATAAATGGTAAAATTTGTGATAATTGAAGGATTCTGTATTCTTTAACATTACAAACTGCATTTGCAAAAGCTTGATTTTCAACCCATTTGCATACCTAAAAAAAATAAATGTATTCAGATGAATCCCCTTATAAACAATTCGTAGGATAAAGGGAATATATATGTATATATACATATATATATATATATGCGATTTATCCTATCAACAAAGTACATACAAAAAAGAAGAAACAAAAAAAACTAACCAATTTAAAAAGTTGTTCTTCCAATAAATACTTTCGTTCACAGTAAACCAAAGCTTTAACAGTTTCCCGTTTTGCAAGAATAAATCTTTCAGAATCCAATAATTCAGGATATAACTTTTTCATTGCAGCTTTGATTACTTTTTTGAAGCGTGGAAGAATGCACATACAATCTGCCAAAGAATCATAGAAATGATAGAAGCTTTCAACGGTGAAAGTAATCTTGGATAAATAAATATCACATTTTTGATGAAATTCTTCACTTTGATAAACAAAAGCAATTTGAAGCATTTTAAGAATTCTTTCATTTGTCATTAAAGTCCATTCTCCAGTATATGCAAAAAGAACAAAAGCACGGAAATCTTTGAAAGAGCAATTATCGATTGGAATTGGATCTGCATTGAAAGAGGAAGAAGATTGTTTTCGAAAAAGTTCTTTGAAAGTTTCAGAAATTGAAGCAATTACAAATTTATGAGCGTGTAAAATCTAAAAAAATAAATTTGATTAATGATATAAAAAAAATCAAAAACTTACATGTCCATCAATATCAAAACTGATATCAAAAAATCCATTTTCGCAATCTTGTGCCAAAAAAAATTGTAATCGTTTTTTGTGAAGATGAACCAAAAATGAATCATCAGAAATTGAAGACATGTTTTTTTTAAAGTTTTCTAAAATTGAAAAATGATAATTTTAATGCAAGACAAAGATTTAATATAAAAAAGGGATAAAATAAAATATAAATTTCAGAGATATTTTCAAAAATAGATTATCCAATTTTTTACGGCACGCATTCGCGAAACAAAAATGCAAGAATGGGATTTTCCAAAAAAAAGATTGCTCTTTTATATAGCAACCGGCGCGTGAAAAAAAAATTTTCGATTTTGCTATTAATTTTTATACCATCAGATAGATCTGGATGTTCGTCATTTATGAGCAAAAGACGTTTTTATTTTTTAACCAATGGTTTCAGAATTATTGGGAATCTGCGGCGGGAGCCTCAGATTTTTATGGCGGAAAAAAAAAAGCGGGGACTGACCTTTGGGGAGCTTGGCCGAGTGGGAGAGAGCGCAAGCTTGCAGGCGTTGTGTGCGAGGTTCGATCCCCGCCGGGTGAAAAAAAAAATATTTTAATTCAAATTAAACAAAAAATGATTGTATTTTATGATTTTATCTAAATTGGGATAATAAAAAAAATTATCTGTAATAAAATAAAGTATTAAAAATTATAAATATCAAAATGTAAAAACAAATAAATTTAAAATCAAACTATAACTATTGTTCTGTTTGTATTTTTTTTGCGGCAAATCTTTTTCGACAAATTTATTTATTTAAAAGCATTCACATATATTATATATGTTATAGCTAAATCAGCCGAATTTGAAAATAATACTATTTCAAAGTAAGATAACATTAAAAGTAACACTAAAAGTATCAGAAATATTTTAAATAATATTTATTTATTTTATTTTTTTGGCAATTTTTGATAAGCTAATTACATGTTTAAAAATTTGGAGATTCCGCAGATTGCAGAATCAGAAAATTCTCATTTTCTTGTAAGTTTTTCTTTAAAAAAATGTTTATCAAAAATGAGAATTTTCTACTAAAATTTTTTTTAAATTTTAGAGTTTAGAGTTTCTATTAATTTAAGACACTCTACCAGATTATTTGAACTTTTGGAACAAAAGCGTTACATTAAAGCTTTTATTAATTTTTTAAAGCCATTTGATAAAACTAGGTAAAAAAACGTTATTCCTGGAGTTTTGGAGCATTCAACCATGTAAAACCGATTTCGCAGATTTTCAAAGATTGATTATTATAACCATTATAACCAAAAATTTAAAAATTCGGAAAAAATCAGGAATTATAGATACCAAAAAGTTACTGCCTACAGTTTTATACTTGGGTAAGGGTTATTAAATGAGTACAACAATAAAAATTTATCTGATATTTGTGATTTTTCACCAATGTAAAAAAAGTGATATACCCCCTGGGAAAAGCTAAGTAATACAGAATTTTGCCCAATATGATGGGATTTTAAAAATATATGCTTTGTTCCCACAAGAGGGCAGATTTGCGATTCCCAAATCAAAAATTGAATGCAACCAACATCTCCAGCATCAATCTGTATGTATAACTTTTGTATTCGGCAAGATATTTTGCTTGCATTATGATATTATTATGTCAGTCGAGCATTTTGCCTCTCTTCAAAAGGGGCATATCCAATTAAAAAATGCATTGGTTCATTAATGGTATTTTATTAATGAACCAGTGCATTAATAATTTTTATCAAAATATAAATATTTGTTGGACTTTTTCCAAAAATGGCAGGCCGCAAATAGGAAGGTGTAACTGGGGAAAGTCCCCCTCCCCTTGTCGATCAAAAATAAGTGGAAAAATTGAATTCATACTAGATAAAATGAGATTTTTTTGATTTTTTATAAGGAAGTTCCACCCCCTTAGTTTTGACCAATTTGCGGCCCTGAAGAATGGTTTTTGATGTTAAAGTTATTTGGACTATCAAATTCATCAATTTTGTTTCTTTTTTGGTCTTGCCGTAATACCATCCATTGTAACATGTCCCCAAATAAATAAAAAATTTTATTGTATTAAAGCTATACTAGAAATCGACCTAATTTATTAAATTTTTTATGCCAATAATTTCCTCTGAAATATACTATTTTAGTGGCAAACAATCTTTTTCTAAAGAATAATTCATCAAAACATCTTTCCAAATTGTGTATCAAAAAAACAAACTTTCCTAAATATCGCAATACCGTAAGTTCACGGTACGGTATTGCGATATTTTTGACGGTATTGAAACCTTCGCGGTAGCGGTACGGCATCCGATCACTATTATGGTCTCATTTTTGTTATCTTTTATTAGACCTGCAGATGAAAATAGACGATTTTGAATCAAATTGAGATTACTGTATAGTTAATTTTTACAAGAAACAAATATAAAAGCCAGTTAATTTTTTTTCAGACGGTATCCATTTATCCCAATTTAGATAAAATCATAAAATACAATCATTTTTTGTTTAATTTGAATTAAAATATTTTTTTTTTCACCCGGCGGGGATCGAACCTCGCACACAACGCCTGCAAGCTTGCGCTCTCTCCCACTCGGACAAGCTCCCCAAAGGTCAGTCCCCGCTTTTTTTTTCCGCCACTCGTTTTTCATTTTTTTTGCAAAAAAAGAGAACGCGCCGGTTGCTACTTTTATACATGCATTTTTGACCCAATTTTTTGAAATGTTTCCCTTATTTGCCCCGAGGAAAAAATATGGGAAATGTTGGTGCAAAGAAAATGTAAAATCGAATATGTTTTCCTTTTTTAAAGGTGCAGCTAAAAAAAATCAATCTGCCTTTTTTGCTTTAAATCAATATTGCCAAAATGCGTTTATGAACAAAAATAAATTTATGAAAAAACATCATAAAAATTATACACAATAAAATTACGAAAAATACAATAAATTTTGCAGAATTAACTGTAAAAATGAGTTTTATTTAAATCACAAAGTTGAAAAATTAATTTTTCGATTTTTCCATGATTTTTTGAAATTTCTTCAGCGACATTTTGAAGAATTTTTTCTTGATCATCTTTGATTTTCTTTACCGTATCCAATTCAGCTTTAATTGAATCCATTGATTTTAATTGAATTTCAAAATCTTTGATATTTTTTGTAAGAATACTGTATTCAGATTCCATTTCAACAAGTTTTTCTTGCAGCATTTTCTTTTCATTTTCAGAATTCTCCAAATTTGTTTGTAATTCATCTTTGATTACTTCTGACGATTCAACTTCAGATTCCAAGCCACAGACTTCTGATTCCAATTCCTCAATTCTGTATTGAAGGATAGCAATTTGATCTTCAGATTCTTGTTTCAAAAAATACATGTTTGATTCCAATTCAAATTTCATTGATTTTTGCCATTCTTTTTTTATTTTTGTTTCCATTTCTGATACCTAAAAAATATAAATATTTAAAAATTTTGACAAAATTTTTTATAAAAAAAACCTTACTTTTTTCAACAAAACTTCATTTCTTTTTTTCAATTCATCTCTTTCTGCTTCAACTTCAAAAAGTTTATCATCCAATTTATCATTTTCTTTTGCATAATCAGTAATCACAAAATTTCTTTGTTTATAATATTTTGTTAACTAAAAATTAATTTGAATATTTAAATTAATTTTTTTTTAAATTTAAAATTAAAACTTACTCGTTTTCGAAAAACATCATTCTTCTTTTCCAATTCTTCAATCTTTGAATTTTGTTTTGAAATAATATTATTCAATTTTGATATTTCTCGTTCAAAAATTGCCGCATTTGTTTTTTCATCGTCATTGTAAAAAAAGATTTCATTTTCAAAAATATTTGGAGACATAATTTTTGAAAGATAAAAATTAGTCGAAAAATAGAAATTTGAAAGTGCAAAAATTTATTAAATTTGCTTTTTTGAAACGAATAAACTTGGAATAATATGAACAATAGAATAATTTTTTACGCCGAAACAATTTTTTTAAGGTCAAATAATTTAAGTTTGCCGTTTCAAAGAACATCGCACTTTTTGTTGTTAATAAAAATAATAGATGTATAAACGTTTTTATTGCCTCTAAATTTCTTTAAACAAAAGAAGAATAAAATTTATATTTTTTTTTATTTGAAACCTTTGATATTGTTTTAAAAATTACTGTAATCAGATTTTATTTCTGCAAGATTTCTTTGAATCATTCGATTTTCCTTTTCCATTCATAATCTGCTTGTAATTCGTTGAATCCAAAGGGAAGCAGAAACTTACCTCTCATTATTTAAACGTCAATTTCAACAAAATAATTATCATTTGATCATAGGGAAAAGTTAAGCTTCAGAATTCATCTTCCATTTATGTTTTTTTGATTTAAAACTTATTATTTTTCCCAACTCTTTCAAAGGATATTTGAAACAGTTTATTAATGATAAATACGTTTTACAGTGCTTTTAAATACATTAAGAAATACTCGGAACTTTGTAAGTCTTTCCAAATCTTTTAAAAACTAATTTGATATGATTTTGATATGGTTTTATAAAGATAAATGCAGCAATTGGATGGCACAATGAAGTCCATGGAAGTAATAAAGACAAAATCAGCGAAATATCATTTGTTTGAAATTTTAAAAAACTGTTGAATATTATTAACAGCATTGGCAGACTACCAAATAAAGATGGCGCAATTGCCTGAAAACATTTTTAATATTATATTCAAATTTGCAGAACAAAAATAGAACCTGAATAAATAGAGTGCGTTGAATTTGTTTATGAATTAATTTTGTGCCATTAAATTTAGAGCATGTTTTTAATTTATTAGAAATTTGTTTGCCAAAGTAAAACATTAAAGTGTATGCGGAAGTAAAAAGAAATATTAAGAGCGTCATAATACATAAGAAGGGAGCTGATAGCTAAAATAAAAATTATTCCATTACATTTAAAATTTGGAATTTTTCTTAAATCTTACAATTTTATTTGCAACGAACAATGGAGGTTTGTCAAATTCTTCTTTCCAAATCTCTGTTAAAATACTTGTTTCAAAGTTTTCAGAGGATGAACTAAACCATAACAATAAAATATAAAAGGATACTAAAATAATTAAAAGTATCAAATATGGTAAAATCATGGTTCTGATGGAAAGATTACAATTTCTGAAATTTAAAAAAAAAAGTGGAGAACTGTGAAATTTGGAAAGTTTAATTTTACATTGTCATTTTTTGATTATCAATAAAATCGATTTTAATTTAAAATAGCGCATTTCAAAATATTTAAAAAAACCAACAAAAAATCTCGGCACTTTTATAGCTTTCCCCCCCTATTTTCAGTATACTTTTTTCATCCTTCTTTTTGAAAAAAAAATCATTTTCTCAAAATTTGCATTTGCCAACAAGAAAACAAAAAAATAAACAAATGAATTAGATAATTTTGTTGCTTTTGAAACTGCATCTTAGGGGGGGGGGGAATACTATAAAAGAAGGCCTTGGCCATCTTTTACAGTATTCCCCCCTTCTGCGAAAAAGTTTATTTTTATCATTCACACAGATATAATTTGCATACAACCCATGAAATTGATATAAAAGGAGAGAATGTGCATAATTCAGGCTTTTTTTCATCATCGAACGCTTTGCTGAGTGGTTGCTCCACTGAGCTCTCTTCTTGCATTTTAAAAGTCTTTTTTCTCGAAGTTTTGACAAGTTCGAATCTGAACTTGTCAAAACTTCGAGAAAAAAGACTTTGAAAATATTTCCAATTGAAAAAAAAGATTATAAATACCTCGATATCATGATAATATCGATGTATTTATAATCGTCAAATATATGTATATGCAAAAACTCACTTGCAAATAACTAAATATCTAACATAAAATGATACAGTAATTGATAACATTGATGTATACAACAATGCACCAAATGCCCCTGATAAATGGCGCGCTGTTTGATGGCTAAAGTATGCAAATAAATCACCAAAGACACCGTAAAAATTTCCTTCAATATGAAAAAAATTCTAAAATTAAAATTGTATTAAATTTTGGAAAATAAATAATAAAAAAATTACCGGTGCACCAATGAATGCCATTATTGAAACAATAATATCCAAAATGCTGTTCGGGATCAATGAATAATTTATGTGATTTAAATTTTTTGTTTTTACAGTTTTTATTAACCACAATAATAAAATATTGCATAAAAATGAAAAAATCGGTATCACAATATCATTGATATAAATCATTTTTAGTAAAATCGACATACTTTTAATGTATAATGAAAAAAACTTTAAAATAATATTTTAATATATTTTTTTAAATTCTTTTATTAAAAAAAATTAATTTAAAAAGAGTTGTTGACTAAAGCTGGTATCTAATTAACAAATTTTTATGCCGTGGGAAAGTAATAAATGTGTCACAACTCCAATTAAATACTATTTTAATTAAAAATGTGTATAAAATGAGAAGTGTTTTACATTTTCCAAGTTTTTAAAAAAATGTGTTATTAAAGTACAAATAATAAGCAAATTATTAAAAGGGTCATTCAGACGAAAAAATCCACATCATTGCGTGTCCTGTAGAGACGGATTTTGAGATAATGGGTTGGAATAGTGTTAATTTCACTCAAAAATGACTGATAAACAAGGCCGTAGCGAGGGGGGGGATTCGGGTTCTGTGCCCCCCCAAAACTGAGAAATTTTCTTTGATCTTTTGCCGCTTCGTGTTGGCGGCGGCAAAAGATCAAAGGCGTGCCCCCCCCCCCGAAAATCGCTGTGCCCCCCCCTGAAATTTTTTTCTGTATACGGCCTTGCTGATAAATGATCAAAAAATGATTGTAGACATGTCCGCCCCGAAAATCGAAATTTCGATATTTTTCACAGGGACAAAAAAAAATTTTGTAAATAAAATTTCGAGGAAAAAAATATATAAATCATTAAAATATGTCTAAAATGATATAATAACACTATAAAAGGTACTTCTTTACTTTAGGTTTTAAAATAAATAGATAGATAAACGTTTTTATCGCCTTTAAATTTGTTTAAACAAAAGAAGAAAAAAAATTATATTTTTTTTTATTTGAAACCTTTGATATTGTTTTAAAAATTACTGTAATCAGATTCTATTTCGGCAAGCTTTTTTTGAATCATTCGATTTTCCTTTTCCATTCAAAATCTGATTGTAATTGTTGAATCCAAAGGGAAGCAGAAGCTTACCTCATTAATTTCAACAAAATGAATATCATTTGATTCGTCTCGACAAGTAGATTACATTAAATGTAAAATTAGTTGTTCCAAAGCACGCTGAAGCCGTAGAATCCAAAAAGAAACAGAACAAATTTTTTTCTTTAATTCTGAATCTTTTTTCAGAATCCTTAACAACAATTAATTTTACATTTAATGTACTCTCCACGTTGAAACAAATCAAATGAGCGTAATTTTGTAAAATTTCATTTACATTTTTTCACGGAAATAATTGTGTTTGTTTATTTATACAATGAATAATAATCAATGGGAAAATTTACATAATTTATATTTTAATTTGCTCTCTTTAAAAAAAACAATAATTTCATGTATAAAAAATTTTTTAAAGTAAAGTAAAATTCCAAGCTCGGAATGGTTTGGAATAATTGGAATTGAGTTTCTGGGAATATCGACCTTCAATTAAATCTTTTTGGCTTTTAACAGAAATTACAGAAATAGTCGTTAAGGAACAACACTACTTGCAAATTTTTTTGCAAAATAATTTTTAATGTAATTTTTTGGAAATTTTAATGTCGAAGAAACCATTTGTGTTACAGAGTTTCGGAGAGTTTTATTTAAAATAAAATAAATTACAGGAGTATCACCTAAAATTCCGAAATAGACACATATAAAACAAGGAAAACCAAAAGTTTTTTTCGGTTTTTATCAAAGCCGATAAGAACATTTTATTAAAAATACAAACCATGTAAACAAATCCATGAAAAATGTGCCAAAATTTCAATAATTACAGGAAATTTCCAAAATAGCATAAAAATGTGAAGTAATGGCGCTGCGCACATTTCACCACAAATGCATACAGCTTGAATTGTCATCTTAAAAGTAATGTGTGATTTTATGGTATAGAACCCCTAGATATAAGCTTACCAGTTTTTGAGCTTTTGAAACTTTTGTTGTAATTAGCATTCTACTTTTAATATTTGTTACCACCAATAATCCACCATAAAATAATGCTAAAAAGATAATAATGAGAGAATTATTCCATGCAAAAAATGTTTGAAATGCTTTAAAATCAAACTAAAATATTTAGTTTAATTTAGATGAAAAGAATGAAAGTTAATTGATTTACCATTGGATTATTTTCCATTCCTGTGATAAGATGATATGGATCATGATGCATTGCATAAATTTTGATATTAAAAATGTGTGGTAGTTGAAAGCCGATAAAACATTGATACAATATAATACATCCACAACCATGTTTTAAATCCGCCAAAGATAAAAGTGACAGCTTTCGGAAATCCCATTTCCAAGAATCTATTAAATCCCAAAATTACACAAAGTGTTGTAACACCATAAAATCCTCCTGACATAATAATACATATATGATTTTACAAAATTTAAATATAGATATAAATCTTACCAACACCAATTGCACCAGTTAAATAATATAATTTTGGATTATGACAAAAATGTTGACCTTTTATCACTTGAATACCTGTAATAATTCCATTACATGGAAGAACAATTATATCGTAAATTGCCATTAAAAACATAAATTTGTAACAAGAATGTTGAATGACATCTTTTTTAAGCATTGCAAACATAAATGGAAGATATAAAAGCTAAAAGATATAATTTTTAGAAAAATACCAAATAAATCCTTGCAAAACGGTGAAATTCAAATTCGTTCAAAAAATTTAGGGTCTTCTTTACTTTAGTGGGCAAATTTTTTTTTACCATAAATTTGCATAAAAAACCAGTGAGTTTGAATAAAAAATTCAAAAGGCTGGGTGGGTTGAATGAAAGGTTGTTTTTTATATTTGCCCACTAAAGTAAAGAAGTACCAAAATTTAATTTTCAAAAAGCCCGTATGATCCACTGAATAAGCTTATACTTATTTTTTATGACTTTGTTTATAATCAAATAAAACTCTATCTGGGGGATAAAGAAACCTCATTAATTCTATAAGGGTGATCAGAAAGTTCCTTCGCCTGTTTGAATGCTAATAATTTTAAATTTAACAGGACAACATGGGGTCAAATTTTGCATAAAAAAAAGTTTGTTAATGACTCCAAAGCATATCTGTTGGCTCACAAGACACCCAGTTATTGTTTTCTACCATTTCTAGCATAATATTTTAGCAAAAAATTAAAAAATTCGTGAATTTGCTTCATTTTCTATACACATACAGTACTCAAGCTTGTAAAATTCCTGAAAATCCCAGAAACTTCCAGAAAATTCTGAAACAGAAAAATTATGTTACAACAATGTCTTAGGTAAAAAGTGAGTTTATTGAATGAATATAGTTACGATAAAAAAAAAGTAGATAACAAAAAAAAACATTTGAGCAATTTCAAAAGTTTAAATATACAAACAAAACAAATATTTAAGTAAAAGAAATCGAAAAGAAGGCTGCATGGAACATTCTTTTAAAAAGTTGAGAGAAAGGTTGAATGAGAAAAAAAAGTTGATAAAGCACAAACTTTTTAGATGGGGTTTTTGATTGATTTGAATCAGCACCGGATCTTCTAAAGGATTTAAAACTTTCGGGATATTATTTCAGATCACACCGAGTTTTAAATCACAATATAGAAACCGATGTTGGTGTTGAGTTGATTAATTGTAGTCGATGGAAATTGAGGAAATTGTTGATAAAAAATTAGAATAGTAAAAAAAAGTGAAAAAAAAAAACTGATTATGCACGAGCTTTTTTGAATTAATAGGATTATGTTGTGTTTTCTGATTGATTTGAATTAGAACACCGAGATAATATAATGAATTTTAAACTTTCGGGATTTTATTTCAGATCACACCCAGTTTAAAACCACATTATAAAATCCGATGTTGGCGTTGAGTTAATTGAGATTGCTGTTGATTGTTTCTTTTTTGGCAAACATGATTCATGTAGATTTCTCTTGAATGTCGAATTGAATCTGATACCATTAATTTTTTCATTAGTACAGCATATCTTTTTTGAATCGCGAGTGCTGCTAAACATTTGTAATTTTCAGGATCATATCCACCAAGGGATCCAATGATAAAAGCATCTAAGAATACATTAAAGCCTTGATCTTCGAGTTCTGCTTTAATGGGTTGATACTTTTCTAATTTCTTTTCACGAGCTTTACAAAATGCAGCAGGCAGGTTTTCATATGGACATGTGATATCGATCAATATTACTTCTTTTTTCTTTTCGTCAATAATTGTGATATCAGGACGAAGTGTTGAAGCAGTAATTGGAATGATTTTGTCCAGAAGAATTTCTTGAGTTTTCTTTTTCTTTTGTTTGAAGCCTTCGATTAATCTTCCCACAATTGCATCATGTCGGATTGTCATTGCTGGGAGATTTGGTTCACAATTGTTTAGAACATGTTGAAGATTTTCACGTGGATATTTGCACTTTCTGCAGCTTTGATCTTTGGTGAAGAAACGTTTTGTGCCACCATTTAGAGGAACAAGATCAAGTCGTGCACGATGAATAAAATTCCATTCAGTTAATCTTGTAAAATTTCCATTCCGGTAGAAATGATTTGATGCAGGAGTTTTCGCAGTAACGTTGTAGACACGACCTTGACTTGGCTTTGAAAGAAGTGTCTGCTTGAAATGATTTCTTGTTGCATCACGGAGTTGAGCTTCAACGTTGAATCTTGTTGCGGCTGCTTTGTTGATTATAAGATTGAATTTCTTTCGGTTGACGATTGGTTGGAAAATGATTTTCATTTTTGATGAGAGTCGACGCATTGAAGCTCTGAGCTTTGTCCAACAAGAAGATACATCAGACGATATTTCAGAGATGTTTGGACTTGGAGCCCCATTGTAGAATTCAGCAATTTCTTCCATTGTTGGTTCCTTTTTGAGACGTTTTTGAACAACTTCCTTCATGGAATCATGTGCAAGTTTTTGTGTTGTACGATCATTTGAAGTCAGTAGTCGGAACGCATGGGATACTGTAGAGATATCCGCCAATATTGATGTTGGGATTACATTCATGCCACCAGCTGCATATGGAAGATACAGAAGTTCACAGGAAGCAGAGATTGGGAGATTTAACCATTTTTTGCCGACTTTTTTGATGAGAGCATCGAGTTCGTTGAGAGGTTTTTTTGGTACCGATCCACATTTAAGATGAAAGCATAATTTTGTGGTGATGAAGGTGTTGATAGCATCAAATTTTTGCCAAGGAAAAAGGAGAGATTTGTCGACTGCTTTGACTTCACGTTTGAGTTGTTCAATTGTTTCAATTGCAGATGAGAATATTTTGAATCCGGTTGGGACACCCAAATAATTGTAGGAGGTTTCCTTTTCCATTATCGCCATATTTTCGCTTTGAATATTCAATTGAGTTTTTATGACTTTATTTGATTTGATATGGAGTGTTGAGCATTTCTTTGAATTGAATTTGATTCCAAGCCAATTTGCAACAGATGATGAATAATTTAATTGCAGACGAGCTTGAGGTACACCACGAGCAATTAAGCAGAGATCATCTGCGAAAGTTTTTGATGAATGTTGATGGTTGTGAATATCATATCCACATTTTGCATTTTCTATTGCTCGAATAAGTGGCTCCATTGCAATGTTGAAAAGGATAGGAGAAAGCGGACATCCTTGTTTAACACCAGATTCGATAAGAATTGATTCAGATGGACCTGATGCAAGTCGAATGGATGTTTCAGAGTTGGCATACAGAAGCTTGATTTCGTCAGTTGTTTCAGCAGCAAGGCCAGCCATTTCAAGGGTTTGGAAAAGTGAAGAATGTGGAAGATTTCCAAAAGCATTGTAGAGGTCTAACCAGGCGATGACAGCTTCTTTTCGATTTCTTTTTGCATGTTGAATAACTGTTTGAATTTCAAATGTATGTTCAAGGCAACCTTCAAAAGGCATGAAGCCTTTTTGAGATGGAGAGATAATTTTGTTTCTTATTGCCCATCTTTGAATTCTTTTTGCTAGAGTTGAAGCATACAATTTACTAATTGTATTTGATAGAGCAATTGGTCGCCAGTTTTTGATATCTGATGGATCATCTTTTTTGAATATCAGAATTGTTGAAGAAGTGTTCCATGCTCGTGGAATATGTTTAAGACGTTTAACAGCATTGAATACTGCAGTTAGAACAGCTCCAGACGGATTATATTTCTTTAATGTCGCATATGTAATTGTATCAGGACCAGGTGAGGAATTGGAGCATTTGTTAAGAGCTTCTTGTATTTCAGATGCTGTGAAAGCAGGGCCAAGTGGATCTTTGTCGTCGTCATCGATTGTTGGATATTCTGGAACAACATTTGGAGGTGGAGTTGGTTGTCGATCACTTTTAGCATATACTTTTTTGAAGTGATTTACGACTAATACTTCGTCTATTTCACATTGTTTCGTTTCAGCATCTTGGACGATTTGATTGAATGCTTTCTTTCGATTAACACGGTATAATCTTTGGATCCTTTGATAATCAGCCCAGGTTCTTCGATTCTTTGTTGACTTGAATGAGTGCTTGTTGTAGTTAGCCTTGTTGGATCTTCTTGTCATGAATTCAGTTCTTGGAGATTGCGATCTTCGAGAATCAGTGTTCATTGTTTGTTCAGGAGGATTCAAGACAACAGGTGATGGTCGTTTATCATATTTTCCTTTTTGTTGGTCCTTTTTTGATTCTTTTATTTCTTCTTGAAGTAGTTGCAGCTGAATGATTAAGTTGTCATGGAGTTTTTCAAATGTTTCAGTGCTGGAACAAGTGTTGAAATTTTGAGCAGTTGGATCATATTCGACGAGTGGATCCTCCAGTGCGTTATCGATGTTGATTGGTTGATGATTGATTGATTCAGGTTCTTCAGTTTCCACCCAAGCATCTTCTTCGTCAAAAACAGATGAGACAATTCGTTGAGTAAATGAATTTGCAAATGGAGACGGTTGAACATTGTTTATTTGTTCATTGTCTGATGTTCTTGCAGATGGTGTTGTTATTGATGGTGATGAGGAAGATGACGAAGAATCGGAGAGATAGAGATCGGTATCGAGAATTGAGTTAATTTGACTTCTTTCGAATGACATAATTGGATCTGCATCATTTAATAGACTGTTTGATTGTTGTACTGCTGAAGCTTCCGTTGTAACCCATTCATCTATATCATCATAATCGAAATGAGTTAATGTTGATGGTGATAGTGATGTGGTCATATTAGATACTTCACGGACTTCTTCTTCTTCTTGAATTGGTTGAAGTGAAGGCTGTTGATTTTGTGGTGTTGGAGAAGCAGTCTGAGCAACAATTTCAGCAGAAGGTTCTCGAGATGTTTGTCGTGACGGTTGTTGAGGTGCAGTTGCTGATATTGATCGCGATCTTGAGCGTGTTCGTTGTCCCACTGGGGAACCAGAGACAGGACGTGGTGCACGTTGATAAGTTCTTGGGGCAGATGATGAATTTTGCTGTTGCGGAGGTGATCTTGAAGAAGTTCGAGATTCAGGACGAGGCTGAGAAGTGACGATATTTGGCACTCGACGAAGTTTGGCAGCTTTTGGAATTGGTCCTTTGTTGTTGTAGTTTTTGACTTCTTCTTTGTCTCGAGCATTGCAACTTCTGATGTGGATATTCATTTTCTTCATATCTTCACAACTAAAGTTGCAGTATTTGCAACAGAGGTAGAAGTCCATATCGTGTTCGTTGACTACATGTTTCTTGCAATCAGGAACACTTCCATAATCACGGACAACGTTGATTTGACTGCACTTTGGACAAGCTGGTCGACCGAAAAATGGAACGACGAACTTAACAGCAGTACCACGATCTCTATTTCGGGATGCTTTTGGTGGCATAATTTGATTTATTTGAGTTCCAACACCAAGATAATATAACGAATTTAAAACTTTCGGGATATTATTGCAGATCGCACCGAGTTTTAAATACAATTATAGAATCTGGTGTTGGAGTTTTATTGACTTGCTTTGAGTTGATTTGAATTGATGTTGAAATTGACAGCGTATCTAAATTGAACCCCAAAAAAAACCCCCAAAAAACCTTCACTATACCTCAAACCAGCTGCAAGCAATTAAACTTTTTAATAAAAATTTTGGACAATTTTCAGCGTTACGGTAAGTAACGTTGATAATCGAAAGTTTAAAAGAGAAAATTTATTAAAAAGCTTAATATATGAGATGGATTGAATTGAGTTGAGTATTTGATTTGATTTGAGTTTGATTTGAGTTTGAGTTGAGTTTGATTTGAGTTTGAGAGATTTTGAGGATCAATTTTGGAGCAGCAATCTTGTGATCAAAAGCAGCCCGATCTGCACTTTGGTTTTTACGAGAGAAGAGAAATCAAAAGTAGCCCGGACTACACTTTGAAAAAAGCTGAAAGGGATTAAAAAAAGAAAAAAAAACTGACTTGATACGGCGATAAGGTGATAAGATGATAACAACTATCAAATGTTCAATCAAAAGTAGCCCGGATCTACACTTTGATCTTAGCCAATAGGCCGAGAAGCGATCCTCCGGAGTTTTTAAGGAACAATTCTTTTCATAAAGATTGTACCATTCCTGATGATTAAAGATAAACATCCAATAACCCATAGTAGAAATTTTTCAAAGCTGTATAAGAAACAAAAACAGAATCTTTTTAATATAAGACGCCTAAACGAATTGTGATTTGCAAAAAAAAATGAGAGAAAAAAATCAGATTTTTCTCTCTCATTTTTTTTGCAAATCACAATTCGTTTAGGCGTCTTATATCATAAAACGAGCTAGACTAAAAGTTTTAAAAAAAATCCGTTCACACAAAAAGGATGATGCATTTATGTGCAATTTTTCTCTTAGGGTACACTTCAAGCCTTTTCCGAAAAGTTTTGTATGTTTTGTGTGAATGGATTTTTGTGAAAACTTTTAATTTTCCTAGTTTAATATGAAAAATTTTTTCAGTCCCAAGAAATAAGACGATAATATTTTTTTAATTATCAAAGTTAGGCTTCCATATCAGGGATGAGCGGAATTCCGCTTCCGCTTCCGTAAAAAAAGCGGCGGAATTCCGTTAATTTAATGGTAGTTTCCCATAAATATTTTTGAGAACCATTTGTTTAGGAAAAGCCAAAAAAGAAAGTAAGGATAATGATCTCAAAACGACTTTTATTTATCCCCAAAAGGCATTACATTTTTTGAAACACCAAAAAAAGTTTTATAAATTTTAAAATCTTCCGCTTCCGCAAAATACGGAATTCCGCCTATTTTTACTTCCGCTTCCGTTTAGAAAAGTTACTTCTCAATATCCCTGCCCCAAATGGTTTAATTAAATGAAGATGCATTCTTTTTTATAGCCTTTGTTGATAAGTCAACTTAAAGACGTTTGGCATTTTTAATTAAAATTGTGAAGCATAACAAAAAAGAATTTCTGTGAATGTCAAATTCTCATTGTTAATTAAAACTGTAATACAAAATTAATTAAATAATTAATAAATGAATTAATTCTTGGTAATTTTAGAGGCGGAATACACAACAATATTCTCAGTCTAGGTATTACATAATACAAACATCGACCCTTTTTTTATCCCCGTTACCCTTATGTAATCAAACATCAAAGGCTTTTGCCGATAAAGTCAAAGCGGTGTAATAATTTCTAAACCCCCTCCCTCTCTTAAACCACATTATGTAACATACTGACAGCTCTATAGGGCATTAAGTCAAAAAATGCAAAAATATGAATATTTTCTTTGTGGTGTACAACTATATTCAAAAGTTGCCTTTTAGAAACTGTCATAAAAAATACTTATGTAGAGATTGTAAAACAAAAAAAGGTCATTAAAAAAATCAATAATTTTCAAAAAATGCGAAATAATTGGCGCTCTAAAAAAAGAAGCATAAATTTATAAAGTTATAATAAAAAGTAAAATATCAAATTAAAAAAACATAGTACCATTAACAAAAAAACAAATTAAAAACGTGGGCGATAAAATTGTGTATCAAAATAATTTATATATTCCAACTTTTCTTTCCGCTGTTGAACATAATAATCGACAAAAGCTTTTATATGTTGTTGAAGCAAATTATATAACTGTGGTAGATGCGCAAGCAGATAATCAACAACTTCTTTCGACCATTCTAAGGTCAAAAAGCTGGATTCAATAAGTCTTCTTAGCCATTTTTGAAAATTTTCATTATTTTTATTTAATATTTTCAAGCATTGCGACCCAACAATTCAGCAGCCTTGAATAACATTTCGAATTTGCCTTCTTTCACAAAAAAACGGATGCCTTCTTATACAGCAATGGGGATGCATATCCGGATTTTTCAGAATATGAAAAAAATTCAGCTCAGACAAAACATTTACAGAAACAATATCAAACATCATTAGTCATATACTTTGAACTATAATAAAAGAAAATGAATTAATCTATTTTTAACTTTAAAACTGTCCCAAACATCTGCACTTTTTTAGCATTTAATATAATTACATAAAAATAATTTTTAAACTTTATACTCATTTTTTATGGGTTGTTTTTGGAAACCCCAAAATTTGCAAAATTAATGAAATTGCTTTTTTTTTAAAGTTTTTTTACAGTCTTAAAAAACCAAAAATTTAAATTTTTAAAAAATGGTGACATACTTTCCTTTTATAGTTTTATTTCATGATATTTTTGCCTTTATTTTATCACTATCACTGATATCATTTTCTGTAAAAGTTATTTACAACAAAATATTTAATTCTTCCAACATTGTTGTATTTCCATTAATGACCGTATACTTTGTGTATGTTTTTATCTCAGGTGTAATTTTATTAATTCAATCAATTTATACCTGTATTTTCTGGAGACCTGAAGAAAATCTTTATAATGCATATATTTTGTATATTTTGGGAGGAATTTGGAATTGGATTTTATTTTCAAATTCAATTATCGAAATTTTTATTTGTATTGAAAGAATTGCGCTAATAATTTTACCGGTAAATTATCATGGAAAAATTATCAAATTTTCTGTATATATCACACTTTTGGCATGGTTGATAGGATTAACAATTTGGAGTTTAATCAATGATTGGGTGGAGATGTTTCCGATCAAATCAAAAACTGATTGTTTAGCATTTGCATGTTTGGTTCCTCTAAAATTGGGACAAAATTTTTTCATCTTTAAATTAGTCTTTGTTTTTATAAATATTTTTGCATGCATTATTTTATTGCTGTTATTCAAATTTTATATGCGTACTTCTTCTAGCTATGGTGGAAAAAGTTTCACTAAAACTTTGATAATTATAATGATTATTACAACGCTGACAGATTTGCTACCAAACATTATCACAGGTCTTGGAACATTTGTAAGTGGAACATTAATGAAGGCAAAATTTAAAAAGTCTTTCAATTTTTTTAGATTTTTAAAACATATTGGGCAAATTATGTTGGCCCATATAATACAACACTATATGGAATTACAATGACAATTTGTGCAAGAATGTATTCAAAAGCTTTATTAAATAATTTAAATATTTCTCAAGTCCACATTTCTGTTTAAAGTTTAAAGGGACACGGAAACTTTCAGTATGACAAATTTAGCCAATTCAGTTGCAATAAAAGAGTATTGCAATAAGAATATTGCGGATACTTTTTTCAGATATATATCCGGTAATTTTATCGATTCAGCATACCCGCAATATTTAAAAAGTCATAGTTTTTTGTTGCAACCTTTTTGCAGCTGAACTGGCTAAATATTTCGTACTGAAAATTCGCGTGTCCCTTTAATTGTTACACATCGAATTCAGCTTTTTTTTCTGGGTTGATGTTTGGCAAAATGAATTTCAGTGCCAATGTGCGAAATAAGTTGTTGTTTTTTTTTCTATATTTTTCCAACAAAAATGATAAGAAAAAAGGTGCAAAGCTTTTGTGCCATTTGTCATTGAAAAACATTTTGTCAAATATCGGCGTGGAACTTGGCACCTTTTTTTAAAATTTTATATTTACATCATTTTTGCCCAAATAAAATAATTAATTTAATTAAATATTGAATTCTGAATAAAAGATAATTAAAAATGTCACTGCTTTATGGTTACTGTATTCAAAGAACATTAAAATTAATCTACGAAAACGCTAACTTAAATGTTCGTTGAATTTGGGAATAGAATTTAGTGGAAACATTTAACTATAATTAAATTTTTTTATTTAAAAGAACTCAGAAATAAAAAATTTTATTTAAAGTATTTTTTAAAAACTAATATTAAATTTAATACGTTTTATTTGAGATTCTAAAAATGGACGTTTGAATTTGTGAATTCTGAATCATTGCAGTTTTCGTGAAAGCATTAGAATAAATTCCGGCACAAATTGTGATATTTAAAAAGCTGAGGGTTTGAACATATGGCCCAATATGTGTTGCTAAATCAATACCGTATACCTGAAGAAAAAACAAAAATTGACAAATTTATTAAAAAACCAAATTAAAATTTCGCGATGGTCATGCATGGAAAATTTTGAAAATGTTTTTACTTGAAAAAAATATAATGGAAGTTTAGCAGTTTTGATTCCAAAATTTGGAAAAAGAAACATTAGCTCAATCATAAAAATGTTATTTTAGAACAAGTAATTTTTGAGAAATTACAGTAGTTTTTTTAAATTTACAGTAATCATTTAATTTGTAAAAAACGTGCAAAAACTTACCATCCAAATTACTTTACCCATCAGGGTTGGCCCAAAATCCACAATTGATGTAATTGCAATAATGATCATAACCGTTTTTGAAATCCTTTTTCGACCTGCCATTGTCGCTTTAAGACAAATTTTAAACAACAAAAATAAAATAAAACATAAAAAAATATTTATAAAAGTTGAAATAATTTTTGATATTACAACATACAATGGTGGATAAAGATTTATCAGACACCCAAAGGAAGTACAATGTGTTGTAGAAATTGTTGGCATTCTTTCAACAAATTTATTAATAAATGTATAAAAAAATAATAAAAATATGATTGAAACAATTGATACAAATGTTAAAATCAATTTTAGTCTATGGGTATACCGAAGATAAAAAAGTACTGTAAAAATCCGGTCAAGACATAAAAAAGTTTCCATTACAGAATTGCCAAATATAAATACGGTAGAAATTACTCCCAAAATATACATGGTTTTAGCGTTATATAAAATAATGTTTGGTCGCCAAAAACTGACAAGATAAATGCCATTCAAAAAATTTGTAAAACCAGTAATAAAAATTATTACAAAATATATGGTAAAAATTGGAGAATAATTTGTTGAAGTTTTTATTACAACTTTTTTGAATAAAACAGAAATGGAAAATTTGATAGTAAAAATTGAAAAAATTAATGATAAAAAATGATTGATAAAAATTATGTAAGAATAAAAATTCATTTTTTCAAAAAAATTTGTAAATAGATTTTTTTTGTTGAAAAAAGTGAATTCTGGTAACTGAAATTTATTTATGTTTAAAAAATTTAATTTATTTTTCAGACACTTTTTTTAAGCAGCAACAAGCTTTTTTTTTTAAACTGTTTTTTAGGTTTTTGCTGACAAAATTTTTTTAGTATTTTCCGACTAATTTTCTTTTATTTTAGCTTAACAAGGAAGTTGTAATAAAGGAAAAAGATGGAAATAATTATCAAAAAAGTAGCAATGTTTTTTATTAAAAAAATATTAAAACTGTTTTCTCAAGTTTTTTAGTCATTTTTAAAAAAACAATTCAAAAAAACTTTTAGACAATTATCAATTTTTGAAAACTTAATACTACTATGAATTTCAAAATTTTCTAAGAAATTTTTGTATTGTAACTTTTTTAAAAATATCCATTATATGTGTCATTAAATTTTTAAAATAATATTTTATTAATACAATTGTTTAAAAAAGTGTGCCATATTTTATAATAGAACAGACGGAAATTATCACCTGATTTTTTGACACAATTGACGCAACAAAAATTTCAAAATTTAAATTTACTATGTCGATGTATGGCAAAATGTTTTGCAATGCCATGTTACAAAAAAAGTTTTCGTTTTTTCGCTGAAAAAAAAATTTCTTAGATTCAACTTGAATCACATCGAATCCAAAGCAAAGCAAGCGTTCTATTTTTCACGCCGATGTTTGGCAAAATGCTTTTCAACGCCATGTGACCAAAAAAGTTTTCGTTTTTTTTCGTATTTTTTTTGTTGGAAAAAAGGTGAAAAACGAAAAAAAACGTTTTTTCCTCCCACATGGCATTGAAAAACATTTTGCCAGACATCGGCGTGAAAAATAGAACGCTGAATTCGATGTGGAATATGAAACTAAATGACCTGAAACTTTCAGAATTTTATTTTTCATTAAAAAAATTCAATAAAAAAATAATGCAAGAATTTATTAATCAAATACAAAAAAGATTACTGTTAGTACCAAGAAAATGTATCATAATTTAAAGTGGAATATCGACAAGATCTTTTGCTGAAGCAGAATGTGAATATGGATCACTTGATTGTTGTTGTACTTCGTTTTGTGAACTTGAAGGTTGCTGGTTTTCTTCATATACAGGTGGAGGTTGTTGAGAAGAATATTTTTGATGCTTATTTGTTCGTTGTTTTTGTTGATGTGGATATGATTGAACAACAGGTTTTTGAGGATAAATTTGAGTTGGATATTGTTGATATGGTTGTTGAGGTGGAGGTTGTTGATAAGCTGGTGGAGTTTGAGGTGGATATCTTTGTGTAAGATGTTGTTGTTGAACCGGATCATATACTATTGATGATGATGATGATGATGGTTGTTGTTGTTGGTGTAATTGTTGTTGTGGTTGAGGTACTTTTTCAACAGATTTTTTTGCATTATTTAAAGCAAATACTGCAGCTGCAATAGACATAAAGAATCCAAGAATGCTTACAGCAAATGCGACAACAATAATATAAAATCCAACACCATAAGAAATTATTAAAGCTATAAAATGATATTTTAAATTTAAGGTATAAAATATATATATATAAACTTACGAAACCGATAACTGATATAATAATCATGTACACTCATATCATACAATCTTTTCAATTCACTTCTTTCATAATCAGGTGTAAGAATTTTTTGTTTTACCGACATATATATTTCATTGTTATATGCAATAAAGATAACAATTGGAGCAGCAATCAAAGTCAAACCACAAAAAGCAGAAAATGGAAGAATATATGTCGCTTTTGGAGCATACAACGATATAAGAGCAATAACAAAATTAAATGCATAAAGAGCAATTGTCAGAGTTAATATTGCCGTTATTGCTGTATCACCAACAAAACCAATATTTTCAGGCTAAAAATATATAATAATTATTATTGTTAGAAAAAAAAGCAGCATAAACTTACAAGATCAGATGTATCACCGGTCACAAGATTTTTACAATTTTTTAAAATTCCAATTCTCAGAAATACTTCATTACTTTCATATTTTTGTAAAAATAAGTTTGAAAGAGAATTACTGATATTATATAAGCTTGGAATATTACCAGCGGTTGCTTTGAGAATTTTACTTTCGGGATCCGCTGCATTATGAATATCTCTCCAATCTAAAAAATAAAAGCAAAACTGTATTATTATTACTATCAAGACCATAGAGAGGGTGATAAAAAGATATGTGCCACTTTCCAAAAAAAAAGTGACAAATTCTTTCAATCTTTTACCGCTGTCAGAAGAACATCAAAGTAGTGAACGTCAACCCGACCCGACTCGTTGACCCGTTCAACCTGACTCGATAAAATTCTTGACCCGTATTTTGATCCGTGACCCGACCCGTCAAATTTTTCGACCCGAACTTTTTTTTCACAAAATATCGGGCTCTATAGACCGTCAAATTTTTTCGAAATGTTTTTACTTTTCTTTTGTTTTATTCTTTCATAGGCCTATAAACTAACAACTAATTAACAAATTTTTGAAGAAATTTAACAACTCAAACATGTACTAAAGTACTTTTTGTTAATAATTCTGATGAAAGAAGAAGAAGGTGAAATCATTTTTGAAAATGATGATATCTCGAATGCTGATCCCTGATGAACTGATGAATTATTTGGTTACATTCTTATTTTAAAATTATCATAATATTAAGCATTCATCACTCAATTTATGATCGCTTTTTAAAAATAAAAGTTTAAAAATATTTTTATCTTATATTTTTGACAAGTTGACCTGTTAAACCCGACCCGACGAAATTTATGACCCGTGACCCGTGTTTTTTGAATTCAAGTCGGGTTGACTTACACTACATCAAAGTCATGCGGCGCGGTAGTTTTTGGGACGAGAATTTTGAGAATACAAATTTGGGGTTGATAGATTTGCGGGATTGCTTTTTTGGGATGACAAAATTTTGCGGATTTTGTGTTTTTTAGTGTTACAGTGGTGTTTAGTCGTTATATTATTATTAATATTTAAATTCCCAATATTCCCACCACTTTTTGCTCCGAAAATTCTGTCCGAAAAAAATTATCACCAAAAAAAATTCCCAAAATTCTCGTCCCAAAAAACGAAAACGCCTGGCGTGATTGATGTCCACCGACGGTTGATTAAATTCTTATCCTGGGGGAATTTTTCCAATTTTTCGAAATGAACGACTTCCATTTCCCGAAAATTTTTTGTTCATTTTCACCAACAAAACTTTACATTAAAAGTAAAAATACGACTTTTTTGGTTTAAAATTCAATTTAAAACCATAAAAATGCTACAATTTTTAGTTTATTATTCTAGATTTCAGATTTTAAGAATTTTAAGTATCAAAAATTTTTGGGCAACCCTATGTTCACCCCAAAAATCTTTCGTATTGTTACCGCTGAAATCAAAAAAGAACAAATTTTCTTATTCAAAAAAATATTCAAGTTATTTTGCCAGAAACATGGAAAAAAAAATGAACTCACAAGTGAACATTCCACCAAGAAGCAAACCAGTAATAAGAAAAAAGATGAATACACTGGCACCTCTTTCAATCATTCCAGGCGAGATTACCATTTTTTGATGATGATTCTTTATTACAAATAATTAATATGTTATTATTTTTTTTGTACCAAATATATTTAACAGTTGTAAATTAATCAATAATACATGTGTGCAAACAAAAAGAATGGAGAAAAATTGTGAGCATCGTTTTGTTAAAATTATGTAAATTACTTACAAGTGCAAAAAACAAATTACGCAAATTTTAATAGAATCAAAGGGAGAATAAAAATGATGCATCTGATGGTGGTTTTAGAAATCGGTGCCAAAAAATGAGCCATTTGATACCTAAATTTCAAAACCTCGACAACCATATCAAATGTCATTAATCAATAAATCTAAAAATGTCAACTTTCAAACAAATTTCACAAGTTAACAAATTTTGACATTAGCAAAGAAAACTTAACAAACACGGACATTAAATAATTTAATTTAAATTTTCGGCATTTTACAAACAAGTTTTAAACCTTTGGTCGAAGAATCTGGTCACATCAATTACAAATTATCGTCAAAAATTACTTTATATTGTGGCACATTAATGGTTAAAATTTATCCGGATAACATTATTCAAGTTCTATAATTTATTCTATATTTAATATTGTCGCTGCTCCCTTTTAAGAAAATTGCTTTGCTGTATTTATTCTCTTTATTTATTTAACAAATATTTTGAATCACAAAAGTAAAACTAAAAACAAAATTTTGCACCAAGATTTCAGGGATATTAACAAAAGCTTAAAGCATATTCAGTGATGGAATAAATTTTTGTTGAATCAATCTAAAAAAAACTTTTTTGAATAATAATTCATTTTTTGAACAATGACAAACCTTTGGAACATTATTGCTAAATTGCAAAAACATTTTATCATTTTCTTTAACCTTTTTCGAAGCCAGCTTATAAAAGATATCTTTTGCATGGAGATTTGTACTTGCAGGATAATACAAAATAATACTGTATTGTGGTAAATTTGTAATTAATTTTAAGCAATCTTTTAAAAGTGATTCAGCGATGGAATCTGAATCCGCGTACAATGGACCAATGGCAAGTTGATTGTTAAATCCAATATGAATATTTCCAAATCCTACAATCTTGCCTTCTGAATCCACAGCAACTTTGGAGAAAGCAGTTTTGGATTCCATAACTTTTCGAATAAATCCATCTCTTCGAATCCCACCACAAATTTTTGAATCATATTCAATAAATTTGCCAAAATCCACTTCTTTCAAGGCAACAGTTTTTACAGCGGAATCTGATTCCAACAAATCGGCATTTATATCTTCTACTTTTGATTCCATATCTTCATATTGCCATTCTGGATATTGATCTATTCCAAACATGGCATATTTTTTTGTCATTGATGCCACCGAAACGGTTCCTTTATTACAAGTAATAAATCTTTCATCTTGCCCAATTTTAATTGATAAATCCATTCCAAGTCCGGTGCCCCGATATTCCGGAATAACAAAATATGCTCCAGCGGTTACCAAAGCTTCTGAGCCATCCACGGATTCATAATATGCCGATGCAACATGTCCAACCGTTTTATCACTCTTTTTATCAATGGCACATAAAAAGTTGAAATTTTTGGCCCCAAATCCTTCGTTCCATAAATTGTAATCTTCTGCCGTGAAAATCCAATTCTCACATGTTCCTGTCTAAAAAAATGAAATATATATATACATATATATATATATACATATATATATATATATAATGTTACTGTAGCTACAGTAATCTGTTAACATACCATTTGTACAGCATCTTTCCATCGATTAAAATCAGAATTATTAACAAATTCAATATTTTCCATTGTTTAAACAGATTTAAACAGAGTTAGAAAAAAACTTTGTTAAAAAGTAGATCAACTTAAACATTTTATATACCCAACTACTTTTATCTTCCGTCATCACAAAGAATCAAGAGTAGGTGGTTTTAAAAGTAAGCGAGTTTATTTGTAACTTTTGACAAACTACATATTTTTGAGATGATTAATTTTCATCGCTACGTAAAAAAACTCAACCGTTGAAAGAAGCAAAAGAATGTTATTACTTTCTTCAATTTTTTTTCTATTATTTGCTTAAAATTGGTTTACTTTTTTAAATTTTACAAAAACTTAGCAAAAAAAAAGAAAAGACTACATTTATTTTTTGTTTTAAATGCGGTGATAAGAAAGATGGACAACCGTTAGTAGCTTACGTAACGATAAAATTCTTTGGTACAAAAATAAACTTAAAAAAAGGAGGCAGCAATGAGAATAACGTGTGATGGTAAAGTTTACAAAGGTTTACAAAAATGTTTGAATGACAAATCCCCACTCAAAATAGAGCTTACATTTTGTAAACATTTAACTACCTAAGAATTTAAGAGATTTTATTTGTCAGCGAAAAGAAAAAAAAGAGGGAATGTGGAGGTGTAAAAAAATCAAAGAATTTGAAAAACATCAAACTGTAAACCTTTTTTAAAAAAATGAATAAAATTTAAAAAATGATATCAGAAAAAGGCGGTTCAAACGTTGAACAAATAAAGAATCGTAAGCTCCTTTAAAATTTACGGTATAAAAGACAAAATATTTTACATCGAAAATATGCAGTTTTGACTTCCTTAAAAGTTTGAAAGTTAGATTTCTTCGAGCTCTGAACTTCCTGATTCAACTACAATAATAGCAGGAATTTATTCAAAACGTGTTGAATTTGTTGAATCTTTATTACAAAATTGATATTTTAGGAATCTCATTCAATTCTCTAATTTATTTAACTTACCACTTTTCAAAACAATGGAATTCAACTTTCCTTTATCCCTTGTCTCCAGCTTGAATACAATTACAAGTCCAACAAAACATGTTTGTGTTTTGGAACTTTATGAAGCTTTAGCAGCCAATGGTAATTTATTCAAAAACATTTTTATTAATTACAGTAAATCAATTTTTAGAGCCAAAACTTTATGATACTGTAGTGTATGAGCCAGAATATGTTCGAAAAGCTCGGCAACTTAAAGAAGAACTTTTGAATGCCGCTCCATTAATCCATAAAATTTTGTCCGAAGTTCAACCCTACAAAGTTACCACCTATGAAATTGAGAGATCCATTGCAACTTTGGATGAAATTTCAAAAAATGCACAATATTTTACAAAAAAAGTCAATCAAATCTCCGTTTTTATGCCTTCCAATCTTCCCCTGTATTCTTTACTTCTTTTTGGAATTATCCCATCATTTATGGTTAAACAAAAGCTTATCATTAAACCAAATCAATTGATGCGAGAAAAGATGATCTTTGAACAACTTTATGATGCTTTAAATGTTAGCGAATTATTCTCAAATATTGAAACTGTCAATTCAGAAACTCAAAAATTCATTGATCAATATGTTCCAGATTCTGATATTGTCGTCTTTACAGGATACAATAAAAATCGTGATAAAATTTTATCTTTGATTAAGCCAGGCTCTTTATTGATTTACAATGGCTCAGGACATAATCCAATTGTTGTTGGAAAGAATGCAGATATTGAAAAAGCTGCCAAAGATGCATGCTATGCAAAATTCTTCAATTCTGGACAAGATTGCGCAGGTCCAGACGCAATTTTGGTGCAACAAGAAATTTTTGAGGAATTTATGCAAAAATATTTGGAAGAAGTTAATGCCCTTAAAGTTGGGGGATATGATGATGAAGAGGTTGATGTTGGACCAATTACGCGGAAGGGTGAATTACAAAAGTTTTTGGGTTTCCTCTTTGATGCCGATGCAGAAAAGATTAAATGTGGTGGAAAAATTGGTAAGTTAAAATTCCTATTATGTTACAATACCATAAAATATTTTAAAAATATATTAAACAATTTCATAATAAATTTTAGATATGAATCGAAAAATTGTTTATCCTACAGTAATCTGTGATAAGCTATCAGAAGAAAGTAATCTTGAAGAAGTTTTTGGTCCAATCTCTTTCGTTTACTCATATGCCAATGATCAAGATGTTAGCATCTATTTCAACGATAAAAATGGTACATATCAACGAAATAAAATGTATGTCTCCTTGTATGGCAGTAATGAATATGTTGAACAACGTGATGACATTAAACACCCCAAAAATGCTGGAATTGGTATTGTTTTATATGATAAAAATGTTCATCATCATGAAGAAGGTGATAAAGCATATGGTGGATATTCCCTTGGAGCCTCCGGAGTCTTCTTTAAAACTGACGAAACAAATTATCAATCAAAAGCTTTGCCAATTTATGTTCCAGAAGTTGTAGCCCTACATTCGGAACGAAAACTTTTTACTCCCAGAATTAATGCCAAAGAAGCAAAAAAAGCTAAAAAGAATAAAAATGCCAATATTGTTGAACCTTTCAAAGTTACTGTAAAAGAATGCTTTGGTGATAATTTAATCTTTGCTTTCATGTTTGACAATGCTTCAAACATTCTCATTTGTGTTAAAGAAAGTAATGTGTGCCAAGAAAGGACCTTTGAAAATGAAGTTGCTACAAAACTTCAAATTGAAGATATTTCAAATTTGAATATTTCCATCATTGTTTTATCAGAACTTGAAAGCATGGCTGATAACTTTAACCTTACATCTTCTTTCAATGAATCAGTTGCATATGCAATGGCTGGATCAAAATCTGCTGCAATTGGAGATATGCCACTTTTATCAAATTTAACTTCCAAAATTAATAAAGCTGTCAAAAATCATCAAACAAATTCTCAAATTCAAGCCGGCTTCTAATTTATCCATATCAAAAGTTGAATCTTTTAAAGTCAAGAAATATATTTTGTTTACTCTCAATCATGTACATTTTCTAGGTGAAAAAAAATTAATATTGTATTTTCATTTTATTATAACGATGCAATATTTCATGTTATCCAAGAATGTAATATAATAATAAATTATTTTTAATTTAAAATTCAGAAAAATTTTTAAAACCGAAAAGTCAAAATAAAAATACTGCTCGAATTCATCATCCGTTAAGAACTTGTACAAATCTGACAAAATACTTGTTTGGCGGACTTTTGAAGAAAGTTTGGAAAAAAGCGACAAAATTCAAATCGGTTGAGTGACGTCACTATAAAAAAAATTGACGGTCGTGTAGTTGGAAAAAAAATGAAAAACGAAAAAAAACGTTTTTTTCTCCCACATGGCATTGAAAAACATTTTGCCAGACATCGGCGTGAAAAATAGAACGCTGGATTCGATGTGAAAAGTAGTATTTATTTAATTTCATTTTTTATCCTGGGGGGGGGGGGGGGGGGGGGTCCATTAGGTTTATGTATTTCCTTTTTATCCTGGTGAGGTCCTGGTCAGTGTTAACCCGAGTGAACCGGGGACGGGTACGCATACTCATTTTTAAACTTCGACCTAGCGTGGATTTGAACCTGGGACATGCCTCATGTTAATCCAACGCTAGACCAGTCGACTACACGACCGTCAATTTTTTTTATAGTGACGTCACTCAACCGATTTGAATTTTGTCGCTTTTTTCCAAACTTTCTTCAAAAGTCCGCCAAACAAGTATTTTGTCAGATTTGTACAAGTTCTTAAAACGCGTTCTCGGAGAAAATCATGAGAGACCCGGACACAAAAAAAAACAATTTTTTTGAAACTTTACCCATGTTTTCGAATACCCTTAACAAAATTATTGGCCAAGGATTTTTGGCTAAAAGTGCCATTTTGGCACTTTTTTATGCCATTGAAGTACAAAACGGCATTTTTTTATCTCAGGTGCCGTAGGAGATATTGGCTTAATTTGTTTCGGTATAAACTAAATCGAGGTCGCTGAATCCGAATATCGCATTTTCAAATCTTGAAAATCGTGTTGGGACCCAAAAAAATCAAAATGCCGGCATTGTGCCATTCACCTGCCACGGCATTTAACTTGCCAGTTCCAAAAATGTCACCATCGGATTCCCCGGCATTTTTTACCCTAGAAGGCGGAATATCTTCCCCCAACTCGTCCCGCTCGCTGACTCTAAAATATTTGAATACCGTATACCCCCGAAATTCAGAATCATAAAAAAGCGAAATTTCAACAAAATCGCCTAATTTCCCTGTTTCCAATGTTTTCGAGCATGCTGATTCCGAATATGATATTGTTAGCTCAAAAAAACTGCTGAAAAATGCCGAAATCGGAATTGTAACGAAAAATTATGTAAATTTTCGGCATTTTGTCCCCCACGGTTTATCGTGTGAGATCTGGAAATTGCATATTCGGAAAGAGCTTGGTCGATTTGGTATATATCTTTTGATTACGTATTCTGAATGCTGCCCACTCGAATACAGTAATTTTCGAAAACGAAATCTACCAAAGGGGGGAGTACGTGAGGATTTTCATATCCAAAAAAATGAAAAAAAAGTTTTTTTTAAATTTAATTATTTTTACTTCAAATCATCCCATTAGGCATTGGAAACAATCTTAGTTGATTTTTTAAGAAACATTAAATTATTTTTAGAAAAAATACTATATTTGGTAAAATGGACAAGCTTTACCACAAAATGTTACCAAAATATTACTTATTATTAACAAAAAATGTACCGAAATTATCAAATCTTGAAGGAGTTTTGTTTAAAAAAATGTTTTGTGTTTAAATCTAATAGTAATGATAGTGTATTCGAACTCTTTTCATGATTTAATACCGTATACAGAAGGTCATCATTATCAATATTCAAAAATAAATTTAAAAACACAAAAATTGGATATTAAAAAGATGTAAATTATTTTAAATTGTTATATTTATTTATATTTATTTATATTTACCTTTTAAGGTTATTTAAAAGATTCAAACTAAGCATGGCTCGGGCCGACTTTTTTGCCGGCCCGGGCCCGGCCCGGCCCGTTCACAACAGGGCCAGCCTGGGCCCGATCGGGCCGAGCCGGGGCCCGGCCCGGGCCCTTTCCAAAAATTTTGAGAAATTTTTTTCAAAGTTAGATTAAAAAATTTTTCCAAAAATCCTTTTTTTAATTGATTTTTTCCATTAACTACTATTTCTTTATTGTTGGTAATTAAAAAAAACAAAAATCACGTTGCAAAAAAACGTTTTTCTTTAAAAATGATTTAAAAATAAATTTTCTACGGCCCGTGGGCCGAGTTTTTTGGGCCCGGCCCGGCCCGGCCCACTGACTTCTCGGCCAGCCCGGCCCGGGCCGGGCCTGGCCGGGCCCTCTCAAAGCCCGGGCCGAGTCGGCCCGCTGCCATGCTTAATTCAAACACAGAAAAAAGTAAAAAAAAAATTTTTTATGATTCTGAATTTCGGGGGTATACGGTATTCAAATATTTTAGAGTCAGCGAGCGGGACGAGTTGGGGGAAGATATTCCGCCTTCTAGGGTAAAAAATGCCGGGGAATCCGATGGTGACATTTTTGGAACTGGCAAGTTAAATGCCGTGGCAGGTGAATGGCACAATGCCGGCATTTTGATTTTTTTGGGTCCCAACACGATTTTCAAGATTTGAAAATGCGATATTCGGATTCAGCGACCTCGATTTAGTTTATACCGAAACAAATTAAGCCAATATCTCCTACGGCACCTGAGATAAAAAAATGCCGTTTTGTACTTCAATGGCATAAAAAAGTGCCAAAATGGCACTTTTAGCCAAAAATCCTTGGCCAATAATTTTGTTAAGGGTATTCGAAAACATGGGTAAAGTTTCAAAAAAATTGTTTTTTTTTGTGTCCGGGTCTCTCATGATTTTCTCCGAGAACGCGTTTTAAGAACTTGTACAAATCTGACAAAATACTTGTTTGGCGGACTTTTGAAGAAAGTTTGGAAAAAAGCGACAAAATTCAAATCGGTTGAGTGACGTCACTATAAAAAAAATTGACGGTCGTGTAGTCGACTGGTCTAGCGTTGGATTAACATGAGGCATGTCCCAGGTTCAAATCCACGCTAGGTCGAAGTTTAAAAATGAGTATGCGTACCCGTCCCCGGTTCACTCGGGTTAACACTGACCAGGACCTCACCAGGATAAAAAGGAAATACATAAACCTAATGGACCCCCCCCCCCCCCCCCCCCCCCAGGATAAAAAATGAAATTAAATAAATACTACTTTTCACATCGAATCCAGCGTTCTATTTTTCACGCCGATGTCTGGCAAAATGTTTTTCAATGCCATGTGGGAGAAAAAAACGTTTTTTTTCGTTTTTCATTTTTTTTCCAACTACACGACCGTCAATTTTTTTTATAGTGACGTCACTCAACCGATTTGAATTTTGTCGCTTTTTTCCAAACTTTCTTCAAAAGTCCGCCAAACAAGTATTTTGTCAGATTTGTACAAGTTCTTAACGGATGATGAATTCGAGCAGTATTTTTATTTTGACTTTTCGGTTTTAAAAATTTTTCTGAATTTTAAATTAAAAATAATTTATTATTATATTACATTCTTGGATAACATGAAATATTGCATCGTTATAATAAAATGAAAATACAATATTAATTTTTTTTCACCTAGAAAATGTACATGATTGAGAGTAAACAAAATATATTTCTTGACTTTAAAAGATTCAACTTTTGATATGGATAAATTAGAAGCCGGCTTGAATTTGAGAATTTGTTTGATGATTTTTGACAGCTTTATTAATTTTGGAAGTTAAATTTGATAAAAGTGGCATATCTCCAATTGCAGCAGATTTTGATCCAGCCATTGCATATGCAACTGATTCATTGAAAGAAGATGTAAGGTTAAAGTTATCAGCCATGCTTTCAAGTTCTGATAAAACAATGATGGAAATATTCAAATTTGAAATATCTTCAATTTGAAGTTTTGTAGCAACTTCATTTTCAAAGGTCCTTTCTTGGCACACATTACTTTCTTTAACACAAATGAGAATGTTTGAAGCATTGTCAAACATGAAAGCAAAGATTAAATTATCACCAAAGCATTCTTTTACAGTAACTTTGAAAGGTTCAACAATATTGGCATTTTTATTCTTTTTAGCTTTTTTTGCTTCTTTGGCATTAATTCTGGGAGTAAAAAGTTTTCGTTCCGAATGTAGGGCTACAACTTCTGGAACATAAATTGGCAAAGCTTTTGATTGATAATTTGTTTCGTCAGTTTTAAAGAAGACTCCGGAGGCTCCAAGGGAATATCCACCATATGCTTTATCACCTTCTTCATGATGATGAACATTTTTATCATATAAAACAATACCAATTCCAGCATTTTTGGGGTGTTTAATGTCATCACGTTGTTCAACATATTCATTACTGCCATACAAGGAGACATACATTTTATTTCGTTGATATGTACCATTTTTATCGTTGAAATAGATGCTAACATCTTGATCATTGGCATATGAGTAAACGAAAGAGATTGGACCAAAAACTTCTTCAAGATTACTTTCTTCTGATAGCTTATCACAGATTACTGTAGGATAAACAATTTTTCGATTCATATCTAAAATTTATTATGAAATTGTTTAATATATTTTTAAAATATTTTATGGTATTGTAACATAATAGGAATTTTAACTTACCAATTTTTCCACCACATTTAATCTTTTCTGCATCGGCATCAAAGAGGAAACCCAAAAACTTTTGTAATTCACCCTTCCGCGTAATTGGTCCAACATCAACCTCTTCATCATCATATCCCCCAACTTTAAGGGCATTAACTTCTTCCAAATATTTTTGCATAAATTCCTCAAAAATTTCTTGTTGCACCAAAATTGCGTCTGGACCTGCGCAATCTTGTCCAGAATTGAAGAATTTTGCATAGCATGCATCTTTGGCAGCTTTTTCAATATCTGCATTCTTTCCAACAACAATTGGATTATGTCCTGAGCCATTGTAAATCAATAAAGAGCCTGGCTTAATCAAAGATAAAATTTTATCACGATTTTTATTGTATCCTGTAAAGACGACAATATCAGAATCTGGAACATATTGATCAATGAATTTTTGAGTTTCTGAATTGACAGTTTCAATATTTGAGAATAATTCGCTAACATTTAAAGCATCATAAAGTTGTTCAAAGATCATCTTTTCTCGCATCAATTGATTTGGTTTAATGATAAGCTTTTGTTTAACCATAAATGATGGGATAATTCCAAAAAGAAGTAAAGAATACAGGGGAAGATTGGAAGGCATAAAAACGGAGATTTGATTGACTTTTTTTGTAAAATATTGTGCATTTTTTGAAATTTCATCCAAAGTTGCAATGGATCTCTCAATTTCATAGGTGGTAACTTTGTAGGGTTGAACTTCGGACAAAATTTTATGGATTAATGGAGCGGCATTCAAAAGTTCTTCTTTAAGTTGCCGAGCTTTTCGAACATATTCTGGCTCATACACTACAGTATCATAAAGTTTTGGCTCTAAAAATTGATTTACTGTAATTAATAAAAATGTTTTTGAATAAATTACCATTGGCTGCTAAAGCTTCATAAAGTTCCAAAACACAAACATGTTTTGTTGGACTTGTAATTGTATTCAAGCTGGAGACAAGGGATAAAGGAAAGTTGAATTCCATTGTTTTGAAAAGTGGTAAGTTAAATAAATTAGAGAATTGAATGAGATTCCTAAAATATCAATTTTGTAATAAAGATTCAACAAATTCAACACGTTTTGAATAAATTCCTGCTATTATTGTAGTTGAATCAGGAAGTTCAGAGCTCGAAGAAATCTAACTTTCAAACTTTTAAGGAAGTCAAAACTGCATATTTTCGATGTAAAATATTTTGTCTTTTATACCGTAAATTTTAAAGGAGCTTACGATTCTTTATTTGTTCAACGTTTGAACCGCCTTTTTCTGATATCATTTTTTAAATTTTATTCATTTTTTTAAAAAAGGTTTACAGTTTGATGTTTTTCAAATTCTTTGATTTTTTTACACCTCCACATTCCCTCTTTTTTTTCTTTTCGCTGACAAATAAAATCTCTTAAATTCTTAGGTAGTTAAATGTTTACAAAATGTAAGCTCTATTTTGAGTGGGGATTTGTCATTCAAACATTTTTGTAAACCTTTGTAAACTTTACCATCACACGTTATTCTCATTGCTGCCTCCTTTTTTTAAGTTTATTTTTGTACCAAAGAATTTTATCGTTACGTAAGCTACTAACGGTTGTCCATCTTTCTTATCACCGCATTTAAAACAAAAAATAAATGTAGTCTTTTCTTTTTTTTTGCTAAGTTTTTGTAAAATTTAAAAAAGTAAACCAATTTTAAGCAAATAATAGAAAAAAAATTGAAGAAAGTAATAACATTCTTTTGCTTCTTTCAACGGTTGAGTTTTTTTACGTAGCGATGGAAATTAATCATCTCAAAAATATGTAGTTTGTCAAAAGTTACAAATAAACTCTCTTACTTTTAAAACCACCGACTCTTTGTGATGACGGAAGATAAAAGTAGTTGGGTATATAAAATGTTTAAGTTGATCTACTTTTTAACAAAGTTTTTTTAACTCTGTTTAAATCTGTTTAAACAATGGAAAATATTGAATTTGTCAATAATTCTGATTTTAATCGATGGAAAGATGCTGTACAAATGGTATGTAATTTTTGTTAACAGATTACGGTAACATTATATATATATATTTTTAGACAGGAACATGTGAAAATTGGATTTTCACGGCAGAAGATTACAATTTATGGAATGAAGGATTTGGGGCCAAAAATTTCAACTTTTTATGTGCCATTGATAAAAAGAGTGATAAAACGGTTGGACATGTTGCATCGGCATATTATGAATCCGTGGATGGCTCAGAAGCTTTGGTAACCGCTGGAGCATATTTTGTTATTCCAGAATATCGGGGCACCGGACTTGGAATGGATTTATCAATTAAAATTGGGCAAGATGAAAGATTTATTACTTGTAATAAAGGAACCGTTTCGGTGGCATCAATGACAAAAAAATATGCCATGTTTGGAATAGATCAATATCCAGAATGGCAATATGAAGATATGGAATCAAAAGTTGAAGATATAAATCCCGATTTGTTGGAATCGGATTCCGCTGTAAAAACGGTTGCCTTGAAAGAAGTGGATTTTGGCAAATTTATTGAATATGATTCAAAAATTTGTGGTGGAATTCGAAGAGATGGATTTATTCGAAAAGTTATGGAATCCAAAAATGCTTTCTCCAAAGTTGCTGTGGATTCAGAAGGCAAGATTGTTGGATTTGGAAATATTCATATTGGATTTAACAATCAACTTGCCATTGGTCCATTGTACGCGGATTCAGATTCCATCGCTGAATCACTTTTAAAAGATTGCTTAAAATTAATTACTAATTTACCACAATACAGTATTATTTTGTATTATCCTGCAAGTACAAATCTCCATGCAAAAGATATCTTTTATAAGCTGGTGTAACGAGTGGGAAAAGATTAGTGGTTGTGGACGGATTCGAACCACCGACCTACCGCTTTAAGCCAACGGATGCTCTACCACTGAGCTACACCACCACCAACCAATTCCCCTCATTTTTGATAGCCATTGCCGCTGGGTCTTTTTCTCTTCTTTCTTTCTCATTTGCTTAGCTGCGTTGCTGAGTGTTCTTTAATCATCCATTACATTCACGACCCTCGAAGAAGAACGTCCTCGTTCTTTCGTTGCTGTCGGCTGGCATTGTGGACCGGTTCCTGCCATCCTTCCTTCCCGGCCACATTTTCACAAGCGTCCACGCTTGTCTTCCCGGTTCGCTTGCACATCTCGGCAAGTATCCAAGGACCTCCATGTAACGAGTGGGAAAAGATTAGTGGTTGTGGACGGATTCGAACCACCGACCTACCGCTTTAAGCCAACGGATGCTCTACCACTGAGCTACACCACCACCAACCAATTCCCCTCATTTTTGATAGCCATTGCCGCTGGGTCTTTTTCTCTTCTTTCTTTCTCATTTGCTTAGCTGCGTTGCTGAGTGTTCTTTAATCATCCATTACACTAATTTAAAATAATTTTGGTTGCTCCTAATTAAAATTTTCTAATCAAAATCGTGATAACAAAATATAAGTTTTCATACTCCCAAAGATGTTGGCATAACGTCTCTAATGCCAAAAGATGCTGGCAACGTGTCCATAATGCCAAATGATATGTTTTTAAAATTTTTTTTGAGATTCAAATATTTCGATTTTGAATCTCCGCCCCCAAATTCTTAACTTCAAAAATATGGCAGTTACACGTTGACAAAGTGCCATGAATATTATGTTTTTGCGACACTGATTAGTTTTATCATTTTTTTACAGGTGATTTTGCAAAATATGATAATGAAGGAAATTTATATATTTTTGGAAGATTAAAAGATGTCATAAAAGTAAATGAAGAAAAAATTGGACCTTCTGAAATTGAAAATATACTTTTGAGTCATTCTAAAATTGAAGATGCCGCGGTTGTTGGAATCAAAGATAACGAATATGGACAAATTCCAAAAGCGTTTATTGTTAAAAGTGAAAAAGAATTAAATGAACAAAATATTCAAGAATTTGTTGAAGGTAATTAAAGTTTGAATTATTCTTATCATATTTTTTGATTTATTCATTTATTTTTTTGCAGAAAAAACTCCGGCATCCATGCATTTGAAAGGTGGAGTGGAATTTATTTCAGAAATTCCAAAATCTGGTGGTGGCAAAATTTCTCGAAAAGATTTAATTAAAAATGATGAAGAATAAACAAATTAATCTGTTTAATTATATTTTATATAACTTTGAAATTTGAAGTCCTTTTTTTGTCTAAAAATATAGTTTTTTCTGTCTTGAATTTTAATTAATTTTTTTACAGTAATCACATGCCAGATTTTAAAGAAATGTTATTTTTCTTACTCTCCATGCTTGTAATTTAAATGTTTATTTTAAGGTTTTATAATAAATATTATTGCAACTTAATTATAAATATATTAAAATAAAGTTCTGTTTGTTGGAAAAGGTCCAATGGGTATAAAATCTTCTGGATTCCCAGGACAAACGTATGAAAAGATTAAACGCTCTGTACATCCATCTTTGCTGCAACATTCTGATGCAAGTCCTGAATATAGCTATATATATAATATATAGTTTTTAGATGTTACAATCTTAAATTCATTATAATTAAATAGGATCGGATCTTCCATTTTGGATGTGGAGGGGGGTTTGCGGAATCTCTCTCCTTGGACCGCGGATCCGTCCAGCTTTTTTTTGTTACAACTTTCGTATCGAGAAACCGAGAGAATATTTTTGCGTCAACTTTGACATGCCCGCCCCAATTTTTCTACGGCACATGAAGGGGCATATTTGTGATATTTATGAAAAAGCAAAATTTGAAAAAAAGAGAGAAAAGATATTTGAACTTACCTTCTTTCACCTTAAAAAATCGTTTTTTTGGTGGACAATATTTTGCTTTTATTTCTGCAATTTTTGCATTCAAAACTTGTCCGCAACGAATTATCGGTTTTTTTGCTTCAATTTCAACAATAAAAATGGCAAAATTAATAACGCCAGTTAAAAATAAAATGGTAATATATTTCATACTTTTTGAAGATTCCGAAATTATTTTTTTGCTTCTCTTAATAATAATATTTTGTTTTGAAATTTTTTTATTTATATTACTTTTGTAACAAAATTCTATTAATAATGGAAACGTCAAAAAATTAATTGTTCAGAAAAATAATTTTTAAAATTAATGTGTCTGAAATATTACTAATGTCTTCCGTCTTATTATTTTAAAGCATTTTATATTAAAAAATTGATGCATAATTGAAAAAGAGTGTTGTATTTAAAAGCAGAGAATTCATAAATTACATTATTGTATTTTAATGGTTTTCTTGAGGCAAACTTAGATGACATTGTCATTTGATAATAGCCAACGATATTTAAAAAAATGATAAATTTTGAAAATAGTGGTGATAACAAATACAGACACCCCGAGTATAAAATATCACGGGATGAAAGATTTTGTCAAAAGGAAATTTTGGGTAAAAAATGGTCAAAAAATTGAAAAATAGTGTTTTTTGCTTAAAGTTAATTTTAAGATATGAATTATAACTAATCAAAAACCCGGCAAAAAATAAGAATACATCCTTCCTTCCTGCGATTTTTAAATGAGATTACAGGGATTTTACAGTTTATAGACAAAGTTGGTAAAATTGCGATTTTATATGGGAGTTACAAGATTGTATCCTCCAAATTTGCCTCCTTGTAGATATATCGTTTATTACACCCAAAAAATTATGTAGGCAAAGTTCCATGCTTCTCCTGACAACACAAACCCCGAAACTACAGGGTTTCTCTACAGTAAACTTCAACTTATCGGGCATCAGAAAAAATCATAACATTGAAAAAAGAGGACATTTTGCAATTTTCTCTAGCAGAGCCAATTGATGTATCCAATTTTAAATGATTCTGAGCCACGGGCTCATTTGGCGTTACGTTAAGGCGGTTTTCGCGTAGGATGATTTTAAACGATTGTTTTTTCTATCGAACGTCTTCTAATAGTCCCCCGAACATTCCCTGAAATGTGCGACCCAAAAAAAATTTCGAAAATTTTGATTTTTTTTCACAGGGGGACCAAGACAAAAAAAATCGAAAAATTTTTAAAAAAATTTTAAAAATTTTAATTTTTTTTAAATAGTTCAGACACGTCCAGAAAGTCTAAAAAATACTATATAAACCGTTTACGGCGTTATAATAAGTCAAATATTGGAGTTATAGCACCAAAATGATGTTGGGGGTATTGTGAAAAATCTCCTCACTTAGAAAAATTTTTTCACTCTGTTGTTTTTTTTGCTCTGTTTTGATTAATTATGACTATATCAAGTATGGAGAATCTGAATATAGCATTTTTAGACATTGAAAAATATTAATGAATACATGTTTTTGATGTTGGGGGTATTGCTATCAAGGCCGTAATTAGGGGGGGGGGGGGATTCGGGACCTGTGCCCCCCCCCCCCCCGAAACTGAGGAATTTCCTTTGATCTTTTGCCGCTTCGTGTTGGCGGCGGCAAAAGATCAAAGGCGTGCCCCCCCAAAATCGCTGTGCCCCCTCCGAAATTTTTTTCTGTATACGGCCTTGATTGTAGCACTTGATAATAGCTAAAATGAATAGAAGTCGGGAACCGATAAAGTTGAACGATTTCTTTTGTTATTAATATATTTTTTAGATAATTACGAAGATCGTCTCGAGGGGGATTTTTAATTAAAGCTTTCTTTCCAATTTTATGAATATTTGAAAAATTTACCGTTTTTATACATCAACATCGATAAAGTTATAGAACTCAAAATCTGGACATACATTAATTGTCCAAACGCTTTTGTTTTGATCCTAACCATATTTACGAGTGCTTTTTTTAAATGGAATCTTGAATCCTGGTTTATACGTATTCAAAAATTAAATTTAAAAAAAACGAAAAAAATGGACATTTTGATTCCGATAGAACTTTAAAATTAAAGTACTTAGAAACATTCTGATAGCATATATATGTCAAGTAAACTAGGGCTACAAAACTGTCTGCGAATATCTGACATCTCCGTGGTAATACGTGTATGGCAGGGCAAAAAGTGCCAAAAAAGGGGGTTTTTGGCCATTTTGGTTAAATCGTCAGCACATCACCAAATCGACCCAGATATCGTTCCAAAGCTATTTTTTGGTGTTTCTATGATATTTGGCACTGTTTAATACCAAAACATCCTAACGTAACATTTTTTACCAAAAAATGAGCCCGTGGAGCATCTTGAATGGCATTTGGACATACAGGGTGGTCCTTTTAAATTTTCAACATGTTTTTAAGCGACAAATGGTTCCCAGTGGGCCATATGGGCTCATATTTTCAGGATTGTGTTAAAAAAAGGGGGAGCAAGGTAAATTTTTAGTTTTTTTACTCTTACGAACGTTTCTGATAATAAATAAATTAAAAAAACCAACTTTCGGCATCTTTTTTACAAAAATTGATTTTTTTAGGCAAAAAGTTTGTTTAAGCGAATTTTCTTTCTTTTTGGAGATAAAAAATTATTTTTGGTGCCACTCTGTGTAAAAATGCTTGAATTTTCATAATAAATGCTTTAAAATAGTTGAAACTTAAAAAAATTTGAATTTGATTGTTGCATGTTTATTGTAAATTTTGCATTCTTTTTATTTTAATTAAAAAACTATGTAGCTAGGTTGAATGATTTATTTTTCCAAAAACAATTCAGTATTGTATGCAAAAATGTGTATCTATAAAAAGGGAGTTTGTTTTGTAATTTAAAAGATTCTTTCACTTTTTGTTTGCATTGATTTAAAAATTAAAGAATTTTGTTTATTTTATTTATTTAAAATTGCAAGTTAAAAACATTCCAAAAAAGAAGAAAAAATTATCCCTGATTTTTGCCTTTTTTACGTGTAAACAAAAGAAAAAAAGGTACGACTGATAAAATGATTAAAGAGTCACAGAAAAATCACGTGAAAAAAAAGATAAGAATAAAAAGTTGTTGTTTTTAAGCAATCATTTTATTTTAAAATGCTGTTGTCGTTAATAGTGCACCTAACTTTTGACAAAATAATATCGCTGGGAGTCAAAATTATTATTATTTTTAACATTTGATTGTTTAATTAAAAAACATTTTGTTGATTTTATTTTACTTTTTGACAGTATATTTTTTGTTATTTTTGCCAAAGAAAAAAGACACAAAAGTGAAAAATGCCAAATTTTTTTATTAAGACAACAAAATTGTTCTAGTTTAAAAAATGATAGAACAATCAATAAACGTATGATTAAAATCTTTTTGGATTATCATATCTTCCGGATTTTCCTCTGGTATTTATGGCGGCATTTTTAATTGCTTTAATGAATTGATCATTGATAGTTTCACTGGATTGAGATAATTTAAAACACTGAATTTGAGATATAAGAGGGAGGGATGGAAAAATAGGTTCTAGAAATTATTGAATTAATGTGGTAACCTTTTAAAACACATACCAATGGAATAATTTTGTGATTGTTGTTGAGACTTTGTAGCATCCCAAATCAAGAAACACCTTAAATTTTGATTTTTTAATTCCTCGAATAATGGATAATATGAATATAACAATGAATCATGAATTGTTATAACCGCCATTTCCGCAGCTTTTATTTCGGATATGCTAAAAAATTGTTTTTTTAAAAATTGATTTTTTAAAACTGAACACAAACATTTCTTCTGTTTTCGGATCCTCACTAAATTCAATTTTTTTAACTTTTCCTTCCATTTTTAGCATTGAAAATATTGGTGCCATATTTGTTTCACTTAAACCAAGCAGTAAAATGTTTGGAAAAATACATTCTGATATACCGCGCTTTTTTGATATCATTTCTTGTTTAAATTTTTTTCCTGTTTTTTCTTGAATAAGTTTGTAAAAAGCAGCAGCTTTTTCATGATTTTCTAAAGCAATATTTATAACAAATATCAAATTTGAAGGTACATAATTTTCGAGCATCTTTGTAGATGAAGCTAAAAATGTTTTTTTAAAACGGTATCGCTTTAAGTCTGTCAAATGTCCGCCTTTTAGCGGCCCCTCATAGTGTGCCGGGCTGCCAGATGCCATGCGTATCACTGCTACTTACAAAATTTATCATTTTCTGCTAAAATGACAACTGCCAAAGCAGTTTTATCATTTTTAAGCTGATTTATTGCTTCAATTGCGGTGCCATCAATTTTGTCGTCTTTAAAAACTATAACAGCTAAACAGCTTTCAACGTGCTCGAATCTCCTGAACGTATTCATTTATTTAAAAAAACATTAGTAAAAAATCTTTACTTTTTAATATCTATCGGATCATTGTATTCAATGTATGTATAAATTATTCCATCAAACATACTGTACACCATTCGATTCAAAAATTCTATGGATCCTTCATCTTTTTTTCCAATAAAAGCTATATCATATGCGAGCATATTACTAGGAATACATAGAGATTTTGGTTCATAGATAGCCAGAGATGTAGTGTTACCATTATTAACTGGGCATATAGCTGATAAACTGATGCTGTCAAAGTGTTGTGCGCGTGGTTTAACTGATGAACAAGAATTAATAAGTTTCGTAATATTATTTAAAATTCCGCTTCCAGAATTTTTTTGATTTGTAATAGGCAATGAAAAGTTTAAAGGATTTGATAAAAATTCACAAAGTTTTTCTTCATCTGTGTAACACGCTTGAAAATTTAATTTAACATCTTTTGGAAAGCATAAACAACTGACATGAAAAATTTGAATACTTCTTTCACAACTATAATAATTTTGAAGAGTTTTGTTTATTTCATTTCGTTCTAAAATTTTTTAATTCTTTAAGTTAAAAAAAATCAAAAACATTACCAAATTCAATTAACTTCAGCTTTTGATCAGGCGTAAATTTATGCGTAAGTGGATCCAAATTCATTAACGTTGCATCAAATTTTGTTATAACAATTGCAACATTTAAATTCAATTTGTTTGCCTCTTCAATAATTGCTGCTTGTCGATCTTGAAAACTTTCCGGAACTATTAACAAAAGCAATGATAAATTTCGTCGTGTTATCATTTGTCTAAAACAAATTTAAAGATATATTTTGTTTTTTGATAAAGTGATCAGCGCACATCGAAAGTAATGAAACGGTTCATTTTTGTGGCCCAAAAGTGAGAGACGTTTTCAGATTTTCATTTTTTCAACCGAAACTTTTTTTACCACATGGCGTACAAAAACGTTTTGCCAAACATTGGGCCATCAAAATGAACCGTCGATTCGACGTGAGTGATAAAATTTTCTTCAAAATTAAGCCAAAGATTATAAATTTTAAGAAAAAAAGGTATCTCTGATATTACTTCATTTGAATGATAGAAGTAGGAAAATCCATTTCATGAAAAGATAAGTTACATGACAAATTGATTGTTAAAGTTGTAATAAGTTGAGTTCGACCACTTTTTTTTGAGCCTATAATTCCCACGTTACCAAAATGTGACATTTTTCTGTTGAAAATGATATATTCTCAGAAAAGCAATTTAAGTTTTATCAAATTTATTTTTCCAAAGGCGGAGCTTTTAAAATGAAAAGTTTGATGATTATCAACAATGATGTGCAAGACTCCGCCTTTTTTAAATATATATTTTCATCATGCGTTTTTTTACATTTTTGATAAAAAATTTGGTATAAACGTTCTTCATTTTTTCATCTACACATGTCTTAGGTGATCTGCGAAATATCAAATTTTCATTACAGATATTACTATAATTTATTGTTTGTCCATTTTTGTTAAAATGAGTCGTTTTTTCTCACGTGTGGATTATAAATCTCAGAAAGACAACGCTGGCTTGAAATTGGGTATTGATAAAGTAAGAATTAAAATAATAATTTTATTCATAAACCATAGAAATACCAATAATTATATTTCAAAGATCTCGTTTAAAAAAGTTATCTTGATGATGGGAGGGGTCCGAGATAAGATTTTCAAAAACTTAAAATAATTATTTTTATAGACCCGATATAATATTGCTATAGCCGGACATACTAAAATTGGAAAATCGACACTCGTCAATACGTTGATTGGAAAAAAATTGGCAAAAACTGGCCCAGCTGAAACAACAAATCATGTTGCAAAATATGATAGTATAATAATACCAGGTGTCACCGTATGGGATTTTGCAGGTTGTGGAACACGCAAACATAATGTGGAAACATATTATATGTAAGTTTTTTTAGTGGGCTTTTGGGCTGGCATCAGGTTCGAGCTCATACGGACTATAATTCATGACAAAGCTGGGGATATAGAATCTTAAAACCAATGAGTAGATTATATTAAATATAAACATTGTTGTTGGAAAGGGTTCAAAAACGATAGAATCCAATAAGACATTTAAATCTTTTTTCAGAATCCCTAACAACAACTAATTTTTTATTCAATGTAATTTTTGAATCAAATGAGAGCAATTTTTAAGAATTTGAAAAACATTTTTTACGGATTTTTTTTTAAACTCCGATGGATTCAGAATCCACTTTTTAATGTTTTCTTAACACTGAAGTTTTAACAATGAGGTAAGTTTAGGTTTCCCTTTTACAGAAAACGTTCAGATTGATTCATTGCCTCAGAATCTAGGATTTGAAATTTTGTTATGGAAAAAAATTTTTGGGGAACGATTCTGGACACTTTATCGCACCGTATAAAATTTTAAAGTTGCCAATTTTAAGCGAGGAGTCACTTTATGCTTTTGAAATCCTCATTATTGTTACTCAAGAGACAATAACACCAGAAGAAATGAAATTAGCTGCTGAATCATTGGCGAGAAAACAACCAGTACTTTTTGTTCGATCAAGATGTGACATTGATTTGGATAATAATAAGAAAATTGATAATACTGTAGTGATTACCCAAAAAACTGCGGATGATTTTGTTGAAAAAAGTATGACAGATAAAAAGAGAAAGAAAGTAACTTTTAAAAATCCAAAGTTTTAGTGCTTGTTAGCTTTGAGAAAGAAATCAATGAATCCAAATTAGAAAATGTGAATTTAGTGAAAACCTTTTTTATCAGTTCTATTTTTTTGGCCGAACGCTTAAACGGAGAAGTTCCAACTTATTCGTTTCAAGAAAAAGAATTTCTTACAGAAATAAAAACAGCGATTGCAACTTTACGTGGAAAATTTTAATATTTAAATTCGAAATGTTTAATTATCAAATAAATTCTTACATATATTATTCAAACGAAAGTGATTTAAAAAACCGGGTCATTTTTTCCGTTAAATATTTTTAAAGTTAAATTGAATGTACTTTATAGTCTCATCTAGAGCGTGATCTCCTGCTATCACATGAAATCATGAGGCTAACAGGCATGACACGGGTCATTTTTTTTGTCCCGACCCGTTATTGTGCCTTTTCAGCACTCATATTTGAACAACTTTTTATTTGTTGGCACTTTTTTGGTTTATCCCCCCCCCCCGCTCCAAATTTTATCATAAATTTGCATGAAAATGAATATGTTGCCTTTTGGTTCAAAAATTCAATGGGGTGGGCTGGCGGGTTGGTTTTGCGAAGAAAACTTTTTCCAGGGGCTTCAAAGATCTTTCCTCAAAATTCGACTTACCTTTTTTTCATTTTACGGTATTATAGGTTTCTGGAGTAGTTTAATAACTACTCCAAAGGGAGCTTTATTTAAAAAGTTCATCCTTTTTAAAGCCTTTTTAATAAAAACAAAGCTTGAACAAAATAAGGCGGAGAAAAGAAAAATATAAAAAAGAAGAGAAGGAAAAATATTTTAATTTAATTTTAAATTCTTTTTCTTTTCAAACTATAATAAAAGTGTTATAAAAGTATTTAAAGCATGATCGGGACAGTTTCCTTTGGTATTTGTTCTTTTATTATTTTTTTATGTTATAGCTTGTTGAAATTTGTTCGAGAAAGTAATTTAAAAAAAACAGAAATTTTAGGTTTTATGTTGGAATTTTTGTCTTCCATCATGGAGTTCCGAACTTCCATGAAAGAATTTTTAGAGTATAATTTTACTTCAAAAACTATTATTAATATCATGGGGATATTTACATGTATATATGGAATATCAAAATTTATTGGATGGCTTACAACAAAAGGAATACATAAAAAGGAAAAATTTAATGTTGCTTTCATTGGAAGAGGTGGAACAGGCAAAACGCATCTTATTAAAGGCATTTTCGGAAAAGAAGCAAGAATTGAAGAATTTGAAGGCTGTATAAAGTATGAGGGTTCCACATATTCAAATATTTCAGCTTGGGAAATGCCAAAATTTGTTCATGGCAATGCAGTCAAATATTATGAGTATAATAAATCCATATCATTTGATTTATTTTATATAATAGTTTTTTTAGAGAAAATCAATTAGTAATATTTGATTTAATAATTGTTGTGAGCCAAGCCACCCTTGGAACAGATGAAGAAAAACTTCTCTTTGAAGCAAAAAAGCAAAAGCTACCTGTTATCCTTGTGAGATCAAAATGTGATAATGATGATCTTGAAAATTTTAAAATCGTTAAAAATACTTTTAATGTCAATCAAGAAGCTGCTCTTAAACTTGTACGCCATTGTAAGTTTTGAAAAGTATATATATTTTTACATAAAAAATAAAAATTCCAGTAACAACTAAATTTGAAGAGTCTCTAACATTTTCGCAGCTTTCAAATATCCCCACTTTCTTTGTCAGTGCTGTCGCTTTCCAAAAAGGTGTCGGAAACTTACAGCAACACACGTATTTCCAAGAAAGAGAATTCTTACATTGCTTGAAAGAAACAGCCGCCAAAAAATTTTATTATTATTAAACTTAATAAATTTAAAGAAAGTTTTGAAACCTTGATTAATTTTAAATTTTAAACTAGAATAATTTTGTTATCTTAATAAACAAATTTGCCATTTTACACTTTTCTGTCTTTTTTCTTTGACAAAAATAATAAAAAAATATCATTTCAGAAATTAAAGGGACACGCGAACATTCAGTACGAAATATTTAGCCAGTTCAGTTGCAAAAAGGTTGCACCAAAAACTATTTCTTTTTAAATATTGCAGGTATGCTTAATCGATAAAATTACCGGAAATATATCATATCTGAAAAAAGTATCCGCAATATTCTTATTGCAACCTTTTCGCAACTGAACTTAAAGTAAAATCAACTAAATATTTTTTTAAATAAAAAATTGAATGATAAAAATAATAATAATTTTGAGCTCAATGAACTTGTTGGATAGAGTTAGGTGCACTATTAACGACAACAGCATTTTAAAATAAAATGATTGCTTAAAAACAACAACTTTTTATTCTTATCTTTTTTTTCACGTGATTTTTCTGTGACTCTTTAATCATTTTATCAGTTGTACCTTTTTTTTCTTTTGTTTACACGCAAAAAAGGCAAAAATCAGGGATAATTTTTTTTCATATTTTTGGAATGTTTTTAACTTGCAATTTTAAATAATTAAAATAAACAAAATTCTTCAATTTTTAAATCAAAATATTTGTCAAAAGGTATATTTTTAAATCAATGCAAACAAAAAGTAAAAGAATCTTTTAAATTACAAAACAAACTCCCTTTTTTGTCTGAGGATAGATCTGCACAATCCCAAATCAATATTTTTATTTAAAGAACGATTGCTCTATACAGCTTATGATTTTCTTGTTTCAAATCCAAATTCTAAAATTGATCTTCAATATGTTCCTCTTTCTCATCGTTCAAATGGATATTATTCATCGAAATTTTTTGTAAAAGGAAAATATGCTTCAACCCTTTTTTCAACTTTTCTTTGTTAAAATTTGGATATAAATCTTCTAAAATACGATAAACCTCAGCAACTAAGAAATAGTGATCGATACCGTGGCAATTTACAAAAACGGTATTTTACCATTACCGCATTTTTCAAAAAACCCTACGGTACCCGATCACTGATATAGTCTTGCTTATCTGCATCATGCAGTAACTGCATCCCGGCTGCATTTTGGCAGTGACTGCGCAGTCACTGCGTCTTATCTGCTCATATATTTTTTCTTCTTACGTATGTTTTTTAAAAACTTTTATGCTGCTTTAAAACACCTTTTTTTTCTTTATATTTGTCAACAGTAAAAAATATAAAGAAAAATATAGAAATATATAAAGTATGCTTTTTTTAACGATCGAAAAAAAATTGAGTTTTGGCAGAGAGAACGCAGTAACTGCGCAATTACTGCATTCTCTCTGCATGCAGTCTGCATTTCTTCTCTGCATCTTCTCTGCGCATAAGTCTGGGTAAGAAATCACCTTTCAACAATTGATCTCACTGATAGAAAAATATTAAAATATGTATCTTAAATTTTATCTTTTTCTTTTGTTTTTGCTATTTTTACATTACTGTATATATATTGTATTTTTCCTCGCTAAGCTGTGCTTGAAGTGAGATATTCGTAAGAATAAATTAGATTATTATAACTATTATATGCAGGCCGTTTCTTATGCAATTATAGATACACCTTTTTGCATACAATACTGAAAGGGGTCAATAAATGATGCCTTTAAAACAAAAATTAAAGGACGTATTTTGATTGCTTAAAAACAACAACTTTTTATTCTTATCTTTTTTTTCACGTGATTTTTCTGTGACTCTTTAATCATTTTATCAGTTGTACCTTTTTTTTCTTTTGTTTACACGCAAAAAAAGCAAAAATCAGGGATAATTTTTTTTCATATTTTTGGAATGTTTTTAACTTGCAATTTTAAATAAATAAAATTATTAAAATTCTGTAAATTTTTAAATCAAAATATTTGTTAAAAGGTATGCCACATATTTTTATCGTAAACGCGCATCAATAAAACTGTAGAAACAGGACGAAAAAGAGATAATATTTGCAACATCCGAATTTGATAAAACATGTCAAAGCAATTACAGCAAAACTCGGAAAAAAGTCGACACAAATTGCTTGCTGTTAAAAATGGCTACAGTCGATTGGTTGCATTACTTTCCAAGGGAATTAAATTACTTAAAATCGATTAATTTTCTGATTCGACTCGGATTTCTTAATTTAGCTGTGTTGAAAAATTGTGTCTTTGGTTTTTTTGATTCACAGATTATCATTAATTTTGTTCCACAACTAAACAAAGAAATTATTTAAATTTGATTTGTCTTTTTGTCGCTAGAAAAAGTATAAATTTCATAGCAATTGTTTGAAGGTAGCGCAAATCTGATATTTTTGTAACAATGACATGCGACCCAAATTGGAACGAAATTATTGAAAATTTATGAATTAAACTTCTTTTTCCCCTTATTTTGTCTTTTTCTTTTCCTTAATTTTTTAAAGGCGTAAATAATTTATTTTAACAGTAAATTAAAAAAAAAATAAATTAAGTAATATCTGGTAAATGTAAATCAACCAAAAATGATCGCAAATCGGCCAAACGCAACCAAATCAAAAAAGCTGGCGCATACCCATTTGTGAGGACGTTAAAAACGATTTTCAATACTAAAAATGCAGATATCGTGTCCACAAATGCTCAAAAAAAGTTTTTAAGATGAAATGCAAAATAAGATTTTAAAAAAGTATTCCCGAACGGAAAAATAAATATTTTTTTTTTTCAGTCATAATTAGTGATCGGATCCCGTCCCTTATTTACGCCTATAAAAAATTAAGGGAAAAAAAGACAAAATAAGGGAACTTTTTTTTTGAGGGGAAAAAATAAATAAATAGCATCCAAAATTTACTGGAAGTACAAACACCTACAGATCGACCAGATTTAATTTGCACGAGTTTTTAAGAAACAAAAATTACAAAGCAGTTTTAAACATTTGATCGAAGAATGTGGTTTTATTAATCGGAGCCAAAAAAAGAGCTATTTGATACATCGACAACCGTATCAAACATCATTAATCGATAAATATCAAACTGTCAACTTTCAAATTTTGGCATATTAATGGCAAAAAATCATCCGGATTACATTATAAATAAGTTACCTAATTTATTCTATATTTAATAGTGTCGTTGCTCCCTTTTAATACAATTATTTTAATGTATTTTTTTTACTGAATTTATTCTCTTTATTTATTTTACAAATATTTTGAATCACAAAAGTAAAATTAAAAATAAAATTTTGGGCCAAGATTTAAGAGATATTAACAAAAGCTTAAAGCATATTCAGTGATGGAATAAATTTTTGTTGAAAAACGTTTATGAATAATACGTTTTTGCACAATGACAAACCGTTGGAACATTATGAAAATAGTAGTGATAACAAATATAGACACCCCGAGTCATACATGGGCACAGGGTGCAACAGGGTGCAATAATTGCACCCTGGACTCCGCAGTCCGCAGAGGTTTTGAGCTGGAGTCCGCATTTTGGACCCCGCAAAAAAAAGAAAAAGAAGAAAATAAAGAGAAAAAGAAAAGAGGAAGAGAGGAAAAGAGGCAAATTTTAAATTAGATAGTAAAGGTACTTTTAATAATAATATTTTATTAATGTTTTAACGGAGTCCGCAAAAGTTTTGGAAGAATTTGATTAATTATTGTTTGCGGAGACCATCAAAAAAATTTTTTTTGGAAAAAACGCCCTTTGCTCATTTTGGAGTCCGCAAAATTTCAAAAATTGTTGCACCCAGCTGCCCATGTATGCCCCGAGTTTAAAATATCACGGGATGAAAGATTTTGTCAAAAATTTTAAATATGTTGCTTTGATATTTCAATTATTCAAAATGCAATTAATGCAATATTTGATTGGTCCTCTGAAAATTCAATGACAAAAAAACATTTCATATGCAGTATGGCCCAAAAAATGATGACGCAAAATATTTTATCAATAATATTGAAATTTCTACAGTACCCATCGTTCGTGATCTTGGAATTATGCTCCACAATAATCTTCAACCTCATACTCATATCAAAAAAATTGTTAGTTCGGCTATGGCTTCAAAAAAAAAAAAAAGATGCATATCGATTGGTATTTGCCGCTGATCAAGCTTGCCTTGATCAGACGAAGCTGAAACACACATCCAACAATACTTTCACCTAAATCCCGCCTTTGGCATGTTCATCCGCTAGTTCAAGATCACGTACACGCCCTCCGGCAAAGCAGTATATAAACACCAACTTATCCAGCTTAAAGCTTCACTTCTGTTTCACTACTTCACTTCTGTTTCACTACTTCACTTCTTCCCTTCACTTCGATGTCCATTCCGGGTAGGACCTCCATGAAATGACTATAGTGTAACGGACCCCTTTTTATGATATTACTTTATTATACAGTTTTACATAGGCGTTTATACGTTAGAGGTTAAGAAAGAGAGAGACGGAAAAGAGCCAGAGGTCATCTGCCAGGAATGGACATCGAAGTGAAGGGAAGAAGTGAAGTAGTGAAACAGAAGTGAAGTAGTGAAACAGAAGTGAAGCTTTAAGCTGGATAAGTTGGTGTTTATATACTGCTTTGCCGGAGGGCGTGTACGTGATCTTGAACTAGCGGATGAACATGCCAAAGGCGGGATTTAGGTGAAAGTATTGTTGGATGTGTGTTTCAGCTTCGTCTGATCAAGGCAAGCTTGATCAGCGGCAAATACCAATCGATATGCATCTTTTCATTAACTTTACTAACAACATCAATGATCACCATTTAGTGATCTTCTTTGTTGAAGATGAATAGGCATAATAGTGCAATTACATGAAGTAAACATTTGCATAAGAGTAAAGGGTTATTAACATAATGACATGGTCATTACACTGGCTTCGAAAAAGGTTAAAGAAAATGATAAAATGTTTTTGCAATTTAGCAATAATGTTCCAAAGGTTTGTTATTGTTCAAAAAATGTATTATTATTCATAAAAGTTTTTTTAGATTGATTCAACAAAAATTTATTCCATCACTGAATATGCTTTAAGCTTTTGTTAATATCTCTTAAATCTTGGCCCAAAATTTTGTTTTTAATTTTATTTTTGTGATTCAAAATATTTTTTTACGGAATAAATACTGTAAAACAATTCTATTAAAAGGGAGCAACGACCATATATATATAGAATAAATAATAGAACTTGAGTAATGTAATCCGGATGATTTTTAACCATTAAGATATTATGCTGGTCAATCCTTATAATATCTATGTGTAGCGGTATCGGTGTTTATCCCTCGGTGCTCTTGTCGTTGGGTTCGTTATTCTTTAATACAATATAATACATTGTCATACATAGAAGACAGATGGAAGAAAGAAGAGAATTCTCTTAAGATAAGAGAGAGGCTTTGCCTTACCTAAGGTAAAAATTTTCTGCTGCTGTAGTTGAGTGGCTCTTGGTCTGGACGGGTGAAGAGATGAATATGAATATGAACTAATTCTGTTGAGTGGAAACCATATTTAAACAGTTCAGAATAGGGGGGAAAGGTGGCAGGGGTCGAATTGTAACTCATCATTTCCTGTATAGTTTTTATTTCTATTTTGTAGTTGGATAATTTTTGAATGAATGAATCAGCGATCATTACAAAGATGCCACAATATAAATAAATTTTTGACGATAATTTGAATTCGATGTGACCAGATTCTTCGACCAAAGGTTTAAAACTTTTTTGTAAGCAAAAAATCACTATTTTTCGTTTGTTTGACCATTTTTTACTAAACCTTCTCTTTGGCGATTTGTTTTTTAACGTCTCTATACATAAGATAAGATAAGATAAGATTTATACATTTCGACAACTATTGCTAGAAGTGAAATGTTGACATTTTTGATGTTGTTTAATAAGTGCCAAGTTCTGATTGAGAAGTGACTGAGTCTGTATTTGTTGGTCAGTTTTTCTTTTGTTGAATATACTTTTTTGAATCTGGTATCATAAGTTGGATTGAATAGTAGAGAAGAATCATTTGGAATATTTGTATGAAGATATTCAAAAGCAGTCTCGAGATCAATAATATTTCTTCTTTCGTGAAGAGATTTCAGATTGTATTTTTTCAGTCGAGAAGGATACGGTGGAATAATACCAAATTTATTTTGACGTCGATACAGTATTCTTGTGAAGAGTTTTTGAGGTCTTTCCAAATAATTTGCAACAGTTTTTTGTCGAATATTGAAGAGTTGAGTGCCGTATTCCAATATTGGTCGAACATAAACATTGAACAGAAATATCATTACATCTTCGGATGAAATAAGGACACGTTTAATAATAGTAAACATTGAAGCCATAGCCGAACTAACAATTTTTTTGATATGAGTATGAGGTTGAAGATTATTGTGGAGCATAATTCCAAGATCACGAACGATGGGTACTGTAGAAATTTCAATATTATTGATAAAATATTTTGCGTCATCATTTTTTGGGCCATACTGCATATGAAATGTTTTTTTGTCATTGAATTTTCAGAGGACCAATCAAATATTGCATTAATTGCATTTTGAATAATTGAAATATCAAAGCAACATATTTAAAATTTTTGACAAAATCTTTCATCCCGTGATATTTTAAACTCGGGGCATACATGGGCAGCTGGGTGCAACAATTTTTGAAATTTTGCGGACTCCAAAATGAGCAAAGGGCGTTTTTTCCAAAAAAAATTTTTTTGATGGTCTCCGCAAACAATAATTAATCAAATTCTTCCAAAACTTTTGCGGACTCCGTTAAAACATTAATAAAATATTATTATTAAAAGTACCTTTACTATCTAATTTAAAATTTGCCTCTTTTCCTCTCTTCCTCTTTTCTTTTTCTCTTTATTTTCTTCTTTTTCTTTTTTTTGCGGGGTCCAAAATGCGGACTCCAGCTCAAAACCTCTGCGGACTGCGGAGTCCAGGGTGCAATTATTGCACCCTGTTGCACCCTGTGCCCATGTATGACTCGGGGTGTCTATATTTGTTATCACTACTATTTTCATAATGTTCCAACGGTTTGTCATTGTGCAAAAACGTATTATTCATAAACGTTTTTCAACAAAAATTTATTCCATCACTGAATATGCTTTAAGCTTTTGTTAATATCTCTTAAATCTTGGCCCAAAATTTTATTTTTAATTTTACTTTTGTGATTCAAAATATTTGTAAAATAAATAAAGAGAATAAATTCAGTAAAAAAAATACATTAAAATAATTGTATTAAAAGGGAGCAACGACACTATTAAATATAGAATAAATTAGGTAACTTATTTATAATGTAATCCGGATGATTTTTTGCCATTAATATGCCAAAATTTGAAAGTTGACAGTTTGATATTTATCGATTAATGATGTTTGATACGGTTGTCGATGTATCAAATAGCTCTTTTTTTGGCTCCGATTAATAAAACCACATTCTTCGATCAAATGTTTAAAACTGCTTTGTAATTTTTGTTTCTTAAAAACTCGTGCAAATTAAATCTGGTCGATCTGTAGGTGTTTGTACTTCCAGTAAATTTTGGATGCTATTTATTTATTTTTTCCCCTCAAAAAAAAAGTTCCCTTATTTTGTCTTTTTTTCCCTTAATTTTTTATAGGCGTAAATAAGGGACGGGATCCGATCACTAATTATGACTGAAAAAAAAAAATATTTATTTTTCCGTTCGGGAATACTTTTTTAAAATCTTATTTTGCATTTCATCTTAAAAACTTTTTTTGAGCATTTGTGGACACGATATCTGCATTTTTAGTATTGAAAATCGTTTTTAACGTCCTCACAAATGGGTATGCGCCAGCTTTTTTGATTTGGTTGCGTTTGGCCGATTTGCGATCATTTTTGGTTGATTTACATTTACCAGATATTACTTAATTTATTTTTTTTTTAATTTACTGTTAAAATAAATTATTTACGCCTTTAAAAAATTAAGGAAAAGAAAAAGACAAAATAAGGGGAAAAAGAAGTTTAATTCATAAATTTTCAATAATTTCGTTCCAATTTGGGTCGCATGTCATTGTTACAAAAATATCAGATTTGCGCTACCTTCAAACAATTGCTATGAAATTTATACTTTTTCTAGCGACAAAAAGACAAATCAAATTTAAATAATTTCTTTGTTTAGTTGTGGAACAAAATTAATGATAATCTGTGAATCAAAAAAACCAAAGACACAATTTTTCAACACAGCTAAATTAAGAAATCCGAGTCGAATCAGAAAATTAATCGATTTTAAGTAATTTAATTCCCTTGGAAAGTAATGCAACCAATCGACTGTAGCCATTTTTAACAGCAAGCAATTTGTGTCGACTTTTTTCCGAGTTTTGCTGTAATTGCTTTGACATGTTTTATCAAATTCGGATGTTGCAAATATTATCTCTTTTTCGTCCTGTTTCTACAGTTTTATTGATGCGCGTTTACGATAAAAATATGTGGCATACCTTTTAACAAATATTTTGATTTAAAAATTTACAGAATTTTAATAATTTTATTTATTTAAAATTGCAAGTTAAAAACATTCCAAAAATATGAAAAAAAATTATCCCTGATTTTTGCTTTTTTTGCGTGTAAACAAAAGAAAAAAAAGGTACAACTGATAAAATGATTAAAGAGTCACAGAAAAATCACGTGAAAAAAAAGATAAGAATAAAAAGTTGTTGTTTTTAAGCAATCAAAATACGTCCTTTAATTTTTGTTTTAAAGGCATCATTTATTGACCCCTTTCAGTATTGTATGCAAAAAGGTGTATCTATAATTGCATAAGAAACGGCCTGCATATAATAGTTATAATAATCTAATTTATTCTTACGAATATCTCACTTCAAGCACAGCTTAGCGAGGAAAAATACAATATATATACAGTAATGTAAAAATAGCAAAAACAAAAGAAAAAGATAAAATTTAAGATACATATTTTAATATTTTTCTATCAGTGAGATCAATTGTTGAAAGGTGATTTCTTACCCAGACTTATGCGCAGAGAAGATGCAGAGAAGAAATGCAGACTGCATGCAGAGAGAATGCAGTAATTGCGCAGTTACTGCGTTCTCTCTGCCAAAACTCAATTTTTTTTCGATCGTTAAAAAAAGCATACTTTATATATTTCTATATTTTTCTTTATATTTTTTACTGTTGACAAATATAAAGAAAAAAAAGGTGTTTTAAAGCAGCATAAAAGTTTTTAAAAAACATACGTAAGAAGAAAAAATATATGAGCAGATAAGACGCAGTGACTGCGCAGTCACTGCCAAAATGCAGCCGGGATGCAGTTACTGCATGATGCAGATAAGCAAGACTATATCAGTGATCGGGTACCGTAGGGTTTTTTGAAAAATGCGGTAATGGTAAAATACCGTTTTTGTAAATTGCCACGGTATCGATCACTATTTCTTAGTTGCTGAGGTTTATCGTATTTTAGAAGATTTATATCCAAATTTTAACAAAGAAAAGTTGAAAAAAGGGTTGAAGCATATTTTCCTTTTACAAAAAATTTCGATGAATAATATCCATTTGAACGATGAGAAAGAGGAACATATTGAAGATCAATTTTAGAATTTGGATTTGAAACAAGAAAATCATAAGCTGTATAGAGCAATCGTTCTTTAAATAAAAATATTGATTTGGGATTGTGCAGATCTATCCTCAGACAAAAAAGGGAGTTTGTTTTGTAATTTAAAAGATTCTTTTACTTTTTGTTTGCATTGATTTAAAAATATACCTTTTGACAAATATTTTGATTTAAAAATTGAAGAATTTTGTTTATTTTAATTATTTAAAATTGCAAGTTAAAAACATTCCAAAAATATGAAAAAAAATTATCCCTGATTTTTGCCTTTTTTGCGTGTAAACAAAAGAAAAAAAAGGTACAACTGATAAAATGATTAAAGAGTCACAGAAAAATCACGTGAAAAAAAAGATAAGAATAAAAAGTTGTTGTTTTTAAGCAATCATTTTATTTTAAAATGCTGTTGTCGTTAATAGTGCACCTAACTCTATCCAACAAGTTCATTGAGCTCAAAATTATTATTATTTTTATCATTCAATTTTTTATTTAAAAAAATATTTAGTTGATTTTACTTTAAGTTCAGTTGCGAAAAGGTTGCAATAAGAATATTGCGGATACTTTTTTCAGATATGATATATTTCCGGTAATTTTATCGATTAAGCATACCTGCAATATTTAAAAAGAAATAGTTTTTGGTGCAACCTTTTTGCAACTGAACTGGCTAAATATTTCGTACTGAATGTTCGCGTGTCCCTTTAATTTCTGAAATGATATTTTTTTATTATTTTTGTCAAAGAAAAAAGACAGAAAAGTGTAAAATGGCAAATTTGTTTATTAAGATAACAAAATTATTCTAGTTTAAAATTTAAAATTAATCAAGGTTTCAAAACTTTCTTTAAATTTATTAAGTTTAATAATAATAAAATTTTTTGGCGGCTGTTTCTTTCAAGCAATGTAAGAATTCTCTTTCTTGGAAATACGTGTGTTGCTGTAAGTTTCCGACACCTTTTTGGAAAGCGACAGCACTGACAAAGAAAGTGGGGATATTTGAAAGCTGCGAAAATGTTAGAGACTCTTCAAATTTAGTTGTTACTGGAATTTTTATTTTTTATGTAAAAATATATATACTTTTCAAAACTTACAATGGCGTACAAGTTTAAGAGCAGCTTCTTGATTGACATTAAAAGTATTTTTAACGATTTTAAAATTTTCAAGATCATCATTATCACATTTTGATCTCACAAGGATAACAGGTAGCTTTTGCTTTTTTGCTTCAAAGAGAAGTTTTTCTTCATCTGTTCCAAGGGTGGCTTGGCTCACAACAATTATTAAATCAAATATTACTAATTGATTTTCTCTAAAAAAACTATTATATAAAATAAATCAAATGATATGGATTTATTATACTCATAATATTTGACTGCATTGCCATGAACAAATTTTGGCATTTCCCAAGCTGAAATATTTGAATATGTGGAACCCTCATACTTTATACAGCCTTCAAATTCTTCAATTCTTGCTTCTTTTCCGAAAATGCCTTTAATAAGATGCGTTTTGCCTGTTCCACCTCTTCCAATGAAAGCAACATTAAATTTTTCCTTTTTATGTATTCCTTTTGTTGTAAGCCATCCAATAAATTTTGATATTCCATATATACATGTAAATATCCCCATGATATTAATAATAGTTTTTGAAGTAAAATTATACTCTAAAAATTCTTTCATGGAAGTTCGGAACTCCATGATGGAAGACAAAAATTCCAACATAAAACCTAAAATTTCTGTTTTTTTTAAATTACTTTCTCGAACAAATTTCAACAAGCTATAACATAAAAAAATAATAAAAGAACAAATACCAAAGGAAACTGTCCCGATCATGCTTTAAATACTTTTATAACACTTTTATTATAGTTTGAAAAGAAAAAGAATTTAAAATTAAATTAAAATATTTTTCCTTCTCTTCTTTTTTATATTTTTCTTTTCTCCGCCTTATTTTGTTCAAGCTTTGTTTTTATTAAAAAGGCTTTAAAAAGGATGAACTTTTTAAATAAAGCTCCCTTTGGAGTAGTTATTAAACTACTCCAGAAACCTATAATACCGTAAAATGAAAAAAAGGTAAGTCGAATTTTGAGGAAAGATCTTTGAAGCCCCTGGAAAAAGTTTTCTTCGCAAAACCAACCCGCCAGCCCACCCCATTGAATTTTTGAACCAAAAGGCAACATATTCATTTTCATGCAAATTTATGATAAAATTTGGAGCGGGGGGGGGGGATAAACCAAAAAAGTGCCAACAAATAAAAAGTTGTTCAAATATGAGTGCTGAAAAGGCACAATAACGGGTCGGGACAAAAAAAATGACCCGTGTCATGCCTGTTAGCCTCATGATTTCATGTGATAGCAGGAGATCACGCTCTAGATGAGACTATAAAGTACATTCAATTTAACTTTAAAAATATTTAACGGAAAAAATGACCCGGTTTTTTAAATCACTTTCGTTTGAATAATATATGTAAGAATTTATTTGATAATTAAACATTTCGAATTTAAATATTAAAATTTTCCACGTAAAGTTGCAATCGCTGTTTTTATTTCTGTAAGAAATTCTTTTTCTTGAAACGAATAAGTTGGAACTTCTCCGTTTAAGCGTTCGGCCAAAAAAATAGAACTGATAAAAAAGGTTTTCACTAAATTCACATTTTCTAATTTGGATTCATTGATTTCTTTCTCAAAGCTAACAAGCACTAAAACTTTGGATTTTTAAAAGTTACTTTCTTTCTCTTTTTATCTGTCATACTTTTTTCAACAAAATCATCCGCAGTTTTTTGGGTAATCACTCAAAGCTTAAAAAGAAAGCCCAGACATTGGCTAGCAGTTTTTGCAAAAAAGCAGCAAGACGTCAAATGCTTACTGCTGCTCAAAAAGATTATAGTTTAAGAGAAAGAAGAATTCCAAGAATAATTGATGTCAGGTGGAATTCAAACTATCTTTGTTTTAATGGAATTGTTGAGAATGAGAAAGCTTTACTACAAATTCATTTCGATGGAGAAGCAATTTACCTCGAAAAAGATGACTTTATTGCAATAAAAGAAGCTGTTACAATTCTAAAATATTTTTATGATAAAACTTTGGAAGTAAGATTATTTTTTTTTCGTTGTGGTGGTATATATATATGTGATTTAATATTTTCTGTTGAATCTGAAAGCTTTTTTTCTGATGCTACTTTATTATATGGAAACAAACAAAGAAATAGATTATCTGCAGAATCTGCTCAAAAATTACTTAAAATTAGAGTAATGCAAAAAAGAAATGTCCCAAATTTTGAAAAAAACGATGGAGAAAGTGAAGAATCTGATTCTGGAGAAGAATTTTAATAAATTAATATTGTTAGACAGTTGTTTTTGTTATTTTCCTTTTAATAAATTTTATGTTTTAAAAATAGACTGTTTTTGGGTATTATATATTACAAGTTTTCGACGGGAATCACGGGATTCCCGCGGGATTCCCGTGATTCCCGTCCCGTGCCCATTTTCAAAAAACGGGAATTCCCGTTTCCCGTGTTTTACCGAAAACGGGACGGGATCCGATCCCTATTGGTGACCCGTCATAGAATAACCGAAGTGGATTTATTATATCTTTTATTACTGTGTTATTCAACTGTAGCTGGTATAGTTCGTGTCGATATCCATTTATATAAAAGAAATAAAGACAAAAAAAATTATTTAAAGGCAAATATTCCATTTTGGCCAAGTGTGACGGACCGCCGAATGCTATGCTTAATACCAAGAAATCCTGTGACCAAAACCCTTCCTTTAACAGCTCAATTTCTCTTTTATGTAAATTTATTTTTAGGAAGCAAATAAACTTGGTTTAAAGCCGGATTATTTAATTATTGGTGAACCAATAGATTCAAAATTTGCAAGTTTACAAAAAGGTGCCGTTAGTGTAAGGGCCTTCTTTAAAGATATATCTCTCTTTTTTTATCTTTAATCTTTTTTCAAGTTAAAACTCAATGCAAAAGGAATTGCCGCACATTCAGGGACCCCAGAAAAGGGGGAAAATGCAATAAATAAATTATTGGATGTTTTGGAAGATTTACGAAATTATGAATGGCCAAATGATTCAAGTTTTGGTAATACAACTTTAAATATTGGCTTTATTGAAGGCGGACAAGCTTTAAATGCCCTTGCCGCTAATGCTTCAGCTTCAATAATGTTTCGAGTAACAAAATCTTCAAAAGAATTATTGGAAACTGTTAAAGAAATTATTGGGGAACGGGTTGAAGTGGAAATTCTTGGATTTATTGAACCTGTAAAAGTGACAAGTATGTTTAATAGAGAGGTTTTTGGGAGATAGAACAAATTTCCTTGGCCATTTTTCCCCAAAAATGGCTTTGTTTTCGTTGTATTTGTTTTTATACAAAATTTTAAAACATGTCGGCAAAATATCCAATGCCTCAAGATGTTGGCAAAGTGTTCCTAATGCCAAAAAAATCTTAATTTAAAATCAATGTGTAATAATTTCAAAATAAAATTATTTTTTTACAGTACCTCCACCACCATATGAAACTCAACCAATTTCTGGAATTTCGGATGCCGCATTTTTTGAATATCATGATAAATTTAAAGGTGTATATATTTATGGGCCAGGTTCGATTGAAAGTGCGCATTCAGAAAATGAATTTGTTTCTATCAAAGATTTAAAAGAATCTGTAAATGTTTTATTTAATTTTGTTAAAATGCTTTCTTCCATTGAATGAATAAATTCTTACATTTAACAATTCTGTTTAAACGTTTTTCAAAACATTTTTAGATATAAAAAATTAAATATTAACAAAAAATTCTTTTTTTCACGATTAAATAATATTTATATATTATGCAGAAAAACACTAAATTTTTGGTCAAAACTAAATTTTATCAAGCCATTTTCGAGCTACAGTACACTTGACCCACAAAAATATAATTTCGTTGTGAAATTTTTCAAAAATAGTAAAAATCGAATCTTTAAACTTTTAAAGAATTGATAAATGCTGTTATTTTTCTTTTAATGTTTGTTTTCTTTTGAAAAAACAACAATCGATCCATCTTTATCTTCTTTTTTTTGTGACAAGAATGCAAAAACATTTGTCACCACAATTTTAGCAGCAAAAATTCTAGACTTTAATGAAAACAATTTTTTTTTGTCAATGTTTTCTTTAGCGAAAAAAAAAATTTTGGGCTTTGATGTTTTAAAGTTTTGATCAAATCTCTCTTATTTATTAACAACTGATGTCTGATTAGTTTTTAATGCAATAGTAATGATCTTTAAGAGATATAACTTTGAGCATTTATAAGCAAAATATATTTTTTTTGCTTTTTCAATGTGGTCGTCTTAAAATGCTTTTCTATTTTTTATCCAGAATATTCTGGAGTTCATTAATATATAAAAGTCAACTTTCCAGATTTTCTTTTTTTAAATTCTTTTTTTCGCTTTCATCTCTTAGGGAGCGTCCAGACGTGACGTCACGGGTTTTATGGGTGGGTGGGGGGTAAGCTAAACGTGACGCTCCTGCTAAAAAGCCGACAAAGATCAAAGTGAAAAGCGTCACGGAAGGGGGGGGGGGGGGGTGGGGTTCAAAATTTTCGATTTTATAGTGACGCCACGTCTGGACAATCCCTTATCAAAATTTGATTCCGGTTTTAATTTTTCTGGAGCTGATATCTGGCAAAATGTTTTTCGATGCCATGTAGGAGAAATTTGTTTCAAGCAATAAAATTTTTATTGCTTTATTATAAAAATGACAATGTTTTTTTTTGCCTCTTGGCATTGAATAAACATTTCGCCAGACATCGGTTTGGAAAATTTGCACCGTTTCTTTGCTACGGGGAGATTCGAAGAGCCATTTTCTTAAAAAATCAAGTTTTTCAGACAACAACACAATATTTGCTTTTCTGCAAAATATAAAAAAAATGCCATTCAAATCAATTTTTCCTTCAATTCCTGTTGAAAATGAACCATATGGAAAAAGAATTTTGGAAAGTTTTTTAAAAAATCCAACAAAAAAGGCATTTATTTATGCCCAAGATCCAACGAAATTTATTACTTACAAAGAATTGCATGATGAAACAATAATGGTTTCGGTATTCCTTGAAAAGAATGATTTTGGGCATAAAGATATTGCCGTTTTATTTTTACCAAATTCATGGGAATTTGGTAGACAAAGTTCAAGAATACAAAAAAAAACTCGAAGAACTGAAGATAAAAGAAGATTCATCGGAAGATGAAATGCAACCAACCAAGAATCAAAAAGAACCACATTCAGGAGAAGATAAACAAAAGAAACCAGAACAACAATTTGAACAGCCGAAAGAAGTACAACAAAGGCTAAGTCGGAATTCGTGTCAAAAACCCCAGTATTGCTATCCTCGAAGGAACCCAAACGTTTTTTACAATGATGGAAAAAATTGGGAACGCAATGGTCGAAGTCAAAGATATACAAATCAAAAGTATCCCCACCCACAACAAAATCAAAACAATTTTTACATCAACGGACAAAATCTTGGCAGCATTCAACGACAACGATACACATTTCAACGATATAATCCTCAAAAAAATCGAAACAGCTTTTATGACAACGTACAACATCGTTATGAAGAAACAACAAACAACTTCAGAAGGCAGAATAAGACAACAGCAACTCCACAACAGCACTCAGTAAAAACAACGACTGAGCTGTGAGAGGCCACAGCTTTTAAGGCGAAGAAGACGAAGGCAGTTATACAAGCCTGCCTTCCATGATCAACTCCAATGATCCAGAAGCAGAAGTCAAACTTATTATAAATAAATTTTTGTAGTTCAAGATTATTGTAGATTTTGTGATAAAAAATGTTTTAGAATCTTATTTTTAAAATTCTTATCTTTTTTAAATTTTTGTAATATTCAATTTTTTGGTAACTCCTTTTCTTAAGATTACTTACAATACAATAAGGTACTTATTAGATTAAAGTCTTTTTTTATAAACCAAATAACCGTTTTTATTATAATAAATGAATTCTTTTGTAAAAGTCTTGTGTTATTTAAAAATGTTTTGTATTGAATTTTTAGAAAAACAGTTATTTCTTATCTTTCTTTCCTTATTTTCCTCTTTCTTTATATTCTTATAAATATTCTTGTTAAATAACTTTTGTAATAATTCTTTTCTTCTTATGAATTATATTTCCTTTTTTAAATCATTTTTATTGTAAAAGGTCAAACAAGTCTCCTGCCATCAAACAACAGAAAATGGACGAGGAAGAAGTTAACGAGGACGTTAACGCTTTAAGGCGAAGAATGTAATGACCATGTCATTATGTTAATAACCCTTTACTCTTATGCAAATGTTTACTTCATGTAATTGCACTATTATGCCTATTCATCTTCAACAAAGAAGATCACTAAATGGTGATCATTGATGTTGTTAGTAAAGTTAATGAAAAGATGCATATCGATTGGTATTTGCCGCTGATCAAGCTTGCCTTGATCAGACGAAGCTGAAACACACATCCAACAATACTTTCACCTAAATCCCGCCTTTGGCATGTTCATCCGCTAGTTCAAGATCACGTACACGCCCTCCGGCAAAGCAGTATATAAACACCAACTTATCCAGCTTAAAGCTTCACTTCTGTTTCACTACTTCACTTCTGTTTCACTACTTCACTTCTTCCCTTCACTTCGATGTCCATTCCTGGCAGATGACCTCTGGCTCTTTTCCGTCTCTCTCTTTCTTAACCTCTAACGTATAAACGCCTATGTAAAACTGTATAATAAAGTAATATCATAAAAAGGGGTCCGTTACACTATAGTCATTTCATTAGCATAAAATTTAAAGTTTGATTTGTTGAATTGTGATTTCGAAAAGTCCTTGGCCTAAGCCTAAGTGCCTTTGTTTTCGGCTCCGCCTTCGAAATTTTCTTTTTAATGTTAAAATTAAATAATAATTTTAGCTTAAATAATTACAAATCTATATGAGATTTTTCAACAATAACCTACCACAATGAAACCATCCCTCTGAGTCAATAGCTTCGGCAGTTTTTTTAGAATTCTTTAAATATCCAATCATTGTTGTTGGACCACGAGTGCAGAGTTCCCCCTTTTCATCTTCCGAAAGTTCTTCTCCATTTTCATCAATAATTTTCATCTCAAAATTTGAGCATAATGTTCCAGCGATATCATCTCGAGATTTTGGATAAATTGGATTTGTAATGGCCGAAAATGAGCATTCACTTGTACCATATGATCGCTCAATACGCTTCAAATTTTTAAGTTTTTTATAAACTTTTTGGGAAATTGATTCAGAGGTTGGAGCTGCAGAGAGATGAAAGAATTCAAGACTTGTCAAATCATAATTATCAACTGAAGGATCATGAATAAAAATTGATAGGGTTGGAGGAATGAGAAATAATTCTCGAATCTAAATGTATCATTTAATATTGTAATTTTTATGTCAAAAAATTTTTCAATCATCTCTTTTTGATTTCAGAATGACGCAAAAATATATTTTTCAATTTTAAAAATTTTCGTGACACTTTGTCACAATTTTCATGGTCCATGGCACTTCACCAAAATAATATTTAGCTTTTTGCAAAGTGTCACGAAAGTTTCAAGCGTTTAGGGAAATTTTTTTGTTAGTATTCAGGCAGCAAATCTTCATCACAAATGGTAAGCTACAGTATACTTGTACTGTAGGTTAAAATAAAAATCAAAATATGTTAAAACAGCCGTGTCTTTAGAAATACTGTATATACTCTTCCTGATCATATCACTGTAAATCTTATATTTTAATATTTGGTAAAAAATATTGGAGAAACTCTGTCAAACAGTATTACTGTAGTTTTTGAAATATAATTAAATGTTACAGTATAATAATTTTGAAATATTAGCGATAATATTTTACAGGAATATTTTACAATTATATCACCTCAAATATATTATTACAATGTTTCAAGAATCTACAGTAAGATACAGCAGTTTTATTGTATTTCAGCTTTAAATTTTACTCTACAGTACATGTATACTGTAGCTCGCCAATTAGGAGGAAACAAATTGTGGCACACAATTACCACTGTACCAAAAATAAAACAAACCTTAAAATCTTGAATTGCTTTAAAAAAGATGCTTTTATCAAAATCTGTGCAAGTTTGTCCACATAAAATACAAGTTTGACCACAAATAATTGATTTTAATAAAATGGATAAACCATATCCACTACAAAAAGCTTGTAACAAAATTGTTGCTTCATTTTCATATCTCCAATTAGGATCAAGCCTTGGATAAACATATTTGTCAAAATGATTAATAAAGATTGACGTTTCAGTCGAATAATTTTGATGACTTAACATTACACCTTTTGGAGGGCCCGTTGTTCCACTGGTATATTGAATAACAAAAATATCTTTTTTAACATCAATATTTTTTTCTTCAATATTTTCTGATAATGTATTTAAAGAAGTAGTATCAGAGATTATGGTAGAAAAATTAATGATATTATTCGGTGGAATATTACCATTATCAGTTGAAGATTCTGTTAAGGTTTGATTAGAAGAAGATAACTGACAAACAACAATTTTTGGAGATATTTTGCAATTTTTTATTGCTTTTTTGATAATATTTAATTTGTCGTCACTACAAAAAATTATTTTTGCTTCACATTCTTCTAATTGGTGTTGAATTCCGTCTAAAAAATAGAAAAAAATTTAATAATTCCGTTTATGCCGACATTTTGAAAATCGATACTTTTCAAAAATCACTTTGATACGAATATTACAGTATCGCATGGCATTGAAAAACCGATATTGGGTAAGTGTAAAAAAGGTAATATTAAGTTTTCTTTTGAATTCAATTTATATCATAAGATACAAGATTCTTGAATTCTTATCACAAAAATTTTATTTAAAATGAATTTTAAAAATTTCAGTTAAAAAACTATTCCTTCCAAGCCATTTAATTTAGGCATCGGCGCTGCTCATCCAAAATTGAGAGAGTAGAAATATCAAAATTGAGATATTCTGAAATTTTCCAAAATTCTGTTTGGCTTAATCATCATCAAATTTCTTATCAGTTGTTTTATATCGAATTAAAATCCCTTTTTATTATAAAAAATTTAATTTTGAAGTGTTAAAAGAGGAATTAACAACCAAAGTCTTATCTCTTATCCCAACATTATAAAACCTTCTCAATCAAAGTGATATCATTTGCTGAACTTTTAAAAACTATCAAATAATTATCAATTCAACACACTTACCAATATCACGTATAACACATATTGCACTAAATGCACCACCTCTTAAACTAACTGCAGTAAGAATTTCAACAAATTCCCATGAATTTGGTAAAAATAAAACGGCAATATCTTTATGCCCAAAATCATTCTTTTCAAGGAATACCGAAACCATTATTGTTTCATCATGCAATTCTTTGTAAGTAATAAATTTCGTTGGATCTTGGGCATAAATAAATGCCTTTTTTGTTGGATTTTTTAAAAAACTTTCCAAAATTCTTTTTCCATATGGTTCATTTTCAACAGGAATTGAAGGAAAAATTGATTTGAATGGCATTTTTTTTATATTTTGCAGAAAAGCAAATATTGTGTTGTTGTCTGAAAAACTTGATTTTTTAAGAAAATGGCTCTTCGAATCTCCCCGTAGCAAAGAAACGGTGCAAATTTTCCAAACCGATGTCTGGCGAAATGTTTATTCAATGCCAAGAGGCAAAAAAAAACATTGTCATTTTTATAATAAAGCAATAAAAATTTTATTGCTTGAAACAAATTTCTCCTACATGGCATCGAAAAACATTTTGCCAGATATCAGCTCCAGAAAAATTAAAACCGGAATCAAATTTTGATAAGGGATTGTCCAGACGTGGCGTCACTATAAAATCGAAAATTTTGAACCCCACCCCCCCCCCCCCTTCCGTGACGCTTTTCACTTTGATCTTTGTCGGCTTTTTAGCAGGAGCGTCACGTTTAGCTTACCCCCCACCCACCCATAAAACCCGTGACGTCACGTCTGGACGCTCCCTAAGAGATGAAAGCGAAAAAAAGAATTTAAAAAAAGAAAATCTGGAAAGTTGACTTTTATATATTAATGAACTCCAGAATATTCTGGATAAAAAATAGAAAAGCATTTTAAGACGACCACATTGAAAAAGCAAAAAAAATATATTTTGCTTATAAATGCTCAAAGTTATATCTCTTAAAGATCATTACTATTGCATTAAAAACTAATCAGACATCAGTTGTTAATAAATAAGAGAGATTTGATCAAAACTTTAAAACATCAAAGCCCAAAATTTTTTTTTTCGCTAAAGAAAACATTGACAAAAAAAGATTGTTTTCATTAAAGTCTAGAATTTTTGCTGCTAAAATTGTGGTGACAAATGTTTTTGCATTCTTGTCACAAAAAAAAGAAGATAAAGATGGATCGATTGTTGTTTTTTCAAAAGAAAACAAACATTAAAAGAAAAATAACAGCATTTATCAATTCTTTAAAAGTTTAAAGATTCGATTTTTACTATTTTTGAAAAATTTCACAACGAAATTATATTTTTGTGGGTCAAGTGTACTGTAGCTCGAAAATGGCTTGATAAAATTTAGTTTTGACCAAAAATTTAGTGTTTTTCTGCATAATATATAAATATTATTTAATCGTGAAAAAAAGAATTTTTTGTTAATATTTAATTTTTTATATCTAAAAATGTTTTGAAAAACGTTTAAACAGAATTGTTAAATGTAAGAATTTATTCATTCAATGGAAGAAAGCATTTTAACAAAATTAAATAAAACATTTACAGATTCTTTTAAATCTTTGATAGAAACAAATTCATTTTCTGAATGCGCACTTTCAATCGAACCTGGCCCATAAATATATACACCTTTAAATTTATCATGATATTCAAAAAATGCGGCATCCGAAATTCCAGAAATTGGTTGAGTTTCATATGGTGGTGGAGGTACTGTAAAAAAATAATTTTATTTTGAAATTATTACACATTGATTTTAAATTAAGATTTTTTTGGCATTAGGAACACTTTGCCAACATCTTGAGGCATTGGATATTTTGCCGACATGTTTTAAAATTTTGTATAAAAACAAATACAACGAAAACAAAGCCATTTTTGGGGAAAAATGGCCAAGGAAATTTGTTCTATCTCCCAAAAACCTCTCTATTAAACATACTTGTCACTTTTACAGGTTCAATAAATCCAAGAATTTCCACTTCAACCCGTTCCCCAATAATTTCTTTAACAGTTTCCAATAATTCTTTTGAAGATTTTGTTACTCGAAACATTATTGAAGCTGAAGCATTAGCGGCAAGGGCATTTAAAGCTTGTCCGCCTTCAATAAAGCCAATATTTAAAGTTGTATTACCAAAACTTGAATCATTTGGCCATTCATAATTTCGTAAATCTTCCAAAACATCCAATAATTTATTTATTGCATTTTCCCCCTTTTCTGGGGTCCCTGAATGTGCGGCAATTCCTTTTGCATTGAGTTTTAACTTGAAAAAAGATTAAAGATAAAAAAAGAGAGATATATCTTTAAAGAAGGCCCTTACACTAACGGCACCTTTTTGTAAACTTGCAAATTTTGAATCTATTGGTTCACCAATAATTAAATAATCCGGCTTTAAACCAAGTTTATTTGCTTCCTAAAAATAAATTTACATAAAAGAGAAATTGAGCTGTTAAAGGAAGGGTTTTGGTCACAGGATTTCTTGGTATTAAGCATAGCATTCGGCGGTCCGTCACACTTGGCCAAAATGGAATATTTGCCTTTAAATAATTTTTTTTGTCTTTATTTCTTTTATATAAATGGATATCGACACGAACTATACCAGCTACAGTTGAATAACACAGTAATAAAAGATATAATAAATCCACTTCGGTTATTCTATGACGGGTCACCAATAGGGATCGGATCCCGTCCCGTTTTCGGTAAAACACGGGAAACGGGAATTCCCGTTTTTTGAAAATGGGCACGGGACGGGAATCACGGGAATCCCGCGGGAATCCCGTGATTCCCGTCGAAAACTTGTAATATATAATACCCAAAAACAGTCTATTTTTAAAACATAAAATTTATTAAAAGGAAAATAACAAAAACAACTGTCTAACAATATTAATTTATTAAAATTCTTCTCCAGAATCAGATTCTTCACTTTCTCCATCGTTTTTTTCAAAATTTGGGACATTTCTTTTTTGCATTACTCTAATTTTAAGTAATTTTTGAGCAGATTCTGCAGATAATCTATTTCTTTGTTTGTTTCCATATAATAAAGTAGCATCAGAAAAAAAGCTTTCAGATTCAACAGAAAATATTAAATCACATATATATATACCACCACAACGAAAAAAAAATAATCTTACTTCCAAAGTTTTATCATAAAAATATTTTAGAATTGTAACAGCTTCTTTTATTGCAATAAAGTCATCTTTTTCGAGGTAAATTGCTTCTCCATCGAAATGAATTTGTAGTAAAGCTTTCTCATTCTCAACAATTCCATTAAAACAAAGATAGTTTGAATTCCACCTGACATCAATTATTCTTGGAATTCTTCTTTCTCTTAAACTATAATCTTTTTGAGCAGCAGTAAGCATTTGACGTCTTGCTGCTTTTTTGCAAAAACTGCTAGCCAATGTCTGGGCTTTCTTTTTAAGCTTTGGAAGATATTCTTTTTCAACATCACCGGTAAACGCTGGTTGAACAATATTATTAAATCGGCACAGGCTTTTTTCACATCTGATCCATCATCACGAGTTATAAAAACAATATTTTTAAGATCAATATTCATATTACAAAATGTTTCTTTCAAACAACTTTGAATTTTTGCTGCATTATGAGAACTTACCCTATTAACGGTTTTATTAAATAGCTTTTCATAATCTTTAGAATGATTTTTTTTAACATGACTAATCAATGTAGAAGTAGCAGCATCTCCTTTTTCTTGTTCATGGAAATATATGCAATCTTTTCCATCGTCAGTTTTAAGTATACAATGAGATACTCGGCCACCAGCAACAAGACGCTTAAGACGAAAAGCAGCCCAAATAGGCGCATTTTTACTCATTTTCAGAAATTATGGACCTAAAGAGGATCGTTAGGATAAATTTTTTTAAAGAAAAACACTAGCGGAATCAAATGTAGAAGCAAAAAAGCAACCAACACCGAATCGTAAAAACACGTAAAAATGGCGAAAACAAGAGTTTTACTAGCTTTTAAGCTTGATACACACAATCGATTTGCATTGACGCTTTGAATTTTGCGCAGCTGTGGAATTGATTTTTTAATGCAAAAATGCAAAAACAATCAATTCACAGGTACTCAAACGAGATTGTTCGCGCTTTGCCAGAAACAATTTTCGAGCTCTTTTTTTAAAAAAACAAGAAAACAATCTCGTTTGAGCGCAATTTTTGTGCGGGAAAAAATCACACTTTGACGGGAATTTCAAACGCATCTTTTGCGGGAATTTTCGGCCACGGGACGGGAATACGGGATTCCCGTTTTTTGAAAATCGGCACGGGACGGGAAACACGGGAATCCCGTTCCCGTTCCCGCCGGGATTCCCGGCGGGAACGGGACGGGATCCGATCACTAGTCACCAAAAGGGGGCCAGCTGCCTTGCTTATGAGGACACCATTTTCAGGGTGGGAAATGTCACAAAAAAAGAAAAAGTCAAAAGAATTTCTGGATCACTATGGTTTCACTCCCTTATAAAAGTCTTATAAATCTTTGATCGGCAAAACATGAATTGTCGTGTTAAGAAAAACCAAACCGCAGTAAAAAATTTTTTATTTTTTTTCTAAGAAATTTTTAACTGCGGTTTTATTTTTCTTAACACGACAATTCAAGTTTAGTCGATCAAAATTTTATGAGACTCTGAAACCATAGTGGGATTCTGGATTTTGAAGTATTTTCGTTTTGAGAATTTTTGTCAATTTTTATGTCTTGGCTCCTTTTAAAAAGTGATGTAACAAATGTGTGCTACACTGAAAAAAATCGGTGACAAAAAACCTCTCACTGGTGACGTTTTGGTGATGATTTCATCACTTTTAGTCACGTATTCATCACCAAATCGTCACCAGTGAGGGATTTTTCATCACCCATTTTTCTCAGTGTACCTTACCTTCATTCCATCATGCCGGTTTTCTTCTCCCACAACAAATAAAAGTCCCAAATTTGATGCTAAAGCTGGCATTTCTTTAATAATTTTACGAATTGCAAAAATTTGTGATGCAATTTGTCCTTTTGCATCATTGGCACCTCTTCCATAAATATTTTCTTCATTTTTTGTTGGCGGAATATACGGAGGTACAGTATCCAAATGAGTATTAAAAAGTATTCGAGGCCCTGGTGGAATGTATGGAGACCAGGTAGCCAAAATATTAAATCTATTTGTTTCAGATGGCAGGGGTTGAATGGTTACATTAAAACCTTCATCTTCTAAAAACTCTTTAATCAAATTCCCCAAAATCCATTCTTTTCCTGTCGTTGAATCAATGGACATTAAATTCATTAAAAATGATTCTATATCATCCTTGGAAGCTATCAAAGAATTTGAATTATTCATTTTTGATGAATTAATTGATAAATTTGATGAATTTATATCAGTTGTTGTTTTAGTTGTTGAAATAATTATTGGGAGACCAATTAAAAATGGTATTAAAACTAAAAGAAAAAAACAACAAATATAATAAATTTTGTTCATCACTTTTTTAGTTTGATTTTTAGTGAAAAAAAATGATATTTTTTGATAACATAAAAACACTACAAATTTTAAACTCTATTGTTTTAGTGATCAAAAATTGATCGATTTGTGAGTTTGTTTTATTTTGATTTTTTGTAAATAACAGCCGGATTGAATTTCAAATTGTTTGTAGCTTTTGCAGCAGCAACTGTTTATAGTTTTTTTTTTCACTTTTATTTGCAATTTTAAACTTTTGAAAATAATTTTTTAAATCCATGGAAATGGCCTTGTAACTTTGATTTCAAAATTATCAAATATAGAAACTAAAAACTTCATTTGAGGATTTTTTGAATGCAAAATTTTTTACAACAAAGAAAAGGGGGCAATTTTGTGGACCTAATTTGGCAAGGTGTGTTTTTTGCAAACACGAATTGCAGGATTTTTAAATTTAATCTTGGGACAAATGGCTGTTTATTTTTTTGGCACTTTTTTTAAAGAATTAAACAAAAATAAATGGCACTGAAAAATGATTTTGGGACCATTTAAGCTGATTTTTGCATGTATTTGGGCTTTCGACCATATGGATAGTGCCATTGGTTTTTCTTTAAAAAAAAGTGCCAAAGACAATCAGTATTTTGCTCCTTCACAAAATTTGAAAATTCCGCAATTCGTGTTAGCAAAAAGACACTTTGCCAGACATTGGACCAAAAAATTGCACGTTAAATTCAATGTCCATCAAAATACAGACACTTTTGTCTTCATTTTTTTATTTCCAAAATTCATTACAAAAAAAAGCAAAGAACAAAAAAGTCGACGATATGACTAATTGTAGTCACAATTTATTTATTTGCTCAAGACTTTTTAAAAAAAAGATTAGCAAAAGAAAATATTGAAGTGTAAAACTTTAATTAAAGTCATTTTTTAAAATTTTTTTTGAAATTTATTGAAGTAAAAAAAGGAACAAAATTAAAAATTTTAAATAATTAAATGCTAATTTTTGAGCATCGTGGCTACACTCGACAGTACAAAAGGAAGAAAGAAAGGTCGGAACTTGTCTGTGTTTTATCATTTTAAATTATCAGTTTCATTTAATTTTTTAAAATTTAAATTTAAAAATTTGAATTTGTTGTTGTTTAAAAAATACAGTAAAATTACAGTATGCCATTTTTTGCATTTGTTGTTTTAACAAATAATATTTTCAATTTTATTCTTTCAATTTTATCAATAAAATTTTCAACAAATGTTTTATTTAAACGAAAATTGTTAACAAAAATTATCAAATTATCACCGATAATTACCGTATTCTTTGTGTATGTGTTAATTTTTGGTGCTGTATCAGCATTGCATAATCTGTATCTCCTTATCTTTTGGAGACCTGATGAAGTAATCTATAATTCACAAATTCTTTATCTTCATGGTCTTATCGCTGGAAAATTGGTATCTCTAAATCCTGTAATTGGCACTTTTCTTTGCATCGATCGTTGCCTAACAATTATTTTTCCAACAAAATATGATTCAAAACTTAAACAAATTCATGCAATTTTTTGTTTAATTTTTGTAGCTTTTGTTTTTTCATTTACAACTTGGATAACACTTTTCATAAATCCATATCCAACTTCGACAAAAACAAATTGCATGTTTTATAGCTGTTTTTTGACGTCATCGGTAATATTTCAAGTTCAAACACAAAAGATTATTACTTCTGTAATAAATATTTGTGGATGTTGTATTTTAATTATATTATTAAAAATCTTTTTAAAAGCATCAAATAATGCTGTAAATAAAAAAATTACAACTGCTGTAATATTTATTTTATTGATTACAACAACCTGTGATGGAGCACCCAGTTTGATCAGTAATGCATTTCAAGCTGTAAGTTTGTGTGTGCTGATGTTTTTGTTTGTGGCATTATTGTTTAAAGGAGGCGCACGGTTAAAGGGAGTGTCGAAGATAATGAAAAACTTTTTACGACAGTTTTCCGTCGTTCCAAGTGATGGGGAATGAAAAAGTTTGTCCGCCCGCACGCAACGAATGCATTCCACATCACTTGGAATGACGGAAAACGTTCATAAAAAGTTTTTCACTATCTCCGACACTCCCTTTAATAATCATTTTTTTGCAAAATCCTGACGATCAGGCTTTTGACCAAGTGTGATGGGCCGCCAGATGCGATGATTATCCTTGTTAAAAAAGGTTGAATTTTCCCCACTATCAGACATTAAGTCGTGGAAGAACCGTCTTCCAAAAGGATGCTTTTATGATTTTTGCTAACATTTTAACCTTAAAATGACATTTTCATTGTTGCTTCCTTTTGGGATCTTCCATTTACCCTGAGGGGTTTATGGGCTTTCACATTGCTTTCCACTTAGTAGCACCAGGGCTGGACACAGACATGGATTCGAACCTCGGAGGGCCGGGTCGTAAGATTAGCGCTCCTAACCACCCACGTTACACGAGTTAAAAACCTTTGTTTAAATAATTTTTTGAAAAAATCATTTATTAGGTTTATTTTAATACCGTAACCTAAAATTCGTTTAAATAATTATTAAATTTATGATAATTTTGCTAAAAATACCAAAATTAATTGCAATGCCTGAATGAAAACTACTTGAAGCTGTGAAGTCTGTAAATAATTGTTTTTTTAATGACAGCCATGTCTGACATCACAAATTTAATTTCTTCAAAATTTATTCATGTATATTTTTATTTTTAGATTGTTGGACAAACCCTTACAAGCTACATTGGACCATATACTACAACCTCAAATACAGTATCCGTAGCAATTTGCGTAAAAATGTATTCAAGAACTTTAAGCCGAGCTTTATCCACTTCAAGTAGCAATATTGTAAAAATTAGTTCCGTTAAAGCAAATATTGCTTCTCCACGTTACTGAATTTAATTGAATTAAAGTTTTGTAAAAAAAAGTGTACTTTGAAAATGTACTTTTTCTTTTTTAATTATCAGTGTTAAATATATTAAAATTAATGTGCGAACTTTTTAAAATGTTTCTTAATGTTTGTAAATTTTTTTTAAATGGCTATCAAAAACAACCAAAGAGCATTTTATCACTAATTAGAAACCAAAAAACAAAGTAAAAATGGAAATAGAAAAATAAAACTTGAAAATTATCAGCTCTGTTTTTTATTTAAATACAATTTTTGGAAACAGCAAAAAAAAATAGGAAGAAAGATAAAATAATTACAATTGTTTGACAATTTATTTTTGTTTTTTTAAACAAATTTTACTTATTTTTTCAAAAAAAACCTTATTCATTTATGTTTCGGCAACTTTGAAGAGTTTTATCAAAATTTTTATTAATTTTGTGAAAATTTCAGTAAAAATTATTTAACAATAATCTCAAATATAAAAATTAAAGCATTTTTTTAAAGGGAGCGTCCACCTTAGTTAAAATGGCGTGTGTGAGATGAAGAATGCATTTGTTTGTGCAAGCGTTGTGAATGATTGACATAAAAATACAAACTTTTGCATTCTCCATCACTAGTGAAAGACGATTTCGTGTTAAGAAAAATGTTGGGTGTAAAAAATTCCATTTTAACTAACGTAGACACTCCCTTTAATCACCAAAGCAAAGCATGGAAAAAAATTTCTGTTTGTGACATTGCCAACATCGGAGCCGACCATGAAAAATATAAACAAAAGTATTTACTTGATTAATTTTGTAAAAAACTACGTTAAATTTTGTAAAACTTTTAGATTATTAAAAGAAGATCATTTTTGATGATTCCATTTAATAACAAATATGATAGCAGGCGCTAAGCTGTTTTTCCAAAAGAGCTTATAAGCAGTTTGGAAATAAAATAAAATACATCATTTTCTTTAAAAGTCCAAAAATTTAAGTTCATCAGAATCAAACTCAAAAATTAAATAAGCCTTTTTTCTTCACCCACCATAAAAATTAGCAGAATAAAAAAAAGGGACGCACCTTCAGTTTTGCTGCTTCTGCCATCTTAATCTTCCATCAATCTGAAATGACAATTGCAATTACAGACATCTAAAAAACCTTGCACGATCAATCCTCAAAACAATAAACTTTTACTGATGAAAAAAAGTAGGAGTGTATTGATAAGAAAAAAATAAGAATTAAAAGATGAAGCCTCCGAAGATATAAAAAAGGGTTCCAAAATATTTTTTTTGATTACTTGCTTCCGTTGGTCTTTCATTTGTTTTTTTAAAAAAGTTTAAAATGATTAATATCATTTTTATCCTTTCATTATTTTTAATTCATTGCAATGGGCAAGATTTGATGCTATTAAATAAGATCCCAGAACAGATAAATGTTGCCAAAAATTTTGGTACTTTTGCCTTATTAGAGTCATTTTTATTGTTGAAAGATAAAAACTTTTATGGACATTTATCGGCGAGATTAATAGCGGATATCCCAAATCTCAACTATAATATCACCGCAGAATGCAGTGAAGATTTAGTATTGATTGGAGTTGCGGCAATTGATAAAAACCATACTTCACCAGAACTGGCACACGTGGTTGCACAAAGTAATTTTTACTATAAAAAAATTACTGTAAAATAATAGAATATTATTTATTACAATATATTTAATTTTAGTGATGGATGCAACAGCAAAAATTCCAGCAGGATTATTACGAGGTGCACGAAATTTATTTGGATTCAAGCAAGAATGTGATATAATAAAATATAAATTTGGGCAACGTAAACGTGAATTTACAACAGCTTATAGCAGGTTTGGCCTTACAAAGAAGCTACACATGGTGGTTCAAGAAATGCCCTTTTACGGTTTTTCTTTTTCAATAGTTCAAAGGAAAAAACTTTCAAAAAAAACACAAGAAGAATTTCTTGAACCGAACGTATAATTTTTGTTAAATACGCAAATTTTTTAGAGCTTATATCAGTTTAACAGGAGATTGTGACAATATCGAAGCTTCTTTAGGATTTGATATTTGTCTTCCAAGTAGTTGTACGTCAGAAGATTTAAGGAATGTTGTTGCAATAAGTATGAAAGGAACTAAAATTAAAATATGTTTTAATTATTGATTTTTATAGTTCCAGAAATGAATGCAACTTTAGCCAATCTTACAAATAGTTTATGCGCTATCAGCACTTTTACTGATATCAATAAACCAATGACAATAGGCTCATGGATTATGGTGTACAAATTCATACTTTTAGAATACAAAAAAAAAATTTGAAAAAAATTTTAGTGCATTTTTATTAATTTTGGGTATTCTTGTTATTACTGCTGGCATCGCGGATTACTGTATTATTCCAACTGAAACACCATTAAGAAAAGGTAAAAATTTGTAAAAAAAAAAATAAAAAAAAATGTAAAAATATAATTTTATAACTCTGTTTTTATTTCAGAATTTGGAGTTGAATTATTTCTTTTATTTTCGGGATACAAAAGTGTTTGCGAAATTATGACAGCAACAAAATTTAAACGTGGACAAATTGGTCCAATTAATTGTTTACGAGTTTTTTCAATGTTTTGGGTTATTTTTGGACATACAATGGCAAGTGCCCTAACAACTAATGGTAAAGATTTTTGAAATTTTCCTGGGAAATTTCCCGATTTTTGCGAGAAATGACTTCCATTTTTGTAAAGAAACGGAAAAAAATTTTTATTTAAAAGTGCAACGCCGTATTTAAGGGGGGGGGGGGATTCGGGACCTTTGCCCCCCCCCCGAAATTGAGGAATTTTTTTTGATCTTTTGCCGCTTCGTGTTGGCGGCGGCAAAAGATCAAAGGCGTGCCCCCTCCGAAATTTTTTTCTGTATACGGCCTTGTAAAAGTGGTTAATGGGTTTGTCCAGATATGACGTCATACAAAAATCAAGATTTTGAACCCCCCCCCTCCCTGTCATACTTTTCCCTTTGATCTTCTGTCGCACATGAAAGGCGGGTCATATGTGGTTGACCCCCCCCCCCCCCCCCGCCCTACCTACCACTGTATGGCGTCATATCTGGACAAGCCCTTTTCTGCACTGGAAACAATTTAAGAGTCCAATAATGCTTTAATTTAATTTTTTATACTGAAAATAAAAGTTTATGTTTTTTTTAAATTAAATTGGTAAAATTGCCGAAATGAAAATTTCGAAAAATGGCAGTAAATTTCGGAATTTTTGACGTTTTCCCGGGAAATGAGCAACCCTACATCTGACCGAAGCCAGGTTTCTTTCATTAATCAGATCAATATTCTAATTTACAGATAATATTTTGGATTTTATGCCAATTTTGGAATATTTTTTTACGCAAATTATTGAAAATGCTTTCCTCTCGGTTGATACCTTCTTTTTTATTGGTGGAGTTTTGCTAGCATTTATGTGGTTTAAGGGATATGAAAAAGATACCAGAAGGTTTATGTCCCCACAAGGTTGGGCACTGTTTTATATTCATCGAATTTTACGGTATCTTATTTTATCGTAATACTCCAAAAAAATATGATTTTATTTTAGTTTATCTGCACCATATTGGGTCACTTTGCTAACGTATACCTATCTTTTTGGGCCTTTAACCCAAAATATGACAATGTTCTTTACACCTATTCCAGCGGCATATGAACCCTGCAAAAAATATTTATGGAAAAATATGTTGTATATTTTTAATTTTAATAATTCTGAAATGGTAAGAATTTGTCTTTAATAATGAAAGTGACACAAAATTTGACAAATTTTTTGGTCTTGAATAGATTTTCGATAAGAGTGCCAAGGAATCTGGGCGAAACAAAATCGAAATTTTGAGATTTTGTAATTTTTTATAAAAAAAAATTATTTAAGTAGAACTTTTATAATTTGAATGTTTTTCGACATCGAAACTCTGAAAAATATTTATTATATTTATCAAAATTTCAGTGCCTTGGACATACATGGTATTTAGCAACGGATATGCAAATGTTTGTTTTAACTCCAATAATTCTTATTCCACTAGCATTATATCCTATTCTGGGATGGACAGTTTCAATTTTTCTAATCATTTTATCAACCGCCGGAAATATTATTACAGTATACGAAAATAAATTTCCTCCAACTTCTTCTTTTTTTGGTCCAGATGGAATGGGAAATGATGTGAACAGAGCCTCGTAAGTGTAAAAATGAATGTTTTTTTAAAAAATTCTAAAACATACACTTTATAGAAATTATATAAAACTTGTTTATTATGCAGCATGGATAAGATGCCAAATTTATATTATGGGATTACTTGTTGGTTGGGTTTTACAAAAGTATAAACATGTTCGAATAAATATTGTAAGTAAAATTCTCCAAGAAGTAGGTGTGATGCAGAACAATTTATGATGGCACATAAGTTCTTGTTTGAGAAATTGCTTCCAGAAGAACTCATGGGCTTGTATTTTGAGAGTACACCACAACAAACTGCCATCTCACCTAAAAAGTTGGGATTTTGATACACTTTGCCAAGCCATGCCAGAAAAAACAAAATTAATATCACAAAAAAAGATTTCTTAATAACAAATTGTTTTTCGAGAAAATAGTGATAAAAATTTGAATTTGGTACGGTTTGGCGAAATGTTTCCAAATTTCTAATTTTTATGAAGATATTTTCTTATTATTGGGATCAATAATATAATGAACGAAGTACCTTAATCCTGAATGGGCCATCCTATAAAACAACAAAATTACCATATTTTTTTTAGATTTTAAACTTTTTTCTTTGGTTTCTTGGAGGATCGCTAATGTTAACCGTTTTATTTGGACTCTATCATTACAATCAAGGTCATCCACTTTCACTTTTTTGGAGAGCCGTTTATTCCGCTTTATCAAAGCCGGCATGGGGATTAGGGTTGACATGGTTGACTGTAAGTTGCTACTATGGATATGGTGGACCAATAAATCAATTTATGTCTTGGAATATTTGGGTCCCACTTGGAAGACTTTCATATTGTGCCTATCTAGTTCATTATCCCCTTATCACATATGTATATGGTCTTGAAAAGAATGCAATATATTATTCAAGTTTGTGGCAAATTATTATGAATTATTTTATTCCTATCACAGTTCTCAGCTTTGCAATAGCTTTAATTTTATCGATCCTTGTTGAAGTTCCAGTTGGAAAAGTAAATTTGTATTTATGAAATTAGTTTTAACAAAGTTAAATTAAATTTTAGCTTGAAACACTCCTTTTAAGACCAAGAAGACATGAAAAATATTTTAAAGATAAAAATGGTCCATCATGGGAAATTACAAATAATCATGGAAATATTATTGAAGAAAAGAAAAAAAGCGAAATAAAATTTTAAGGTTTTGTTGAATGTTTTTGTGTACATATTTTGAATTTTAATTATAAGCTTTTAAAGGTGGAGACGCATCCTCGAACAAATTTTTTATGTTGTGCATTAATTCCAGGCCTGGAATCAATGCACAACTTTTGGCATTTTGTGTTGCTTAGCTATTAAAATAGTTGGAAATCGTGAAAAAACTGATGAAAGCGCAAATAAAATTATTTTTTTCTATCGATCAAACTGATGCACGAACTTATCAAACAACCTGATAGCTTTTGGCAACAATCGAGAAAAAAATTTTTAGCCAACAAAAAAATTCCTTTTTTTTTAAATTTTCTATTTAACCTTGAAAAATATTTATTTCACTCTTGGTGTGACACTTGTTTTGCATTTTTTTTGTTGCGTTTTTTCAGTTTCTTTTTTAAAACAATGAAAAATTTTGCAACACAAAAACATAGGTGCAACCTCATGGGGTCCCTCTTCTTTTTTTTTCAGTTAAAAACACATGCGTGAAAAAACACAACAACATTTTTTTTCAATCAGCCGTAGCTGACAAAGAACAAAAAAATTTTTTGAAAAAAAGTGAGTCGTTTCCCTCCTCTTTTTCAACATTTTTTTTTGTTTAAATTTTCTATTTTTTTCATTGCTCAATATATTTTTTTTCAAACAGATTTTTTTTATATTTTTTTTCTGGTTTTAAAAATGTCTGTTACAAATAAAAAAGATAATATTGATGGTATTAAACTTGGAGAAGATAAAAAAGGAAAAAAATCAAAGGTAGTCGAAGAAATCAAAGAAGATTCTGAGAAAAAGCAGCAGACAGAAGAAGAAGCTTTAAAGAAAAAGAATGAATTTGAAAATGAGCCACCATTTAGAACTGATTATGCTAAAACTGCTCGATCCCATTGCAAAGGATGTAGTGTTGCAATTCCAAAAGTTTGTTTATTCCCAGTAAGGATGGACGAGGGCCGGCCCCGAAAGCCCTGATCATCGGACGCACAATGAAAAAGAATGTAAAAAGTGAGTGCGGCGTTACGCACGCTTTGCATTCTTTATCATTGTGCGTCAGATGATCGGGGCTTTCGGGGCCGGCCCTCGTCCATCCTTAATTCCCAGGGCCGTATAGAAAAAATTTCAGGGGGGGCACAGCGATTTTGGGGGGGGGGGCACGCCTTTGATCTTTTGCCGCCACCAACACTAAGCGGCAAAAGATCAAAGGAAATTCCTCAGTTTCGGGGGGGCACGGGCCCCCAGTGCCCCCCCCCCTTAAATACGGCGCTGTTTATTCCTTTTATTTTTTTTAAAAGGCGGAGTCCCATTTAAGGTTAATTATTTCCGTTTCCCGGGAAATTTCCCGATTTTTGCAGGAAATAAATACTATTTCCCAAAAATTTTTAGATTATTAATCAACAAAATTTCACATTTAAGTTAAAATATAAGACTGTTTTTGATTTTAAAACAATTTAAAAACATAGAAGCGTTTAAATTTTCGATTAATTAATCTAAATTTAAGATTTTAAGATATACATACAGAAAAAAATTTCGGAGGGGGCACATTTTTTTTTTTTAATAATCAGCACAAAAAATACTACAAAACTATGTATCGTCAGGTTTTAAAACTGTTTAGATGAGATTTAATTGTGAAAAAACGATTTTTATGTAGGTCCAAGGTGGGGGATATTAGCAAAATTTCAAAGTCTTTTTCTGAGACTTTGAGAAGTTCTTGTAAAAATATTTTTTTATATTTTTAATTAGGAGATCAAAGGCTACAAAACTATGTATTATGGAGTCTTAATATCGGATATATAAAAAAAATTAATATCAAAAATTCACTTAGTCGGGGGAAAATTTGTACATTTTGCCAAAAACTTTTGGCGTTAAAAAAGTCTCTTTGCCGCTTTTTTGTTTTTATCGACCAGTGGGAGCGGCAAAAGATCAAAGGAATTCCTTAGTTTCAGGGGGCACAGGTCCCGAATCCCCCCCCCCCCTAAATACGGCCTTACAGACGTGACTTAGAAAAATGAACACTAGATTCAATTTGGACCCCCATTAAAAATCATAAAAATATAATTTCATTATTATATTTTTTAAGGGAGAATTACGAATCGCAACTCGGGCAAAATCTTATCGATATCATGGAATGATGGAAAATTGGTATCATGAAACATGTTTTTGGGAAAAAGCATCCATCGATGGTATTACAGAAGCAAAGGTGTCTGGATTAGAAACTGTTAAATCTGAAGATCAAAGCAAAATTCGTAAAAAGATTGTCGAAGCTTTAAAAAATGGCCAAAAAGAATCTTCTGGAAGTGGAGCAAGGTTTGTTGGAAATTGCTTTCTTCAATCTGGAAAATAAAAAACATTTTTAGTAAGCGTAAGAATGATAGTAGTAAAAATGAAGAAGTTTCTCAAAAGAAATCCAAAAAAGCTGATGTTCCCAGCAGCAGTAGCAGTAGCAAAGGAAAGAAGAATTAAAAAATCAGCAAAAAAGTGTAACTTACATTTTTGATTAACATATTTTCGGTAACTTCCAACAACTTTCATTATGGCAAAAATTTGCATTTGTAAATACCTCAATTTTTTATTTTTATTTTTGTGAATTTAAATAAAAAATTTTGTTTTGCCCCACTTTTAAAACCAAATTAAAATTAAATCATTGAAGCAATGAATAAATATTGGCAGTCAAATGAAAATTTATTTTAATTTCACCGAAATCAATAAAATTTTATATAAAAACAAATAGTAGTAATTATATTATTTTTTTAAAAATCTTTTGAAACAAAATTTATCGAAGATTATATTAAAATTTGCACGTACGGATTTTTCTCGGAGGGCAAAAATGGATAGAGCAATTTGTTGCGCCTGATAAAACAGTCATTGATAGCTATTGTCCATCTGTGAAAGCTCAAGTAAAAACTCGCTTTATGGACGAAAATATTTCAGAACAGCCGCCAGCAAAATTATCAATACGGTTATGCAAATTTAGGAAATTGTAACAAAATTTTTTGTTTTCATGCGCAAAAACAATATAAAAGAAAATTTAACACTTATTTCTTTTTCTCATTCTTCTTTTTTCGCCGTTACTTTTGTTAGCTGTCAACTCAATTTAAAACATGGATTTCTTTAAAATAATGCCTATTATTTTTGTTTTACTTTTTGGTATTTTTGGTCAACGCTTTCAACGGCATTTAATTAATGATAATCAAAATAAATTGGATCTTGACATGGTTAAATTGAATGAAAATAATCGTGATCAACTTGCATCAGATGAAAATTCTTTTGAGATAAAAGAATCTAATAAAGAATATAAAATTGAATTATTACAAGGTGAATTAAAATTTCAAATGTGCACGAGTCAATGTAACAATGAAATACTTGTTTTTTGCTTTGATTCTGATGAACCGAAAACTGTGCCAAACTCTAATCGCTGTTTTTCAAATCAATGTGAAGTTCGTGCTGGATTTTTTCGAAATAGTCAAGGCAAAGTTGCACATTTTTTCGAAAGAATATCATGTAAGTTTTTCCTTTTATTTTTTTTTCAGTCAATAACTTCAATTTCAGCTAATGTGGTAACAATACAATGTGATATTGTAATAATGAAATCTCCCATAACTAGATTTTTTGATGTCGAAGATTCAAGTTGTTATCCAAAAATATACGATGGAAATGTCGTCAAAAATTAGAAAAATTGTACAAAGGGAAGTTAATTGAATATAATAAAAAATCTTCGAAGATATATTAAATTTTTGTTTGTTTTTTGATTTGATTTTTTTTGTTTGGTAATATTAAATTTATTCTTACATATTACTTTTTTTATAATCTTTTCGAAAAATTTTGCAAGGTGTTAAAAAATACAGATACTGAAAAAACAAAAATAATCTAAATTTTGTTTTTGAAAATACTTTCATTTTTTTTCATGTATTTACTTGTTGTACATAACCTCCTGACAAAAAAACCACAAAAATTAATGAGACATTAACGTTTCAGAAACTTTCATATTAAAATTTATAACAAAATCGAAACTGTTTTTTTTCGATGACGGTCCTTACTTAAAATTTCAAAATATATGTAAAAAATAATACAAATTGTGAAAAAAAACAATTTTTAATCAAGGATAACAATTTTAGGTGGCTTAAAATCTTTGAAATTTTCATTCTTTATTTTGTTTTGGTAAGCTTGCAACAGTAATTTGTAATCATCGGACAGATAACGTCCAAAAGATAAACAAAAATTCACTTGTTTGTTATTCTGAAATTTTTTTTAAAAGCACAAATATTATTTCTGAATAATCGCCAATTTAAAATAATTACCGTCATAAAATTGGAAAATGTTTTAAAATCAAAAAATTCTGGAATGTCACCAAGATGAATACACTTGAAATTTTCAATTGTTTTGAGTTGAAGAAGTCTCTTTACTGTGTTACCAGATATATCAGTGGCATTATTATTAAAAACACTAAAAAAATTTATTTAATTATAAGTTTATGGATTTTTAAACTCACTAAACCAAAGATTTGAGTTTTGGAAGCAATTCAACAGTTTTTCCAAGTGCCAAATTAGTTCCATCATTTTCACTTATGTAACCATTAAAAAAAAAATAATGAACACTTTTTGTTAAAAATAACCATTCTTTGACTGTAATGTTTTGGTAATATAAAATTAATTGTGTAATATCACATTGATAAAATTTTGATATAACTGAGGAAGCAAGATTTGGATAAAGACTAGCTTTTTCGTCAATGACCAAAAATTTATGTACCCAAATTTTTGCTGGAATTTCAAATAATTCAAAGTCATGTTTATTTGGGCATTTGAGATCCATGCAAAAAGTCCATTTGGTTTTTTCAACAAAATTTAACCCATTAAAACCACGATCGAATTAAGTGAATAAAACAGTTTACAAAGTTGCAACCAGTGTTGTTGCGACTCCGACTCCGGAGTCGATGGAGTCGACTCCACATCGACTCCGACTCCGGAGTCGGAGTCGGAGTCGGAGTCACTAATTCCAAAAGATCAAAGAAAAAGATGCCGCTTTTCGGAGTCGGAGTCGATAGATTCGACTCCGATTGAATTTGACTCCGGAGTCGGAGTCGGAGTCGGAGTCGATAAAAAATGTCGGGCACATCACTGGTTGCAACAACTTTGCCGTAAAATTTTGAAGTTGGATTTTTTGTATGTAACACATTAATGGAGCAGGAAGGGAGAATTCTTGGGATTTTGGAAAATCGAGATTTGCCATATATTTTGATGGCACAAAATCCACTATGGCAGCAACCTTATTTTCCATTGGTAAAATAAAAATATAATGAGAAAAAGCAAAGCAGGAATAGCAAAAAATAATTTATAAAAATTGGATAGCAAATGGTACAACGAAGTAAAAACCTATCAATTGGTAGGATGAAGGAATCCCAAAAAACCCTTATATAAAAAGAATTTGGCTGAAAAAGATTTTTTTCATGACTTTCCCTAACAAAAACATTTTTTTATTACATCAAATCAATAAAATTTATGATTGGTGGTAACAATCTCATAATAAATATCAAAAAAGAATCAATAGAAATCTTTGTGGAAACTTGATATTTTTTTTATGTCATAGTCCATCGCTTATATAATATATATCACCCGTTTCAGGATTTTAAATCGATGCATTTCGTCAGGCCAAAGTATCAAAGTTGAAAAAATAATCTCTTTTTTTCCAGTTTTAGACGTTTTTTTACATCTTTAATACTTCTGCTATAACTATCAGAATCACAAAACGGTTTATATTGACTAAAACTCACGAAAATTGAGCGAATTTTTGAGTTGATTTAAAGTTTTGCAATGCCCTGTATTTATACTATTTTTTTTGGATTTTGCCGCTGTGTTTCATTTTTGCTTGAAAAACTGAGAAAGTCAGTTATAATAAATATACAAAAATATCATAATTTTTTAACTTTATTTATTGTCATTAAAAAATTATTAATTTTTGGCCACAGTAATGTAAAACAGTAATTTTACGGTACCGAGAAATTGCGACGGTACGGTAGGTGTTCACTACTGTTTTTAAACAAAAATGATTAAATTTGAAACTGTTATCATTTTTGTTTTTAATCTAGGATAACCAAACATATTCTGATGATGACACCCAAGTCCGTATTTAGGGTGGGGGAATCGGGACCTGTGCCCCCCGAAACTGAGGAATTTCCTTTGATCTTTTGCCGCTTCGTGTTGGCGGCGACAAAAGATCAAAGGCGTGCCCCCTCCGCAATTTTTTTCTGTATACGGCCTTGATGTCACCACACAATAGAATAGCAATTTTTATGTTAAATCAATGATAACACGACAAACAAAAGCATTTTTGTCTAAATTTTTTTTCTTTCTTTCATTGTCAATTTCTATAATGGTTTTTCATGTTGGGGTTAGTCACTACACCTTGTTCGTATATGATGATATTAAAAAAGAAGCAACTAACTTTGTATTAAAAGGTGTCTTTTAATTTTAAAAATTAGATTTACATGTATTTTTTAGCATTTGCTGAAGATTTATCCACAATTGATTTAATGTATGAAGAAATAAAATCAAAAGCAATTGGAGAGCTTGGATGTGCGTGTTTTTCCATGTTTCCAGCGAGTAATGATTTTCGTAAAAAACTTGTTCAAGCAGGTTTAGATTTTGGATTTAAAAAAGTTCAAATTCTTGATTATCGGTCAGAATTATATATTCGTGCAATTTTTCAATCAAAGTACAAACCCAAAAATGGTGATGTTATTTGGATATTTCAGGGTGATCAATGTCATGTTTGGAAAAAAGAAAATAATACTGCAAAATATTATTATGGTGGAATCTTCCAAGATTTTATTGATGAAAAAGATTTGGAAAAATTTAAAATAGATACAAAGCTTAATGAATTGCCAGACATTATTCTCTCAAACATCAAATTCGAAGACGGCTATTTAGAAAATTTCGCTCCTCATGCGCAAAACTTTTCATACTCCAATCAGATTATAAATTCGAGTGCCGTTTCTATCAAAACTCAAATAATGGCAGGAGTCTCTGATGTATTGGATTTGGATGCAAATGCAGTTGTTGATTACTTTTTTCTTAAAATTGGAAACAAAAACGATGTTCTTATGGGAAAAAATTTACCATTCACACAATCAATGCGTTCAAAATTAGAGGAAGGGGAAAACATTTTAGAGGTAAGGCATTTGTTTTAATAGGCTTAGGTTGTCCAGAAATCACATCACCAATGGGGGGGGGGGGGTGACCGAATTGTCACGAGCTTTAATTTTGTCGGAAAAACCCTTTGATCATTTGATGTTTGGAGGGGGGTCTAAAAATCACGAATTTGTTTAGTCACGTGATTTCTGGACAATCCTTATAAAAAACATTTGATGCTAAACATTAATTTTAGATAAAGTTCAGCAATCATACAGAAAATATTGAACTTCCAACGTGTATTGACTTTTTTATAACTCTTAAATTAAGAGTCTTAATATAGACGTTAATAGTATTTATACTGTTAGTTTTAGCGATCATAAATGTCAAAATGTTTAGATATTTCTTAATGATCTATAAAAATTAAAATAAAATATTTCGTTATAAACAAAATGTTTTTTTAATCGAGTTCTCTCGGTTAAAGCGTCTTCCTTGTGTTCTGAAAATATTGATTAAAAGATAAGAAAAATTGCTATGTTCACCTTTTTTTCTTGTTCCGTTTTCCATTATAGTTTTCTAAATTTTGGTGTTAAATGGTGTTTCATGTAGGAGTAAACTTTTTAGTGAGCAGAGTATTCTTATATAACAGTGCTGACAAAGTTGTCAATGAATTCGAAATTAAGAGGGGTAAATTTAAGACCATTTTTATACCTTTAATTTTAAGCTTTTTAAGTCTCGGGTAATGATATTGATAAAACTGATGCGATATTTTCCACCCTAAAGTCAATCATTTTTGGTGAACTAGGATGCATTTGTTTTTTATTGCCTTGGTACGCTGGCTTTGGTAATAAAATACGTGAAAGATTGATTTGTTCTGGTTTACAAGAAGGCTTCAAAAATGTTGAAATCCTTGATGTATTTTCTGCGAGGTATATAGCTGCAATATCTCAATCTGGCTTTAAAATAAAAAATGATGAAATTTTATGGATGTTTGAAGGAACAAGATGCTTTATTTGGAAAAAGATTGAAGACAAAGCTGTTTTAATTTATGACGGAAATCAAGATATGCTGGAAGACAAAAACGTAGAACATATAAAAAAGCTCTCTAAGCAAGATCAAAGCCCGAAATATATACTATGTAATACAAGGATAGATAAAGGCCTATTAAAACATGTATCTCAAGATGCCAAAATTTTTTATTACCGTAAAAAGTGGAGAACTTCGGCGCTTACAAAAGCTCGAATAATGGCAGGTGATCCAGACGTTATTGATTATGATACAAATGCGACTATTACCTATCCTGCTGTCATAAAAATTGGAGGAAAAAAATTTATGGATTTTTATCAGGAAATTTCATCACCTTCAATAAGAGCAATACATATAGAACTTGAAAACGGCGCAGATAATGTTTTATCAGTAAGTTTTTAAAAAACAATTGTGTTTATTCCTACGCACTTCAGATTTTAACAGGAACACATGAAAGCGAAGAAATAGAACTTCCTGCACTTAAAGAGTTTGTCTTAACTGTAACAATGGACACGAGTGGAATTTATAATGTTCATTACCACAAACCATCAGTAAATAAAAGCACTCTTGAAAATTTGTATTTGCAAGCTGATAATTATATTAAGAAAAAAAGTTTGGACTATTTTATACCACAAGTAATGCAAACTAATTGTGTTGATGTAGTTGGTATTGATTTTGGAGCTTCAAAATGTTGTGTTGCTGTAAATCGAAATTCCGGTATGGAAACTATTCCATTGGATAATACAGGAGAAAGGAATTTACCATCTTATATTGCATTTGAAGAAAAGCATAATAAATGTGGTAAAATTGTTATAAACAGATTATGGTATTGTGAAAAATCAGCTGTTTTTGATACAAAATTGATAATTGGAAAAAAGTATGACGAAGTAAAACACGATGGTAGTTGGCCGTTTAAGCTAATAAAAATGAATAATAATCCAGCACTGTTAAAAGATAACCATTTTCGACCGCAAGATTACTATACTATGATACAATTTCAAGGTTATGAGGGAGAAGCTTTAAAATATCCAGAAGAAATTTCATCAATTTTATTAAAATACATAAAAGAAAAAGCAGAAGAATTTCAAGGAAAAAAATTGAGTGAAGCGGTAATTACCGTACCGGCAACATTTACAGATACCCAAAAAAAAGCAACATTTGTAGCAGGATTATTAGCAGGATGGGAAAAAATAGATTTATTGCCAGAACCCATGGCAGCCATATTTGGATATTCCAAAAATGCCACTTTTTCAGATGGCGAAAAGATCTTGATTTTTGATCTTGGTGGATGCAGTTTAAATGTTTATATTGTCAAAATTGAAAAAGATCAAATAATTCTGAAAGTCCCGAACACGAATTATATTTATATTGGAAAAAGCTTTGATAATGTTTTGAAAAATTACTTTAGTGAAAGATTAAAAACAGAGTGTAATATTGCCAATCTCAGTGAAAAGAGATACACATTAATATCTGAATGCCAAAAGATTAAAGAAGATTTATCTACAATTAATGAAGCGATGTAAGTTTAGAAAAAAAAAGATTTCTCTAAAGTTCTAAAAATATGCAAAACAACTTACTGTAGGTGTTACAAATTTCTAGGATTGATGTTGATGAATTTGATCCATCAAAAGAAGGACATTTAACAATAACTCGCCAAGACTTTGAAAATCTTGCAACTGAACTTTTAGAAGGAATTAAAACAACAATTCTTGAAACTTTAGAAAAATCTGGCTATAAAAGTAATGATATTAATAAAGTTCTTCAAGTTGGAGGAGGATGTCGAATGCCAATGATCAAAAATTTGCTTCAAAATATATTCAATGATGCCGAACATCTTTGTGATAATCATCATGATGAAATAGTTGCAATTGGAGCTGCTCTTTATGCTTATGACACAAATAACAAAAGGACAGAGATTATGATTGCAGCTGATAACAGAGGGCATTTTGTGAATCAAGAAAGGTCAGATTTGAAAACGATTACAACTGATGTCAGCTTGGATACTGAAGAACCATTTCAACATTGTGTCAATCAGAAATATGAAAAGTTCAAAAGTGAAAAATCGGAACACTCGGTTATTGATTTATCTGATGACAAAACCGTAAAGAGTGATATTAAATCCTTGAAATCAAATATAACAATTAAATAAATAAATTATAACATTTTTGTTAGCAAGGATTTTTAAATGCAAAAATAGATTTTAATATTCACTTTACGTGCCCAAATTGAATTGACCATTTTGCATTAAAAAATAATCCATTGAAAAATCCGCGTAAAAATACAGCCCCTAAATTTCCTCTATCAATTAAATTTCCAAACCATTTCAAAGTTTCACAAAATGCCAAAATTCCAATACAAAATTCAAAAAAATGAGTAACAAAACATTTTGGTTTTGATAAATTAATTATATAAAAAAATTAAGAAAATGCAAATGGGATAAGAATTTTGTGGATATTAATAGCATTTGTTGGATATTTTTGTGTTGAAAAATTTAAATATTCAATTGTATGATTAAATCCATAAATATTGATTAAAAATGGTATTGTCTGTAAGTATTAATTGTACAAATATAATATTCAAATTTCATAATTTAATTTACGAAAATTAAAAAAACTGCCAAAATTAATGTATTAAAAATTTTGGAACCAAATTTTTGTCGAACATAAATAACATTGTTGGCACACAAAAAATAAATACTTAAACTGATATTGATAAAATTGTAAATGCACATTACCCCAAAAAATACGATTAATAATTTTAAAAATAAATAAAATAAAGAAATTTCTGGGAAAAATGTTGTATATCCGGCAGCAAATGAAAGGGGAGGAAAAAAATATCGGCGAATTAAAGAGACAATATTATTTGTTTCAGGAAAGCAACAAATCAGGGAAAGTAAACAAAGGATAAAAAAATAAATGTATTTTAAATTATTTAATGAAATGCCTTCGTTTTCTGCCACATTACCGATGCTGTTAACAAAACATATATTTTTAGCCTGCAAGTTTTAACCTGTATTTTTTTATCAGTAATAAAAATTAATTTTTGAATTTTTTGTAAAAATGTTTTAGCAAATTTATTTATTTAATTATTAATTAAAAACTAAAACTTACCAGATAACATAAAATTTCGGAATCCATTAATAATAGTGGACAATGTGGATACTGTAGTTTTTAAAAAAAAATAATTAAGAATGTTTTTTAAATATTTTTATTGGAGTGATTTTTAAATTCTATGCAAAAAAACAATTTTTTAAATTAAGTTTCATTGGAAAAAATGGGACAAAACTGAATCAGTTAATTGTGTGACAGAAAAGTAAAAAAATCTTTATTATCGTGTAATGACTTTCTATTTTAAAACGCATTCTATGAATTTTTTTAAAAAAGTTGGCACCCGCCAAAAAATCGATTTTCCAGAAAGTGTCTCTATGTTTTCGACTACACTTAACAAGCCTATTCCCAAAATATAAGAGTTTTTTTCCTACCGTAACCCACTTTTTTATGGTCCTGACAGGAAAATATGCATTTTTTTCATTTTGATGGTGTATTATTATTTCTTCAAAGTTCTTAATATTCTTGCACCTATATAGGTTTTCGAGGTCGCTGAATCCGAATAAAATGTCGGCGAAAAAAAATTTTCGCGGCGAGACCCATTTTTGGCGTTCACGCCATATTCACGCCGTTTTAACGCCGTAGGAAGGCGCCTGCGGGCGTAGCGAATAGCACCATCGGATTCAGCGCACTTTTTTACCCCAGGGGCGTCTGGAATGGTAGATTAAATCGAAACCCCAAATCATTTCTGAATTTTTTTATATTGGATACTGTAGATTTTCGAATTTCGATCATTTACGAAAAATCGAAATTCACTTCAAAAAAGCTAATTTCTCGTTTTTATAGGTTTTCGACCATGGGAAATTTAATAGAAAACTTTGTTTTTATCTAAATTTATGTTTTCTATTAAAAATCATCATTTTTTCAAAAAAACGCGTATTAATTTAAAGTGAAAACCCCCTGGTGTCGTTTTTGCCCTAAATAATGTAAAATCAATTTCATCCTGATCTAAAATGATTACTTTATAATAATCAAACTAAAAATTAGGTTTTGATAGCTGAAAATAAATTTTTCCTCTCCTTGAAATCAAATAATGATGTTCTAGTACATGTGTAAATAAAATAATACTGTTATTTTCGTTTATAAGGGCTATAGTACATGAAAAACGATTTGAAAGTATTTCTTAGTTAATTTTCTCCCCGATTTCAGGTGCTTAAAAAATCTTATTAGTCCATAACATCATTTAAGAAATTTCAACCAATGTTATAAAAGCATAAGATGATTTTTAATAGAAAACATAAATTTAGATGAAAACAAAGTTTTCTATTAAATTTCCCATGGTCGAAAACCTATAAAAACGAGAAATTAGCTTTTTTGAAGTGAATTTCGATTTTTCGTAAATGATCGAAATTCGAAAATCTACAGTATCCAATATAAAAAAATTCAGAAATGATTTGGGGTTTCGATTTAATCTACCATTCCAGACGCCCCTGGGGTAAAAAAGTGCGCTGAATCCGATGGTGCTATTCGCTACGCCCGCAGGCGCCTTCCTACGGCGTTAAAACGGCGTGAATATGGCGTGAACGCCAAAAATGGGTCTCGCCGCGAAAATTTTTTTTCGCCGACATTTTATTCGGATTCAGCGACCTCGAAAACCTATATAGGTGCAAGAATATTAAGAACTTTGAAGAAATAATAATACACCATCAAAATGAAAAAAATGCATATTTTCCTGTCAGGACCATAAAAAAGTGGGTTACGGTAGGAAAAAACTCTTATATTTTGGGAATAGGCTTGTTAAGTGTAGTCGAAAACATAGAGACACTTTCTGGAAAATCGATTTTTTGGCGGGTGCCAAAATTATGGCAGATCTTTAAAAATTTTCGTAGAATGCGTTTTAATAAAGAAATTTAAAAAAAAATAGTTTTATAGTTTTTTTATAAAAAGCTACAGTAAACATATAAAGTTTTTAGCTAATTTTTTAAACATATACAAAGTTATTGGAAATTATATAAAATGCGGATATCAGTTATTGCTAAAATTGAAGAAATCATTGGGAGAATTAATGATTAAAGTAATTTTCCATCATTACCTGTATCTCAGGCAACAAAACATTGATATCTGATAGAGATATGAAGATGTTTTATGTAATTTAAACTACAATTTTTTATATCATTAAAATATGAGTACAACAGTTTATATTTTTTTGGATAACTGTATTAATACTCTTTTATAGTACTTTTTTGCACCATTGTTGTTGTTTTGGTGATGTTTAAATTTATCAAAATACTTGATAATAATAATTCTTCAGAAATGTTTTCTAACTTTACCATTTTTAACAACATGTGTATCAGTTTGCATTCTTTTAGATTAATTATTTAATAAATACTGCAAAAAGGTGTTTAACTTTTGGATTTAAAAAATCATCAACAATGAATCACACATTTTTTTCGATCAAATATTTTTTTTCATTTTTTCCGCCTTTAACTTTTTACGACACACATTGCCAAAGAACCTGCTGAAGTTGCGGCGGCTTTTTTTCTTTTTTTTCTTTTTTTTTCTTCGATTACATTTTTTTTGTGTTATCCAAAAAAAGTGTGTGTGTCTGTTAAAATTATCTTTAGAAAATAAAAAAAGTCACGAGGTAATTTTTTTAAAAAAATATATCTCGTTGTAAATTACTTTTTTGATCTCGTTCCTTTTTTTCAACTAACAACAATATATTATATTTATCACAGCTTTAGAAAGCACAAAACAAATCAATAATCATGGGGGGAATGAAAGGTTGGTGGTTTTTATATATGCATATTTTTTTTCTTTTTTCAATGAAATTGTATTATTCATTTCTTTTCTTTCGGTTATATTATGTTTATTACAAAATTACTTATAATAAAGCTTGAAAAATGTATGATGATGAAAAAAGAATTTTTTTAGCTGTTATTGCATTATCACTTGCAAGTGTTGTCGGTCTTACATTCTTGGTTGTTGGTTGCGCTCTACCTAATTATGGGTAAGTTTTTTTTGTTAATTTTTAGCTTGTTGTTATGGTGATTGTCAACAGAAAGAACGTGCAAAGCAATGGGAGGACGTTTAATAGGATCTTGTTAATATTTTTAAGGTTCAAATTTGTTTGGTTATATTCCTCAATCAAAGCCTTTTTTTAATACCGCAATAGCATTTTAATGACGTGTTTATTGCTATACTTTTTCCTTACCTTTTGGTTTCATAGTTGCTGCAAATACTTGATTGTCTTAAAGCTGCAAATACTTTAAACATATATGACCCATTCTATATTATAAATGGTTTTTATAGCTTAAAGTTACGGCATTGAAAAAGTTATGACTCATTTTTGATGTCGCATCCATTGCTTCACAGCTTTCGTTCTGTCATGTCCTTTTTCATTTGTGAATATTTAAACTCATATATAAATTGTTAATTTTTTTAGATCATGGTGGCCATTATTCGTCGTTGTATTTTATGTTTTATCACCAATTCCAACAGCAATTGCTCGTCGGATTAGTTATGATCCACCAATGTCTACGCCTTGTATGGATTTTGCAATCTTTTTAACAACTGGTATTGTTGTTAGTGCATTTGCACTTCCTGGAGTACTAGCTCATGCTGGAACGGTATGTTGTTTGTATCTATTATAACGTTTATGTATACATACTATACGTACATGTTCAATTTTTAGATTCAATGGGGTGCTTGCTTCTTTACGAACATCGCTTCTGCGATTATCTTCCTTACAATTGTTTCATACTTTCATATTCATAGTGAAGATGGATGGAATGCGCCATTATTTTAAGTGTGAACTTGTATTCTTCTTTGGGGATTTTATGAAGGTTTTTTTTGGAAAATTTTACTTAATTTTATTGTTTCCTTGTAAAGGTTTTTTTTTCAATTTCGGCGTTACTTTGTTTTTTAAATTACCAGTTTTCTTATGTATTTTTTTGTATGTATTGTAATGTACATAAATATTTTTTAGTTTATTATATGATTTTGACTTTGGATGAAATCAAGATTGATATGGAATGCTGAAGAACTGTGGTATAAAATGACAATTGGGTTTATTCAATTATGTTTTAGGCAAAGCATATATGGATGTTTTTGCCGTCACTTCTTTTTCTTCAGCATTCCATATCAATCTTGATACGATCTGTATCCCAGCTGATGTCATTATTACATAGCTGATTGAACATTGAAAATTTTATCCTCGCTCATTCAAATTAGAAACACTAAATTTAATTCCCTCCATCTTTCTTTTTATGATCTTAAACATATTATATCTGTTTTGGAACACTGCGCTTTAACAGCATTATTCTTTTTTTTGACGCAAATTCTGACAAAAAAAAACCTGTTTTTATCCATTTTTTGTTGATTAAAAAAAGCTAAAAAAAATTATGTGAAAGGAAAAACGGCTCCCTCAAAAATGATAGCTAATAAAAGGAGAGAGAGAAAGATTCAATGAGGGATAAGATCAATTTTTGATTTTTTAAAATCAATAACAACTCATTTTTTTTCATTTACGTCAAATTTTTTTAATTGTGATAAGGGGATTTCTCTTTCTCTCTCTTGATATTTTAGAAGAAAAAAAAGAGAAGATCGAAAATGAATGAAACCTATTTCGAAGAGATATAGAGATATTATGATTGATTGATCATAACTTTTTTTTGTGGGTTATATTTAAAAATGAAATTAAATTTTAAATTGAAATTTGATACAATTATATGACACATCATAAGTTTTTTGTAGAATTTAAGGATTTTAGTTTTTTAGCAGAAATAGTTTGTTTTAAAATTTACAATTACAGTAATCTGCATAATTTTATATCCATTTTTGAGCATGATGGGTTACTGTAGGTGGTGGAATAATGTGAACTTTTTTGTGTTGTATTTTTTTGTCTAATTTTCACTGAGATTAATTATTATTTGGTTTATTCTTATTATCAGCTTCTGTTACAGTAACCAAATATTTTTAAAAATTACTATATAAAAATTAGAAAATACATTAAAATTTTGAAATTTTCTTTGTTTTCAAAATTTTACCGTATTTCATTTTTTGCTATCATTTTATTTAACAAAATTGATCAAAAATTTGTCAAAATTATGACTGATATGATATCAGTGATATCCAACAGATAAGAACAAAAAAACTAGCTCCTAAATATATTTGTTTTAATATTCTTCCATCAAAAATTTTTTTTTATAAATCCAATTTTAAACTTTCCATTTTTATTGCCAACTTTCACCTTAATTAATTACATAATCATATCAAAATTTTTGAAAATGAAACACAACCAAAAATTAATTTTTATGTTATCTCTTTTTTTCTCTTTCGGGTTCGCCCATTTGGCCATTCATTCATATTCACTTTTTTTTGGCCTTGAAACCGGTTAATTTCGATTTTTCTTTGCGTAATTTTTTATTTCCCTGTTTTTTTATAACGCCTTCAGAAAGCGAAAACGAGTAAATTATTTTTTTTGGGGTCCCCAAATAAATTGCATTTAATTTTATATCATTAATTTTTTTAAGGTCGACAAAGATTTTTTGATTGACAAATTTAGGTGCAGAAACTTTTACTTTCATTTTTTGTTGAAATCAGAGATTTGCTTCACCGAATTTTGGGGTTGTTAAAAAGCATTTATATTTTGTATTAAAAAAAAAGAAAATGATAAATAGATTATTTTTATTGTTTATTGGATTTCAACTTTTTAATGTTATTTTAACAGGTAATTTTTGATATGTTGTAATTTATTATTGTGTATTTTGAAGGAACTCAGACTATTTTCGTTTTTCATATCCAAATTTTTAGATTTTCTTTAGCTTTTACACGGCTACAGTATCCCAAAATTATTGCTTTAATTTTTGGATACTAATACAAATTTTATCAAAATTATAAAAAAACACAAAAAAAAATTTCTGGAGATATAGGGAATTGAACCCCAGACCTCTCCCACGCTAAGGGAGCGCTCTACCCCTGAGCTATATCCCCAACGAAAGACATGCTTTCTTTTTTCCATCATAAAAAAGCATGATTTCTTTCTCCTTCAACAAAAAAGTCGCTTTTTTTATTTCTTTAATAATTTAAAAAAATTTGTATTTCAGAAAACGATGATTGCCTTGATTTGGATGGAAATTGTCGAGATTGGATTGCATCAGATAGCAATTTATGCCATTCCACCGAATATATAACAAAATCATGTCGAAGATCTTGTAGCTTCTGTATTCATATTCCTGACAGTATACTTTTAGACACTCTATCTTTTCATTCTTAAAAATATTTAAATTTGATTTTTAGAATTTGATTTAACAAAACTTCCATCTTCATTAAAGCCAGTTGCATGGTTAATTGGAATTTGGAGATCTGAACATGGGGGAAAAGCAGTATTTCCAACAATCCCAAAATTTACATACGGTGAACAAATTGAATTTTCTTTAACTGATTCACATACTGTATCTTCAAAGTCGCTAAATTATACGTAAGTTTTGGCCTGAAAAATTTTTCCAAGCTACAGTACCCAGATTTTATTAAACGTTTCTAACTTGTTTACAATATTTATACAAAATTAAATTTTAATATTCGATAATTTTAGTGCATTTGCATGGGGTATAAATGATCGAGATGAATTACATAGTGAAAATGGATATTTAACTGTTCGAGAAGGAACAAATGAAGTGGCATTAACGACAGTAATGAGCAATGGATTTGTAACCATTGAAGAAGGGCCTGTAAAAAGTAATCAAATTCGATTAAGGGTTGTTGACATTGGTCGAATTAGTTTTAGTCGAGATCTTCCAGTTCATGATGTAAGTTTTTTATTGCAAAACTGATTAATTAATCAGGGATTTAATTTTTAGCTTATCCGTGAATGGACATTATTAGATTCCCAAACTCTTCAAGCTCGACTTGATATGTCAACTCTTACACATGGCATGCAAGAACATACTTTTATTCGTAAGTTTTATATTTTACATAAATTTTAATTAATGCTATAAAAAATTTTTAGGTTACAAAAAAATCTTTCCATAAATTTTATCAAATGCGATCAAAACACAATTTCATTATTGCTCAAAGTTTTTACGATTCGATATATATTTTATTTTATTTTTGTTACCTTATTTTTAAATGTTTTTAGAAAAAACTTATCTGTACATTTCCTTAGAGAAAAAAACAAAATAGAGAAAGAAATTATTTGTTGTAATAATAATAAAAAAAAGAGAGAAAACTTTAAATCATTTATTTCACATTTAAATTGTATCAATAAACGTGTATAAAATGTTCGTTCCAGTTATTGCAAAAGTTTCGTTTTTTATTCATAGGGGAGAAAAAAAGTGATGTAACAAAATAATGGATAATAAATTGTGCTGTACAACATGCTGTTTAACCCTACCCTCCCATGGCCATGGTATATGTTTTACAGTTTTTGCATCCCCCAGATATTCCGATTTGAAGCATCTGAAGCATACTGTCCCAAATATATCTTTTAAAAGTTGAAAAGACAAATTTTGGTTATATAAACAAAGCAAATAAACTTCAACAAAAAAAAAGTTTTCAAAACAAAAATACTTTGATCGAAAATTGAGAAATCATTCTTTTTCAGTTTTTTCTCTTGAATTTTTGTCCATCTTTGAACTGGCTATAATATTCAAATGATAAAATACCATTGAAAAAAATGACAGTAAAAGTGTAAAAATGTAATAAAATTAATTTATTTGTAACTTTTTTTACAGAAAAGTTGCAAAAATTTTCTCCAAAAAAAAGATTACTAAAATTTTCTTCACACGAAAAATAACTTTTCTTTTTTTTTGGAAAACCGAAAAATGGAAGAGAGGGAAACTTGGAACTTTAAAAAATCTTCAACCTTTTGAGTATATTTATCGTTATTATAACTTTTTAATGGAAGATCGACAATTCGTTACAAAGACACTTCGTTACCAACTGCAACGAAATGTCTTTGAAGCCAGCTCACGTTGGTAACGAATTGTCTTTGTAACAAAGTGTCATATATCCCTTTTTAATCGGTACTATTATTAGACTATTTAAAGTGATATTATCAACGATATCATTGATAGGATCAGTAAAAGCTGATGTGCGAGATTTTATAAGCGATTTTTTGTTTTAAAATGCAACCCAAAACTGTTAAATTTGAAGCATTGGCAACTTTTTAGTCATTAAATTTAACTGCTTCGGTTGTAATATTGTGTATAGTTGGATAACTATATTCCCACATACTCCATTCGCTTTTTTCCATCTCTTTACGTTCTTTTTTCAATTTTTCTTTTTGTTTTAGCATCTCTATCTATCATGCTTCAAAGAAATTGCAGATTTGCTCAACTAATCTCAAAATCTCTTATTCAATTAGAAAAAAATGCTGTAGCAAAGAGTTTTCATTTATCATCAACACGAAATTTTGGAATTCCACTTGTTATTGATAATGATGGACGAACAGAAAGAGTATATGATATTTATTCAAGATTACTTAAAGATCGAATTATTTGTGTTATGAGTCCTGTGAGATTATTAATTTGCTGAAAAACTGGAGAGTTTTTTTACCGTATATAATGATTTTAGATTGATGATCATGTTGCTTCAGCAATTATTGCACAACTTCTTTTCCTTCAAAGTGATTCTTCTAAATCTCCGATTCATATGTATATAAATTCTCCGGGTGGAAGTGTTACAGCTGGTTTAGGGGTAAGTGTGACTATATGTTTACAAATATTATTACATAAATAGATTAGTATATATTATATTTTACTGTAATTTCGATTTAATTAATAAACTTTCCTTTTTTTTAGATATACGATACAATGCAATATGTCTCAGCTCCTGTTGCAACATGGTGTATTGGCCAAGCATCTTCAATGGGATCTTTGCTTCTTTGTGCGGGTGAAAAAGGAATGAGAACAGCGTTACCAAATTCACGAATTATGGTTCATCAACCTTCTGGTGGAGCACAAGTTAGTTCTTAAAGCTATTGAATTTGAATTTTTATCTAATCATTACATCATTTTTTTAGGGCACAGCATCAGATATTCTTATTCGGGCAGAAGAAATTATACGCTTACGTCAACGATTAAATGAAATTTATTCAACACATACGGGTCAAACGATTGAAAAAATTCATGAAACTCTTGACCGAGATCGCTTTATGTCGTCACAAGAAGCAAAAGATTTTGGATTAATTGATCGAATTGAAATTCATCCAGGAAGTATTCCTTCTGATGTTACTTCTCCCGGTCCTGTAAAACCTTTAGTGGAACCTTAGCTTTTTCAGAATACTGTAAGTGCTTTTAAATGTTTAAATTTTTTTAATGTTGCTATACAACATATTCTAACTATGAAATTAACTTTCTTTTGAAAAAAATATCATTCGTTTGCTGCTTTTTTTTGTTTTCCCAAGAATTTTTTCACGCTAAGTATAGACAGCCCCAAAAAAATGTTTGCGATAAAATTATTTTTCATTAAGAAAAATTGACTTTCTTTTACTTCTTATCAAGCTTTAACCAAACAAGTCTTATCGCCGAGCATATATTTTTGACGAAAGGAGGAGTGTATTCCATACTGACTTTTTTTTGGCAAATATAATTTTTTCGTTGCTTTTTTCATTTAGTGTTATAAATTTTGATTTGGACAAATATATATATTTTATTCCTAAAATTTTCAAGTTGATATTCTGGTTAGATTTAAAAGTTGAATTGCATGCAAAGCGCGTAAAATCATAGTTTTATGTACGGTATTATGCACTATTGCTTGCGATTGAACTTTTAAAAATAAATGGGTTTTTGATGTTAAATATAAAAGAAACTTACTGTAAAAAAGATGTGAGTTAATTTATATATTTATATTTTTAGATGATACAATGAAACTGATGATCAAAGAATGTGATGCATAAATTTAATATTAATTTTATTGTTGCTTTTGTTATAGAAAAAAAGTAAAGAGAATTTATTTTACAATTTTTTGTTGTTTCAGCTAATTTCATTCACAAAATCGCCATTTAAAATTATGGGAAAAATAAAAATAAGGGTTAAAATTTTGGCAAATTTTATGTACTTTACTTTAACTACAGTAATCATGGAAAATAAAAAGATATTTTCTTTTTAATGACATCTGTCAGTGCACTTATCTTGCTCAAAAATGGTAGTATTTTGGAATTCCGATGAAGCAAAAAGGCAACAAAAAAAGTTTTATACTTCCACAAGAATCTGCTATCATTTTTTTGCTGCACCAAAAAAACAATTACTGATATTTGACAATTACATTTCAGTAAAATCTTTGGTTACTGTAGTTTTACATTATAAAACAAATAAAAAACATTAAAACAAAAAAGAGGACACATAAAATTATATAAATTAAAAATGATTTATTGTTACTGTAATAAAACATACAAAAAAATTCATTTTAATCCATTTTCAAAAATTTCATTTCTTTGCTTTTCCTTTTTTTCCTTCTCTTCCATGAGCATTTCTTTTAGCTTTTTTTCGACCATCACGAGATTTTTCTTCCTTTGAAAGAGTATGAAGCTCTTCGATATTTTTAAATCCTTCATTTTCAGATGCTGCTTCAAGGGCATTTAACGGAAAACGAAGAGAATCACGTTCACGGAATGAAAATTCAACTCTCAAAATAGGGAGTTGGCGGCTAAAATGTAGTAAAATTAAAAGTGAAACAACTGAAAAAAAAAGATAATTACCGAATCCAGGCGCAAGCTTTACGGCGATTTTCAGCAGGATAACGACGTTGATAAATGATCACAAACAAAAGTGGAATTGACAAAATTGCTTCTTTTCCAAGACAAGAATCAATTTCAGCACGGAAAAGGTTTCCAAAAGCAAAATATCGGATGTATTCAGGACAATTTCCAACAATAAGATATTCAAGTGCTTTTTGTGGAAGTTCAGCAATAAATCCATTTGCGTCAAATTGAACTCCCATCTTTTTCAAAGTTTCTTCAGCATCTTTTCTAAACAAATAATTGCATAAATACAGTAGTAAAAATACATAAAACTTACATAAGTTCTTCAACAATTTTGAACATTACACTTATTCGGCAACAAAGAAGTTGAATTTCACGTGGATCAGGACGAGGAAGAAGAGTTTTATCATCAGCTGGATAAAATCTAAAAATAATAATGTATACATGCAACTATTTAGGATATAGAAAAAAAAAGAAAACATACTTTTCCATTTCAGTAACATTAAGCTTTGGCTTTCGACCTTTAAGAGCTTGCAAAGGATTTACAACCATGCGATTCATCTCTCCATCATGACGACCAGAAAGAGAATCAGTTTTTCCTGATTTTGAGCTTTCTGAACGACGCATAAATCCATATGGTCGAGAAGATTGAATTAGTTCTTTTGAAACAGTAACAATAGGAGCAGCAGGTTGAACAATTGATTGATTGGTTGCATCTTCAACAGTAGGTTCAATTGTTTGATTTGTTGGTGTTTCATCTTGGGTAGGTTCAACAGTTCTTTTCTTTGGTGTTGGAGCAACAATTTGATGAGCATCTTTTACTTCATGTTTTGCCTTTTTGAGTTTTGCAGGAACACTTTGTTTATTTTCTTCCGTTGCTTCTTTTATCGTTTTTGCTTTTTCTTCCACAGCTTTTTCTTGTTTTACAACAGTTGTTTCAGCAATATTTTTTTCCAGTAAAGTTCCTTTTCTTTTTCCATCAGTTATTGCAGCAGATTTCTTTTGCTTCCAATATCGACAGCCCCAAAATCTAAATGTAATAATGTTAAACATATGAATATTTTTAAAGCTAAAAACCGACCCAGAACAAGCCAAGATAATTACAACCACAATAAGAACAGCAGCAATAATTATCCACATTGTCTCAGCTTTCATTGAATCATCCGGTTTTGAAGGTGTTGAAGAAATTATTGCTGGTGTTGATGTTGGTCGAATCCATTCCTTTCCACCAATCTTAAAGGGAGTGTCGAAGATAGTGAAAAACTTTTTTCCGTCGTTCCAAGTGATGGGGAATGCATTCGTTGCGTGCGGGTGGACAAACTTTTTCATTCCCCATCACTTGGAACGACGGAAAACGTTCATAAAAAGTTTTTCACTATCTTCGACACTCCCTTTAAGATTTTTTAGTAAAGAGTGAAGAAAGAAAGAGTAATAACAAAACTTACTATTTTCGCAAAGCAATTTGTTGTAGCTTGTTTTACATATATTTTTACAACATTTCCATCATGTTTTTTAGGATAACAACTTGAATCTTCGACATCAAAAAATGTGGTTGTAGGAGATTTCATGGTTACAATGTCACATCCTTCTGTTACCGCAATAACTAAAATTATTATTGTTGTTGATTGAAAAAATAAAAGGAAAAACTCACATGATGTTCTGCCGAAAAAGTGTGCTCTATTCTGATAAAATCCAGCTTGAACTTCACATTGATTTGGAAAACAGTGATTAGAGCCTGGCCCAGTTTTTGGTTCATCAGAATCAAAGCAAAAAATAAGCAGATCACTGTTACATTCACTCGTGCACATTTCAAATTTTAATTCACCATTTTGCAATAATTCAATTTCATATTCCCGAGGTTCAGTTATAAGAAAAGTATTAACATCAGATGCCAGCTTGTTAGAATTATCAACCACATCAAGATTATTTTGAGAATTATCATTTGATGAATGCCGTTGAAAGCGTTGACCAAAAATACCAAAAATTAAAGCAAAAATTAGAAGCATTAATTTAAGGCACTTCATTTTTTAAATTGACAGAGAATAAAGAAGAGTAACGACGAAGAAAGAAGAAAGGAAAAAGAATGATAAAAAAAATAATGTAAAACTTTGTTTTATCTTGTTTTTGAGTACTAAAAAATGAAATGAGTTTCCAAAATTTGCATAAAATTTTATTTGAAAATTTTGTTAGTGGTGGGAGATCTGTTGATGAACAGATTTGTTTTTATCAGCTGTTCTGAACGTCTGTAAAGTGTAAAATGGAGGAAAAAATTGTTGAATTTCTTTATTTAAAAGCTCTACTTTCAATTCTTAGCGATTCCATTGTATGAAATTCTGAAACGTTTTCAATGTTGTTTTTTTTTGATCTTTTTTTTTCTATTTTCAGATTCGCTTTAAACAAAAAAAGCGAATAAGAATTTGTGAAAAATGGTGTCGGATTACGTTGTAAAACTTTTTTTGTAGTAGGATTTTGAACTGATAATTTTAATTACACAAAAACAATAAAAATATTGAGTACCGTATACTTTTTTATTGTTTAATCAGATTTTGAACGCTTTTATTTCAGTTAAAACTTTCGAAATTTATAAATGCCCTGAAAGTTTTGACAGAAACTTTTTTTGACAGTTATAGTATACGGTATACTGTATACCTTTGAACATTTTTTAAAAAGTTTTTATTTTTTATCACAAATAAACATGTAAAAATAACAGATTTAGGTAAAAATAGCTGTCACAAAACTTTGTATTTGTTAAAAATTAACATTTTAAATTTTATTTTTTTTGAAAAACATCGAGTAAAAACCCAATGGCATTTACTATAAATAATATGAAATTATGCTGGTATTTTTAATGTTATATATAAAATAATTAATTATGCCTATTTTGGTTTTTTTCTGTATTTTCTCATACCACCACAAAAAAAACAAAACCTTTTTTCAAAGCTGATGCTGTTGCTTTTATTTTGGCGGCAGAAAAGCCACATGATTTTTCAATGTTTTATTATTGCAGCAAAAATATATTTTTTTTGAAGAGAAAGAGAGAAACCGAAAGAAGAGGAAAAAACGGACAAACTTCTATCCTCCAATTTTTTTTTGTGTTGAAAAAAGAATATATGAATATATATTTGATAGTGTTGTTTTTTTCCCCTGCTATGCTGTTATTTTGGAACGCATCGTCAGCAAAAAAAGAGAGAAACGTTGAAAAGTGAAAATGATTATGTATGTTTTCTTCCTTCCTTCCTTCTCTTTTTTTTTGCTATTGTTTTTATGCGTATTTTTTTCTCGCGGTATTTGATTTTGATGGTTTGCTTCTGTATTTGTTGTTATTATTATTATTGAATGATTTTTTTTGGAGGACAAAATGGTTTAAGAAAAATATTAGTTGATTTTTAACCAATTCTAGATAAATGTTACGAAAAAGGATATAAATAAAGAAGCTTGAGCGGGAAAGTAGTTTGAAATTTGCATAAACTTTAAAGCGCATCCTCTCTCTTTGTCTAGGAACTGGCAGGGAACACTTTTTCCTTTCCTTTCATTCACATTTTTTTCGTTACAGTATGAAAAATTAAATTTTAATTAACAGCTTAATTATCAGACCTATTAGATGTTATTTTTTACGCTGATTCCGAATATGCAACGTTTAAATTTTTTTGTCGAGGACAAAGTGCCGAAAATGCCAGATTACTGTATCGGTTTAACTACAAAAAAAAAGTATATCGAGGTATAAATCTGAATTTTATATAGTTCGATAGAGAATTTAATTCTGAATCCAATGATATTTATTTCCAATGCACATGTATGCACACAAAAATTTGGCACTTAAAATTTTGATCAAAAACGTTAAAAAATCGAACGAAAAAAATAAAAATGCATTGTTTTGGCAATGTGTCTTTCATCGCTATGCGACATTTGCAAAAAAAGGAAAGGAAAAAAGTGTTCTCTTTTCTTTTTTTTCGACGAAAATTTTTTGCTTTCTTCAATTTTCAGATGCCATTTTCACCACTTCGAATTAATTATTTTAATTTTTTGTTTTTATTTTATTCTTAGTTAGGCCGGAAAGTACTATAGTTTACCAAAAAAGTTAATTTTTTTGAACATTTTTTTTTGACTTGCCGGTCCCTATCTTTGTCATTAAAAACTTTTCTGCAATTTTTATAAATATTACTTTTTCCAAAATATCGTTTTTGGGTTACTGTATTCAACTTTCAAAATGTAAAAACTACACTGCGGGGAAAATTTGAAATATTGAAGTTTATCTTCTGACATTAAAACTTTCCTGTAATTTTTTTATACAAAATTTGGAGAATTAAATTTGGAATAGTTTATATATAAAAAAGTTACAAAAAAGTTTTAATGTCAAAGACAGAAAGAGCTTCAATATTTATGCAAATTTTCAAAACATAATCATTTAAGTTTGACTTACTGCAATTACAGAGTATAGAAAAATTTGTAAAATATATAAGTAAAATGAATTTATGGCAGTATTCAACAGCAGTATATTAATCTTAATAAAAACAACAAAAATTGCAACTGTAGTTAAACTTTGACCTTTGCCACTTAAAATGTTTAAACAAATGTTATCACTTTTTTGTTTGACAAGAGAGATAGTTGATTAAATTATTGTTTTTAGAGTTAAAATTGTTGAAACAAATTTGATGTCACATTTTTTCTCATAAAAGAAATTTTTTAATCCTCTAAAAAAATAACTGTAAAAAACTGCATAAAATAAAACTTCCAATTTGATTTAACTTTTGTATTTCAACATTTTGTCTTTCTTCTTCCCCCCAAAAAAAAGCGCAGAGTCAGCGACACATAATGATTTCATTTATTTTATTCAAAGTTTGATTGCATGCATAAATGTTGAAATTGAGAAATGATATTCTGTTTTTTTCTCCATCCACACAAAAGTTTCAACTTTTTACCATTTCTTTATCTGTAAACTTTATGTACCGTGTAATAAATACGCTGTAAATTATTGATTTGAATCAATTACTAATGTAATTGATTGTAATTGAATCATTGAACCTCTTTTTCATCAACGATTCCGAAAGTTTTGTTGTCATCTATGTCCCATTTCGCCAAACCCCACATCGATGATGAATTTTTTTTTTCAAGTAATTTTTTTTTGTTTACTCCAAAAAAACATCAACCATCTCTTTTTTTTCATGACTCATTTTTTCTCTTTCTTTTTTCTTTAATTTTAAAATTTCGATATTTTTATTTTAAAATTATCAATCAATGTTTAAGCAGCTGTGGAGCGCGACCTTGCAAGTTTTCTATACGCGTGTTTTATGTAAAAGAAAAAAGAAAGAAATTTTATAGAAACAAGCTTTTTTTAGATCTTTATCTTTCATATATATCCTTCTTTTGATTTTTATATTAAGCACATATAATTCAAAGAAGCAACACTGGATCATCAGATTGCATATGGTATGGCTGATTCGGTTATAACCCGACATCAAAATGCTGTCATGCGTGGAGATTATCAAGCTGTAAGATTTTGTTAATTCTCTTTTTTGCATTTTATATTATTTTCAGGTTGTATTCCTTTTAACTGATGTTTTTGCGGAAGTTAATCGTAGTGAAGCATCATTCGTTCCACCTGGTACATCTTCAACTGTATTCCTTAATGGTGTTTTAACACTTGTTGAAAAAGTAAAATTACACTTTTTTTTTGCATACGTTCTAAATAAACATCATTATTATATTTTCAGGGTAGTGGAGTATATGTTGAATGGAATCCATCAGAGAAGATAGCTCGTTCATCACTTTCAACTTCTGATGATCCAAATTCTTCAACGAGTGATGATTGGGTTATTGAAGGGACATCTCCACCAAAAACTGCAACAGAAAATTCTTCCCCAACCCATACCCATTCTGCTACATCTTTTGCTTTTTCTACTGATATCAAAGATCTTCGATCATATACTTATAATGATCCAAAGAAAGGTATTGCATGGATAAGATTTATTTGTAAAGATGGTACTGCATCTGAAACTCTTCACTTTCGTGGTGGTGGATATCGAGCTTTTGTTGATTGTATTCAAAGGTATGCATTTTTAATGACAGATTTAGGATACTGTATGGCTATTGCAAATAACGTTTTCGTGCTTCTGCTATTTTATATCCTTCCATTTCAGATATTCAACATTATCCCGATCAAGCAAAGAACGTAATCTCGTTCTTTTTGTTGATGAATGTACAGAAGCACTTGAAAAATCAGTTGGAATGCTTAATCTTAATAAAGATATTATGTCAAGATTCCTCTCAAATCCATATGCAACTTCGCTGACTGCTTTATCAAAAGTAACGAATTTTATGGCTCCACTTCTTGATCCTGATTCAGCAACAGAAAATCAAATAAAAGCTTTATCAATGCTTGACCCAAAGAATGATGCATTACGATCACACAATGATGAACAAGGATTTGAACATATATTTGAATTACAATTACCTGAACGTCCACGTATTGTACATTCTGATTCAGCGGTTAATGAAGAAGTTTGGAATAGTTATCGAGATTCTGAAGGACGTATTAAAGATGTTCATGGATTAAAATCATTAATCTTTCGCGGAGGTGTTGAATGGAGTTTAAGAAAAACTTTATGGAAATATATGCTTGGATATTATAAATGGGATAAAACTGATGAAGAAAATAAGGCAGCAAGAAAGGGATTATCTGATAGCTATTATCGTATGAAGCTTCAGTGGATGTCAATGACAGATGATCAAGAAAAGAGATTCATGGATTTTCGTGATCGTAAAGCTTTGATAGGTTTGTAAAGTTACAGTAACTCGAATATATTTACTTGTATTATTTTTAGACAAAGATGTTATGAGAACTGATCGAACCCATCCATTCTTTAATCGTGAAAAGAAGGAACATCTTGTTTGTCTTAAAGACGTCCTCATGACTTATATGATGTATGATTTTGATCTTGGATATGTCCAAGGCATGTCAGATTTCTTGTCACCTGTTTTGGTAATTATGGATGATGAAGTTGATTCATTTTGGTGCTTTGTTGGTTTGATGGATCGAGTTCATGAAAACTTTGAAATGGATCAACTCGCTATTAAAAGACAACTACAAAATATTAAATCATTACTTGAAATTGTTAATCCTCGACTTGCAAATTATCTTGGTAAGGATTGTAAATAGATTATTCGTGTACATAGATAATCACTGATTTTTTAGAATCTCATGAATCTGATCATATGTATTTTTGTTTCCGATGGATTCTTGTTGCTTTTAAGCGGGAATTCAATTTTGATGATATTATGCATCTTTGGGAAGTTTTATGGACAGATATCCCCTGTTCAGCCTTTCTCTTATTATTCTGTGTTGCAATATTAGATGGACAAACACATATGATTATTGAAAATAAATTTGGTTTAACAGAAATATTAAAGGTTTGTATATTTTTGAAAGCTTTTTTTTATTTAAAGGAGCGTTGTCCACTTTTTTCCCACAAATAACTGTAATTAATTATTGCACCTCATTAATCAATCGTTATCTTTTCAGCATATCAATAATCTTTCATCAAGAATTAATTTGAATGAAACTTTACGTATCGCAGAAGCAATCTATCATCAACTTGCTGCAGTCCAGGATAAATTACCACGGCATATTTGTGAAATTTTGTCTTTTTCTGTTGATGAAGATGAGCTTGCTGCCGCTGCTACAGCATCAAATTCATCACCACGTTCACGCTCGAATTTAGCTTAAAAGTTTTATATTTTTTCTTTCTTAACTTATCTTTTTCTGTAATCTTTTTTTCTTCCCCTTATTTTTTTGATCACTACTTTTCGAAAACGTGTTTCCATTCAAAGAAAACTTGTTGAAAACAATTCTAAAAATTATCATTTTTATTTTGTACAGTTTCTTTTTGTATATTTTTCTTTTGTAATTGTGTATCTTCTTTTAAAAATTGTATATTGTTTTTTTTCAGACTTTTAGATTCTGATTGATAAGCATCATCTTTTTCCGCTAATATTATTTTTATGATGCAATTTAAAATGATAAAATATAAACTATTTTGTAAACTTTAATGGAAAAATAGAAAAAAATTGTGGAATTTTAAATATTTATTTGTAGGGTTACAGTATCTTAGCATACTGTACTCCCTAAAAAAAGAAAAAAATATTTTTAAAATGTTGGATAAAGTTTTTTTGCTTTTCAATATTATTTTGTAAAAAAAGTAAAACTGATATTTCTAAACTTTATAAAAGTTTTGGAATCAATTAAAGGACAATTATGAAATTAATAGGGAAAAATTGTGGTTTGCTATTTATTTCCATGAAAGATTCCCGTTTTTTCGTTGTCTTTTTTTTCCTTTTATTAAGTCATCATTATTATTACACATCTATCTATCGATGTCTAAGATCAATGATCATAAAACCATCACACGTGCTTTAAAAGAATAAAAAAAGGGGGGTTTCAATCGACCAAAAAAAGAAAAAAGTTATTTGCAAAGAAAAATGCAATTTCGTTTTTTTAGGGACCGTCAACGAATTTTTTTTGCACAAAAAAACGCACTTTTTTTGTCACAAGAAAAAATCAAAGGAAAAAGGCCGCCCAAGCAGGCGATCACTTTGGCTCAGTTGGGAGCGCTGCGATGTTGCATGCAAAGACTCACAGGATCAAATCCAGGGGGGTGACAAAAGGGTTGTTAAAGTTAAATTTTATTTGGATTTTATTTAAAAACATTATGCAGGCACTGCGAATAAATAATAACGCTAATTTCATTGTAAGTTTATTGAATTTGCCACCGTTTTGTTTTATCTTTGTATAACTGCCAACTCAACGACATGTTAATGAAAATAACAAGTTACTGAGCTTGATGTTTTACTTTTTTAACTGTTAGCCAAAAACTGAATTTAAAGCTTTGTTCAAATTTTATCAGCTTTATAAAAAGCGCTCCCAAAATGACCCTTCTTAATGATTAAAGTATACTACCAACGCAACGGCTGCTGCGATCCGCTTTATAATTTTACAGTTTTGTTCTTTCCGCTGATTAACTAATTTTAATAATTTATTAAATTAAAACATTTACAAATACAAAAAAATATCAGAACAATAACACATATATATATATATAAATCGGCCATAAACTCATCTGCCATTTGAAGGTGTAGTTGTTTTCTTCTTATATTTGAACTATCTGAAACAAAAAAAAATAGATTATATAAGTTTTTAAGAAAGAAAACGAACTAACAATTCAGCACCATCACCATACATATATTTTATGAGTTTGATCTTGTAATAACTTGAATTTGACAACTTTATAAAAGATTGATTATGTATATTCTTCACATCTAGCTTCACGAAATAATACAATTGACACCTTCGGTTCAAATAGTTTCATTTCTGATTCTTCGTAGTTCTTATAACATTAGAAGCAACATTACAGCTAAGCATTAACAGTTTTTTCTTATCTAAAACAACGTGGAAATAATGCAAAAAAATACAAAAAAGATATATATAACTTACCTTACCATTGAACACAAAATCAGCAGTAATCACTTGAAGAAGGTTTGATGTTTAAGTATAAGCTGGCCAAGCTGTAGAAAAGTTTGACGAAAATTCAGCAGTTTGCGACGATATCAAAGCTACGAAGAGAATATTAAAATATAGTGTCTTGAACACCCTTTCTTGATGATTTGAGATTATTGGATTATTCTTGGAGCAGCAACAAAATTGAAGAACTTGATATTGTTAAAGCCAGCAAAATATGGTAGAGGTGACAAATGTATGTAAAAATTTACTAACTTTTTAGTTTTCTCATTATTTGTTTTTTATTGGAGGAAAGTTGCACAAAAACAAAAATTGGTGTTAAAAATTTAAAAATAAGCAAATTCAATAAACTTACAATGAAATTAGTGTTATTATTTATTGCCTGCATAATGTTTTTAAATAAAATCCAAATAAAATTTAACTTTAACAACCCTTTTGTCACCCCCCTGGATTTGATCCTGTGCGTCTTTGCATGCAACATCGCAGCGCTCTCAACTGAGCCAAAGTGATCGCCTGCTTGGGCGGCCTTTTTCCTTTGATTTTTTTCAGTGACAAAAAAAACGAGAGCGCTCGCCGCAGATTCTTAATAATTTTGATAAAAAATATTTTTAAAAAAAATTAAAATATTTTAGAGGAATCAGAAGATCCTAAAGTTTCCGAATATATAAAATTGATGTAACAAACTGAAAATTTTTTTTTTCGATGAAGGTCCCTACGTTTTTTGATAGACTTTTTTGTGAGATTGTTTTTTTTCTGCTTCCATTTTTTTGTCTTACATTTGTTTCAATTTTTAGCTATTTTTTTGCCGTAATTAAATTTTATTTAAATTCCCCAAAGTAACCAAAAAAAATATGTCAACCGCAAATGATCGAGCTGTTCTAAATATGATCCTAAATCCTATGCTCCCCAATGAACCCTTTGATCCAAATGGTAATCCAAATCCAACTGATCCATGTGAAAATTTGCCAAGATTTTCGGAATGTCGAGAATTAGAAAAAATTGGAATTCAATTAGCTGAAGAAGAAAAATTTGATGATGCCATTGAAAAGTTTAATGCTGCCATCGAAATTTGCCCTTTAAATCCACATCCATATAATAATCGAGCACAAGCATATCGGCTACAAAATAAAATTGAAGGTTTGTTAAAAGTTAAATTTATTATTACTTTTTGCAAAATATAATTTTGGGCTTACTGCATTCAGCCTTAAAAATATGTAAACTACACGGCACAAAAATTATGCAAATTTGAGAAAGTTGCATAATTTTGAGCTGTATCCTTTCTCTTTGACATTAAAACTTTTCTGTAATTTTTTATACAAAATTTTCTAAATTTAATTCTCTAAATTTTGTATAAAAAAATTACAGGAAAGTTTTAATTTCAAAAAAAGGATAGTCTTCATAGTTTATGCAAATTTCTCACATGATCGCGCCATGAAACTACAGTACCCCATTGCTTTTTTTACCGTAACCATAAAGTTGTAATAACTATATATAAAATATAGAGTAATCCGATTTTTTAGAAGCCCTTTCTGATCTTAACAAATCCATTGAATTAAGCAACAGCAATGAAGGAAGTAAAGCGGCTCAAGCAGCATACACTCAAAGAGCAATGATTTATTTATTAAAAGAAGAAAAGGATAAAGCTAAAGTATGTTTTATACTTAATAAAAGTTGACAGTTTTTTTTCAACTTGGAAAAATATTCTGGCGCCACCATGATATTTTTCACCATGTAACTGCCAGCTTTTATTGATATCCCCTAATTAGCATATAATTTCAATCAAATTTATTTTACAGATTGATTTTCAAAAAGCTGCTGAATTGGGTTCATCATTTGCAAAGATGCAATTGGTTGCAATGAATCCATATGCAGCAATGTGCAATCAAATGCTTTCCGAAGTTGTTGGAAAACTTCAAAGAGGGGAAGAAGAAGAAAAATAATACAATTTATTTTTTTTAAATCAATTGTTGATAATATCATTTTCAAATGTCTTATTTTTTAATTTTAAAACTGCATTTTACTTTTATTTTTTCATTCAAAATAAAACCTAAAAAAATATATCAAGTTGTTCGATAAGTTCGTGCACCTGTTTGTTCATCTGGCATTATTTCAGATTTTGATTTAATTTGTTAATTTCTTTTTAAAGGGTGACCATGGAGGTTAGCACTCATGGTTCAAAGGCTTTTTGGGGAGATTTTAATCTTGGTAGATTTAAAGGGAATTAACCGGATACAAAGTTTTAAAGTGTCCAAATCCCATATTAAGGGATGTCAAGGAAAATACAGGTTGGCCCAAAATTGCGGCAAAGCAGTTCGGTATACTGGTTTGAGGGTGGTACAGAAGTATCTGCATATTTCTGTAATGTTTCAGGGAACCCTGTAGGGCACTCTTTTACTTTACTACCCTCTTTTTTATTTTTTTCAATTTTTCAAGGAAATTTGAATGATTTGGGGATTTATTGACTATAAATCATCAGAATAATATTATTAGGTGTCCAGATATGTTTTTCAAACCATCTGGAGAAAAAAAAATTTTTATGAAAAATTTTGAATAAACGTATGACCCTGTGGATTTTGGTAAAATAGCAGTTTTTTTTTGTAATATTTCGAAAATTGACCGTTGAAAATCTTAACAAAATACAGGGTGGTCCATTTAAAAGTCGCACTTGTTTTTTATTGGCAAATTGTTCCCAGAAGCGCCCAGGGGTTCATATTTTCAGGGTATATCAACAACAATCGCGAGCAACTTTTTGACTAAAAATTTTGGCATTCGGGGACATTTCGCCAAACCGCGCCAAATTCAAAATTTTTTGAGATTGAACTATTTTAAAGCATTTATTATGAAAATTCAAGCATTTTTACAAACAATAGCACCAAAAATAATTTTTTATCTTTAAAAATAAAGAAAATTGGCTCAAATAAACTTTTTGCCATAAAAAATCACTTTTTGTAAAAAAATCCAGAATCATGGTTTCTTTGACATTTTTTTTATTAATTTATTATTACAAACGTTTGTAACAATAAAAAAACTAAAAATTAACTCGAAAAATAAAAAATTGATATCATGGAATTATGGAATTATTCTTTTTTTTATTTTTCGAGTTAATTTTTAGTTTTTTTATTGTTACAAACGTTTGTAATAATAAATTAATAAAAAAAATGTCAAAGAAACCATGATTCTGGATTTTTTTACAAAAAGTGATTTTTTATGGCAAAAAGTTTATTTGAGCCAATTTTCTTTATTTTTAAAGATAAAAAATTATTTTTGGTGCTATTGTGTGTAAAAATGCTTGAATTTTCATAATAAATGCTTTAAAATAGTTCAATCTCAAAAAATTTTGAATTTGGCGCGGTTTGGCGAAATGTCCCCGAATGCCAAAATTTTTAGTCAAAAAGTTGCTCGCGATTGTTGTTGATATACCCTGAAAATATGAACCCCTGGGCGCTTCTGGGAACAATTTGCCAATAAAAAACAAGTGCGACTTTTAAATGGACCACCCTGTAGATCTCATATATCCGCACGGCCATACAAACATATTTTAAAAGACAAACATTTATTTTAAGCGTCCAAAAAATTGTTCTGTAAAAAAAAATATAAAAAAAAGTGACTTCAGCATCGTTCTCCATGGTCTAGGAGAACGATGCTGAAGTCAGATTTCGTTCAAAACCCTTCAGAGGATCTGGCGGATATATGAGATCCCAAAATTTGAATATTTTTCAAAATTTTTTTTATGTATGGAAATGTTTTCCTATGCCTATGAAAAATTTTAAGACCATGGAAAATTTTTTTGGATGTTTAGAACCAAAGTTACAGTAACCCAAAGTTGACCAAAAACGGTTTTGGCACCAAAATGCCTAGAGTTCCGAACCGAATCTGATTTTTGTACCATTGAAAGAAACTATTTTGATAACCCTAAGCCTAAGTATTCCGTTTCCGAATCCCAATCCACCCCAAGCCCTACCATCAATCAAACACAGGTAAAATTTTTACAAAAAAAACTTTATTCTCATAAAACCATAACAAAAAAACATTTAACAAAAAATTTACAAAACAAAAACAAAAGAAGAGATAGATGAGAGAGAGAGATAAGAGATGAGGCAGGAGGTGGACGATCATCAGCTGGGGGACCACCGGAACAGATCTGAAAAATACACTATTAAAATTAATTATACAAGAAAACTATAATTTTAAGCAACTTACTTCTTTTAAAATTCATAACCCCCACAATTTGGGCAACCAACCATATCTTTGACTTCTTCGTAACGAAGGCTTTGAAGCCATTCCATTTCGGATTGGTAGAGATCGAGGTAAGTTTTGAAGAGAGCGAATGTAGGTGGTTGACGTTCAAAGGGCCTAAAAATGAAATCACATTAATAATTACAATTATAAGTTTAAAAAAGGGTAATTTACTCAGAACGCATACAGACATGTTCATGAGCTGGACGATTAATTCCATGCTTATGATGTCCGAATGGAGCACCTTCTTGATTGAGAGCATCCCGCCAATCTTCAGATGGAATATTTTCAGCCATTGTTCAGATAGAGAGAGATGAGAGAGAGAGACGATAGAAACGACTAGTTGCTTAAAAAGCGAACGCTGAAGAAAGAATGATTTTAAGCTTTTCCTTTTTCTTTTATCAAACATGGGCAAATGGTCCGAAATGGTCCGAAAAACGGACCATGGGTGGCGCGCAGCGCAAGAAAAAAGCGCTGGGTGGCGCAAAAAAGGAAAATTAAGACAGAGGGGGCCCTTTGGTGTTAATTTTGGTAATTTTTTCGAAAAAAATTTGCACAGGGGTATCCTATGGATTTTTCAGGTGGCGAAAAACAATTTTTCGTTCGGACCACCTTGCCAATGTGTGTTTCTATGCTCCATTTTTTTCCGATTCCTTATAACGGAATCGATTCCGGCATCGGAATCGATAAAAAACAATCATTAAAAAGTGTACAAAGTTTTTTGCATTTTATTATTTATTATTTATTTATTTACATGCCCTCAAACATGTTGAACCTTATAAATATAATATAACACAAGAGAAAAAAGAACAAAATTAGTTTACATAAAACTTACAATAAAAATGGATACAACCATAAGAAAAAAATAGCAACAAAGATAAATAGTTTATAAAAAAATAGAAAAATTTAGAGTGCAAATCATCACAGAAAAAAATGTTAACGTCGAAGAATAGGAAGCAATATAATAATTGCCATACATGCTGCCCCGGTTGCGATCCAAAAACTTTTGGTTTTTTTAAATGCTCTGTCAAGTGTCAAATAAGAAAAACACTCCATTCCCATTATATTTTTTTCCACATTCACCATACCATAACGCATTCCTTCGGGCAGAAGTTCATTTACCATAATTTTTTCTTTTTTTGGTAATAATTGTTTTATCTAAAAATTTAATTTTATGGGCGTGGCCGTTTTTGGGAAGAAAAAGTAGATTATATTTGGGGGATGAGACTTTTGGAGATTTAAATAAAAATGACCAAAATTCTCCGTAACATTAAAAAATAGGAAATCCTCAAAACTTCCATCCCAAAAAAACGCAATCCTCAAAATTCTGTCCCCAAAAATTCGTCCTCAAAAAAGGAATCCCCAAAAACGGCCAAGCCCGTTTTATATTGAGATCAAAGAAGGTTTTTGAATTATGTTTTTTTTCTTGATTCAGTGGCAAATTTGATGCTTGTCGGAAAGACTAAACTTTAAAGGGAGCGCACTATGGTTTCACTCCCTTATAAAAGTCTTATAAATCTTTGATCGGCAAAACATGAATTGTCGTGTTAAGAAAAACCAAACCGCAGTAAAAAAATTTTTATTTTTTTTCAAAGAAATTTTTAACTGCGGTTTTATTTTTCTTAACACGACATTCAAGTTTAGTCGATCAAAATTTTATGAGACTCTGAAACCATAGTGAGCGTCCGAGATAAATAATCTTTTTGATAAATTTTCGTGGTAAGAAGTTTGCTGGCTTTAGAATGAAAAAAAATTGCTTATCTTGGACGCTCTCTTTATAGGGGGCATTGATCAAAAGCCCTAAAAAGCACTTTGTTGATTAGAATTAAACAAAAACGAAAAAAACGTCTAAAATGAAAACCTAGTTTTTATTTGGGCATATCAATTTTGGGGTCGTCAGAAGAAAGATAAAATTACTAAATTTTTTTGACTAGTATTCTGAAGCATTTTCGTTTTAAGAATATCAATTAATCAATTTTTTTACTTTTTCATTGATACTCTTTTATTTTATAATTAAAATAGTATACCAAAATGTTTGTTCCTTTGTCAACTTTATCAAAGAAAGTTTTTTCAAAGAATGGTGCTTCGGTGTACGGTGGAATGGTATTTTGAATTTGGTGATTATAAATTATTTTAATGGGATATGGAAGAAAATCATTGATCATTGTTGACAGGGATCTTTCTAAATGTATTCCTTTGATTAATGCTCCTCTTGCAATTCCATCACCACTTTGATAACTTAATTTTGAATATTGTACATTTCGGGCTTTAAAAAAATTTTTCGTTTTTTCAACCAAATCATAGTCATAAATATTTATAAAATAATTTTGACATTTTGATCTTGCTGCAAGATTTGCAAAATTTTGATCAAAGCTTGAACTTTCGTTAACAAAAAATGCTTTATATCCTTTATCAGTTTTTTGATACAGCGTTAAATGGTAAATATTAAAGTGATTATTGATGACACCAAAACTTTCATTTTCAACAAGTCCTTTAAATATTTGATCACATGTATAATAAGCTGATGCAGTTTGATGATAAATAAATGTAATTGTTCCAAATGGAAATTTTTTAATAGCTTCCGATATTCTTTGTTGATATCCTGGATCAAAGTGATCATTCCATGCGATTACTGTACACTTTATAGGATCTTTAATGTAATCATTCAATCTTTGAAAAGCTATTTCAAAGGCTAAAAAATTTTAAATTTAAATTTATTTTTAATCAACATATTTATTATTCAGATATGACAATTGGGTTGGGGACGCCGCTCATGAATATCTTTGATGTTTTCACTGAACATCGGCACTGACGGTGAGGGAGAGGGGGGGGGGGGGGGGGGTGGAGTGTCCCAAAAATCTCGACTTTTGTATGACGTCATATTTGGACAGCCCCTAAAACATTTTTTTTCAACTTTGAGTGCGTATGCCCATTCTAAAAGGCCGGAAATTTTTATCTTTTGGAATTAAAAATGTGTATTTCAACACAGAAAAATATTTCTGAAAATTTCAGCCACTGCACAATTAAACTATAAATTTTTTTGTTCGCCCCTACAAAAATATAATGTCGCCCATTATTTTTGGAAAATCGCCTTGTGCCCCGCTCCGCCCCGGGGGAATGTTGGGGCTGGACGACTCATATCACTGCAAAAAAAACACACTAACCTTGTGTATGAACGAAATAGGTTCCCGTCGTTTCTTGTGTCTCTTTATTAAATATTGCTACAGACATAACCTTATTATAAATTGATATCCCCAAAATGACAACCATTACTAACAAGTTTAGATTGCTTTTTTTCAAACTAAAATAATAAAACAATTTAAAAATTATCAAATATTATTTAAAAATGGTAAATCCAAAATTTATTAAATAAATGTATTTTTGCAGCAACAACGTGACTTGCTTCTTGATAAACAAGTACAAAACAATAAAAATATTTAGAGAAAAGAAGTAAAAAAGCATGCAAACAATCTAATTAAAACTATAAAAAAATTATTCCAGAAGAAAATGATGATAAGAAATGTACCTTAAAACATCACTGGAAATGAACAAAACAAAATATACAGGGTGCAGCATATACGTGCCAAAAACTAGCTAAATCGGAGATAAATTTTTTTTGATGTTCCCCACCGGGATCGAACCTGCGCAAAGCGCTTCGAACTTGAGTTGAGTTAGGAGACGATACATCCACAGATTCGATCCCCGTAACTTTTGCTGCAATATTTTCAAATTTGCATATTTCGGCTCAACTTTTTTGTTCCTGGTCATTATCCAATATCGCTTTTACAGTATATAATTTTTTTGTTTAAACATTAAAATTAGAAATTTATTTAAAAATAATTGAATTTGCATACACACTTTTAGAGAAAACAATAATGATAAAAAAAGTTTTAATTTTCTGGTTTTTGATAAGCATATGCAGAATTTAAAAGGCCTGGTTCAACGTAAACCGAAGTAAGCGAAGGATTTGAAGAAGTTTGAGTTGGAGCAGTTTTTAGTACTCCAACAGTTGTTGAAGGTCCGGGACTTGAAAGATTTTGAATTGATTGCTGTAAATTTGATGATACTTGTGTTGGAGCAGTTTTTACAAATTCAGGACTTGGTACCATTGGGACACGAGCAGTTTGAGGAGGCTCTTGAATTGGCGGCATTGGAGATGCATTTGGTGGTTCGACAGCTTGTTGATGGATTAATGGTGGTGGAGTTGATGAAGGTGTAACATGGTATTGATGAGAAGATTGTTGTTGTTGACTTGCATCATTAAAAAGCCCTGCCGCATACTGGGATACAACAGATGGAGCAACTGAAGAAGAGGAAGCACGTTTAGGTGGTGCTGCACCATCAAAATTTGGTTGTTGAATTGGTCTAACATCTTTTTCACTAATAATATTTTTTGCTGATTCCGTATAACTTCGTGGAGTTGAAGTTGCAAAAGGATTTGAAAAATTTGAATAATATGATGAAGAATCAGGGGGAAGGGAACAACGAAATGAATTTTGACTTGCAGGGGTACTACTTCCATATCCTCCATTATAATTTGAGACATCAACCGTTGAAGGATTTGATGGGCATTCATTTAAGTATACACGATCACAATACCGATCAACTAATCCATGTCGACGCATTTCAACTTCATCCCATGCTGGAAAGCGACCATAATGTTTTTTCTAAAAAATTAATTAATTTTCTAAATAATTGTTACTACAGTATATACAGTACACGTCGAATCGAATATTCATTTTTGTGAACCGTTATCTGGTAAAATGTTTTTCAATGCCAAGTGGCAATGTATTTTTTTTTTTGCTGGAAAAAATAGAAAACAAAAGTAAAACGTTTTTTTTTCTCAGACATTGGCATTGAAACACACTTTGCCAGACATAGGAGATCACATAATTGAACCGTTTCCTTACTTTCAATTTGACGTGAGCAATAATCAATGAATCCTTACCTTTTCAGATCGTTTAATAATATCTTCAAGCTTTTTTTCAAAATCTGAATTAATTTTTGTTGGAGATAGAGAAATCCGAGATTTTGAAACATTTGAAGTATAAGTGTTGCCACTTTTTGATGCAGATGGAATCTAAAACAGATGCCACATATTTTTTGCCTGTAATAAAAAAATACCATACCGAAGAATCAGCAATAATTGAAATATTTTTTCCATTAAACGTTGAAATCTGTGATGAAGCTGGAGATGTTTCTTTAACTTTTCTTGGTTCCATTTCCTATAAAATTTATTTAACTTTATCACTTTAAAAAGGTCAAAGTTGCTCAAACTCCACAAAAATACAGCTAACTACAAAATTTTGAGATTCTGAAACCCTTAGAAGTCACAGTGCTTCAGTTGTTTCAGTTTCTGGTTTAGTGTATCTGAATCTGAAAGCAACTGGAGCAATTTGATTTCTAGGGAGTTCAGCATGAATGTAAACATTTCTTTTAATTGGTGATATGTAAATACAGTATTGAACTCATACGGGACTCGAACCTGAAAGGTCTGGTACGTGAGGCAAGCGCCCCTAACCACTCGACCATACGCACATTTTTTTGGTTGCATCTATTTTATTAAAATTTATGCTAGCCACATTTTTCTAGAACTAAAAAAGACATACCTTTTCATTAGTTTCATTAGAAATAACATGAAGACGATAAAGAAACATAAAAAATGCGAAACATCCAATAATTGTTGTAATTCCAAGAATTGTCACTGCTGTAAGAGCAATAAAAATTCCCATTTTTTGAAACAGCAAAACACACACACAAACAAATCAACAACAATTGAAAAAATCGTTGAATACAAAAATGTTCAACAATAAATTTTTGTTTATGAATGCAAAAAAAATAATTTAAAAATGATAAATTTTTTATGCAAATAATTTAAATAAATTTTTGTAAAATAAAAATGCCAAATGCTCGAAAAACAACCGATATTCCGGAAAGGAATTCTAAAAAGATTGATCTAAAAAGTAAATTAACAATGTTTATTTAAAAATTTAAATTTAGTTAAAATAATAGTAAGGAATACATAAAAAAATGAGGTATAAAGAATTAACTAAAGCGGTTCTAAAATAATTGTTAAGTTTTAAACAATTTTTTCACAGCTGTTTTTTATACCCAAAATATAAATATTTGAATAATAATTTGTTTAAACTATAAGAATATAGCTTTCTAAAAATTGTAAAAGTTTCCGCCATTTTGACGCCATTGAATTTCTTCCATTCTTTTTTGATTATATTCATTAAGTTTGTGATAGATTTTCACTAAAATAAATGTATTATTAGGGTATTACATTGAACCAAGAACAAAGCACCGGCCGACAAAATTTAAAAAACGATTATGACTGAAAAAGAAATAATTTTTTTCCGTTCGGGAACACTTTTTTAAAATCTAATTTTGCAACTCATCTTAAAAACTTTTTTTGAGCATTTCTGGACACGATATCGGCATTTTCAGTATTTAAAATCGTTTTTAACGTCCTCGAAAATGGGTATGCGCCAGCTTTTTTGATTTGGTTGCGTTTTGTCGATTTGCGATCATTTTTGATTGAGACGTAAATGATTAGCTTTTCAGCTATTTTAACTATGTTAAAAGCTTTATATAAGTTTTTGTTCCATAGTTAAGCTTAATAAACTTGCAATTAAGGTTTTTGTGAGATATATTATACTTAATTAGCAAATGTTTTGCTTATTTGTTAATATTTTTACATATATACGTGGTATTGTCTGTATATTTACAGGTAAGTTTGGTATGTTTATTTTTACTTATTAACATATATTAATGCATATATATTTCAGATTACAACTAAAGATGCTAAATATATACCCGTTTAATGTTTAAAAGTGATGTTTATTGGCAACGCTTATGGATAAACTTATATATACATTTACGTATGCTCAACCAAAAATGATCGCAAATCGGCCAAACGCAACCAAATCAAAAAAGCTGGCGCATACCCATTTTCGAGGACGTTAAAAACGATTTTAAATACTGAAAATGCCGATATCGTGTCCAGAAATGCTCAAAAAAAGTTTTTAAGATTTGATATATCAACTTAAAAAAAATACATTTTGCCAAGCTTTTCTTTGGCGACTATTTTTAGACAATAATCGTTTTTTAAAATTTGTCGGCCGGTGAAAGAAAAGGTTCAAATTTTCTGGACTGATCTCTGGCGAAATGTTCTCCAACGCCATGCGGCAAAAAAAGTATCGCAATTTTTCGCTGAAAAAAATATCGTTTTTCTCCTAACATGGCATTGAAAAACATTTTGCCAAATATCGGCCAAGAAAATTGAACGCAGAATTCGGTATATCTTTTGTGTCAAATGCAAATTCCAAAAAAAATTATAAACATTTACTTCTCCAATCAACAGGTCTTCTCAAATCTTCAGCTCCTTCTTCATAGGATTCTAAAACTTGTTCAAATTCGTATTTTCTTAAATCCAATTTTCCAAATGGATTAAATTGAATTATATCAGCAGCTTTTGCGCGTTCATTAGGTATTAATTTTAAAGTGTTTTCTAAAATTGCACGAAAATATTCTCCCCATTGTTCAATGTCATTCCATTGGGGTAATCGATTATTGGAGAATTTTGTTGAAATTGTTGTTGCAGTAAGTTCATACTGCAATTTTGAAACAATTTGTGGATCATCTGAATCAAAAAGTGCATTAATCTTGGAAGGATTAGGTGGGATTAAAATTTCGGCTAACACACATCCAGTTGACCAGATATCGATTGGCGTAGAATATGGCTCTCTGAAATGGTTTTAATAGTTCAAGGTTAATACTGTAGTGACGTAAGACAATGCTGTTGTGGTTCCGGAGTAGTGAATGGCGGCCCAACCCGTGAGCCTGCCCAACCCAACTCGGTTGATACACATCATGGAAAAATTCTTGACGCGGAAGTGTGATTCGCGACCCGGTCATCGTTCACGGAGCCGGTGTCAGGATTCTCAAATTATCAAAAGAAAAATTGTGATTTTCGTAGTTTAAAAAAATTTCAATTACAATGCTGCACTTATATTACCTTTGCATAACTTCTGGAGCCCGATATTGACAAGTTGTAATCCCCTCTGACATTGCGGGGCCTTCTGGAGGTGGAATCTTTCGTGCATGTCCAAGATCTCCAAGTTTCACCAAATATTGAAAATCATCAATTTGTTTGATTAAAATATTATCTGGCTTAATATCTCGATGAATCAGTCGTAAATTATCTTGATGCAAGTATGCAACTGCTGAAAATACTTGTAAAATTATATCAGCTACAAGTGGGGCTCCTTTTTGATAGTGACAAATTTCATTCCATTTTTTGTGACATAGATGTCGCAAATCTCGTTGATCCATATATTCAAATACGAGATAAATGTTTCGAAAACTTTGAAATGTTGTATCCGGGGTATAGGCATCCAAAATGTTCATTATCTTAAATTCAATTTCTGTTTAAAAAGAAGAAAATATGGCAACGGGCCGGCTTAATTTGGACCGGGAAAAAAATGATTTTTAAAAAACATTTTTTGCCCCAGGCCTTTGCCACGCCGAGACTAGGGTTGCCGTCCCCCCCGAAAATCGAAAAAGTCGGGGACGGGGAATCCCCGACTTTCGATTTTTCTCTCCCCGACTTCCCCGGCCGGGGAAGAAAGTAGTCGGGGAACGGGGATCCCCGTTCTCCGAAAATATCCCGGGGAAGGGTAAATTTTTGGAAAAATTTCCTCATTTTTCCAATAATGAAAATACAAATGGCTTATTCTGTATTGTTTTTAGGGATTGGGCATAGAATTGGTCGTAATTATCGCGAATTTTTATCTTTTTAATCGAATTTTAAAAAATGTAAAATTAAGGAATTTTTTTTCGGGGAAGAAAGGTGTCGGGGACGGGGAACCGGGGATCCCCGAAATCAAAAAGTGGCCGGGGACGTCCCCGTCGGGGATATCCCCGGGGATCAGGGATGTCAAATGCGGCGGGAAAACATGGCCGGCCGCGGCCGCCGGCGAAAAACTGGCCGCCGTGCCGGCCGCGCGGCCTAAAATTATTAGCCGGCCGGCCATGCGGCCTATATTTTTCTTTTTTTGTGTGGGAAAAACAAAGAATTTCACAAAAATCGTCGGCCGTGCCGGCCGCCGGCGAAAAAAACCTTGCCCGCCGGCCGCCGGCGCGGCCGGCATGCGGCCGGCATGCGGCCGGCGGCGGCGGCCGTCTGCATTTGACATCCCTGCCGGGGATCCCCGACTTTAGGGGGGGGGGGGGGACGGCAACCCTAGCCGAGACACCAGAAACTCCAACAACAAATGATTTGGAAACAATATTTCCTTTAAAATCAGGCAAAGTACAATAATTTTTTTGGTGCTTTTTTTATCGATGAGGAACTGGGCTCTGCGAAATGGAAATTGAGAAAATCGAAATCGACATTTTCAATTTCGCAGATCCCTGATGAAGAATAAAAGGACCTTACATTTTTCGCAATTTTATAAAGAATAATGTTCAAAAAAATTTGTTTAAAATGCAAACGTCCCTGTAAATTTTTAAAGTACTGTACTTACATTTCTATGTCTGACCAAAATTCCAAGTTCAAATTCACGATATACATTTTTTGCAGATTCATATTTTGTAAGTTGCTAAAATTGCAATTATTTTAAAAAAAATGTTTATCGATACATTTTAAAGTTGTTAATAAAATACAGTAATCCCATTATTATTTAAAAAATTCTATTTTAATGATTACTGTAATTAATTCAACATACCTCATGATTTTGGAATAATTGAGTATTTCTAAGATCATATCTCGTCTTTTTGATTGCAACTTGTTTCTGTTGCTCATAATCATATGTTAAGCTAAAAAAAAAGGACAAAAAATCTATTATTAGCAACAACAAAGTTTCTTTGGATCGTTATCAAATTGAGACCCCCTGAAAATCCTTTTTCGAAAAAAAACAAGCTTGCATAGTTTTTTTCCGGCTAAATTTCGGTTTTATGATTAAACATGCCAATATAAATTTAATATTCAAAACTTAATTCAATCTTTATTTTCGAGTTACAGTAGACCTGGCTAAAAATTCCTATTTCGTGGTGAGATCTTTCAAAAATTCCAAAAATATTATTAAAATCAGCTGAAAAAGCTATGTTTTAGATTTTTATGGTTTAAAAAAACATAATTTTTCGTCCAAAAATTACGGTATGTCCTTATCAGCATCACCTAGAATCATGGTGGAAGGAATAAATTATTCTTAAAAAAAGGTTTTTTAAAAATTTATAATTTGTTTAAAGCAGACGTTTTTCACGTGAACAATATTTTCGCCGCCGGATACTTTTGTTAAAATTAAAGAGAGCTAACATTTACGGACTTTTTTTTTGTCTTGCAACGATTTATCTAAACAAAACGTAAAAACATGAAAAATCCTGATTTTCAGGATTTTGGCAAAATGGTACCTATTTTTCCACTTCCTTTAAAATTAAAAATAAACTTACAAAATAAGTCCCTGACTACTTTGCACCATAAATTCTGCTCCATCATATGGATCCGGATGTTTAACAATAATATTTCCCTCACAATTTAATGCTGTCTCATGACAAATTCTTTCCATGGAAAAAAAATGATAATTATTAACAATTCCCAAATTGGCAATTAAATCGTAGCAGCAAAAACAAAAAGTGAAAAAAAACGGGAAAACAATTAACCGTTCTTTAAAATTACTTTGTCGATCAAATGAAGCATTTTTTTGTGGCGGTTCCTTTTTTTTTCTTATTTTGTTATCAGCTTTTTTTGATAAATGTTAAAAGACAAAAATAATGCTTATTTTAGAAAACTTTTTTTCAGCGAAAAGAAAAAAGCTGACGTAAAAATGACAACTTTTACCGGTTTAGTAAAAGAATTTTTGGGGAAAAAATAGTAACTTTTTTTTTAATATTATCATTTAACAAGGCTTTTACGGGACGGCGCCCGAATATTTTCGAAACGCTGCTCTCTCTCTTGTTTACTTGTCTTTTTTTCTCTAACAAAAAATCAAAACCGTGTAAAACGCGCACTGGTCGACAAATTTAAAAAAACGGCAAAACGACTTCCTCAAAAAAGTTTTATTCCGTTTGGGACCATCTTTGAACTTGATTATTTTTCTGAATCTTAAAAGTCTTTTTCTGAGACATTGAGCTTAACAATGTTATGTTTTTCTTTTATAATAATAATCAGCACAAAAAATACTACAAAACTATGTAACGCCAGGTTATAAAATTGTTTAGATGAGATTTAATTGTGAAAAAACAATTTTTATGTAGGTCCAATGCGGGGAATATTAGCAAAATTTCAAAGTCTTTTTCTGAGACTTTGAGAAGTTCTTGTAAAAATATTCTTTTATATTATTAATTAGGATATCAAGGGCTACAAAACTATGTATTATGGAGTCTTAATATTGGATATATAAAAAAAATTAATATCAAAAATTCACTTAGTCGGGTAAAAATTTGTACATTTCGCCAAAAACTTTTGGCGTTAAAAAAAGTCTCTTTGCCACTTTCTTGATTTTATCGACCAGTGACGCGTTGTAGTGTGATTAGGCCTCTTCCTTCCCAATTTTGCGAAATTCTTCAAACAGTTTTTCAACATGTTAAATATCCACGGGCCGACAAACTTGGCCTTCGTAAACTTCATCAACATTAAAAGATTTAGATGTTGAAAAGTCAATGTTTTCAGCTTTTAAAAATTTTACATCAGCTTTTAAAAATTTTACATTTTACATATAATTGATCGAGAATGCCGACATGGATTATAAGGACCCATTTGCGAAATTCTTTTTTTAATACTTTCAGAATCTAAAATAATAAATTGTTTTAGAAACCAAGCTCAAAGCCTTACAACTTAATTCTTCCAAAAAATAATAAAATATTCAAAAAAGAGAGAGAGAGAGATGTGGTAACGACCACCCTCCAAATCTGCAATTAATCAGACTCACAAAACAGAAAAATATTCCGGGAAAAAGCTTATTGATCGGGTCTGCGGACAACTCGTTCCATTTTTTTTCCAATAAAAGTTTTTGATTTTTCTCTAAAGGAAAATAAGCAAAAAAAAGATTTATTTTCCAATAATCAAATAAAAAATAGAAAAAGCTAATAGTTCCCGTTACATGATATAAGACGCCTAAACGAATTGTGATTTGCAAAAAAAATGAGAGAGAAAAATCTGATTTTTTTCTCTCACTTTTTCGCAGCAAGTATTTTTCCCATTTTTTCAATTTTCAAACATATGCAGAAGTTAAAGATAACTTCAAGAAATCGGAGATTCTGATTTGTATTTTTTTGCTCAAATTTTTTTTACACCATTGCAGACGACTTGAGAATAGGCATGGCGCGGGACCACTTTTTCCCAGTCCCGTCCCGCCCGGTCCCGTCCCTTAAAGATAAGTCCCGCCCGGTCCCGGGACGGGACGGGATCGGGACGGGACCGGGATTTTCTCATATTTTTCAATAAATAAAAAGTTACATATAATTTTTATCCAGCAGAATTAGGCATTTTTAAAACTTCAAAAAATGAAAACTGTGTATTTTTAAAAAGAATTTAGTTTTTTTAGTGGCATACAATTTAATGTTAGCTTTTTTTTAAATTTTTTATTTATTTCTGAATTTTTTTTACAGTACCTTATTAAAAAACAGGTTTCTGAAAGTGAATGAATGCAGTTAAAAAAATTTCCATTTTACAACGATTTTATAAAAATTAATACTAAAAATATAATTAAATAAATCCCAGGACCAAAATTTTAGTCCCGATCCCGTCCCGTCCCCCTCAAATTCAGTCCCGTCCCGTCCCGGGACGGGACGGGACTAAGCGGGACCGGGACCAAACGGGACTTGCTGTCCCGGCGCCATGCCTACTTGAGAAACGTCTTTCTTTTTTGTTGTTAAACAAAAAATTTTTTAACAAAAAAAATGTGAAATACAGTAATTTAACTTTTAGTATTATTTATATTATTTTTTGCATTAAAAAAAGTAAAAAGCAGAACAAAAAAAATAGTTTTCAACAAAAACAAAAGTTAACCTATATTTGGGGACTAGGGATCGGATACCGTACCGTTTAACGAAAAATGCGGTAACGGTAAAATACCGTTTTTTGTAAATTGTCACGGTACGGTATTACGGTAATACCGCGGTAATACCACAGTAATATCGTGGTATTACCGTCCATTGTAACATGTCCCCAAATAAATACCAAGTTTTATTGTATTTAAGCTATGTATTAGAAATCGACCAAAAAAGCAACTGAGTTTTTATGAAAAACAGTAAATTTTAGATTTATTAATAATTTATTAATTTTTTTATGCCAAAAATTTCCTCTGAAAAAGACTATTTTAGTGGCAAACTGATTGGCCTTTTTCTAAAGAATAATTCATCAAAACATCTTTCCAAATTGTGTATCAAAAAAACAAACTTTCATAAAAAAAGTTCACGGTTCGGTATTGCGATATTTTTGACGGTACTGAAACCTTCGCGGTACGGTAACACGGTACGGTATCCGATCCCTATTGGGGACGAAATTTTCAATTTCAAGGATTTATTTTTGAGGATAACATGTTTGGAGAAATATTATATTTGGGGACTGAAATTTAAGAACTAACAAATTGTTTCAATTTTCTCAAAAATGAAACGAACCGGCTTCAGAAGTTGAAACGTTTTAGGTTTGAGAAAATTGGAACAATTCGTTTTTTGTAAAACAATGATTCTACGTTTTTTGGCCACATTTCAACATCTTAGGATCACTACTTTCCATTTGCCTCTTAATTGAAAACATGGGGAAAACTCAAAGTAAAATCGACCTAAAATCTGTGTTTTTTCCAATACAATATCGCTTAAAGGGGGAGACCCACCTTGAACAATTTTTTGCTGCAATTTTCTTGATGGTCTCGACGCGATCGCAGACTCATTGGAGCTGCTTTTTTTATTCGTTGGAGCTGCAAAAGGTTTTAAAAAAAGCAGCTCCAATGAACGCTGAACAAAAAATTGTTCAAGGTGGGTCTCCCCCTTTAAACAATTTTTCTCGCTTAAATGTCACTATTTCATCACTATGTGAATGACTTCAACACCAAATATTGTCAAATCAATTTTTTAAAAACCTTATACCCAATTAAAATAAATTATAATTAATCCAGAAATATTGTTTTCAGTTACATTCAAAGTGAACTGCCAACTGCCAGGTTTTAATAAGATCGATTTTGGGTCGATTTTACTTTGATTTTTCCCCATGTTTTCAATTAGATGGCAAATGGAAAGACGAATTCTTTTAGGCTTTTTATTCTTATTTTAAAAAAATCCAAATTTTAAGAAAATGAAGTCATTTGAGCCCTATTTCGATTACACGTGATTTTTTATCAGTGGTGATAACAAAAATTGATATCATAAATACTTTGGAGTTGCAAAACGTAAATATTCGGATTCCCCGACCTCGAAAACCTATAAAACCGTCCGAATTAGGCAAAAATAGCTTTAATTTGTCATCAACTTAAAGTTTTGTTAAAATTTATATAAAGATTACTGTAACTACAGTATGAAATTTTTTTAAACTTTTTCACTACGCGGAATTGGTTTCTCCAGGGTCACTGTACTTTGTGACCCTGGAGAAAAGGCAAAGTTTAAGGGAAAAAAATGATGTTTGAAAAATGTCAAAATATCAGTATCGTCAGTGTCTGTTTTTTCCAAAAATTATAAATTAACTAATAAAATTAAACATTTATTTTGTTCATCAATGCAACAAAAAACCAATACATATTCAGTCAAAACAAATAATAACAAAATAAAAGTAGATTCAAAAAAATTATTTAGAAACCAAAATTTTAAACAAAATTTCACCGGGTTTTTCATAGTAACGTTGAGTTTTATGGTAGCAATGATATTCAGGTTTTGTGCCATCATATGAATAACCTTTGAAAGACTTTTTATGAACTTTCTAAAAAAATTGAAGAATTATTTTTGATAGTTTTTAGAGCAAAAATCCTATCGAATCGAAAGTAGGGAAGCGATTCTTTTTTGTGGATTGATAACCGGCAAAATGTCTTTTTGGCAAACATAAATTGCAGGCTTTTTAAAATTTGGTTTTGGAACAAGTTGCTGATTATTTCTTTGTCTAAGCTAATTTTTTTGCATATATGGGCTTTCAACTATGAAAAATTTAATAGTGACATTAGTTTTCCTTTTTAAAAATTCCCAATAAAATAATCAGCATTTGTTTCAAGATAAAATTAAATAATCCCGCAATTTATGTCTGGCAAAATATACATTTTGCCAGACATCGGCCTGCAAAATGAATCATCAGTTCGACGTGCATTGATTTTTAAGAAAAAAAGCAAAACAAAAATGATAATCACCTTACTTTAATATTTCCATCAACACTTGAAGGGTGCACAAAAATTGTTACATTTGAAATCAAATTTTTTTTAACATTTAAAACATCCAATAAAATTGATGAACAATCGACCGTAAGATCATTAGCTTCTAATTTTGAAGGATTTTCTAAATTAAATTGAACATGTTCAAGTGCAGGAAGAACGTCGAGTAAATTGTTGATTTCTTCTCCTTCAAACATTGGAAAATTTTGATTTTCATTAAAAACAATTTTTTTTATTGAAGATAAATGTGGACTAAAAAAAGAGTTACATAACGAAAGTACATAATTAGCAATTGTAACACCAACACATCCTAGATTAAAAATATCATATTTTTAAAGCACTAACCTTATACTATAACCACTATCAAATGAAAATTTGTAACGAATGTAAAAGGCTCGCCAAAGAGAGTATCCTTGAATATTTTCTATAACCAATGTAGAAATTTTACAACAATAAGGAAAAAAATCTAAGCCATCCATATCCAACAATGTTAAAGTGTCAATAGTAAATTGATTTTGTAATTCCTTTGTCATTAAAGATGGTGCAATTTTAAGAATTTCGAGTGATGAAGAACATGATAAAATAAAATGAGTAATTTCTTTTGCGCTGCATTTTCGGTAAGCTCTGAGGGAGGTAATTTCTAAAAGGAGTTGAATAACAAATGATTATAGAAATAATTAAATGTATCTTACTTTTAGCAGTCATAATGGTTCTCAAAATAGGAGAGTAAATAACATTGTTAGAATCAATTCGAAGTTCTTTAACATTATTTCCAATACAATTCAACAAACTTTTTGCATGTGGTTTATCCCCAGTATATTCAAACTTTGCAAGCTTTCTATCCTAAAAAATTTATTTGTCACATTTTTAAGGTACAACAAAAACAAAACATTTTTCTTACCCATCCAATTTTATAATATTTATCATATAATTCTACAATTTTGACAGACGCAAATGCACGTCTTAAAGCATGCCAAGGTTGTCGACCAGATAGCCCAAATAAATACACATTTTCTTGAACATCATTTTCAATTAAATTTTTTGCAACTTCAAAAAGCACATCATTATTTAAACAAAGCATCTTTGCAAAAAAAGGAAAGAAGAAGAAAGAAAGAAGCGCTAAAAATAATAGACATAAAAAAACGTTGTATGTCGAAACTTGAAAAAAATAACACAGCAACAAACAACAACATGAAAGTATCATATATAAGAACAGTTAAACGAAAAAGTTCACATAAATTGATGATAAACACACACGAAAAAAATATTATCAAGAAAAAAAGAAAAGAATATAAAAAATGTTTTTTTTAGCTGAAAGGAAAAAATATGATAATAAAAGAAAATTTTTATCAGATTCTTTTTTGCATAATCATTTGCACTCATTTTGCCAAAAAAGAAAAACAACAAAATTTTTATAAAAATCAAATTTTAAATGTCGTAAGTAATATTGATCACTTAGGGATTGCCCAATATCGAGTTTATTAGAGCTGCTTTTTTTGTAACATTTTTCAGTTCCAAAGAGCAAAAAAAAGTAGCTTCTATGAGGGTTGATTCGCTTCGAGACCTCCAAAAATCAATGTTCATCAAAAAGATTTGTTAGAGGTGTGGCAGTGTTGAATCAAACCGAATGTTTTCATTTTTGTTTCTTTTTAACAATTTTAAAAATCTATAAATTTGGTCTTAAAAGAAAGACTTTTGACTCAATACACAGCCGAACTCTTCAGCAATCTTCAAACAGTATTCATACAGTTTAGCAGTATTCTGAAGCATGTAACGAAGTATTCAAAACTGTTTGAATACTGCATGAATACTGTTTGAAGACAAATGAATACTGCTTTAAACTATAGTTTTTGAATATTTTGGTGAATTTTGAAAAATATTTTAAGCAAACAAACTATAAAAATACCAGACCATAGTATTTTACAATTGGTTCAAATATCACTTTTAAAGTAAATATAATGTATTAAATTTGGGTAACAATAAACATTATTTACCATCGCAGTATTGATTTCTTTCATAATTCTTATTTTTTTTTAAAAATAAACAATCTTTGCTTTTGCTTTTACGTCTGAGGACATTTTAATTTTTTTTGTAACACAACACACCTTTTTCCTCGTTTCCCCAGTCCCAGTCAAGTATTGGTTGTTGCCCAATGATAATGAAATAGTTGCATTTCATTGCGATTTGAACATACAATCTGTTGACTCAAGGCTCTACAGTGTTGAATCTATTCTTGTCGTCTTCCTTGTGTCATTAAAGATTCGAAAATCGAACCCTTTCATGCAAGAAAAGGATTTTCAGGATCTTGCATGTTCCAGCGTTTTATCGGACAGTTTTTTTAATCGTTGCGAGACTCCAAATAATGAAAAAAAGTACTAAACCGTCAGCTCCCTTTAATTTTTCAAAATGAAAAACAAAGAAAAAAATTACGAAAAAAAATAAAATATTTTTTGCCAGAGTCCGGTTCCCAAAATTTCCATTTTTGCATTAAAAGAACTCGATGTGTGTGATTAGGGAGTCGAATAACCATGACATTTGTCGGCTCGTCACACTTGGGCAAAATGGAATATTTGGCTTTAAATAATTTTTTCTATCATAATTTTTTTATATAGTTTAAAGTTATACTTTTCATGTGAAAATAAATGAGCCACTTCCTCTTTGTATGACGTCATATCTGGACACAGTGTTGTTGCGACTCCGACTCCGGAGTCGATGGAGTCGACTCCACATTGACTCCGACTCCGGAGTCGGAGTCGGAGTCACTAATTCCAAAAGATCAAAGAAAAAGATGCCGCTTTTCGGAGTCGGAGTCGATAGATTCGACTCCGATTGAATTTGACTCCGGAGTCGGAGTCGGAGTCGATAAAAAATGTCGGGCACATCACTGTCTGGACAGCCCTTAACATCTTTAAAATTTGTTTAACCACTTTCGCTGCAATGCCTTTCTCTTTAATAATAATTTATTTAATGAAATTAATTTCTATAAATAAAATCTTTTAATTAAAAATAACTTAAAAATTTTATTTATTAATTAATTTTTTAGACAATAAGTTTTTATTTAAAAGAAGGAAGTTAGAAAGAGTTTAAGTTTTTTGAAGAAATGTTTGATTTTGTTGTGACAACTGTTGTGTTTCTGGTAGGTAAAAAACAAATTTGTTGTAAAAAACTGCCATTTAAAAAAATTTTAGATGCATTTTATTGCTTCCATTTTTAGCATTTTATCATTGTATATCCTCTACAAAAGAGGATTTTTAAAGAATAGTTTTGGCATTATTTGTCTTTTTGATATTATTACTCAATTTGCATATTTATCTGTATATTCAGGTGCAACAATTTTGGCGACAATGTAAGATGCACACATTGAATATACAGTGTTCAATTTTCCAAGCCGATGTTTGGCAAAATGTTTTTCAATGCCATGTGGGAGAAAAAGACGTTTTTTTGTTTATTATTTTTTCCCAACAAAAAAATATGGAAAAATTAAACGAAAATTTTTTCTGCCACATGGCATTCAAAAACATTTTGCCAGAAATCAGAGCACAAAATTACATCGTTACTTTGCTTTGAATGTGATGTGAGATATTGGTTCTAAAACTGCAGATTTTTGTATGACGTCATATCTGGATGAAAAGCAGCCTCAGTGTGCAGAAAAAATGCAGGGGCCAAGCCAAAATTTATCGAACATTTTTGGACTTTTTTTTATCAGTTTGTTTTGTTTTATCATTCCGACAGTAAAAACAGCTTTTTAGTTGGCTTAATTCAGCGTTTAACCAGATTTTAATTTTTGGAGATTTCGAAATGAATATTATAGAAGGACTAAAATTGAAATTGCACTACCAGTTTTAAGCTGGTTAAAACACGGGGTGCAAAAAAAGCTGTAATTTAAAAAACTTTCCAGGTCATTTGAATCATTTGCATCTATTCTTGGCTACTTTGGTTTATTTTGTTCAGAGTTAACACATTTAGTTCAAATTTTAAAAGCTTTAAATCGTTTTTGTGCAGTGCTAATATTTTGGAAATTTTCAAGCATTTTTAGTATTAAAAAAACACTTTTTTATATTACTTTAATGATTATTATTAACTGTTTTTTAATAATACAATTATTTCAAAATGAATGCTATTTACAATATTTTAGTGACTATTTTTATTGGGCTGTAAAAAATGGAAAATGCGAAACCCTTTTTTGGATTTATGGTCGAACATTTACAATACTTCTTCCAGTTGCAGTTCTTTTAAATTTATTTTCATCCTATTATTTGTATTGTAAAAGAAAGAATATTTCACGTAAATTTTTTTTATATCTTTATTTTAGTGAATTGTAAAATATTAATTATGATGATTGCATTTTTAGATCAGCAAAAATTATCAAATATTGAAAAACACTTTTTAATTCAGGCAAGTTTTTAAATAGGCAATATTTTTCCACGATCAGCTTTTTTTTAAAAAATCGATAGAGCACTCACAGACTTGGGCTTGAACCTGGAAGGTCTGGGCCGTGAGGTCAGCGCCCCACACCACTCGACCATACGAGCATTTTATTTTTTTAAAGGGAGAGACACACTTCTAACAAATTTTTTATCAGGGTTCATTGGAGCTGCTTTTTTGTTTGACATTTTGCAGCTCCAATGAATAAAAAAAACAGCTCCAATGAGCGCTGATTCGCGTCGAGACCTCCAATCAATGTCAAACAAAAAAATTTGTTAGAGGTGCGTCTCCCCCTTTAAAATTACTTTTTTTCAGTACAACATTTTTTGTCTTTTTCCACTGCAATTAATACCATATATATATTTTAGACTTGCATGATTTCAATTACAACTGCATTTTTCTTATTTTTTTTCTATTTTTTGAGAAACTTCTTTGAACTTTCAATTCCTAGAAATTTCATATTTACATGTTTTGGAATACTTTTATCTTTTACGACTAATGAGTAAGTTTTTTTTTCAGAAATTTGTATTTCCATAAAAAATTGGTTAAAACTAGTGCAATTTTTAGAATAATCATTTTCGTAAGTTTAATAGACTTCAAAAAATGTTTCAAAAAGAAACACATCAGTATTTTAATTCGATAAATTCGAGGTGCTACGCGTCGACTTTCTTCAAAAATGAAAATCTTCTTTCATCCTGAATGCAGTTTTTAACTTCAACGGCACAAAAAAAAGGTACTTTTGGCCAAAAATACATAATAAACATAGTCGTAAACATGGGTAAAATTTAAAAAAAAAATCTATTTTTTACGGTGCCAAGCCTTTCAGATTTTTAGACAGAGTGCGTTTCAAACTTTACTTTTTTATTACTGTTAAAGCGATAAATAAATGACTAAAAAATTAATGATTTAAAGAAACATGTTTTTTTTGATAAATCCACATAGCTTTTTTTAATCATCCCCAACGCCGTATTTAGGGGGGGGGGGGGATTCGGGACCTTTGCCCCTCCCCCGAAACTGTGGAATTTCCTTTGATCTTTTGCCGCTTCGTGTTGGCGGTGGCAAAAGATCAAAGGCGTGCCCTCCCCAAAATCGCTGTGCCCCCTTCGAAATTTTTTTCTGTATATGGCCTTGATCATCCCGCGCGTAAAACTTTTTTCTCAAATTAAAATTTGTTTTAAAATGCACGTATAGTTTTTGGGTGTAAAATATAAATTCTCTTCTTAAAAAAATTGCGATCAAACTAAATACAATTTTTCAAAAAGGGACCTAAAAAAACTGGTTTAATAATTCTTTAATCAAATTTGCACATTTTTCCATGCAAAATAAAAGCAAATCGCGTCTTTAAATGATTTTTTAGAAAAAAAGAAGAAAAATATACACACGTCTTTCCGTTTTTTTCCCTAATTAATTCTCTTTTTTTTCTTAATAAAAAACTTTTTCCCATGCAATTCTCTATTTTTTAGTCTATCACACGTGAAAACTTTTTTCTCGCATGAAATAAAAAACATGTTTAAAAAATAATTCAAAGAAAAAAATCATGCGTTTTTTTATATATTTTTTTACTTAATGATCTCTTATTTCTTCAAATATTCGTCATGACGCCGGGAACTGTAAATCCCGTTTTGTCCCGTCCCGGGACGGGTTTGAAACTAAAATTTTGGCCCCGGGATTTTTTTATTTGTATTAATTTTTGATGTGGTAAAATTGAAATTTTTTGATTGCATTTTGTAATTTTCGAACAATCTTTGATGGCTTAAATAAAATATTGAATAAAAAAAAATCATGTTTAAAAAATAATTCAAAGAAAAAAATTATGCATCGTTTTTTTATTAAAGATAATTCTTTCTTCACCTGCAATGGAATTTCTTTTATTGTCAGCTAATAAAATCCAGATATGTGGATTCTGAAACTAATAATTTGAGGATGCCAAAATGCCGTGCAACGAATTTTTGACAATTAAAGATGATATCTTTTTGCAAAAATGTTTTTAAAAAATAATATTTTTTTTCATTACGGTTATAAATTTATTTTTACAATAAAAAGAAGAAAAAAAGAAGGAATCGGATGGGATAAGAATAGGCATGGCGCTGGGACTACGACTCCCGTTTAGTTCCGGTCCCACTCAACCCCGTCCCGTCCCGGGATGGGTACTGAATTCAAGGAGGACGAAATCGGGACTAAAATTTTGGTCCTGGGATTTTTTATTTATATTTTTAGTATTAATTTTTATAAAATTATTGTGAAATGGAAATTTTTTTGACTGCATTCACGAGCCGACAAAATAAAAAAAAGCGTCATTCAAAGAAAACTGAAAAAAGTGCTTTCCGTACGGGATCACCTTTTTCTCTTTTTCAACTTTTTTTGCAAAAAAGTTTTTTTGATGAAAAAGATACTCAACTTCTGGAGTTTTTTCCGGAGCCGGATTAAATTCTGAATGTTTTATTTCTTTTTTATCTTGTTCCTAACATCCTAAATGACATATTCCCGTAGACTCAAAACACAAGAATTATTATAAGCAGATATTTCTCGATCACAAAAACTCGTTATTTTTTATAACAAACTTGATTATTTGTACTAAAAACGCTTAGCAAATATGTTAAATGTAGTTATTTAACATTATACTATGTTTCCTAACATTAATTGAACAAAAAGGAATAAAAATATGGATTTCAAACCTTAAAATTGGTCTACGGCTGCTACTTACCGTAATACCACATGTTGCTAAAATATCTTTTTTTTGCCATGAAAACCGTTTTTATACCATTTTTAACGTATCATAAGGTTTATGAAGCAATACTGAAGTGTTTGTATATATAAAAATTAAATTTTGTGACTATTTTGGTGCTGGAGGTGGAGTTAGTCGTCAAATTTCAAACATTTTTTTAAACGTTTTTAAGAATCTAAAACTCTTTTTGCATGCTTATACAAGTATATTAAATGTTTTACAACAGTTTTCAACTTTAAATACAAGTATATTTGCGGAAAATAATAAGCTCGCATTTGCTCGATGGTTTGCACAACAGAAATATCTGCTTATAATAATTCTTGTGTTTTGAGTCTACGGGAATATGTTATTTAGGATGTTAGGAACAAGATAAAAAAGAAATAAAACATTCAGAATTTAATCCGCCTCCGGAAAAAACTCCAGAAGTTGAGTATCTTTTTCATCAAAAAAACTTTTTTGCAAAAAAAGTTGAAAAAAAGAAAAAGGTGATCCCGTACGGAAAGCACTTTTTTCATTTTTCTTTGAATGACGCTTTTTTTTATTTTGTCGGCTCGTGCATTCATTCACTTTTAGAAACCTGTTTTTTAATAGAATACTGTAAAAAAATTTATGAACAAAATTCCAAATACAAAAGCGAACATCAAAATGTATGCCACTTAAAAGGGTACTTCTTTAGTTTGCCCCCCCCCCCCCCATTCATTTTTCATTCACAAAAAGCAACCGCTTATTCAACCCGCCCACCCACTCTTTTGAAGTTTCGACGTAAAGTTAACATTTTTATGCAAATTTGTGAATAAAAAATGAATGGGTGGGACAAACTAAAGAAGTGCCCTTAAAATATTAAATTCTTTTTAAAATTACACAGTTTTCTTTTTTTAAAGTGTTAAAAATGCCCTTGCGGTTGTACAGAAATTATATTTAAATTTTTATTTATTAAAAATTATGGAAAAATCCAGGTCTTGTTCCTTAAAGATAAGTCCCGTCCCGAGACCGAGACTTATCTGTAAGGGACGGGAGTGGGAAAAAGTGGTCTCACGCCATGCCTAGATAAGAATCAATGGAATCGGAATTGAAAAAAAATTTAGAATCGGAAAAACACTGTTGGTGGTACTGTATCCTGCAATAAACAATCTTTGTCAGTTTTTTAATTCTTTTTTATTATTAATGAATTAATTTCTTTTTTAGCTTTTAAAAATGCACGTTTATTTTTAGCGAAAAAATAATATATACCGTATAAAAAAGTTGGAGCTCTGCCGCCATCAAACTAAATCCTTTGAAAAAAAAAACCGGATTATTAACAATTGAAGGAGAAGAAAAATATAAAAATCAAATAAATCTTTTACAATGCGCAACAGGGCTTGAAAATAGGGCCGGAAATCTCAGCCGGCCTGGGGCCGAAAAAGTTACGGCCCGGCCGGCCTGAGGTCGAAAAATTCTCGGCCTGCCCGGCCCGGGCCGGCCTCATTTGGCCTCATTATTTTTTGAATTTTGAAAAAAAAAAATTTTTATTCCAAAAATATAAAATAATCCGCCATTCGGTCAAGGTTATTTTTAATAATAGTATTATTAAAAGAATACAGAAACTTAAAAAACAAAATTATCAGCAAGTATATAAAGTATACACAATATATTGTTCAAAAATGTGTACTTTTACAAAGTGATAAATACATAAGGCCGGCCGAGGCCTCAGAGGCTTCGGCCCGGCCGGCCTCGGGCTGAAAATTAATCAGCCGGCCTGGCCTGAGGCCGGCCGGCCGGCCGCATTTTCAAGCCCTGATGCGCAAGCAATTTTCATTTATTCGTTAAAGGGGGCGTTCGGGAAAGACAAAGTATTTTTCATTCCATCGCACGGGTCCTCTTAGCACGAAAACATGCCAAAATCTTAACATGAGTGATGATCGCTAAATTTAGACTATTTTTTGCGTTTTTACGATTAAAAATAACCCTGAAACATGTTCCCCCAAAAAAAGAAACAATCCAGGAAAATACGAAATTTGAATATTTTATTGATTACTCACACTTTTTTGAAAACCGTTATATTATATTCTCAAAAAAAGTTTATATAGATCATATTTTTTTAAAAACAGTAGGGTTATTTTTAATCGTGACGACAGAAAAAATAGTCAAAATTCAATAATATTCGCTTTGTAAAGATTTTGGCATATTTTCGTGCTAACAGGATTCGTGCGATCGAATGAAAAAAATACTTTGTCTATCTTGAACGCCCCCTTTAACTGATAAAAAATTTGTCAAAAGATAAAAATAAAGAAAAGAAAATGTGCAACAACCTTTTTAGTTTTTTTTTTCATCGCATTTTTTTTTTGATTTTCACTTTTTTTCTGCACTTGAATTTTCAAAATCAAAAAAAGATAAAAAACTTTTTTCCATGCAATTCTCTTTTTTTTTTTGAAAACTTTTAGGTCATCTCACATGAAACTTGTTTTCTCGCATGAAATAAAAAACATGTTTAAAAAATAATTCAAAGAAAAAAAATCATGCATTTTTTACTTTTTTATTCTAAATCAGGGCTCTGCAAAATTGAAATTTTTTTTTATTTCATTTTTTTCAAATTTTTTTTTGAGCCAAGGGTCAAAGTTAGGGCAAAAATTATGCAAAAAAAATTTCAATACAAAAAACTGGATTTTTTTTTTCTAAAGTTTGTAAAAAAAATTTTTATGCAAACTTTAGAGAAAAGAATACGTAAGCATAGGGCGCCTATGCTTAAAGGCCCATCAGCAACCCTGAAAAAGATATGATTTAGTCGAAAGAGGCGGTGAAGTAATTTAGACTTACCAGTATCAGAATTAAAAATCTATTAAATTTTTATCAAGTAAACTTTTTTTTGACATTCACTAACAATACCAAAAAAGGTTTTAATTTTACAACCCAAAAACTTGAAAGACAATTCAATGAACAACGAAATTCGACATCTCAATAAAAGATATACATCCTTTCTGAATCCCTTTTTTTCCATGTAATAACAAAAAATCTCGATTTCTTAAAATGTAATTTAAAGAAAATAAAGAAAATTCTGCAAAAACTTCCTTTCCGGTTTTTCACTGAAGTCCTTTTTCAAGGATTTTCAACCTTATTAAAATTCTTTTTCTTTTCTGCACTTGGATTTAAAGGCGTTGCTTGAATTCTAACAAATTTATGGGATTCTGTTTTTGAGCGATAAAAAGACTTTCTAAAAGTCAAAAAAATTCAACAAAGTTTTTTTTTAAAATAATGGGAGAAAAAATAGTTGAACTTCAAGGACTTCGATGCATCGCAATTATATCAGTTTTATTATTTCACATTTGGCCAGATATTTTTGGAAATGGCTTCCTTGGAGTTGATATGTAAAATTTTATAAATGGATTCAGCAGGGCCGTATACAGAAAAAAATTTCAGGGGGGGTACAGCGATTTTGCGGGGAGGGGGACACGCCTTTGATCTTTTGCCGCCACCAACACGAAGCGGCAAAAGATCAAAGGAAATTCTCAAATTTCGGGGGGCATGGGCCTCCAGTGCCCCCCCCCTCTTTAATACGGCGCTGAGATTCAGAATCCTCACATTTCTGCAATTCAATTTTTCAGATTTTTTGTTGTTTCTGGATATATAATGGCAATGATTTTATTGTCATCAGAATCCTTAAAAGAATCATTTTTTACAACAACTTTAACATTTTATTATCGCCGAATCTACCGTATTCTTCCGTTGTATTTATTAAATATTTTAGTTACAGTTATAATTGTTCCCACAATGTCTTATACAGTATCCTATTTTAATCTTTTAAGTCAAGTCAAATCAGCCCTAACATTTTCAACAAATTTTGCAATGTTATTTCAAAAAGATAATTATTTCAATAAAGATTTATTTACTGCTTTTAAACATTATTGGTCACTGTGTGTTGAAATGCAATTTTATGCCATTGTTCCATTCATACTGTATTTTAGCAAACGGCTGCCATTTCTCGTCAGTTTATTCTTATTATGGCCACTATTAATTGCTGCAAGTATATTTATGGTATTTTATTCATTATTTTATATTAATCATTCATTTTATTTTACAATGCTCCCAGCACGAATTTATGAATTTATCGCGGGTTTTGTAGCGTTTCATTTTCAACAAGCTATTGACCTGTATTTTCATGATGATCAAAAAGTGTTATCAGTGATCAAAAAAGTGATAAACAGTGTTATAACTGTAAATATTTTAACATTATCACTGATAATTCTTGCATTATATCCAATGAGAGGTCATGAAGAAGTACAAATTTATATATATTATACTTTACCAGCTACCGTAATCCTAACTGCTGCATTAATTACTTCAATTGGAAGACCAAAAAAAAAGAATGAAACGAAATATTCAATTCTGGCAAATAAATTTTGTATTTTTATCGGAGATGCTTCCTATTCTTTGTATATTTGTCATTGGATAATTGTATTTCTTGGAAAATTACTTTATGGTGATGATCAACAGTGTAAGTGACATTGTAAATCTAAATTTTATTATAAACAAGATAATTAAATATTATTTTTTCCAAAAATAATAAATGTGAAAAAAATGTCATACGGTCTTGAAGCCACCCCATGACATGCTGATATCAGCTTACAAAGATATTGTACAATTAAGATTTGGAATTAGTGAGTCAGAACCAAACCAAAAATATTTTACTGGAATTATTTATAAAGTAATAATTAGTATAATCTACAGCAAAGCGAACATAGAGCCACCATAAAAAAATTTGCATATGGTATATTTTGCCTTAGCCACTCTTCATAAGATAATATTCTTATTTAAGTTTATTTGGGAAGAAAAAAATCAAAAAATATGCAATGGCATTGATTTGACAGAGTGTTGAAAAACGTATTTTTGTCACTTTTTCGGGACCGGTAATTGTTCCCACAATGTCTTATACGAAACGGGAACTCGATATTTAAAAAACATCATTTTGTGTAATAGCTAATGAAGCTTTGTGGTATTGCTAACAATGTACATACATGGTTTCCTTATACCAATTTACCCTTAAGGCACCGTGCCAAAAATAGCAAAAATACTTTGTTCACTGTCCTGTCAAATCAATGTCACTACATATTTTTTGACCTTTTCTTCACAAATACGCTTAAAAAAGCATGACAACAACTTAATTTAACAGCATAGCGCTGTCTAATACTTTTAAATTTTATCTAAAAATTTCAGATCGACAAACATTAATAATTGTTTGTTCAATTGTTGGAATTTTAGTACATCTTTGCATAGAAAAACCGATTGTTAAAGCTCGGCTAAAACCAGAGGCATTTTTTCCATGGATTATTTTTGCGTATCTTTTAATCGGTTATTTTTCATACTCTATCAAAGTTGATCAAGTTTGTTTAATTCCACATTTCATCAAAGATAAATTATCATATTTTTAGTCAATTTCAAATTTAACAAAAGAAATATTCCATAATAAATCGGAATTAATTGGAAATTCAAAAGAATGGAAGAAAACAATTTCAGAATTAAATCCAGAAGACTCTGCCAAAATTGGAGTTTATTCGTGGCAAGAATCCTGTAATAATCGGGCCACAGAATGGACGGGAAATGGAAATTTTAAAGTGTTAATTCTTGGAAACAGTCATGCTTTGTGCAGTGTTTCGGGTGTAAAATTAGCCATGAAAGGAATTTATTCAAAACTGAGAATATTTGCAATCGCTGGTGGAACCCCCTTTGAAGGGTTTCAGTCTTCATTTCAGATCCCGGAGATGAAACAAGTTGTAACAAATTTTAAACCGGATATTATATATCTCATTTTTAAATATGTAAATGATTTTGATGATCCTCCAACTTCGGCAGTTGATTTTCAACTTCAAAAAATGCAAGAAATGACTGATTTTTTATCAAAAAATTCAAAAGTTTTGTTTATTTCAAAAATGCATTTCGAAATTCCACATTTTTCTTCCTTACATTTTGCGGAAAAAATTTATCGAAATGGTTGGATAAATGATTTTAGAATTAAACAAAAGGTTAGCGCTTTTATTTGCATAAATAATCTTACGTAATTTTTTTATAAAAATTAATTATTTTAGGATATTGAAGATAGGCATGATGTTTCAACACATCGATGGAAACAAATAAAATGTGATAATTGTATTTTTATTGATATGTTAAAAGCATTTTGTAAAAATGGCTGGTGTTCCCCGATTGAATCAAATCGAAAAGTGCCATTATATTTTGACGATAATCATGTCAATAAGCTTGGCTCACATTTGCTTGGATTTCATTTACAAACATATTTTGATCCAATGTTTAAACTTTTGAATTCTTATGCTTCTAATATTAGTTAATTGTACAATGGGTGCAAAAACTTTCAGTCACTTTTTCCCATGTTTTCCCATGTTTTTCCATGTTTTCCCATGTTTTTCCATGATTTTTTATTTTAGCTAAATTTCATCCAAAAAAGTCTTGTTTGATCGAAAAAAGTGTGTAGAAAATAGAGGACACCAATTTGGAAGATTAATAAATGATATTTTTCATAGATTCTGAATCATTTTTGAGGATTCTGGGACAGATTCCGATGCAAAAAAATGTTTTTTTAAATTGAACTATTTTTTGGGGTAAAAAAATATGGGGAATCCGAAAATAGAGACGCTTTTTTGATTTGAGGATTCTGAAGGCTGATTCTGAAGCCAAAATTGGTTTTTTCACATATAACTATGTTCAGGGTCCATTTTTTCTGCTGATTACTGTAATAGAGGCCATTTTGATTAGTAATTAACATTTTACCACATATTACTTATTACTAATCAAAATGGCCTCTATTACTGTAATCAGCAGAAAAAATGGACCCTGAACATAGTTATATGTGAAAAAACCAATTTTGGCTTCAGAATCAGCCTTCAGAATCCTCAAATCAAAAAAGCGTCTCTATTTTCGGATTCCCCATATTTTTTTACCCCAAAAAATAGTTCAATTTAAAAAAACATTTTTTTGCATCGGAATCCGTCCCAGAATCCTCAAAAATGATTCAGAATCTATGAAAAATATCATTTATTAATCTTCCAAATTGGTGTCCTCTATTTTCTACACACTTTTTTCGATCAAACAAGACTTTTTTGGATGAAATTTAGCTAAAATAAAAAATCATGGAAAAACATGGGAAAACATGGGAAAAAGTGACTGAAAGTTTTTGCACCCATTGTATATTTTTTATTATATTTATTTTGTACCCCCCTCGAAATTTTAGCGAATTTTGTCACTGTATACCCTACATTTCTCCAAAATAGGCTCTATTATTGCCAACAAAAAATTATGGATATAAAATTAACTATGTTTCATACGTTTTTTGAATTAATCCCAACAAAATCCATTAAATCCCAAAATAAATTTGAATGTATTTTTTTTCAATTCTTGAAAATTTGCATAACTATAATCCGCTTGTATGTGATATACAGTATATCTTTGTAAAATTCATTCAATCATTTTTTTCTCACCGAAAACTTGCAGCATAAAAATATTCGATCCACAACATCTTTTTTTTGGATAATTATTTGGAAAAAAATGTTTGGAACTGTGCTAAAACTTTTGCTGCTAAAAGATTTAAAGACAACATTTCGACAACGAAAACTTTTGATCACCGAAATTATTTTATTGTTTATTGTTGTTCCAGGATTTATTGGATTAAATATTTTTGTATTAAATCTTGAAAGAAAGATGGAAGAAAAATATGAATCTGCTCCACCAAATTCTACTGTAATAAGTCAAACATTAAATATTTCAAGATTTTTTAATGATGATAAAAGAACGACAACAACTTTATTGCCAAAATTAAACAATACAAAAAAAACAATTTTATCAGAAACTGTTAATGCTAATAAACGATTAACGAATGATGATGATGATGATGATGATAACGATGATCCTGAATCTTTGATGGATGATGATGAAGAATATGTTCTTGAATCAATGATAGATGAAGGTGATGAAAATGATTATTCTTATTACACTAATCAAAAACATCATTGGAAAAATTTAAAAAGATTGATTAAAGTAAATATTTCATTGTAAGTCTCTTTTTTTTAAAAACTGTTTTATCAGAGGAGCGTGCGGATCCGACAACATTAACTTGAAAACTTTTAACATTTGGCAGCGTGACGACAAAGCTATTTTATCGTGTTTTTTTTATTTATTTTTTTGCTTTAGAAAATAGTGTCAAAAAACAGTTTTATCGTGAATAAAGATAAAAATGATGTCACTGTTTTGGCGTAGTGTGTCAGGCTGCCAAAAATCGATATTTTCTCGCATCATTCGCTATATTCCTTTGATCTTTGACGCATTTTATTTTTAATCATCTGATTTTAACCCCACCCCTATTTATGCTGATATCGGATTTGAGGGCTTCCTTTATTGCAAATTTGTTTATGTATTTTTTTTTCAGTTCTTCAGACATTGATCAAAATTTGAAAGCTGAATATGAAAAGATTTTAAAGAAATCTTGTAAACAATCCATTTTTATCGTTACCAATAATAAAACCATTGAACCAAATATTACTTTGGATATCACAAAATTGCGTGACTTCAATCTTAATGATCCTAAAAATGCTTCATTTGAATACAAACTTATTTTACACGTATGTTTTTTTTGGCTTTTTTATAGAAATGACGACATCGCTTAAGGGGCTGTTAAGTGATGTCGTCGTCAAAATGTTTTCGATGACATTTTCGGCGTGGCAATTTTTTTAAATTTTATACAGTACATGCTGGCGTACTGTAGTGTTGGTGATATTTTCTGTTTTAAATCTATTTTTTTTTTCAGGATATTAATAATAAAGGATGGCATAATGAACCTCATATGATACCAGATTTATTTGGAATTTCTGAACCACAACTTAAGCATCCTTTTAGTCAATCGATGCATGCTGCATTTACACAATTTTGTGCTGATTATGCTTATCTCAATTTAACCGTGCCAAAACCACTTTCACCTCCGCCAAGATTTTTTTTTAAATTAATCAAAGAGCCAGCTCATGTTGATGTATCATATTTACATTATTGTTTAATGCGATTAATGGAAGTCTTAATTCCGGTATTAATTAGTATTCCAACATTAATTACTGCCCATGAATTATGTGAAGAAAAAGAGAATAATGTTCATACATATATGGTTATTATGGGATTGGATCGATCCTTATGCATTTTATCACATTTAATTGTTGCTTTAATTAAAATGTATCTCTACATTTTACCAATTGGAATTACAATGGTTATTTGCTATAAAGTAAAGATTCTTTTTTTTTCGTTCTAGGACTCTGCGATATCGATATTGATAAAATCGATATATTTTTGATACATCCGAAATCGATACATTGATATTGCGGAGCCCTGATTGTTATACCATATAACTTAAATGCCAAAATTATTTTTGATTTTTTAGAAAATTGGTTGGTACATGTTTATATTATTGTTCCTGTATTCGCATGTTTTTATCAGTGCAATATTTCTTATTTCATCATTGACAAAAAAAACTACCGTAGTAATTTTTGCAATTTTTGGTATTATTGGGGTTTCTTTCCTACTTTCTCGTTTCATAAAATTTACAATTTTTAATATTCTTCCTACGGCATTTATTTCATTTTTTATTCCACAAATGGCTTTTGAATATGGCTTGGATCATTTGGAAAAAATTCTTTTTTATCGTAAGTTTTTTTTAAATTATTCCAGGAAAAACAGGGTCCTTTTTTAACACGTAATTATTTTTTAGATCAACCATTAAATTTTTTTTCTGCACCAATTTATTTGCCATTTTGTGTTCCAGTATTTGCACTTTTGCTTCAAGCAATATCTCTTTTGTTGTTGGCATTTTATTTTGATGCTGTAATTCCAATTGATGATTCACCAAAAAAGCATCCACTTTTTTTTATTGTAATATTTTTTTAATTTTTTTTAATGGACCTAACCTATAAAACCCTGAAATGGCATATATTTGGAAGCTCTTAAACAAATTTCATGTCAATGTAGGATTTTGTGTCCAGTGTTTAGCCAAGCTCATTTTTAATTTATTAATTTCTTACATTTAAGGGAAAAAAATATGATAGTATTACAGAAAGTGTAAAAGAAAATGCCCTTCAATCAATTATTGAAGAAAATAGTAAGCAACAATCTGGCTTTAATGAAGCATATTTTGAAAATGATAAAAATGAAATGCAAGCTGATATTGATGTCATTCATCTCTCAAAAAAATGGCCAAATGGTCGATTTGGTATTCAAGATGTCACATTTAAAGCATATCAAAATCAAGTAAGTTTTTTTGGGGGTATGGATGTTTTTGTGGGACGTCTTATATAATTAGATTTATATTTGCCATCTGCTATAAATTTCGACAAAAATAAATTGGTATTAACTTACTTTTTGGTCTCTGAACTTCAGAGTCTGAAAGTATCCACATAATTTTTGGGTTCAAAAAAACTGTAAATTTTGTGTTAGCGTTCATGTTCATTTTGCCAAAAACAGCAATTTTACCGTGCTTTTGATTTTGCAACTTTTATTTTAACAGTTGTTTCATTTATTTTTGTTTATATTAATTTTTAAATATGTTTTAGGTAACAGCAATTCTTGGTCATAATGGTGCTGGAAAAAGTACAACCTTTTCAATTCTTTCTGGTCTTACAAAATCAACCTGCGGAAAAGCATATGTTTGTGGACAAGAACCCCGAACACTTAGTGATAATCCGAATGTTGGCTTTTGCCCTCAATGGGATGCCCTTTTTCCTCATCTTACAATTCGAGAACATTTAAGCTTTTATCAACTTTTGAAAGGTATTGATGATCCAGATGAAATTGAAGCAATGATTCAAAAGCTTGGATTAAATGATTATTTACATTATCGCTCAAAATATCTTAGTAGTGGAATTAGAAGAAAGCTTTGCATTGGAATGGCAATGGTTGCAAATAGTAAAGTAATTATTCTGGATGAACCTACCCATGGCATGGATACACTTTCAAGAAAGCAACTTATTGAAATTATTCGAGCTGCAAAAGCTGAACATACGGTATTACTTGCAACACATTATATGGATGAAGCGGATGCGGTATCAGATCGAATAATAATTTTATCAAATGGAAAAGTTATTTGTAATGGTTCAAGCAATTTTCTTAAAACTAAAGTTGGAACTGGTTTTTTGCTTACTGTAGATTTTACAAATGTTCTTGAACCTGAAAGTTATCACGATTATGCTGAAGCTGTGCTTACAATTGTTGCAAAAAATTGTAAAGAAGCAAAATTGGAAGGTGTAATTCATCAACAATTTGCAATACTTCTTCCACAAGGTTCTCAACGATTATTTCCTTTAATCTTTGATGATTTGGAATTTCAAAGAGATGCATTACAAATTAATTGTTTTGATATTCATGAAAGTACATTGGAACAAGTTTTTATCAAGTTTGCCTCTAATTATTTTATAAATATTTGTAATATCAAACTTTTTTTTAAGGGTAACAGATGAAGTTGAAACTGAAAAGCCAAGAAAAGCAGATGATACAATAAAAGATTTAAATGAAAAATCTTCAGAAACTTATTCAACTTTTGGATTATTTGCTTTTCAAATAATTGCTTTGTTAATCCGAAAATTTCATTATACTCGTCGACATTATATTCGATGTATTTTTCCTTGTCTTACTGTTGTTGCATTTTCATCTTATTTACTTTTTATTATGTATCATCATGAACATTGGCAAAAAGATGAAAGTATGTTATTGATTTTATTGAAAACAAATATGTTTGCATTGTATTATTAAGGTACTGCAATTTCTCGGTTTCCTCATATGACAATTGGAATAACAGAGAATGATTCTTCGAATGCTTATGTTGCTGTAAAGAATGTTTCACACGTTAAAGTTGTGCTTAATCCATCTAATACAGAATCAGCGCTTGCTAATCTATTTTACAATGAACATCCATTAGCTTTTGAAATTTGGTTGAATAGACGAAATACAATTGGAATTGGATATCGAAATGGTTTTCCAAATGGTGTTCCGATTGCTGTAAATGCAATTTCAAATGCTTTATTTAAAAGCGTATTGAAATTAAAGGGTATGTCTTGGTAGAATTTGATTGTACAGATTCATAACAACTTTTAATATAAATCTTTCTTTTTTTATAAACTTTTAATCCTTTTAGATGATGTGATAAAAACAACAATTTCAATTGAATCTGCTTTTAATTATAATAAATTTGAATTTATGCATTATGAAGTTTATCTTCATCTATCTTTTCTCTTTGTATTTCCAATTGCTTTTATGGTATCCATATATTTGCATGTTGAAGAAGTTGGTCAAGGAATTGTACATTTATATCAAAGAACTCAAATGTCCCTATTTTCATATTGGTTTGCATCATTTATTTTTGATTATATTTTTGCAATGATTCCAATCATCACTGAAATAATAATTGTTTTGGCTTTTGGAGGTGGATATTTAATTTTTTATCATTGTTGGTTTACTGGATTATGTGGAATATTTTTGACTGCTTTGGTCTTCCTTTTTCAATCACATGTTTTTTCAATGTTTTTTAAATCTCCTTCTTTGGCAGTTATTATCTTTTTTGTCTATAATGTTTTATTTGTTACAATTATCATAATTAGTTTGGATGCGTTAAGACATGTTGTAAGAGCCGATCTTGTGGTGCGTTTAATTTTTAATTAATAGCTTTTATGTCTACATTTATATCTCTCAAACAATTTTAGGTATATGTCAGCCTCTTCTTTCCTCTTGGTGCACTTTATATGCTTCTTCAATCAACAGAACATCGATGTGATGATAGCTATTTTACATTTTGTGTTGGTGATGTAAATAATCATAAAGATACACAAAATCCACCATGTATTGGAACGGCTTTTGGAATTATCATTTTCAATATTGCATTTTATCTTACTGTATTAATTATTTGGAATTTACGACAAAAAATTTTTTCTTGTCAACCTTCCCCCACTGCTTTAACGCCGTATAAAGAAAATGAAGATGTTTTGGAAGAAAAGCGAAAGATTGAACGTCTTGGACCCAATGCATTCCAAATATTTTGTTTTGATTTACGAAAAAGTTATTCTGGTTTAACTGCGGTTCGAGATATTACAATGGGAATTGCAAAATCTGAATGTTTTGGATTACTTGGTAAACCTTTATTTATATTTCGATCATTAAAGTATTCTTTTGGAATTTATAGGTGCAAATGGTGCTGGAAAATCAACATTTTTTAATATGCTTACTGCAACAATGAAACCAACATGTGGTACTGGATATATTGGTGGTGTAGATATTCGAAATCAACCGGTAAATATAAAAATTACAGTAATCTATTATTTTATTATTAATTTTAGTTATTTGGATTTTGTCCTCAAACATCTCGATTTGTTCCAGAATTAACTGTTAATGAAACCCTCTACTTTTTTGCTCGTTTAAAAGGAATTGCTTTAAAAGAAGAATTTCTTGGAATTATTATTGAAAGCTTTTATCTTAATAATATTAAAGATACTCCAGTTGGAAATTTGACGTTAGTTTTTTTTTAAAAACATCTTTTATTTAAAAAAATCTTTTTTAGTGGTGGTGAACATCGACGTTTAAATATTGCAATTGCACTTATCACATGTTCAGATATTATTATGTTGGATGAACCAACAACAGGAGTTGATCCACGAACACGTCGACATCTTTGGGAATTATTAATTGCTTTACGGACAACCGGCTCTTCACAACTTTTAACTTCTCATTCAATGGAAGAATGTGAAGCATTGTGCACAAAAATTGGTTTTATTAATCATGGTGTCTTTATTGGAATTGGTACATCACAACATCTTAAAAATCGGTTTGCTTTTTTTATAGTTGGGGGGGGGGGGGGGGAATTACAACACAATTAGCCTCTTTCCAATTGTGTTGTAGTATAATAAATTTTTCTCTTTAACGATATAAAATTGTCCAGTAAGAAAAATAATAATCGTTGTAATGTTTAGATTTGGTAATGCTCATCGTTTGACAATTATCATAAATAAACCAAATGAAGTATTAGCAGAACAATTAAATTATGAAATTCAAACAATCTTTAATGCAACTCCAATTTCTGTTTCTGGAAATATTCCTGTTCTTGTATGGTCAGTTCCAAAATCTACAGATTCTTTATCACAGCTTTATACTCGTCTAATTCAATTTGTTGATGCTCAACCAAAACTTGAAAGTGGTGAAAATCCAATTAAAGATTTTTTAATTGTTGGAACAAGCTTGGAAGATGTTTTTGCAACAATGGTTGATGCAAAAATTCAATATGAATTTCGATTTTAAATTATTTTGTCATTTTTAATCATAATTTTGAATAATAAACACATTTTTTTCATTGATTTAAGCTGGCTACGATATTTCGATACAATCGGTTTTAATATTTTTCGCTAAATAAGAGTTGTGGAAATTTGATGTAAACCATATTTTATAAAATTCAACAATAAATTAATCGTTAGAAACACATAAAAATCAGTGCATTATACAGACACTATGCGTTCACAAAACTCTTACCACGAACAATTTAAAGAAATTTTCAAAAAAAAATTTTTTTCGAAAATATTTAATAATTTATAGTTTTATTTAGGGGGCGCAGCGTCATTCTTTTTTTCAAAAAAAATGCAAAACGGGTGGGGAATTTTCTGTTGGCCCGGAAGCATAGTGGTGAAACGCGCGCAGCCGACAGTCAATGTGCGGAGATGTGACAGGTTCGATTCCCCTCCAATGCAAAAAAAAATTTAAAAAAAAATTAAAATCGTTAATGGTTGAGGGAATATTTCAGTAGTACAAAACAAATTATTAGAACACAAATTATTAATTTGCATTTTTGAATATTTTTTTTTGCCCTGGAGGGGAATCGAACTTGTCACATCTCCGCACATTGACTGTTGGCTGCGCGCGTTTCACCACTATGCTTCCGGGCCAACAGAAAATCCCCCATTTTTTTTTCGCTGCCACGAAAAACGGGAGCGCGCGTCGTAGATGCTTCAGAATTCTTAAACTACTGAAAATGAATTCAAAAAAATTATTTCATCAAATGACGAAGATCTGGAGCTATCCGAATATATAAAAATCAGTAACAAAATCGAAAATTTTTTTTTCACTCTGCGCCCCCTAGTTTTATTATTATATTTTTCTAAAAATGCTTTTAATTAAATTTTTATTGTTTAAAAAACATAGAGAAACTTCTTAGGAACAGATATATACCAAATTTAGCATACAAAGTTTGTTGCTCGCATCATGCTGAAACGTGGAAGAAGTTGCACTAAAAAAATATCAGCTTAAAAACAGATAGAAATAGTTGTTTCTATATTTATTTCTTTAATTTATGTCTTAACTCATCCGCAATAATGTGTTTTATGATTCTATCACAAAAAATTCCGACTCCTGTCTTTTCGATTGGAAATTTTTATCATTTTGTAAAATATCAAAATCCACAGGGGGGACCAAGACAAAATTTTAAAAAATAAAAAAATTTTTTTTTCTTAAATATCTGGAATATGTTAAAAATCGTTAAAAAACATAATTGTGATATTCTGTGATTGTTTAAAACTATTTTTACCGCTCGAAATTCAATTTTCAAGTATACTGTATTTTGTGGTTATTAATTCATTATAATTTATTTTTATCAGTCACAGAATATCACAATTATGTTTTTTAACGATTTTTAACATATTCCAGATATTTAAGAAAAAAAAATTTTTTTATTTTTTAAAATTTTGTCTTGGTCCCCCCTGTGGATTTTGATATTTTACAAAATGATAAAAATTTCCAATCGAAAAGACAGGAGTCGGAATTTTTTGTGATAGAATCATAAAACACATTATTGCGGATGAGTTAAGACATAAATTAAAGAAATAAATATAGAAACAACTATTTCTATCTGTTTTTAAGCTGATATTTTTTTAGTGCAACTTCTTCCACGTTTCAGCATGATGCGAGCAACAAACTTTGTATGCTAAATTTGGTATATATCTGTTCCTAAGAAGTTTCTCTATGTTTTTTAAACAATAAGAATTTAATTAAAAGCATTGTTAGAAAAATATATAAAAAGTAAAAGATTAAAAAAAATTTATAAAAATTATTTTTTTTAAAGTCTTGGCAAGGTGTCGTGAAAGTGATGAGCGCATAGTATACAGGGTAATTCAAAAATAACTTTACTCTTGTTTTTGATGGGAAATCGTTGCTTTTTAGTTATATGAGCTCATATTTTCAGGGATGTGCTATAATGTGGGGAGCTAATTTTAAATACAGAATTTTGGCATTCGGGGACACTTCGCCAAACGGCGCCAAATTCGAATTTGTTTGTTAATCGGCTATTTTTACCATATTATCATGAAAATCTAGCCTTTTTTACATAAAATTATTAGCAAAATCCGAATATTTAGCGATTTTGACCATTTTTTTCAATACCTCGCCATTCATTCAGTATTTAACTTTAATGGTTACTTTTTTCATAATTTTATGTAAAAAAGGCTAGATTTTCATAATAAATGAAATAGCTATTTAACACAAAACATTTGAATTTGGCGCCGTTTGGCGAAGTGTCCCCGAATGCCAAAAAAAATTAGCTTCCCGCATTTATAGCACATCCCTGAAAATATGAGCTCATATAACTAAAAAGCAACGATTTCCCATCAAAAACAAGAGTAAAGTTATTTTTGAATCGGAATTCGGACTTTTCCCCGAAAAGCACTTCCCCGAAATTCCCCAAAACATTATGTTTTAAAACCTAAAAACTTGCCATCAGCTGGAGAAGGCTACTTCTTTTAACTTTTGGTCTGAAGTAGTCAGCGAGTGGAAGAAAAGCAAGTGCACGAAGCATAAAGCATAATTGGCGGACTTCAGCATTTTCGCGAACATCAACAATAAGACCGAGTTCAGCAATTGTTTTACAGATAGATTGGCATAAATGAAAAAAACAGCCAGAAACATCAGCAGTTGGAAAGCCGCTATTGATTGCGTTATGAAGGCCTTTTTCGAAGTCAACCATAACTGTATCAGGTTCCACTGGTCGATAAAATCAAGAAAGCGGCAAAGAGACTTTTTTTAACGCCAAAAGTTTTTGGCAAAATGTACAAATTTTCACCCGACTAAGTGAATTTTTAATATTAATTTTTCTTTAATACCCAATATTAAGACTCCATAATACATAGTTTTGTAGCCCTTGATCTCCTAATTAATAATATAAAAGAATATTTTTACAAGAACTTCTCAAAGTCTCAGAAAAAGACTTTGAAATTTTGTTTATATTCCCTACCTTGGACCTACATAAAAATTGTTTTTTCACAATTAAATCTCATCTAAACAATTTTAAAACCTGGCGTTACATAGTTTTGTAGTATTTTTTGTGCTGATCATTATTATAAAAGAAAAATATAATATTGTTAATCTCAAAAGCTCAGAAAAAGACTTTTAAGATTGAGAAAAATAATGAAGTCCAAAGATGGTCCCAAACGGAATAAAACTTTTTTGAGAAAGTCGTTTTGCCGTTTTTTTAAATTTGTCGACCAGTGGTTCAACACCTAATAACAATTGCAATTCAATAAATCCAGTAGTATATGTCAACTCGGTCTTATTGGGTAAAACAAAGTAAGCGCATGGTAATGAGGTATGGAAATCTCGCCATTTGGCATGGACAACAAATAATTGGAAAAACATATTTGGAGAATTTAAAAAAGTGCCATCCATGAGCCATTGCGATTTTCCCGTAATATATTCAATAATGGATCAGAACTGAATGCAATGATACGATCATCGCCGGCGGCAAATTCAGTATCAATGACAATAAATTCTGATTCAATATCGGCACCACCAAGAGGACAACGTAACAAGACATTGAAAAATTCAGGAGGAAACTCAATTTCAATGGGAGATTGAGGTTCCACTGGTAAATTACGAGCATTTTGTCGAACGCGCCGAACATTTCTTGACATACTAGCTTTTGAAAGAAGTAATGCCTGCAAAGGAGCAGCGCCGGATCTCAATGACCTTTTAATTTAAATTTTCTGTCACACTTATTTGTGATCTTAATGACCTTATAAATTTCACACTTATTTTTATTTTTTTGAAATTAAATTAAAAATTTTTTTCGGGGAAGCGGTTTTCGGGGGAAAAGTTTTCGGTGAAATGTTTTCGGGGAAAAGTCCGGCATTCTTTTGAATCACCTTGTAGTTCAGCTATAAATTAATTATTAGAAGCATAAGAATTCAACAGTGTAAACATTGGATCAAAATATGTTTGTAAATGAAATCCAAGTAAATGGGAGCCAATTTTATTGACATGATTATCGTCAAAATATAATGGCACTTTTCGATTTGATTCAATCGGGGAACACCAGCCATTTTTACAAAATGCTTTTAACATATCAATAAAAATACAATTCCCACATTTTATTTGTTCCCATCGATATGTTGAAACATCATGCCTATCTTCGATGTCCTAAAATAATTAATTTTTATAAAAAAATTACAGTAAATATTTTTTTTGCATTTGCTGGGGTTACTGTAGCATTTATCTACGTATATATTAATTATTTATGCAAACTCTAACCTTTTGTTTAACTCTAAAATCATTAATCCACCGTTTTCGATAAATTTTTTCCGTAAAATGTAGGGAAGAAAAATGCGGAATTTCAAAATGCATTTTTGAAATAAATAAAACTTTTGAATTATTTGATAAAAAATCAGTCATTTCTTGCATTTTTTGAAGCCGAAAATCCACAGACGAAGTTGGAGGATCATCAAAGTCGTTCATGTATTTAAAAATGAGATATATAATATCCGGTTTAAAATCGGTTACAACTTGTTTCATTTCCGGAATCTGAAACGACGACTGAAATCCCTCAAATGGGGTTCCACCAGCGATATCAAATATTCTCAGTTTTGAATAAATTCCTTTCATGGCTAATTTTACACCCGAAACACTGCACAAAGCATGACTGTTTCCAAGGATTAAAACTTTAAAGCTTCCATTTCCCGTCCATTCTGTGGCCCGATTATTACAAGATTCTTGCCAAGAATAAACTCCAATTTCGGCAGATTCTTCTGGATTTAATTTTAAAATTGTTTTCTTCCATTTTTTTGGATTTCCGATTAACTCCGATTTATTATGAAAAATTTCTTTTGTTAAATTTGAAATTGACTAAAAATATGATAATTTATCTTTGATGAAATGTGGAATTAAACAAACTTGATCAACTTTGATAGAGTATGAAAAATAACCGATTAAAAGATACGCAAAAATAATCCATGGAAAAAATGCCTCTGGTTTTAGCCGAGCTTTAACAATCGGTTTTTCAATACAAATATGAACAAAAATTCCAACAATTGAACAAAAAATTAATAATATTGGTCGATCTGAAATTTTGGCATAAACTGTTGAAGGTTCTTTTTTTTAAAGTGGTAATATTTATACAGTAATAATTGGTACAGCTAATTGCCAAGCTAACACAGAACCACGTTAAAAACATTTTCATATGTCATATTTTTACCTATCCACTGTTCATAAGTTGTTGGGCATGCTTATTCACCCTTATTTGTGAAGAAAAAAATTTATTTGACAGGATACTGAAATTAGCTATTTTTGGCACTTTTTCGGGGTTGGTTCCGAAACGTGAAACTGATATTAAAAAACCATAAAGTTTCATAACATTTTTGACAGTTACACAAAACCTGGTTTTTTAAATACATGTTTCCCGTTTCGGAACCAACCCCGAAAAAGTGCCAAAAATAGCTCATTTCAGTACCCTGTCAAATAAATATTGTTTCTTCACAAATAAAGGTGAATAAGCATGCCCTACAACTTATGAACAGTGGATAAGTCAAAATGTGACGTATGAAAATGTTTTTATAGTGGTTTTGTGTTAGCTTCCCAGACGAAGCTGCATGGTAAATGCACTGACTGCATGAAGACAGCTTTTTCACATTTAGTGCGCACTGACTGCTTAGCTGTGCACTCAGTGCATAGATCACACTGTCAATGCGCATTGAATGCCTGTAAAATGCGCATTGAATGCATGATCTATGCACTGAGTGCACTGCTAAGCGGTCAGTGCGCACTCAATGCAAAAAAAGCTGTCTTCATGCAGCCAGCGCATTAGGCAGCTAGCCGAGTCTGGGTTGGCAGTAATCTGTACCAATTATTCATGTAAAAATATCACCTGTAAAATATTTTCGGTAATAGGTTTTCTGACTCACTAATGCCGAATTTTAATTGTACAATATCTTTGTAAGCTGATATCAGCATGTCATGGGGTGGCTCTTCAATGCGAACGGATAACGCGCGGAGACACTTTTTTGGAACGAACGGGCACGGTCTTTTTCGACTGTTCGTTACTCGTTCGTTACCAGGGTTGCTATTTCCCGGGAAATTGTAAAAAAAGCTGGAAATGCCTGGGAAATTTCCCACCATTTCCGGAAATTTTGATTTTTGACAATTTCATGAAATTTCCCGCGATAGGGAAATGATCAACCCTATTCATTACTCGTTGGTTGATAAAAAGTGTCTCCCCTAGGGTTGTCAATTCCCCGGGGAATCGGAAAAATTGAGGGATTACCCGGGGATTCCCTGGAGGATTTCCCCGACATTTCCCCATTTTGATTTTGGCAGTTTTTTGTTATATTTTATAAAAATGGCTTTTTCATACATTTTAAATTTTTTAGGGGTTTAACTAAAGCTGATACATTAATTTTGCAGAAACAATTATTCAATAAAAACAAAATGAAGTTATTTATTTGCTTATTAACATTCCCAAGTTGAAAAACTTATATTTTGTAATTTTTTTCTGCACCGGGCAATCTCCCGGGAATTCCCCGTGGAAGGGGAATGAACAACCCTAGTCTCCCCGTTACCTGTTCCCATTGTACGACCGTATAATGATTTTTTACCACTTTTCATTTTTTTAAAGGGGGAGACCCACCTTGAACAATTTTTTGCTGCAATTTTCTTGATGGTCTCGACGCGATCACAGACTCATTGGAGCTGATTTTTTTATTCGTTGGAGCTGCAAAAGGTTTTAAAAAAAGCAGCTCCAATGAACCCTGAACAAAAAATTGTTCAAGGTGGGTCTCCCCCTTTAAATAGATATCTTATCTTGTTTATAATAAAGATTAGATTTACAATATCACTTACACTGTTGATCATCACCATAAAGTAATTTTCCAAGAAATACAATTATCCAATGACAAATATACAAAGAATAGGAAGCATCTCCGATAAAAATACAAAATTTATTCGCCAAAATTGAATATTTCGTTTCATTCTTTTTTTTCGGTCTTCCAATTGAAGTAATTAATGCAGCAGTTAGGATTACGGTAGCTGGTAAAGTATAAACATCAACAAGTTTGATGGGAAATAAGGAAAGAATTATCAGTGATAATGTCAAAATATTTACAGTTATAACACTATTAATCACTTTTTTGATCACTGATAACACTTTTTGGTCATCATGAAAATATAGGTCAATAGCCTGTTGAATTTGAAATGCAACAAAACCTCCAATAAATTCATAAATTCGTGCTGGGAGCATTGTGAAAGTAAATTGAGCATTATTTTGTGCTATTAACATATAAAATATTAACGAAACACACGCAGCAATTAATGTTGGCCATAATAAGAATAAACTAACAAAAAGTGGCAGCCGTTTACTAAAATACAGTAAGAATGGAACAATGGCGTAAAATTGCATTTCCACGCATAGCGACCAATAATGTTTAAATCCTGTAAACGATAAACCTTGAAAAAAATAATTTTGTTGTTCAAATAACATTGCAAAATTTGTTGAAAATGTTAGAGCAGATTTGACTTGACTTAAAAGATTAAAATAGGATACTGTATAAGACATTGTGGGAACAATTATAACTGTAACTAAAATATTGAGTAAATACAATGGAAGAATACGGTAGATTCGGCGATAATAGAATGATAAAGTTGTTTTAAAAAATGATTCTTTCAAGGATTCTGATGACAACAAAATCATTGCCATTATATATCCAGAAACAACAAAAAATCTGAAAAATTGAATTGCAGAAATGTGAGGATTCTGAATCTCAGCGCCGTATTAAAGAGGGAAGGGGGGCACTGGAGGCCCATGCCCCCCGAAATTGGAGAATTTCCTTTGATCTTTTGCCGCTTCGTGTTGGTGGCGGCAAAAGATCAAAGGCGTGTCCCCCCCCCCCCCCCCGCAAAATCGCTGTACCCCCCCAGAAATTTTTTTCTGTATACGGCCCTGCTGAATTCATTTATAAAATTTTACATATCAACTCCAAGGAAGCCATTCCCAAAAATATCTGGCCAAATGTGAAATAATAAAACTGATATAATTGCGATACATCGGAGTCCTTGAAGTTCAACCATTTTTTCTCCCATTGTTTTAAAAAAAACTTTGTTGAATTTTTTTGATTTTTAGAAAGTCTTTTTATCGCTCAAAAATAGAATCCCACAAATTTGTTAGAATTCAAGCAACGCCTTTAAATCCAAGTGCAGAAAAGAAAAAGAATTTTAAGAAGAATCCTTGAAAAAGGACTTCAGTGAAAAACCGGAAAGGAATTTTTTGCAGAAATTTTTTTATTTTCTTTGAATTATTTTTTAAGAAATCGTGATTTTTTTTGTTATTACATGGAAAAAAAAGGATTCAGAAAGGATGTATATCTTTTTTTGAGATGTCAAATGTCGTTGTTCATTGAATTCTTTTTCAAGTTTTTGGGTTGTTCACACGTTTTTTTCCACTGTTTTCGGAAAAACTTTTCCCTTTTCTGATAACAAAATTTTAAGTTCATCATTATCTTTTTGGAAACGCCTTTATTTCATTAATTGCATGAAAAAATTTTTTTTACCAATTTATGATTTTTTTATATCCAAGTATTTTTCTTTAAGAAATTCAAAATCCAGGGAATTTAAGAGAATTAATTCGATTAAAAATGGTCAAGAAATCGACCTTTTATACCATTTCATGCGATGCATACAAATTCTTTCATTTGCGAATGAAAATGGTAATTTCCAGCTATATTTTACAACAAAAATGAAGTTTGAAAACCTAAAACACAAAACGGATCTAGGTCGCTAACAAACACGGCATTCTTTGTTAGCTTGTTTTTTATATTCTAAAACAAGGGGGAAAACGGTAGAAGTGTGCCATGGCGTTCAACTACTGTTTTCCACCTTCAAAATAAACACAAAAAAAGAGGGGGAAAACGGTAGAAGTGCCGCATGATCAAAGGTGCCACCTTTGAAGAGCGACATTAAGAACAACGATCGTCAAAATTGGCTGACCCTCCTCCCCCTCTTTGCATGTCGTCATATCTGGAGAGCCCCTTATGCCTTTAAAAAAGTTTTTCATCATTTTGTAAGGTAGGTATACTTCAAAAACCCCCTGAATATCCGCTCTGGTCCCAGTTATAGCCAGTGCTGTCGGGTTCGCCTGGTACTCGGTTTTCGGTTTTTTGGTTATAACTTTTTTAAATTATTGAAATCAAAAAATCTATTATAGCATATCGGTCCACCCTATCACAAGTTGATTCTAAAAAAAAGATGAGATTCTGAAAAATGAGCAATACCTCAGAAACGGTAATTAACCGAATTTAATAGATAATTCGGTTTGATTTCGGTTAATTACTGACTTTGAGACAATGAGAACTTTTCAGAATCTCATCTTTTTTTTAGAATCAACTTGTGATAGGGTGGACCGATATGCTATAATAGATTTTTTGATTTCAATAATTTAAAAAAGTTATAACCAAAAAACCAAAAACCGAGTACCAAGCGAACCGACAACGCTGGTTATAGCCCATATTTGCCCCGAGGTTAAACAGCGAAACGAACTTTCCGATTACCCTAATACATACTTTTCTTTTATCTTTTTTAAATTTTTTTCTTTCAATTATTTTTTTTTAAAAAAAAGAAGAGGGATTTTTCGTTGCAAGTGGCGCGTAAAATTTTGGAATGTAATTGTTAACGGTGGTTTTTTTGTCCGTTGCAAGACAAAAAAGTGACTAACATGACTGAAATTTTTTTTATCGCTCTTTTAGATATTTTTATCGGAGAGGATATTTTTTTACATGTGATCTTTATCCATCAACCAAAAAAATGAAAACGTGTATTTTTAAATAAAAAAGTTTTACGGAATCTTTCCTAAATTTTGTAACAAATTTGTGCGTAGTTTTCTCTTCTCTTTTTTTTCTTTCCACTTAAAATGTATCTCCTACTCTTTTATGAATAAGTAATAAAAAAAAAATTCTCAGAAAAATTTTTATATAAAAACAATTGGTGATTGCTAAGGTTGGAGCCACACCAGTTACAAAATTTTTGTTGGAAAAGCAGTCCCTGAAAATCATGAAAAATTGCCTTCTTTTATTCTCGCTGACAGAAAAACGTGAATAAAAAAACAACAATAAATTTTGGCAAATTTTGAAGTATCCAATTATTCGAAGCCAATTATTGGCAAAATGTTTTTCAATGCCAATTTGGTTAATTTAATCTGACAGCAATGATAAAAAAAGGTCGTTACTTAATTGGCTGTTTTATTTTTTTTGCGCGATTCTAATCCGGTTTTTTTCCTAAACAAATTCAAAGGATTTAGTTTGGTCGCACTTTTATAGATTTTCTTTTTTTTCTCTCCGAAAAAAACAAATGCAATTTTAAACGAATAATAAAAGGTTTTTTTAAACAAAAAATAATAAAATAAATTTCTTATTTTTTGGTTATTGCTTCAAAAATATTTCAAAGCTCATTAAAAATATACAGTAACAAAAATGTGTATCACAAATTTGAAAAAAAATTAATATAAATATTTAATTTTAATTTTATGCAATAAATTTATTTTTTTCTAAAAATGTAAAAATGATGCAATTTTTGTATTATTCAAGTTTCTGTTAATGTATAACCCCTTTTTTAAATAATCCTTTTTTTACAAGTATATTAATAATTTTAAGTATTAAATCCTTTTATTTGTAGCAAAATAAAGATTAGCATTTAATATCATAAACAGAAAGAAACATAAAAAAAATTTAATCAAAAATGTAAAAAAAGTCATGTGATCAAATACCTTTAATAATAATAATAATAACTGATTAAAGAACAAAAATAAAAATAAAAACTGGTATAATCAACCTAAATAAAAGGGACTTTTTTCATTTACATTTAAGACTTGTTTGTTTTGTTTTTATTCAGTGATAATCAGTCAACCGTCATTACCTTTCATTTTATCAATAACTGGGGTATTTTTTTTATCAAAGTTATCATTTTTTTGCGGAAGGTTATTTATTTATTTTTCGTAAAAAAAAGTTTTTCGCGGGTTGCGGTTTTTTTCTTTTTGTTTAAAAATTTATAATTATTGAATAAATTTTTTTTAGTTTTATATTTTGTTTTAAAAAAATGAAAGGTCAATTTTTTGTTGGTCTTTGTTTAATTGCTGCCAGCTTTGTAAGTTTTTGATAACTTTTATTTTTGGAGTGTTGACGAAATTTCACGCTGAATTAATTCGATGTGCATTTTTTGGATCAGAAAAAAATGCAAAAAGCAATCAAAAATTTTTGATTCTGATTTTTAAAATATTTTCGTTTTGAAAGTTTAAATCCCCTTTTTATTTGCCCAGTTTTCACGGTGCGTCGAACGCTAAGAAAATTGTCCAATGAGAAAATTTGAGAGAACACTTTTCTGTACATTTTTTCCCATACAAAATCTTAGAACCTAGATTCTGAGACAATGAGTAAATTTAAACGTTTTCTGTAAAGGAGAAACATAAACTAACCTCATTGTTAAAATGTGAATGCAGGGAAAAGTAAAAAAATGGATTCTGAATCCATCGGATTCAGAATCCGTGAAAAAATGTTCTTCAAATTCTACAAAATAACTATCTTTTGATTCGTCTCAATGAGTAGATTACATTAAATGTAAATATTATTGTTGGAAAAGATTCTGAAGCCGTAGAATCCAAAAAAAAAAATGAAAAAAGTTTCTTTTTAAATTCTGAATTTTCTTTCAGAATCCTTAACAACAACTAATTTTACCTTTAATGTAATCTATTCGTCGAGACAAATCAAATAATAATAATATAATAGAGTCGCGGATTCTGAATTTTATGGATTCAGAATCCACTTTTTAACTTTTTTTTGAACAGTAATATCCCTTATAAATATCCATTTTTTCCAGGTTTCATGTGATCATACAGTTGGTGAAGCATTAGATGAAGGAATTGCAGATGCAAAAGAAAATTTAAAAGCTGCTGGTCAAGTTGTATCTGCTCCATTCCGATTTGTTGGGGCAAAAGCTAAGGAAGCTGTTGACTCCGTTGGGGAAGGAGTTGGGGATGTTTTAGAAGGGGCGGGAAGCTCCCTTCAATCTGCTGGAAAACATATCAGTGGTGATATCAGTGCTGAACATGCTGACATCGCTTCCAAAGCTAAATCAGATGCCAGAGTTGTTGCAGTGGAAAAAGCCGAAGCTGAAAAGGTTGCCAACGAAGAACCCAGAGCTATCAAAATTGCTCCCCTTGAAGCTGAAACAGTTGATGTGATTAAGGTTAACCCCGTCAGTGCAGAGCATGCTGAAAATGTTAAAGTTGTAAAAAAGGTTGATTAATGAATAATTACAATTTAAAATTTTTTAAAATTTCAAAATTTTATTGGTGCATATTTTAATAATTGAATATAATAAATAATAAAAGCACTTTTTTGATATTTGATTGCAAAATTGTTTCCGAGATTAGTGCTGTTAAAAAAAATAAGATTTTTAAAGAGATCACATCGAATCCAGCACTAGTGTTTAAAGCTCGATTTTTGTAAACTTCAAGCTTTTTGAAATAAATTTGGCACAGGGAACCCAAAGTCATGGGAAGAAGGTATAAAATGTTTTTCTAGGGTAAATAGGGTCCAAAAACGTCATTTTTGAGGTCAATTTCGAAATTTATGTAGCGGATTTCGAGATATGAATTTAGGGTCATTTTTTAAAAAAATTTTTATTTTTTAAGGTAAAATTACAAATTTGGTATTGTTCGATAGCCCTTGACCAGCTGAGTCTAAAACATTTAGGGTTTAAGACATTTCATCATTTAAAAATGGTGTTTCGATTCACAGAACGCCAAAAACTCGGTTTGGTTACGGTAATTGATCAAAAACTTTTTTTTTCAAACCTAAACAGTCGGGTTCTCATCGGAATCGAATTCCCCATGGTTTTTTACCCCTAAAACGGAAAATATCATTATTTTTTAGAGGGGCCTGCGAATTTCGTAAATAAACAAAACTCCTCGACTGAGTAATCCGAAAATCCAAAAATTGTTGTTTTGGTCCAATTTGACTCAAATTTTGATGAAAACTATTAAAAAACATAATAGAAAATTTATAAAAAAGGTTTCGTGTGAAAATAACCAAAACTGGATTTATTTTAAATTTTTAAAGATGATGGACCATAAAAATAGCCTACATTTTGATTAAAATCTCTAAAAACGTTTTGGTGTAATAAAAATTTTTTCAGACAGTTTTTTTTACTTTATTATAATGTTTTTTAACTCGTTAAACAGTTTAAATTATTTTGTCTATCGCAAAACTGATTTTTAAGGTCATTTTGTAAGACCCTTTTAAAGGGCAAAAAACGTCAATTTCATATCACTGAAAAATCTACAAAAAAAATTAATGATAGGATAAAATGATAAAAAAAATGTTCGCCAGCGTATACAAAAACAATATCAACCTTGTGAAAAAAATTTCATCACCAAATTTCCAAAATACATCTTGTTGAACAAGCAAGGGTTTTGTTGTAGTAGTACTTGCAAATAAATGCTTGTGAAATGACTTTATCACCGTTTTTAAGTCCATTTTTACTGCAGATATTGGTAAATCAGCTAACTAAATTCGTTTCAATAAGATTTGAGTTACTTCTTGCTCTCGTGACTTACAGGTTGTTATCTAAGTTTACCCCTATTGTGCACAATGTCATTATTTAGCAATTTATGAGTTTACGAGGTCATTAAACTGTTGAAGTGATATTGTTCCGTGTAAAGACACACTACTGAATAATCTTGCTTATAAAAAAGAGGATAAAGACATTTCACAAGCATTTATTTGCAAGTACTACTACAACAAAACCCTTGCTTGTTCAACAAGATGTATTTTGGAAATTTGGTGATGAAATTTTTTTCACAAGGTTGATATTGTTTTTGTATACGCTGGCGAACATTTTTTTTTATCATTTTATCCTATCATTAATTTTTTTTGTAGATTTTTCAGTGATATGAAATTGACGTTTTTTGCCCTTTAAAAGGGTCTTACAAAATGACCTTAAAAATCAGTTTTGCGATAGACAAAATAATTTAAACTGTTTAACGAGTTAAAAAACATTATAATAAAGTAAAAAAAACTGTCTGAAAAAATTTTTATTACACCAAAACGTTTTTAGAGATTTTAATCAAAATGTAGGCTATTTTTATGGTCCATCATCTTTAAAAATTTAAAATAAATCCAGTTTTGGTTATTTTCACACGAAACCTTTTTTATAAATTTTCTATTATGTTTTTTAATAGTTTTCATCAAAATTTGAGTCAAATTGGACCAAAACAACAATTTTTGGATTTTCGGATTACTCAGTCGAGGAGTTTTGTTTATTTACGAAATTCGCAGGCCCCTCTAAAAAATAATGATATTTTCCGTTTTAGGGGTAAAAAACCATGGGGAATTCGATTCCGATGAGAACCCGACTGTTTAGGTTTGAAAAAAAAAGTTTTTGATCAATTACCGTAACCAAACCGAGTTTTTGGCGTTCTGTGAATCGAAACACCATTTTTAAATGATGAAATGTCTTAAACCCTAAATGTTTTAGACTCAGCTGGTCAAGGGCTATCGAACAATACCAAATTTGTAATTTTACCTTAAAAAATAAAAATTTTTTTAAAAAATGACCCTAAATTCATATCTCGAAATCCGCTACATAAATTTCGAAATTGACCTCAAAAATGACGTTTTTGGACCCTATTTACCCTAGAAAAACATTTTATACCTTCTTCCCATGACTTTGGGTTCCCTGTGCCAAGAAATGATTGAGTTTTTTAAAAATCGAGCTTTAAATAAGATTCAAAACTGAATAATATAATTTTGTCCATTTAACATCAACAGATTTCAGATATCCGCTTATCAGGATTACATTAAATGGGGTCAAAATTATTGAACATGCAAAAGTCAAACTATGGATGAACGAGGGCCCAAATTTTTAGGACCGGCCAAAAATTTGAGGCCCCCCTGTGGAATTTTTAAACGTTTTAAAAAAAATTGAAACAGCCCGGCCCGGGCCTCGTATTGCTTTCTCCGCCCTGGCCGGAGAGCCCTCGTCCATCCTTAAGTCCAACATGATTAACCGAAAAAATTTCATTTCTGAAGTTGTACATTTAAGAATAATCCAAGCATGAAAATGAAAAATTTTCAAAATTGTACGAACAATAAATCAGGGCTTGAAAATGCGGCCGGCTCATTATTTTTCGGCCCAAATGACGAATTTTTTTATATTTTTGGAATAAAAAATTTATTTTTCAAAATTCAAAAAATAATGGGGCCAAACGAGGCCGGGCAGGCCGAGAATTTTTCGGCCTCAGGCCGGCCGGGCCGTAACTTTTTCGGCCCCAGGCCGGCCGAGATTTTCGGCTCTATTTTCAAGCCCTGCAATAAATATATAATTATTTTATTATCCCAAAAATGTTATTTGATTTTCAAAAAAAAACTGAAAATTTCTGTATTCTTTCGTTTTATTGAAGCCATGATGGAAATTAATTTTTTTTTGAAAATAATATATTCGATTTCGGTTTCAAAAATTTATACTCCGGTTTCGAAATTTTTGATCCTGGGAAAAACCAAAAATATTTAGATTTTCCCAATTTTGACTTTGCATGCAATTTTTAGTGATAGCAAGAAAGAATCACCATCATTTGTAAAATATTTAAATAACCTTCTAACATAGTCAATTTTTTTTAAAAACAAGTATTTTATCATTTAAAAAAATAAATTTGTTTTGACATTTTGGTTTTCGTTCCTGTCTCTTTTTTTCAACACAAACAATCTCACGTGAATAAAAAAGAGTAACAACAATCGATTTTTTCTTTTCAACCTTTTTTTGTGGTCTCTTTTTGTACCTCTTCGTTCTCAAAGAAGTTCTTTGATTTGTCGCAAATATATTCCATGTTTTTGCATTATTTAAAGGGAAAAACACATCTAACAAATTTTTTTGTTTGAAATTGATTGCAGGTCTCAGCGCGAATTAACATTCATTAGAGCTGCTTCTTTCATTTATTGGAGCTGCAAAATGCTTTTTAAAAAAGCAGCTCCAATGAACCCTGAAAAAAAATTTGTTCTTCCCATTTTAAAATTTAATTTCCATTAAAGACTGCTTTTTGAAAACTGCCTTTTTTTAGATGTCCACATTTTTTCCCCATTTATACGAATACTGTAAATCTGTAAATTTGTTAACTGAAAATGGCGAAAAGTTAGTTTTTATATTCAACGATTCATTTTTGATATTTTACTACTTTTAGAAATGTTGCAAAACGCGGAAACATTAAACGAAGAAAAAAGACAATTAAATATAAAAATATTGATTATTCAAAAATCCAAGTTTTATCAGATTCAACTCTAATCTTTGATCAATATTATCAATCTAAAAATATTCAATTTTTATTTAACATTGAATCGAATATTCAGAAGCTTCGAGAATCAAATTATAATCCGTTAAAATTTTATAATGTTAAATTGGAGACTTTAATTAAAGAAAGTACAAGATCAGCAAGTATTGAATCATATCAAAGACCTCCAGAATGGCCAATTAAATGTTACAATTATAATAATGGATCACATGAAAAAGATCGAAATTGGATGGCAATAGATGTAATGCTTTGTATTGAATTTGTAAAAAATTTACCATTTTTTAATAAATTATCTTTTAACGATCAGGTGAGTTCTTTTTTAACTACATAGATTAGTGATTAAAGGATTATCAATATTCCTCGGATAGGGCTGAAAGTAAATATTATGCAGAAGCAACATTTTGTCAAAAAGGGGGAATATTTTTTAGGAATTTTAATTGTTTCTGCATTAAAAATTTTTTTTTTAAGTTACGATATTTCATTTATATAAAGCGCTTGCCGTCTTTGATGTGCGGCAAAAATCTCTTTGATGTGCGGCAAAATTTTCTTTGATGCGCGGCAAAAATCTCTTTGATGTGCGGCAAAATTTTCTTTGATGTTTATGAATATTTTGCGTTTCAATATATTTGAAAAGAAGCTATCTCTGTAATTAAATATATTTTTCTATTTCAGTATTATTTATTAAAATCTGTGACATTACTCAATGCATTATTAACAGCAACATATTACAGTATGGTTGCGTCCTCAGAGGCCTTAATATATCCAGATGGACAAATGCCAATAAAACATGAAATTTTTCAAGCAATGCCTCATTGCCATATTTTTCAGCGCATCCTTGAACCTTTAAATAGAATTAAAATGACAAAAGATGAATATATTTTACTTAAAGCAATGATATTTTGTTCAACAAGTAATATTTTTTTAACAAATATTTAAAATAATATTAAATTTTGTTTCAGAATCTGAAGACATTAGTAAAGAAGGGGCGATAATATTAAGAACAGAATTTGAAAAATTTAGTAATTTATTGTTAAAATATATGCAAGCCAAATATGGTACAGCTCCAGGAGCAGTAAAATATTCACAAATTTTATCAATTATGGAAGCAATGATTTATTTTGCACAAAAAGGTTGAGAATTTTATGCATATTTTGGAATATTATTTCAAAATTCTCCAACTAAAACTCCACTTTTATTAGATCAAATTTTTTTGTAAAATATAAATTATAATTGTTAATTTTTCAAAATTTTTTTTCATAAAGTTTCAAATATTCAACTTTCGCTCTTGCTGGTGAAAATAAAGATTTTCTTGTTACATTTTTTGATGTAAAACAAAGAAAAAGGAAGAATGAAAAATGTGTGTTATAATTTATAACACACATTTTTATTATTATAATTTATAACACACTTATAAAAATATAAAATCTATAAAAATAACAAAGTTTTTTATAAAACTAATGCAATTTTTGTTGTAACACTTTTGTTTTGTTTTTTTTTGAATAAAACTAAAATGTAAAAAAATAGAAATTAAAAATTGGTATGTTTCGTTAAAATTAAAAAATGAATGAATATATAAAACATGGATTGATAATGTATGATTGCGTTTTTTATTGTACAAATAAAGAAAATTTTTTACGATATTTTTTTACCAAAAAGTCAAAAACACTTGAATCAACGATCAGCATATAATATTTTTACTCTATCCTTTAAAGGCATGAGGATTTATATTTGTATATATAAATCAATCATTCATATTTTATCTTAGAGGCTACAGCTTGACCTCTTTTCGTAAAAAACAAAAAAAAGGCAATGAGGCTTTCATTTTTTAAAAAAAATATTCTCTATCAAATTTATCGTTTTTGGTAAATAAAAACTATAATTATTGTTCCTCAAATTTTCTTCTTTCTTGCTACTCATTTTTTTCTGGTCTGTTGTTGCTTAAATTAAAGCTTATCAAACACCTTTGAAAAAAAAATATGTTGGATGAAGTAAGTTTTTTTGATTATTTACAGCTATTTTTAGTCTTTTAATCACCCTACCATTTTTTAGATTATTAAACGAAAAAATCTTGATCTTTATTTAATTGATGAAATTGAAAAAATTTCTGCATCAAAATATTATAAAAAAATTATTGATGAATTAAAAAATGATTCTGAAAACTTTAATAATTTTAGAGCATTGAAAAAAGTTGAATCAAATGTTTTTTATTTGTCAAAAGAATATCTTGATAATCTTAAAAAGGTTTGTTTATTTATGCTTTAATCACTGATAATCTATAAACATTTTTTAAGGGACTTGTATTACATAATGATGAAATAAATGAAATTGCAAATTATCGCTTTCAAGATTCTGCAACCTATGACACCTTTAAAAGAGTGGAAAAAGATAAATCGGTTTTAAGAAATAAGCTACATGTAAAAATGATAATTGATGTAAGTGATAAAATATATTTTTTAAATTACCGAATTTCATTTTTCGACTGCTTTTTTCCTTGACAAAAATGTTTGAAAAACTTTTTCTTGCTATTTTCGTTCTAAGAATCCTGAAATGAAAAATGAAGTTGAATCATATTTTTTTAATAATTAAATTTATATTTTTAGGCTGTTGGTGAATGTGTTAAAGATGCTTATCAATTAGCAAAATATCGTGAAAAAGGTCGGCAAAATGCCAATTTTGAGAATATCGTAAGTTTAAGAACTTATTTGTTAAAAAATTGCTGTATTTAAATATAATTAATTTTTAGAAAGAAACTCTTGCTCGAATTGAAAGGGAACTTATGATTGCTCGAGATGATCGAAAACATATTAATAATGTCTTGACAAGAAATCAAAATTTTGATATTGGTGAACGGACTCGTCTTGCTCCATCTCCTGCTGCTGCACAATATGCAAATTCACAAAGATTACAACAATCTCCTTCTCGAAAAAGAACTCGAACTTCTGTAACTTGTGATAATGAAGATCAAAAACCTGCAAAACATTCACGTCTTCAACGTCAACTCGAATCTTCTAGTCCTCGAGTATCTGAATCTTCTTCTGCTCCTACAACAACACATCATCAACTTGGTAAATTTGCATAAACTTTTTTGTTACATTTGAGTCAATAATTTTTTTCAATTTTAGGACTTTATCGTTTTGTATCAAAAGAAAAGTGCCAAAGTATTTATGCTGCAAATCCACTCTCTGGAAAATTCTTTCAAATTTATTTGGCAGAATTATTTTCGGATGCTGAATTACTTTGTCCCCTGAAAACAATTCCAGATGTAAAAAAACAAGAATTTTTAAATGTTATTTCGCATATTTTTGGAACTTCAAAAACTTGGGAAAATAGATTCATTCAAGAAATGTCGAAATTGCGAAGCAAAAAAAGACAAGAAGTTTTTGGTGCAATTGGAAAGAGTAAAGGTTACGGTATCACTTCTTCTGGGGCAACGTTCTTTTTTAAATCTTCAAATGGAATGTGTTTTAAAAATAGAGATTGTGATCCATCTGAAAAACTTCAAACAACAAAAATTGGAAAGGTTGCTGTTCCAACAAATTGTGGAGATTTTGAATATATTTTATTGATTGAAAAACCAGGATTTTTTTCAAAATTTCAAAAATTATATTCTGATGGAAGAATTGAAAAACTTTGAAGAATTTTGCATTCTTTGTTTTTATTATATTGCTTTTTTTGTTGTTGATTCATTTTTATTTTTTTAAATTGTTTGTTGCCATTTTTTTGAAATTTAGTTTGTTTTTTGTTGAATAAAAAATTTGTTTCAAAAAACTTATAAGAATTTTTGGGATTCACAAAGAATAAATCAATATGGTTCATATAAATTTTCATCGATTTTAATTGTTGTGTGTTTTTTCAAAATGGCAAAATTTATATAATTTGCATAATTACAAATTGACGATAGCAACATGGTTCGGTGATTTTGGCACTCCTTTAATTGATCCCCCTTAAGAGACAGTCTGCGTAACTTTTTGACAAATTGGGAGCAGAAAAATTTTTTTTTTCGATTTGAGTCTTCAAATTTTCAGAGGTCGTTGACATATGTCCCTAGATGCCAAAAATTGATTTTTTAAATTTTTTCGCTGTAAGATCCCGTTAGTATAGGTTTTCGAGCATGGCGAACTTAGTGGTAAAATTTGTTTTTGTTGAATTTTAAGTTTTTGTGTCAAGACATCTAATGCTACAGTATGACATGTATGTATTTGGAAAAAAATGCCCCTGACTTTATTTTTAGGTGGCACAAGCTTAAAATGGATCATTTTTGTTCCAAAAGGTTTGTTTTATCACAACAAATAAAAAAAATGGTTATCTGACATCCGTAGCTGATTTTACAGGATCCAGAAGTCAAGTGATGATGTTGGGGTAGATGAAGAAAAGTAAAAATGTTGTAAATGTTCAAAAAATGAAAAAAACAAAACCTAAACTATTTATACATATTCCTAAACATTGATTTCATCATTCCCAAGTGATAAAAACGGCACAATATTGCTTATCATCATTTACAGTATCACCAACTGATATGTACACAAATTATCAAAAAATCGCAAAAAATTAACTTTTTTTAAGTAATCACTCCATTTTGTAGAGCAGAAAATCATAAAAACATATTTCTAATAGAATTGTTATGCTTTAATGCAAAATAATCAAACTTTTAATTTTTTTCGATTTCTACAGTATGCAACAAGCAGACGATAAAACTTGAAAAAATTTTTTTTTAGTAGGGACAGTTTTCTAATGTTATAATTGTATTAGAAATATGTTTTTATGATTTTCTGCTCTACAAAATGGAGTGATTACTTAAAAAAAGTTAATTTTTTGCGATTTTTTGATAATTTGTGTACATATCAGTTGGTGATACTGTAAATGATGATAAGCAATATTGTGCCGTTTTTATCACTTGGGAATGATGAAATCAATGTTTAGGAATATGTATAAATAGTTTAGGTTTTGTTTTTTTCATTTTTTGAACATTTACAACATTTTTACTTTTCTTCATCTACCCCAACATCATCACTTGACTTCTGGATCCTGTAAAATCAGCTACGGATGTCAGATAACCATTTTTTTTATTTGTTGTGATAAAACAAACCTTTTGGAACAAAAATGATCCATTTTAAGCTTGTGCCACCTAAAAATAAAGTCAGGGGCATTTTTTTCCAAATACATACATGTCATACTGTAGAAATAGCTGTCTTGGCACAAAAACTTAAAATTCAACAAAAACAAATTTTACCACTAAGTTCGCCATGCTCGAAAACCTATACTAACGGGAGATTAGCAAAAACTAAAGGAAATTCGATTTTTACTATTTTTTGATGTAAAAAAATATAGGGAATCCGAAAATAGAGACAGTTTTTTGATTTAAGGATTCTGAAGGCCGATTCTGAAGTCGAAATTGTTTTTTCACATTTAGCTATATTTAGGGTCCATTTTTTCTGCGGATTGCAGTAATAGAGCCCTTTTTGATTAGTAATATGTATATGGTACCGTAACCGATACAAAAAAGCAGTTGAAAAAAAATTTTTTTTTGAATTTTAACATTTTACCACATATTACTTATTAAATTTTTTTCTAATACAAAATCAATAAAAGGAGAAGCATCACCAGATTGAGTTGATAATTCTGATTCCCAATTAACATGAGGATAATTGAAATCACCAAGTAAAATTGTATTTTTCACAGGAAATATTGATGGTATATTCATAATTTCTCTAACATTATCAAATAATTTTGTGCTTTGAGGTTTTGTAAATTTTGGTGATGGTGGTCGATAAACTAATGGTGGTCGATAAACTGATGGTGGTCGATAAACTGATGGTGTTAAAATTCAAAAAAAAATTTTTTTTCAACTGCTTTTTTGTATCGGTTACGGTACCATATACATATTACTAATCAAAAAGGGCTCTATTACTGCAATCCGCAGAAAAAATGGACCCTAAATATAGCTAAATGTGAAAAAACAATTTCGACTTCAGAATCGGCCTTCAGAATCCTTAAATCAAAAAACTGTCTCTATTTTCGGATTCCCTATATTTTTTTACATCAAAAAATAGTTCAATTACAGGATGATTCCAGAAGTTTTTGCACACAAAAAAAACATTACTTCGTTAATTATTCATTTTCGGCACAATTTTTGATGCCATTTAAAGACAAGACCTTAAATCAAAAATTTGGCTCGTGGGGACCTTCTTTGGCATGTAATCTATATTCTGTGCCAAAATCAGAAAAAACGGATAAGAACCGGCTTCAAAAACTTTATATATGTATGAACACCCCCAATACTTTTCATACTTCCCATGTTCAAATTGTGGAAAGTGCACGAGCCGACAAAATAAAAAAAAGCGGCATTTAAAAAAAGAAGAAGAGAGTCTTTTCCGCACAAGACAACCATTTTTTGCAAAAAATTTTTTTGTGTTTTTTTGATGATTTTTGATGAAAAAGTAGCTCGACTTCTGGAGTTTTTTCCGGAGTCTGTGTAATATCTAAATGTTTTATTTCTTTTTTAACATGTTCCTCACATCCTAAATTACATATTTGGGTAGACTCAAAATATAAGAATTAGTATGAGCAGATATTTCTGTTATGCAAACTATCAAGTAAATCCGGGCTTATTATTTTCGGCAAATATATATGAATTTAACGTTGAAAAGTGTTTTAAAATATTTAATATACTTGTATAAGCATGCAGAAAAGGTTTTAGCTTCTTAAAAGCGTTTAAAATGATGTTTGAAATTTGACGACTAACTCCACCTCCAGCATCAAAACAGTCACAAAATTTAATTTTTATATATACAAACGCTTCAATATTGTTATACTAGCCTTATAATACGTTAAAAATGGTATAAAAAAGGTTTTTATGGCAAAAAAAAGATATTTTAGCAAAATGTGGTATTACGGTAAGTAGCAGCCGTAGACCATTTTTAAGGTTTAAAATCAATAATCTTGTTTTTTTCGTCCATTTGAAGTGCATTTATTAAACTGTTGATGTCAAGGGACATGTATAATGTTAAATAACTACATTTAACATCTTTGCTAAGCGTTTTTAGTACTATAATTATCAAGTTCACTATAGAAAATAACGAGTTTTTGTGATCAAAAAATATCTGCTCATACTAATTCTTATATTTTGAGTCTACCCAAATATGTAATTTAGGATGTGAGGAACATGTTAAAAAAGAAATAAAACATTTAGATATTACACAGGCTCCGGAAAAAACTCCAGAAGTCGAGCTACTTTTTCAACAAAAATCATCAAAAAAACACAAAAAAAATTTTTGCAAAAAAAGGTTGTCTTGTGCGGAAAAGACTCTCTTCTTCTTTTTTTAAATGACGCTTTTTTTTTATTTTGTCGGCTCGTGAGTGATATATCATTTTGTAGCATTTTTTGTGAAAAAAAATATGAAGAAAAAATAAAAACATTATATTTTAATTACAACACAAAATTTCACAGGTCCAATAACAAAAAATCGCAAAAAGCGAAAAAAAACTTTCGTGGTGAGAAATGTGCTGTCCCAGTGTGCATATATAATAATTATTTGTTTAGTGGTGCTGCTGAAGAAAAGTTGAAAAAAACGTGGAGTTAAATTTGATGAAAATGGTTTGATTACAGAAGTTCCACAAAAGGCTCACGATTATCTGATGTCTGAAAAATGCCATGAATTTGTTCGATCATTTGCATTTGGAAATCTTTTTCATGAACAAATTGATGCTGCACTTGGAAATGAAACAACTTCATCAATTCCACTTCTCTTTGTGATCATTCTACAACGTCGTTACCCTGTTGAAAATCGTCGTAAAGCATGTGCGTGGATCCGGTAAATCTATTTAAAGTTGTTATTTTAGTTTTAATTTGAGTTATTTTTTAGCCGACAACTTCCAATTTTAAGAATTGAATTCTCCATCCATGAACGCATGAAACTTCCCTATCCATTAAATACAATTGAAAGAGCATGTCAACTGGATGTTAATGGCTTTATAAATACCACAAATTTATGCACTCTTTCAAAAGATGAAAATGATACTAAAAAGAAAACAAAAACCAAGAAATGATTTATTTTATTTTGGATTCAAAAAAAATGCTTTAGTTTTATTTATATTTTGGTTTAATAAAAAAACTTTTTAATTCACTGTTTTTTGATTTTGAAACACTTTCTAAACAATATTTGAAATACTTAAGCATAAACAGGAATCAGTGTTGTTGCGCCGCCAGTGTTGGCGGCGTGGCGGCGCTGCCGGCGGCGGCGACTTTTTAAAAACTTCAAAAGCATTTTGCCGCAGATCAAAGGATGCCGCTGGCGGCGGCGGCGGCGTCGGCGGCGATGTTTCTTGGGGCGCAACAACACTGACAGGAATAATAAAACTGCAATTTACTTGTTGCTGAAATTTAATTTACTTCAAAGAAAATATTTTCTTTGAAGTAAATTAGATATTGCTTCTGATATTTTTGAATAATTTTTATGCCGTATTTTGCACATCAAAAGGGCACAAAATGAAAAATTTGAAACACAATTAATTGGGCCTTCATTTTTAAATTTAAAGTCTTTTTTTTTTGTCAAATTTTGCTCTTTTTTTAAATGAAAGAAACAAACCTAAACAACTGTTTTTAAAACTTCAAAAAAAAACAACATCTTTTTATTTCAATCAATTCATTGCTTTTAGTTTTTAAATGTTTAAACTTTTTTGCATTTAAAAATGAAGTTTTGTTTTATTTTTGCTGGATTTATTTTAGTTTTAATAAACAGCTTAAAAGCCTTTGATGTTTCGGATTTGAAAGATATTTATCAGAGTTTTGAAACTGTAAGCTTTTTATTAAAATTTAAATTAGGGATTGTCCAAATCTGTTGCCGGAAATTTTAATGGAGAGAAGATAACCCAAATCTGATGCCGCTTTGAAGTGCGCAAAAATATCAAAGTAAAAAAGTTGAGGGAGCTACTCGACTCAAAATTTGGCAAAAAATGCCCAAGTTAGATTTGAACGATCTCTTATCAGGTCAATTAAATTAACTATCAAAATTATATTAAATATAAAAATTTATAGACCCGTCAATGTCGAGCTTCTGAAGTTCAAGAATGTTTATATCAAACATGGCAAAATTATGTTTGTTTATTCAAAGATGTTGGAGTTAATGTTAAACGAGCTGAAATGGATACATATATGGCAACAAAATGTTCAATGAATCTTTTAATCAATCATTATACTCCTCAAAATTCTCAAGATGAAATCTATCTTAAACTTAATAAAGGATATACAAAAACTGAAGGCTTAAGACGTGGAGATGTTGGAGATACAAATGAATTACAAAAACTTTGTTTTATTCAAGAAATGATTGAATGCTTTCATCGACATGAATGTGATATTCATCTTCATTCAACTATTTTAGGCAATGTCTATGACACAAATCAAAGAATTTTATCACAAATTTGGCATACTACCGCATATTACGTGAAGGAAAAATGGCAGCAGCTTAAAGATTTATTATTTAACTAGATTATATTTTTGCAAAATATTTGAAAAATAAATTACTCGTTTTAGAATTTTTTAAAATTTTTACGAATAAACCATGAATAAAATTTATAAATTTATTTCACGAGATTATTTTTTAGAAAAAAGTAGTTTACTACGGACCTTAAGCTGCGGTTTTTTGGTCATAAGATGCGTTTAAATATTTTGATTAGGGTTGATCATTTCGTATGCTCATTTTATGGTAAAAAACGTAGTGTTGTAGCTGTCTATTTGTATCAAAGGCGAAACAGCAACTTCTTCTTCACTACAACTATAATTTTTATAAAACTTGTATTTTTTTGCAGCTCTTTAGGATGTTATGGTACCAAACGGTGCCAAATAACCTAGAATGAACAAAAAAAAGCTTTGAAAAGATATTTGAGTTGATCTGGGATTGTGGCTTTAGAGGAAAACGAAATTTGCCATAACAGTGTTTTTAGCCTTTTTTGGCACTGTTTGGCTTGCCACATTATGATACATTCCATCGGGTATTTTGGCTCCTATCCAAAATACCTAATGAAGTGCCTTTCGACCCAATGTTTTTTTTTGTTTCTATTGCTATTCTTGACATATTTATACTACCAGAGAATTCATAAGTCGTTGGTTATCTAATTGAAAAATCGAAAATTTCGACCGATAAAACTATCATAAAAATAAAAAAGAGTCGGAAAAACACAATGAAAAAGCCAGTGAAATTTTTCCTGATTATTTTTTAAAGGGAGTGTCGAAGATAGTGAAAAACTTTTTATGACAGTTTTCCGTCATTCCTACTGATGGGGAATGCATTCGTTGCGTGCGGGCGGACAAACTTTTTCATTCCCCATCACTTGGAATGACGGAAAACGGTCGTAAAAAGTTTTTCACTATCTCCGACACTCCCTTTAAGAAAAATTATCAATATTTATGCAAATTTTGGACATCGACACATATTTATTTCTTTATTTTCATACTCAAAAACAATATAAAACAAAGTTTTACACTTTTATTTTTACCTTTTTTTCCATTCTTCTATCTCCTTTGTTACTTCTCTTAGCTTTCAACTCAAAAAATGCATTTCTTCAAAATTATACTTTTTATTTTTGCTTTATTTTTGGGTATTTTTGGTCAACGCTTTCAACGGCATTTATCAAATGACAATCAAAATAAATTGGATCTTGATGTGTTTGAAATGGCCCATGACCAACTTGTTTCGGATAACGACCTCGTTCTTTTGGAGAAATCTAATGAAGAGTATGAAATTGAATTACTTCAAAATGGTGAATTAAAACTTCAAATGTGTACGAGTGAATGTGAAAGTGGAACTGTTATATTTTGTTTCGATTCTGATGAACCAAATTCTTTGCAAGGTTCTAATCACTGTCTTCCAAATCAATGTGAAGTTCGAGCTGGATTTTTTCGCGATATTGGTGCCAAATTTGCACTCTTTTTGAAAACAACATCATGTGAGTTTGGCTTTTATTAATTTTTCAGTCTACAACTACACTTTTAGTGAATGCGGTAACAAAACAATGTGATATCGTAACGATGCAATCTCCTACAACCAAATTTTTCGATGTCGAAGGTTCCAGTTGCTATCCTAAAAAACTTGATGGAAATGTTGTAAAAATATATGTCAAACAAGCTTCAACAAATTGCTTTGCGAAAATTGTATGTTTAATTATTTTGCTTCTTTTATCTTTACGTTATATATTTTAAGATTGGTGCAAGAAAATGGATTCCACCAACACCAACGTCAGCAATAATTTCCTCCACACCTATAACAGATGATTCAATGAAAGCAGAAATAATGTGGATTATCATCGGTGTTATTCTTTTTTTTGCGGTTGTAATTATTTTGGGTTGTTCGGGGTTTGTTTTTAGCTTTAATAGTATTACATGTTTTACAACATTACGATATTTCAGATTTTGGGGTTGCCGATATTGGAAACAAAAGAATTCTGCTGCCAAAACTGATAAAAAGACAAAACAAAATGTACTTGAAAAAAATATTGCTGAAACTTCTGTGAAACAAGATAAAGCTACAGAAGAAATGGTTGAAGAAAAAGCAAAAACGATAAAAGATGCAACGGAAGAAAATAAACAAAGTGTTCCTGCAAAACCCAAAAAGGCGAAACATGAAGTAAAAGATGCTCATCAAACTGTTGCTCCAACATCAAAGAAAAGAACTGTTGAACCAACACAAGAAGAAACACCAACAAATCAAACCGTTGGACCTACTGTAGAAGATACTGTTACAAATCCATCAATTGTTCAACCTGCTGCTCCTACCGTTACTGTTTCAAAAGAACCAATTCAATCATCCCGACCATATGGATTTATGCGTCGGTCAGAAAGTTCAAAATCAGGGAAAACTGACTCCCTTTCTGGTCGTCATGATGGAGAGATGAATCGCATGGTTGTAAATCCTTTGCAAGCTCTTAAAGGTCGAAATCCAAAGCTTAATGTTGCTGAAATGGAAAAGTATAATTTTTTTCATTTGTATTAAATTGTTTACATTATTATTTTAGATTCTATCCTGTTGATGGAAAAGCTGATCCTTCTCGTCATGATCCACATGAAATTCAACTTCTTTGTTGCCGAATCAGTGTCATGTTTAAACTTGTTGAAAAACTTATGTAAGTTTTATGTATTTTGACTACTGTATTTATAAAATTATTTGTTTAGAAAAGATGCTGAAGAATCTTTGAAAAAGATGGGAGTCCAATTTGATGCAAATGGATTTATTGCTGAACTTCCACAAAAAGCACTTGAATATCTTACTGTTGGAAATTGTCCTGAATACATCCGATATTTTGCTTTTGGAAACCTTTTCCGCGCTGAAATTGATTCTTGCCTTGGAAAAGAAGCAACTTTATCAATTCCTCTTTTGTTTGTTGTTATTTATCAACGTCGTTATCCTGCTGAAAATCGTCGTAAAGCTTGTGCATGGATACGGTAGTTATCTTTTTTTAAAACTTTTTTTTAAATGTGATCACCCTTCTTTTGTAGCCGCCAACTCCCTATTTTGAGAGTTGAATTTTCATTCCGTGAACGTGAATCTCTTTGTTTTCCGTTAAATGCCCTTGAAGCAGCATCTGAAAAAGAAGGATTCAAAAACATTGAAGAAATTTATACTCTTTCAAAAGAAGAAAAATCTCGGGATGGTCGAAAAAAAGCTAAAAGAAATGCTCATGGAAAAAAAGGAAAATCAAAAGCAAAGAAATGAAACAACATTTTTGGAAATGGATTAAATTCAATCTTTTATGTATGTTTTTTACAGTAATAAATAAATCTGTTTTTACTTTTAATTCTTGTTTTTTTGCCCGCAAAGTTTTTTCTCTTTTATACTGTGAAACTACAGTAACCATGATTGCTTTAAAAATTGCGTACTTTCTTTCATTGATGCTTGCTTTTTTCTGTATAGCCGCCAAATCAAAGCAGATTAGTTTTATCGTTTACGAAAATTGTCCTTTTTCTTCTTTAAAAGGTAAGTTTAAAACAAGTTTTTTGTTATAAATATAAACTTTTCAATTTTATAACAGTTTAATAGAGTAAATTTACATTTATCCAATTACCGATTTTTTGGATTTCGGGTCGGATTTCATTAATCAGAGATGTGAGTTTGTTTTTTTAAAGACTTTTTGTTTGTCTGTGGATTAACAGAAATTAAAAAAAATATATATTTATTTCAAGATTGCCAAGTCTTGGTTCAATTTATCACAAAATTCTTTGTAAATAAATTTTAAGCCATTTCACCACATCAAGGTGCTTGGCAACGAAAGAGCTATCTTTGGTTTCTCGCGGTTTCATTTTTAGGGGGGGGGGAATTCTGATTATAATTTTGAATATATTAAATTCTTTCAACGATTTTGATTCTCCCCCGTTTTTTGATCCGCAACCGCAGTCATATAATATTAATAATTAAAATCAAAACTGAATCCATGCTTTCCTTCTTCTTGGAACATTTCTTTCATCGAATAATTTTTTGAACAAATTTTTAATGGTTAATCTTATCAAAATCCCATAATATCGCATATTTTTCCTCCGATATTCAAATTAATCTTTATCACTTTCGTCACTTTCTAGTTCTAATATGTCTTCTTCATAAAATATAGATTTTGCTTGACGTCACGCACTTTAAGCAGTACAAATTTATGTTGAACCTTTTCAACTTTTTTTCATCGCACTTTAAGACTTGCAAAAGAAAAGATATGAGTAACATTTTGTTGATAAGAAAAAAACTTAATTAAGATTATTACATAAATTTTTGACTTAATTAAATAAACACATTTTTATTTTAATAATAGTCATAAATAATTTAAAAAAATTAATTCTGCACTCAGTTTTTTGTACAAATTTGATCAAGCATGAAACTGCATAATTATTTTGTTATACGGTATTTGTGTAGGTTGAAATGTATATTGGATATTAATTTTTTTAGCTTTAAAAATGCAAAAATTAATTTTACGATTTTTTGAAACTTAAATTTGTATTTTTTGCTAAAGCTTTATTAAATAATTTTGGTATTTTTCAACAAAAAGATAATCACTTTATTCTTTGCCATCAACGACATTTTTGATAAACTGATAATAATTATCATTTATCAATGGACGGATATTTGTATTCCCTTTTAATTCAAGAAATTTATGCCTTTTTTATCTCTGCCTTATCAGTATATCTTTCAATATATTTATTATTTCGATATAAAACTCTTCAAAAAAGTAATGATTTTTCAATTTTAATGATTGCATATTTTGGTTATGTTTTTATTTATTCATCGACAAATATTATCTATCACTTTTATATCTTCATTTTTTGGAGAATTGATAAACAAATTTATGATGGCAAAATTATTTATGCCCTTGGTGTAATTCCATGGGTATTTATGTATACCAATAGGTCCATAGAATTTTTTATTTGCCTTGAGCGATGTTTTCATATCATTTTTCCAATGACCTATAGTGGGTACTACAAAAAATGGCATACAATTTTTGCATTTTTGATTATCATATTGTTGTTGATATTGGTGGTTTATTTAAATGATCTGGTGCCAAGATTTCCAATTGCCCCAGAAACTGAATGCCGCTTCTTTGGTTGTTTTGTACAATTTGCGTATTATTTTCGAACAACGTTTTTAGTTTGCAATCTTTTTGGTGCTATTGCTCTTGCAGGATTAATTAAATTTTCATTTAAAACAAATTCGCCAAGCGTTAAAAGGATGAATATGACTGTGTTACTTATGATGGCATGTAATACCTTCCTTGAAATAATTCCATTTGGAGCTGCACTTTGGTATAATTGGGTATGTGGTAAAATTGGATGTCAAAGGATGACGCAACATTTTTAATTAACTTAAAATTTTTATATCTTCTGTTTTTAGATTACTGGTTTACAAATTCAAGGTATCATTGGTCCATATGCCGTAACGGGAAATACTACAGTCATTTTATTTTCGGTTTTATTTTATTATAAAGCTTCAAAAATGATGACAAGAAACGGAAGTCAAATTAAAGTTGCCCCAGCAGCAACGGGGACACCTGCAACAACCAGTACCAAAGACATCACCGTCGCCATCACTCCTGCTGCCAAATGATAATATTAACAATATCAAACATGGAATTGGCAACCCAAAAACTTTGTTACAGTATAAAATCAAAGAGACATAAATAATTTTAATGCCTCTTTGATTTTATAATTAAAATTAGTTTGCAGTAAAGCGCTTAAGCATGATAAATGTCCACATTTTTGCACCCTGTCATAAAATAATCAAAGTGAATTTCGGCTTTAATACATCCTTTTTTTTTGTATTTTTTTAAATTTTAGCTGATATAATTCGTTGATAAGAAAAATTGCATGACAAGTAAAAATTTTTTGTATTGTTTTTTTAAAAAATAGAAAAAGTAATATTGATTCACTTTACTTTTGTAAGAAATAATTTATTTGAAATATAAATAAACTTTTATCACTGGATTTTTGCAAATGGAATTTGTTGCGTTTTGGGGACCAAAAAATCAGGATTACGGTAGGAATTAAGCTCTGATATTTTTGTTTTAGGCTTTTTAAGCATTGACAAAAACACAGGAATGGTTTGCAAAAAAACCAATTTTTATACCACATGTGCTAGCAAAAAAAAAATTTAGCGAGTTTATTTTAAAAAATGGCAGAACGATGAGTTTTCAAGTTTACAGTAATTCCATTAAAAAATCCGCTGAAAGTAGTGCTCACTTACAGTATGGTTTTTTTTTTTCAAAAATTCCTCCCCCTCATAAACTACATACCGTAAATGTTAAAAAAATATTTTCAAAACATGAAAAACTTTTTTATTAAACTAAAATATAAAAACTAATCCATTATTATTTTTAAATCCAAAATAAAATCAATCATTTCTTAATTTTTGATTTCTTCATTCTTCCACCAATATTTTGATTCTGTTGAGCATCATTTTCATCTTTAGAAAGAATGCATATATTCGTGGTATTCGTAAATCCATTAACATCCAATTGACATGCTTTTTCAATTGTATTTAATGGATAGGGAAGTTTCATGCGTTCATGGATAGAAAATTCAATTCTCAAAATTGGAAGTTGTCGCCTAAAGGAATCAAATTAAAAGTGAAATAACTTTAAAAAGATTTACCGTATCCATGCGCACGCTTTTCGACGATTTTCAGCAGGATAACGACGTTGAAGAATGATAACGAATAAAAGTGGAATTGATGAAGTTGTTTCACTTCCAAGGGCAGCATCAATTTGTTCATGAAAAATGTTTCCAAATGCAAATGATCTAACAAATTCATGACAATTTTCAGACATCAGATAATCATGAGCTTTTTGAGGAACTTCAGTAATAAAACAATTTCCATCAAATTTAACTCCACGTTTTTTCAACTTTTTTTCAGCAGCACCACTAAACAAACATAAATACAGTATCCAAAAATATATAAAACTTACATAAGTTCTTCAATCATTCTGAACATAGCACTTATGCGGCAATAAAGAATTACAATTTCACGCAAATCACGACGACGAGGTTTATCTTCAGGAGGATAAAACCTAAAAAAAACTGTAATTAAATTTTTTAAAGAAAGTAAAAAAATCATACTTTTTCATATCATCATTGACAATAGAAGGTTTTTGACGTTCAAGTGTTTGAAGTGGAGTTTCAACCATATAATTCATATTCAAATCATGTCGACCAGAAAGAGAATCTGTTTTACGCGATTTTGAATAACTTTTTGAACGAGGTGCAAGTCCATAAGGGCGTGGTGGATGAATTGGTTCCTTTAAAACAGTAACAGTTGGAGGAGCATGTTTAATAACTGATGGATTTGTTGAATCTTCAACAGTTGGCTCAACAGTCTTTCCACTTGGTGTTGCTTCTTGTGTCGGTTCAACAGTTTTCTTTTTTGGAGTTTTAGCAAGAAATGGATGACCATTATCTTTAATTTCATGTCCTGGCTTTTTACGTTTTGGTTGAATAAATTCTTTCTTTTCTTCCGTTTCATCTTTTGTCGTTTTTATCTTTTCTTCAACAGCCTTTTCTTGATTCACTGGAATTTCAATAATTTTTTTATCGGCTAAAGTTTGTTTTGCTTTTCCATCAGTTTTAGCAGCAGATTTCCGTTGCTTCCAATATCGGCAGCCCCAAAATCTAAAATATCGTAATCTTGTAAAACATGTAATACTATTAAAGCTAAAAACAAACCCCGAACAACCCAAAATAATTACAACCGCAACAAAAAGAACAACACCGATGATAATCCACATTGTTTCTGCTTTCATTGAATCATCTGTTGTAGGTGTGGAAGAGATTATTGCTGGTGTTGGTGTTGGTGGAATCCATTTTCTTGCACCAATCTTAAAATATATAACGTAAAGATAAAAGAAGTAAAATAATTAAACATACAATTGTCGCAAAGCATTCGGTTGAAGCTTGTTTTACATATATTTTTACAACATTTCCTTCATATTTTTTTGGATAACAACTTGAATCTTCGACATCAAAAAATGTGGTCGTCGGAGATTTCATGGTTACGGTACCACATTGTTGAGTTACTGCGTCATCTGAAAAACATATTTTTCAGTATAAAGGAATTAAGAAAAAACAAACGCTTACTTGAAATTGTTGTGAAATATTTTGCCATAATTTTTCCTAATCTATCCTCTGAAAATCCCGCTTGAAATGTACATTGATTTGGACCACATTGATTCGAGCTTTGTACAGTATTTGGTTCATCAGAATCGAAACAAAAAATAACTATATCATCATCGCAATTGTACGTACACATTTGAAATTTCAATTCATCATGTAACAATTCAAATTCAAGTGGAACATCAGATACTGTATTTATATCAAAGCTATCATCGCTCGAAAGAAGTTCACCATGCTTATCAGGGATTAAATTATTGAATTGAGCATTTCCAAACTCATTTTGATTTTCATTCGATAAATGTCGATGAAAGCGTTGACCCACAGTTCCAAGAAACAAAATAATAAAAATAAATATAAATTTACAGTATTCCATTTTTTGAGAAAACAGCAAACAACGAAGAGAGTGAAAGAAGAAGACGTGTCGGAAAAATAAAAGAGATAGAAAAATGATGACAAACTGCAAGTTTTTGCTGATATCATTTTTATTGTTTACCGTGACACAAAATTAATATGCAAATTTTTAAATGTAAAAACATTTCTATAATTTTTGCTGGATGGGGGGGGGGGGGGGGGATTCGGGACCTGTGCCCCCCACCGAAATTAAAGAATTTACTTTGATCTTTTGCCGCTTCGTGTTGGCGACGGCAAAAGATCAAAGGCGTGCCCCCCCCAAATCACTGTGCTCCTCCTTTCTGTATACGGCCTTGTACAGGATGTTTCAAATAATTCCCCGGTTGTATTTTGGGTATGTGACAAAGATATTCAAAAATTGACTGCACAGCTGTTATCAGCGCATATCTAAGAATTATGCTTTGTATAAAAAAATCTTGAAGAACCCTGAACTCTACTTTTTTTAAGCTCTAATATGTATCAAAAAGCCTTTGAACTATGATTTCTAACATTGATTTTTTAGGCATGTTTTAAAAAATAAATTATTTAATTATATTTACAACTTAAAAAAGGCCCAGTTCGTCGAACAACCTTTTATTTGTTGGCCCCAGGGCGATCCGAAGGATCGTCTGGGGCAATTTGGGTTCGGTTCCCAGAACGGCACACGATCCCGAGCTTTAAAAGCAAATCCTGACTTCATTTTTTATTTTTTCATTTTTTTGTAACTTGGGATCTGTTTCCGGGCCACCCGTGAAGAATCCCTGAAAAAATTTAAAAAAAATATCGGGTGGTTACAAAATGGCAGCACATTCTTTGTCACAAAAATTGTGCTGATGTCTCTCCGTTTGTTCGTTCGTTCGTATGTCACAAAATATGCAAAAATTTTTGTTGACATTTTGCCAAAGATTTCTTTAGAAAAATTTTTTAAAAATGAAAGAAAAATTTGGGTTGTGGGATTTAACGTTTTCTGGGCAAAAAAATATGGGGGATCCGAAAATGGTAATTATTTGGACCCATTAAAAAAGAGTTGTGGTAAAAAGGGGGTAGTACTGTAGAAAAATTTATTTTTCGGGATTTACATTTTTTCGTGCTAAAAAAATATGGGGAATCCGAATATGGTAATTATTTGGACCCATTAAAAAAGAGTTGTGGTAAAAAGGGGGTAGTACTGTAGAAAAATTTATTTTTCGGGATTTACATTTTTTCGTGCTAAAAAAATATGGGGAATCCGAATATGGTAATTATTTGGACCCATTAAAAAAGAGTTGTGGTAAAAAGGGGGTAGTACTGTAGAAAAATTTATTTTTCGGGATTTACATTTTTTCGTGCTAAAAAAATATGGGGAATCCGAATATGGTAATTATTTGGACCCATTAAAAAAGAGTTGTGGTAAAAAGGGGGTAGTACTGTAGAAAAATTTATTTTTCGGGATTTACATTTTTTCGTGCTAAAAAAATATGAGGAATTATTTTAAATTTTAACTAATTCAATAATTAATTTTTGTAGATTAATAATTAATAGGGATAAAAGGGGGGGGGGGGTAGTACTGTAGAAAAACTTGTTTTTTGAAGTTTAGTTTTTTGAGTGTAAAAAGATTAGGGGAATTCGAATATGGAGTCCATTTCGAAGCTTAATGTTTCCACTAACAAATCTTTTTCCGTTTTAACAGGTATTCAGACGTTTCCCCGACCGATATTTCCCCGACTTGGCATTTCACTGACTAGACATTTCCCCGACCAAGACGTACGTATCCTCGACTGAATCGCAAAACATTTCCCCGTCTTTAAAAATTTTTAAAAAATAAAACACTTTTTTACTAAAGAAGTACCCCGATAAATTGTGTCTTTTTTAAAAAAAAATTTTACAAAGTTAGGTTACTGTAAGTTTTTGAAGCTGTTAGTTTTTCTTAGACAATAATATAAATCGCTTAGTTTCTGTTATGCTACGCTACTTCATCTAAGGCATGGGCTCTTAGGGTTTGCTCAGGGTTTCTTAGGGATTCTCAGGGTTTCTTAGAGTTTCTCAGGGTTTCTTAGGGTTTCTTAGGGATTCTTAGGGTTTCTTAGGGTTTCTTAGGGATTCTCAGGCTTTCTGAGTGTTTCTCAGGGATTCTCAGCATTTGCTCAGGGTTTCTTAGTCAAAATGCTACCCCGTTTTAAGCTGCTATAGCATACAAAGCAACTTTTTTTAACCAAAAAAAATAAAACATAAATGAAATTCTGAAAATGATACATATCAAAGATATCAATAAAAGTTGAGAAATCGCTTAAAAAACTTGCAAAACTGACAAAGTTGGCGAATTTGGGTTTAACGGGTCCAGTAAAAGTAGTGAAATCTTTTTTTCTTAAAAATATGACAATTTGTGTTATGAATCTGGAAGCAATAAAAGCAGGGAAATCAAAAATTAATTAATCTTTTTTTGCCATCAAACCCAAATTTCGTGCTTTTTATTTCGTTCGGATAATCTGATTGTTTTTAGCATTGCTATTTTTATGGCTTAAACACCATATTTTTCTGCAAATTAGAAAAAGATTACTGCTTTGACCGTTTACGCGCTAAAAATTGATAAATTAATTTTTTAAGGTAACCCGCCTATAAATATAGTATGCTAACATATGTGCACACAAAAACGGCGAAATTGCCTATTGGATAAGCCTAAGTCATAACTGACGACCACAAAATTGTTGAATTTTAACCATAATGTTATTTTTTTGCTAAACCATAAATGTACTAATTACAGTCGTATTTTTTTACCCAATAAGCTCTGTAGGCTAGATCCTACCTCATTAGGCTAGCCGATGGGTCTAAGTCCTTAGCCATCATAGGAGGCGCCCGTAGCCCCTTAGGAAATTCGGTGGCGTAAAGAAATAATTTTGTGGAGTAAGAAAGATGGCTAAAAATCAGTAGTTTTATGGGTAACAATTAATATGATGCCGTTTCTCAGTTCTCACTTACGGGCTATGCAGTAATCGAAAAATCAGTCAAAATTTAGAGGATCTAACAGTCACATTTGTTTGCTTAACTGAAATAATATTTTCCAAACAAAAAGTCCTTGCACGAAATTTGGGTTTGATGGCAAAAAAAGATTAATTAATTTTTGATTTCCCTGCTTTTATTGCTTCCAGATTCATAACACAAATTGTCATATTTTTAAGAAAAAAAGATTTCACTACTTTTACTGGACCCGTTAAACCCAAATTCGCCAACTTTGTCAGTTTTGCAAGTTTTTTAAGCGATTAAACAATTAAATTCAAGTCTAATTTTAACAAAAGATTTTATTTTTTGTAACGCTTTTTCCTTTTCCAACAAGATTCAAACCAGGATGTTTACAATCAGTGCCAGGGTTGATCATTTCTATTTCCCGGGAACTTCCAGGGAAATTTCCAGAGTTTTACGAGAAATGACTTCCATTTCCTGAAAACTTTTTATGAAGAAACAGAAATTTTTATATTAAAATTATTTAAAAATGTTCTTTTCAGTTTACTAAAAATTATTTTGCATTGTTTTTATAAAAAAAAGAAGTAATATTTATTGACTCAAAAAAATTATATTTTTGTAACAAATAATTTGTCTGGAACGTTCCGTTCGAACATAAATAGATTCTTATCAGTTAAACGACTCGAATTTCTTCAAATGTTGCAATTATTTATATCACACGGTTACGTTAACTTTAATATATTTAAATGAAATTAAAAGAAAAAACCTGGTAAAATAAAACATAATGAAACCAAATACGGTACTGGACTTTAAAGATTTTTTTAATCAGTTTCACCCTACTGTACATACGTTTTACTTTTACTCTGCTGCATTTCTTATTTGGTAAATGAGTTTTGAAAACATATTCTTGTGCCAATTACTACTATTATTAGTTGTCAAAAAACCCAAATGCATTATGTTTTTTCTCATTCAAACTTTGTAACATAAAACAGCGCTATTATAAACTATTAAGAAAATTTTATTATTTAAATTTCTTATATAATTTTATTTAATAATTTTAAATTGCTATTGAAACATCATAATTATTATCAAACATAAAAGGAAAACATTAACCACAAACATTGATTGCCATACCTCTCTGACTTGTTTTTTTTTCGTAAATGAAAGGAAAAACAGCGTCGAAAGAAAAGGAGAAAAAAGAAAAGGAAAAAAAGGGATCAATAATAAAAAGTTCATTGCTTTTTTTTGACTGTGACGCGTGCGTGCAATGTTTGATTTAAAAAAAATAAATGTTTCGAGTTAAATTTGTCAATGTCAATAATTTGTTAATATGCCACTCTAAAATGCCATTTTTGTTCATATTTGAAAAAAATGAATTGCATTTATAATAAATTCAATTCTATTTTGCCCCCCTTTAAAAATGGCATGTGGTTTTGCCATAAATTAAATTGTATTATTTTTGTGTTGAAAAAAAGCTTCGAATTTGTTTTATCTCATTTTTATGAAAAATTTTTACCGTTGTTTTTATAAAAAAAAAAATTTTGTTTTTGACATTTTTAGGTAGAAAAGAAATGCCATTTTGCAATGCAATAAATCCGCCGTCAAAAACTTTTGTAAAGCCATTATGTGTGGTATGTGAAGATGATAGTTGCGGGCAGCATTTTGGTCAATATAGTTGTAAGGTAAATTAATTATTTTGTATTTTTTTTGTTTGAAATATTAGATATTTTTTTAAGGCTTGTGCAGCATTTTTTCGACGAGCAGTTGCATCAAAAATGTTTTTTGAATGTAGATTTGATAAACGATGTGAAATTTCTCCAGGTTTGACATTTTTACTTTAATTTTTTGTGTCTAAAAAATTAAGAAGTGATAAAAAGTGATATTTAAAATGCTACAGTTGTTTACGTTAAAGATTTTAATTATTGGGTCCCGCAACGATTAATCATGCAAGATCCTGATTTCTAGGATTTTACAAAAAAAGATACTGTTTTGTTTTGTTTTTAGAATTTTTTTCAAAGTTTTAAAAATGTAAAAAAGGTTTTTTTTGGGATTTAAATCTACACTCGTGATCTTTCTTCTTTCTCTAAAAACAAGGTAGTTTATGGTCTCCCCCCCCCCCCCCCCTTTTTTTTTTGAAATGCGACCATTGTATTTTTGTTTCGGTATTGCAAAACACAAAAAATTGAACTTTCTAAAAAGTTTAAATAAAAAAAACTAGTTTTTAATGCGAAAAAAATGAAAATGAAAGTTGATGAAAAAAAGGCGGAAGGAATTTTTGTGCATTTTTAAAAAGGAATAAAAAAAATGATAGAAATGATTAAAGAAGGGATTGTACAAAAATAATGATAATCTTATCAATAATCTTTATCAAACAAAACAAACTATATTTTTAGGGATACGAAATATCTGCCGATATTGTCGTTATCAAAAATGTTTGGATAAAGGAATGATTCAAAGTGGTAGGTATACAATAGAGCTATTTTTATATCAACAAATTTAAATAAAATTTTAACATGGCTCTGGCGGCTTGTCACACTATGCCAAAATTAAGATATCTTCTGTTAATTAATTTTTCCTGATTTTTTATTTTTTTTGGACGTTGATATAAATTCGTTATGTCATAGTGATATGATAAAAAAAATCAGAAGTTTATCAGATTTTGGCGTTTTGTGACAGGTCGCCAAAAGGGAGACACGAGCCAGGCTTATTAAAATTACTTTTTTTTAAGCAGTTCAAGCACACCGTGATAACAGCGTTGATAAAAGATTTACCGGATCTCCATCATCTTCTTCAATCAGTTACAATGCCAATGGGCATGCAGATATGCGAAGGCTGCCACAACTTTTTGATGGATATATAAAATTTCAACATTTAAGAAGTACAAGCTTTGACATGCTTGCAGCAGATTCAAATTCACAAAGTTGGGATCCTGGAGTTATTTTTCGATCACTAGATTTGGAAACTCTGTTAAAATTTATTCCTCGAAGTACTTATACATCTGCAAAAAAGGGATGTCACATGGAAACTTCGCTAGTTTATGATATGATAATGGAAGATCATTTTTCCCCATTTTCTTCTCTACATCCAAGTGATAGGGTAAAATATTTTGCAAAAAAAAATGTTTTTTAAAACACTATCAATTTTTGTAGAAAGAATTATTCAATCAATTCAGTGTATTCTTTTGTAACGCAGAAAAAAGTTATAATACTTACAAAGCATTTGGGCATATTGAAAATAATGATAAAGTGATGCTTGCTGATGGGGGATATGTTAAACTTGATGAAGTATATAAATATTATGTTGATAGCATTGATATTAATGCTGATCCACAACATTTAGCAAGGTGAGATTATCTAAAAATTTTATTTTAAAAGAAACTAAGAAAAGTGCGTATGGTCGAGTGGTTAAAAGCGCTCAGCTCATGGGCCGACCCTCGCAGGTTCGAGTCCCCTAGTGTGCATAACCCAGGGGCTACCAATTACTTGAAAACCTATATCCAATTTTTATAGAATATTCGTAAAATGTTTTACTTACATTGCCAAAGTAGTTGTGCCTGCAATGGTCAAAGTAGGAGTAGATGATTATTCCATGGCAGCCATCTATGGTTTAGCGCTGTTCCAAGATTATAATCCAGATATTTCTTCAGAAGCTCGAGAAATTGCATGTGAAATAAAAGAGGATATTTTACGAGATTTGCATGTGTATTATCGAAATCAAGGCTTAAATGACGTTGAACTCACAACAAAAGTCAGTAAATTAATGCTATTGGTGCCAACAATGGAACATCTTGGAAGGTTATTTCGTGAAAATTTTCATCTTGCTGATCTTTTTTGTATGCTTGATGTTCCAAGAGCTTATAAATAAATAAATAAATATTATTTTAATTAATTTTTTCTAATCAAAAAAGTGTGTTTTTAAAAAATAAAAGGTTTGAAAGAGAAAAAATTGTAATAATCATGGCAAATAAAAATGGCATCAAAAAAATAAGAGGCGTTGATATAACATTTGATATAGGTCTATGCACATTTTTTCGTTTTTTACAAAAATTTCAGCTCATAGAAATTATTAAAGCGCAAGCAATGTCTTAAAATATTGGATTTTCTATACTTAATAACCTTAGAATAAAAAACATAAAAAAAGAAGTTAGGAAAAGTGATTAAATTATATAATTCTCATTCAGAATGACTTTTTAACGTTGAACATTTTTTGCCCCACGGGGCATTCATTTTCACTTTGCCAAAACTTGCGCAAATTTGTTTTTTTTGCAGCGCTTCGGCTGGTACTTTTGCTAAACATCTTCAGTTTAAATATTAAAACTTGATTACTTTCATTTGTTATAATTTTTACGATTAAGGCCATCATCTGTTACTAATAGTCCAGCTATGAGAAACAAAAAAATTTAAATTTCAACGTTGTGGTCAGAGAATAGAAATACTTCTTTATCTTTCATATATAATTTTGTTTAACGATCAACACAAGCTTTACAAAAATATGCCAAACCATTCAAATACATTTCAAAAAGGATAGTAAACATAAAGAACAAGTAATTCAACATTTTTTGACCAATGTTTATTGATAAAAAACTTAACAAATAACAAACAACGCTAAAATCTCTCACATTTTATGCTGTAACTTCTGTCGGACGCGTTCGGACAACTTCCCCCTTTCCACATATATCCGCTATTATGTTAGAAATAACCTGTAAAAAGATCTAAGATGCACTCGGCTGCCCTTTTATGTATCATGAAAAATAGTGAATGGCAAATTTCCCGTTTTTTGTTAAAAACGACATTTTGCGAATAATGTGATGTTTTTCATCCATTAAAAAGATCTAATATCGTTAAGCATATAGTTTTCTATATTTTGTATAAGATAAAACATTATTTAAAATCCTAATCGCTTTGTTTTTGTAACTTTTGTACACTCAACAATATCTATAACATCGTTTTTTTCCACTGTCAAAATTCTTGAAACGAAAATTTAGTGGGAGCAAAAAGAAAAGAAAAAAATCTGTTGAAAAAGCGTTTGTGCATAGACCTAATTTGATATAAAATTAAAAGGAAAGAAAAAATATTGCATTTTCCACGTCGATATCTGACAGAATGTTTTTCTACGCCATGAATAACAAAAAAATCGTTTTTTTTTTCTCCCACATGGCATTGCAAAACATTTTGCCAAACATCGGCTTCGAAAATTGCAAGCTGAATTCGATGTATGATAAAGCTTTTTCATATAAAGAGTTTGGAGGAAAAACATTTTGACGTATAAAAAACTGTGTAATATATTTTATGCACAGAAACCACGAAAACAAAATGAAATATTCAAGTAGAGAAACCGCGGAAAAACTGATATTTTATTTTAAACTTAAAAAAATATTTTTATACAGCTTTGCTTAACAACAAAAAAAGCAATTTCACCATAAAATTTTATTCACAGTAAATTAACACACAACTATTTTTTCAAAACAATAAATTTTTACAATGCACTTAATTTCATTTAAACTAAAATATAACGAAAATTGAAGTCCTCGTAGTCGACTACATATTTTCATTGTAGCTAAATTTTGCAAAACGTTGAATGAATGAATTTTGATCTTTCTATTTATATTTTAAAAAAATAGAAAGATCAAAATTCTAAAAAAAATACATATCACGTTTTTAAAAATGTTTATTTTTTAAAATTTTGTTGTCCTTGTTTGTAGTTTATAAAGGGTTTAATTTGTTAAAAAATCTTTTAAGATCAAAACGAAAAAAATGTATTTTTTGTTAAACATTTGTTTTAAATATAACGGGGCGCCAAATATATGTTTTAACAAAATTATTCGAAAAAACGGTACATAAAAAATGTGTTATAGGCTATGTTAACAGAATATCATGTTGGAAAATGACTGTTGAAAGAATGGTAATCATGCAACATTGATAATATTGAAGACCCAATAATAACCTATCATTGATAAGATAGTGTTTGGTAAATATATATGGTTTTTGCAGAGACGGCTTTTCTGGCAAAATGTCTATTTAACGCCTCAGGAACAGGGCTCTGCGATATCGATATTCAGAAAGTCGATATCGATATTTTCGATATTCGATATTTAAAAAAATTTCCGATATCGATATTTTCGATATTCGATATTCTTAAAATTTACCGATATCGATATTTTCGATATTCGATATTTTAAAAAACTTTCGATATCGATATTTTCGATATTTTTTTCTTTTTTTAATCTGCAATTTTATTTTATTATGTGTGTTTTTTTTAAACTCGTTCATTATCAGTAATAATTCTCACGATGCCAGATAAATCTTACTTTATCTTAGTCATCCAACTAAGAAGGTAAAATATTGCAAAATTTCGATATTTAAAAAAATTTCCGATATCGATATTTTCGATATTCGATATTTTAAAAAACTTTCGATATCGATATTTTCGATATATCGTATCGGTTTTTTCGATATTTCGATATCGATATATCGATATCGCAGAGCCCTGCTCAGGAACTGCCCAGACCCCACCCTTTATGCGGCGTCAACAATGGTGCCGCCTTGATTCGCAGCATAAAGAACAAAGTGTGTCATAATTGGCTGACCCTCCTTCTATCCATAACGTCATATCTGGACAACCCGCTGTGGTAAAAAAAGTTTCGTGTTTTTTTTTGAAAATAACTAAAAATGAAAAAAAAACTTTTTTCTACCATCTTTGGCATTGAAAAACATTTTGCCAGACATCGGGTTAAAAAACTGAAAGCTGAATTCGATATGTGATTGGTAACTTAATTCTCAAGCCTTTCAACAATATTTTTCTTTTTCACGATAAAATCATCAGCAAATTAACAAATTGACCTTCAAAAAATAAACATTAATTTATTCATCCATTTGTTCCACTGTCACAGATATACCCTCTGGTCATTCTATTTTTTCTTCACGGTCACAATGAAACTAAAAAACATTCATCTCCATCGAATTAGTGTGACTTCATTATTCAAAAAATTAACCCCTAAATCCGGTTTTTATCCATTTTAAATACACTTTTTCAAAAGAATTTTTTAAAAAGGATTTTTCGGGTTAATTGTTTTTAACAACTTTAATTCGGCTATCTTTAAACACATTTTTAAGGGCTACAAATATAAAAAGGGTCATTATTTAAAAAAAAGTCATTTTTGTTTTTAAAATGTTCTTGTTCTTAATTATTTTTATTTTATTCTTTTCAAAATGTAATGGATGCTTTCCAACTGAAGGAGGTGGAGCACCTGAAATACCGTGTAAGTAAAAACAGCCAGGCTGTATACAGAAAAAAATTTCGGAGGGGGCACCGACCGTTGGGGGCACACCCTTAATTTTTTTTAGTTAAAAGATCAAAGGAAACTCCTCAATTTCGGGGGAGGGGAGTTGAAAAACAGTGTTAAAAATTTTTCATTTTTTACAGAAAGCGGAGATCAAAATAATGTCTGACAATGCCTAAAAAGTCTCGAAAGCAAGGGAGGGGAATTTCCTTATAGAACTTTCTAAAAGATCTCATTTTACCTAATATGAAGTCAATTTTTTACCTAATATTTGGCCCAAAGGGCGGGGGGCATGCCCCCAAGGCAGTTTAGGCCCTAAAGTCTGAGGTTACAAGAAGCGCTTGTGGTCGAGTGGTGTAGAGCACTCATCTCACGGCTCGACTCTCGCAGGTTCGAGTCTTATCCCAAACCTAATTGCTACCAATTGGAAGACACAGTGGTAAATTAATAAAGTTCCCAGAGCGTGTGAGAGGTCCCGAAAGGGCATCTCGAATCAAAAACAAAGACCAAATATATTTTTACAGCTAGAGTGTTGGCAAAATGTTGCTAAACATCATCTCGAAAGAAAATTTTTCGTTTTTCTATGTCTATTTTTTTATCTTTTTAACAAAAAAGCGAACGAAAAATTCTTTTTAGATGCCTTTTAGCAACATTTTGCAAACACTGTGGTCCACCTCGAATTTTTCTATTTCAATAGTTGAGATTTTGCGAAACGGGCTCTTGCAAAAGGCGTGTCAACGCCATCTAACAAAAAAAATTTAAAAAAAAAAGATGGCTCTCTTTAAATTATTAAGAAATCTTAAAGCTAAATTTATAAATCTGTTATTCTAATTATTTAAGTGTGTGCAACTTGTGCTGATTTACCTGTTCTTCCTGCACCTCCCACGGATATGACAAGAGATGATCCGGGAGGAACTGTCGTCGTCGGAATGACGGGCCCATGTAAATCATATGCTGTTACATGCCCTGCATCCGATACTGCTTCAAATGCAGTTGTTATTGGAGTTCGTTGTTGTATTACAAATTTTAGAGAGACAAAAAAATGTTTAAATAAACAATTTTTAGGCAAACGGTGCAGCAAACTCATTAAGCGGTTTTAGCGCTGGTCAAAAAACTGCAACACTTGTTTGCAATGATTCTGGTCAAATAGAAGGTCGAACTGTACCTGATGGTGATTCACTCATTGTTACGGATGTATATTGCTCTCGAAATAACGCATAGACCTTCTTTTCTTTTTGTCAAATTTTTCACTATCGTTTCACAGTCGCAAAAATCGTCATAGACTAAAAAGATATTTTCGTGTGAAGAAAAATTAGCTCCGGCGCTGGAACGATTTTTTCAACTTTTTTTGTAAAAAAATGTAAAAAACGTGAAAAAAATGATGTTTTTGCATTTTTGACAAAATTTGAATGATCAAAAAATTCATTTTTTCTTGTTTTTTACACATTTTTTTACAAAAAAAGTTGAAAAAATCGTTCCAACGCCGGAGCTAATTTTTCTTCACACGAAAATATCTTTTTAGTCTATGACGATTTTTGCGACTTTTATAAGGAAGTGAAACGATAGTGTTTTGGTAAAAAAAATTTAAAATACGTTTCACACTTGCTAAGAAATTTGCATAAAATTAATTTATTGAATACTGTTTTGTTTTTTAACAGAACTAAAACTGAACTAACAACTGAAGTACTTTGTTACTATGAATGTAACAATTTGTAAAACATGGAAATATATTTTTATCCCTAACTTTGAAAAATGCTGCTTAGAGTTTGATGATATCTATGTTAATTAAAAATGCCAATATTCTTTTTAAACTTTTGTTTTGTTTGTTTTTGATCACAAATATATTCAGCGTCACAAGCTCGTAGCTGACAAATATACGGTAACGGAATATTATTGCCAGTTTGTAAAGACCAATTAAATCCGTAATGATTCCACATATATCCATAATTATCTTTTGGATCTGGGATATCCATCATTGATGGAAAACTTCCAAGGGGATATTCGGTTTTATTATATCCCCACCATTTCCATTCTCCCTCAAAATTATCAGATGCAGATTTATGAAGGCCAATTGTAAACTTTTTTTTTTGATTCGTCGAAAATGCATACGGTACAATATTATCAGTGATAAAATCTAGCTTGCTTTGACTTGTTACTGCTGCAAGTACTCCGGGCTGGCAAACTCGATTTGCAAACGTTGGCAAAATATCACTATTAAATCCAAAAAGGCAATCTGCAAAATTTGTATAATTCTTCCCTGCCGTATTATAGAGCCGAAATTGCATGGATCCTGGAGGGCAAAAACAATTAACTAAAATGGGCACTTTTATTTTTCTGTGCTTTTAATAAATTATTTACTTTGTGCTAAAGCATACGGTAGCCGTAAATAAAGTTGATCTTGACTTGAAATATAATAATATCCCGATGATGCAATATTTTCTAATGCAAATGTAAGAACGCCATCAGAAGTTGCAAAATTAATTACAATTACATGAATTCCATTATTTTTGATAACATGCGCAGTTTTATCAGCTCCTTGAAATCCAACTTTATCATATGCAGCTGCAATCAAAATAATCAAAGATCTTCGAAAGCTCTTTTGTGATACCCAAAGATAATATGCTTCTTGAAGAGCGCTAAAAAATGATAATATTGTAAGTGATAATTATTGATTGATTTTTTTTTACTTTTGTACATTTCCGCCGCTGTCGTTAAAATTGATAGCAAAAGCTAAATTAAATAAAAAATCAACAAAGCTGTTAAAATCAGTGGTATCAGTCAGTTGATACTGTATCACAACATTTGTGGCATATGTGATAACTCCAATTCGAATTGTATGTTTACCATTTTGTCCAAAAGTAAATGCTTCCAAGAAATGTTGCAATTTGGGCAACTAAAGCATTAAAGTTTTGTCGAGACATGGCATTACTTGTATCAATAACAAGAACAATATCCAACCATGCTTGTTTGGTGTCATTTGAACATGAAGATCCAATGGCATTTGATTTTGGATTAAGCGAAAGAGAATTTGTGATAGTTTTTGATGTTTGATTTAAATTGTAGTTGTTAACTGTTGAATTTATTAAACATTTTGTGAAAGTTCCAGAATATTCAATCAATTTACAAATTGGAATTGTAGCCTCAAAGCTTAAATTAAAAAGCAAAAACAAAAACAAAATTTTAAAGGAAAACATAAAACACAAATGATAGAAAAGAAATCATTCATTTGTTTGTGTTGAATTTTTGTTTAATTTATTTTGCAGTGCTTTTTTATCTTTTTAACTCTTAACAATAACTTAAATGATAAGAAACTAATCAGGCTATTTTTTCAATGACCAACCAGATTTTTATTGTTGTTGTTTTTAAATAAAAAATAAAATACTAATAAATAAATACAGATTTTGTAGGCATGGCAGGGGCTGAATTTTTTTCTGGAGAAATAGATTTTTTTGATCTAGTGATAATTCTATTTTAAATAACTAAAAACGTAATAGAATGCTTTAATTTCCGTGTTTTAAACACTTGCAAAATTATTTTTTTATGAAATTTCTTATCAACATTCTGATAACCCTCTTCAAATGGCTCTTGTTTATGTAAGAAAAAAGACTAATTTACCGTGAATCAAAAACGGAGGTTTTTGCAAGCATTTTCCTTCGAATAATTTGTTTTATTTTGGACGATTTTAGTGAAATTTTTGTTGAATATGAATTTCTCATTTTCGAACAAAAAACATCTGTTTAATCTCGGGATTTCAAATTTACAAATTTTTCTTTTTCTTTTGACATCTGCAATTATTTATTGTTCTACGTTTAATCTATCCAAAATAATGTCTTTTTCTTCTTCTAATTTGATCCAAATCTTTGATTGATCTAACCAAAAAAAACCAATCAACAAATCACAATCAAAAATAGAAGAGAAAAATGACTGAGCCCAAAAACATCTTTATTTTTTATCTTTTTTTTGCCAATGAACGAACAAAGATAATAAAAAACTTTTATTGCAATACTGCCATCAATAAAATGGCATCATTAAAAAAAGGGAGGGAAGGCAGAAATGACAGGGGTTTATCCCGGGCGCTGCTGCTGCAGCAGAAAATAAAGGGGTCATTTGCTTTTTATATAAATGAAAAACATTTGCCACAAAAAAAGGTATCACCAGTCACAATCTATTTTTTTTAACTCAAAAAAAGAATTTTTTTAGTTTTTTTAAAATCGAAAAAAATTGCTGCTGTTGCTTGTTTTTTATTTAAATAAAATAAATAAAACTGAATATTTTTTTTTGAATTTTGAAACCTAAAAAGTCAAAAATATGCGTTTTATTTACTGTTTTTTGATTGCTTCATTAATTGTTGCAACACTTGCAAATCTACAAACTGTAAAGGTTAATTTTTAAAAATAAAATATTAAATTGATTGTATTAAAACTCAATTTTTTTAGGTTAAGGGTAGAATCATTTGCAACAATATTGCTGTACGAAATGTTTTGGTTCAACTTCGTGAACAAGATACCTGTAAGTTTGAAATCAGGGCTCTTAAATTTGGCTAGCTTCAGCCGGCCGGCTTAAAATCTTCTGGCCTGGGTCGGGCATTTTAAGAAAATTCTTTATTTTTCCCCAAACCAAGAAAATTTTAAAAAGTCGGAATCAAGCCCGGCCGTCACATTTTCGGCTTCGGCTCTGTTTAAAAGTCATGATCTGAAATTAGATTTTTAAAAAATCTATTTTATTTTGCCTCTTTTTTAGTCGATCCTGATGACACCCTTGCTCAACAAAATACTGGTATTGATGGAAGTTTTCGTCTTACTGGCACTGAAGAAGAATTTACCACCATTCGTCCATATATCCGTGTTACACATACTTGTAACGTCAAAGCAAAAGGCGTAAGTTTTAAAAAATCTTTTTTCGATTATAAACGTGTATGCAAAAAAGGTTTTTTATTGATTCATTTATTTTTAGACATGCCATCGTCTAACTGATGTCAACATTCCTAGCACCTTTATTAACGATGAAGAATTTTTGCTTGATCCATTAAATCTCAGTGCTTATGAATACACAGAAATTTGTGATTAATTTTTTTATGGAAATTATAAGATTACAAAAATGTTGAAAGTTTTTATTTAAATTTATTTGATGCCATCTTCTTTGCCAATGTACCAAATTTATTATATGTTTGTGGTAAAATAAATCAAATTATAAAAGGATTTTCAATTTTTTTAAAAAATTTTGTTTCAAATAAGTTTAAACTTTTGTTTTGTTTGTTTTTGATCACAAATATATTCAGCGTCACAAGCTCGTAGCTGACAAATATACGGTAACGGAATATTATTGCCAGTTTGTAAAGACCAATTAAATGCGTAATGATTCCACATATATCCATAATTATCTTTTGGATCTGGGATATCCACCATTGATGGAAAATTTTCAAGGGGATATTCGGTTTTATTATATCCCCACCATTTCCATTCTCCCTCAAAATTATCAGATGCAGATTTATGAAGGCCAATTGTAAACTTTTTTTTTTGATTCGTCGAAAATGCATACGGTACAATATTATCAGTGATAAAATCTAGCTTGCTTTGACTTGTTACTGCTGCAAGTACTCCAGGCTGGCAAGATCTTTCGGCAAGTTTGGGGAACGTTGGAGTACCAAAACCAAAAAGGCAATCTGCATAATTTGTATAATTCCCCCACCCCATATTGTATACTTTGAATTGAAGTGATCCAGGTGGACAAATGCAATTCACTAAAAAATAATAATTTATAAAATCAAAAAGTAGCATAATTTGGTTACATTGTGTCAGAGCATATGGGAATTTTAGATTAAGATCATTATCATTTGAGATATAATAATAGCCAGAGCATGAAATATTTTGAAGTGTCGTTGCAAGAACACCTTGCGACGTTGAAAAATTGATAACAACAATACAAACTCCATTTTGTTTTATAATGTTTGCAGTAACACCAGCCCCTTGAAACCCGACATCACTATATGCTGCAGCAATTAAAACAATAACTTGTCGGCGTTGACTTTTTTGTGATTGTAAAAGATTATATGCTTGTTGGAGAGCTCTAAAAATTAAAAATAAGATCACAAAGATTTTAAGTAAATTTTGTGAGTTTTCTCAATCTCCATTGGGATTGAAAAGCTTCCACCTTTTTGACGGCTTGACATATAACGCTACATTTTGTATTCTGCTTCTGAATTTAAATATTTTCTAAATATTTCGTTCAAAAAGGATGTCAAAAAATGGTATCAGTTTGCATAAAAAATAAAAAAAACAAATGACAGAACTGATACTGAGATTTTGGCGTAATGTGTCAGGCCGCCATTTTATGCCCTAGCATCCGAAAAATTATAGAACCACCCTTATTTTCGTCAGATTTTGCTTATTTTTTAAGTATTTTTTTGAAGTTTAACGTGATTCTGGTAATAAAAATATTTTGTGAGTTGATTCGTTTCAGGGTTTTGTTCAATTTCGATTTTTGGTGATTTGCAGCCAATAAGGGCGGTTCTATAGTTTTTCGGAGCAGTGTAGCAATTAAAATTTAAATAAAATGCTTCATCTGTTTTACATACGCTTGTACATTTCCACCAGCATCATCAGGATGAGCATGATCAGCTAAATTAAATAATGCATCTACAAAATCATCATAATTTGTTGTATCAGTTAATTGATAAAATGTTGTTACATCAGAAGCATATCCAATTATTGCAGCTCGTACAGTATGATCTCCTGTTTGAGCAAAAGAAAAATCTGTCATATATGTTGAAATTTCTGCTGCCAAAGCTGTTAACTCTCGCTTTGACATTGCTTTACTTGTATCAATAACAAATGCAATATCCAACCATGCAAGTGTGGTATCATCTGAACATGGAGATCCAATATAATTTGATTTTGGATTTGATGATGATTGTTTTTTTGGGGTTGTTGAAGTTATAAGTATGGTAGTTGTTGTTGTGGTGGCATCATCTTTAAACTTTGTACAACAAAAAGTACTACTGTAAGTGGCTGTGCTAAATGGGACACCAGATGATTTTGTTGTTGAACATGGATCAGCAATTGTAAATGGTTTATTATTTCCTTTATAATATGAACCATTTATTCTATTAAGTTGCCCCAAACTAACACCAGAATAATATGTAGAATAATTACCAATAAAATTAAAAATAAAATTTCTTTCCAAATCTCCGGCGTTGTCATAAAAAGTTGTTAAACATTGGAAAAGAATAACTGCAGAATTTGCATAATTGTGAATGTTCTTGCCAGCAGGTATCATTGAACTATTCCCCTCGCATAAAAGTGAATTTGTGGCAAGAAATTTGAAACTGTAGGACTCAAATGGCACTGCATTGAAAAAAATTAAAGCATTCACGTTTGTGTTGGAGTAGTAACCATTGGTAATGTTGTAGATAACAGTTAAATTAAGATTAAAGTTTTGTGCATCATCCATAATTTTAAGAGTGCTTGTAAATTCTTTGCATACATCTAAATGATATGAAAACACTTTGCAAAATGCGCCGATGGTTTTTAACCATTGACACATTTGTTTGAGAATCATATATTTATACAATATTTATAACATATATTTATACAATATTTATAACTTTTGTGATGATTATGATATTTGAAAAGTATACCTTTCGTATATGAAAGTAAAGAGTTTTGATGTTCCTTTGATGGATTAACTATATAGCTTTACTTCTACTATTGAAATTTTATTATGATTTTTTTCTTTATGAAATAAACATTTTTTCACACAAGTATTATTGTATGGATTAGTAGCTTAAATTTGAATATTGTTCGAGATAAAAGTTTTACTTTTTTTATATATTACTTTGTGTATGTTGAAATGAATACATAAAATATTGATTTTTATGATCTCAAACAGGGTTGGACGAAAATTTAGTTTCGTTTCGCGAAATTTTCGCTTGTTTTTGGAGTTTCGTTTCGTTTCGCGGAACGCGAAATGGAAAAAAATGAAAAAACTTTTTAATTTCATGGGTTTTTGACTTGTTTCGTTTCGTTTCGCGTCACCGAAACGAGTTTTGATTTCGTTTCGTTTTACAAAACTCAGTTTCGTCCAACCCTGATCTCAAATCAAGTGTGACTACCCGCTGAACTTAACCATATAAAACGAAGAAACGTAAAATTTTTCAAAACGCTCGAAAAACTTGAAAACAAATAAAGAAATGGAAATTTTGAGTTCCAAATTTGGGTTACTAGTAGAAAATGCCTCATTTTTGGAACTTTTTTTCTCTGATTGGAATTTTAGCATCAAGAATGGAACTTTTTTTCCAGTTTTGATGCTTTTTATTTTACCGTTCCATTTTTTAGTTACAAAATCAAACATCACATTTTGGAACTTTGTATTTTATTTTTCCCAAAAAGGAGTCGAACCGTAAACTCACTTGAGCATAAACACCGTGCCCTCAACCACTCAGCCATGGGTGCTATTGAGGAATGGAAATGATACGTGACTGGCCGAACTATCTAACCAGCATGTGGGCAACAAAATGAAGTAAGCTTTCGTAGCACCCATGGCTGAGTTGTTGGGGGCGCGGCTCATGCGAGTGTAAGGTTCGACTCCTTTTTGGAGAAAAATGCAAAAATAGTTCCAAAAATGAGACTTTTGATTTTAGAACTGAAAAATGGAACAGTAAAAAAGAAAAACATAAAATTCCACGAAAAGTGGAAAAAAAATCCAAATTTTGGCTTATCGATGAAAAACCCCTCAAAATGGAATTTTGATAAGAGAATTTGAAAAAAAATCTCGCCTTCCATTTTTTGGTTTGTTTTCAGATTCTACGAGCGTTTTGAAAAACTTTACATTTCCTCGTTTTATATCAATAAGTGGAGGAAAAAAACTAAAAAGGATTTTTTGTGACCTCAGGTCGAAATCAGGCTTGCCTAAGCCCCCAAGAATCTTTTGTTTAGATGCATATACAAATTTTTAAATTTGCCCCTTGGTTGGACTTGAAACTGAGACATTTCTTTTTCCTGCTGTGCCAACCAGGGACGTATACAGAAAAAAATTTCAGAGGGGGCACCCCTTTGATTTTTTGCCGCCGTTAACATGAAGCGGCAAAAGATCAAAGAAAATTCCTCTATTTCTGGAGGGATAATAGATGAATTTTCATGGCCTTGTTTCAAAGATCTTGCTTCATATTAAAATGCAAAAAAGTGTACATACCTGGAGGACAAATTGAAAAACGTTAATAAAGCGCACTCGTATATTCCTTTTTTGAGCTATTATCCAATAAAAAGGGATGTGTATTAATGCAGGGCTAAAAAAATGCAGCTGACGGGCCCTGGGCAGCCAGCTGTTGTGTTGGTGACGGCAGCCGGATTGGCCCCAGAAATTTAGAAAAAATTTAGTTTTTAATATTAACCCAAAATTTTTAGGCCAAAATATCGTCCAATTCTGAGGTCGGCTGCCATTTTGGACCGAATTTATTTATCAGTATCGTAATGTAATAAACTTACTGTCATTCTGATCGGGAATTTCAACATAATCATATTCAATGCAACACATAGTTTCATTTGAACGTAAATGATAATTGCCAAAATCTAAAATGCAAAAACATAATATAGTTTTTAGCAAAAATAAAGTATACTGTAGATTGTGACTCCATTCGAGCAAGGATAGTTTTTATTCAATAAATATCCAATGTTTTCACTAAGAAATATTCCATCATTAAAAGATATTGAATTTCCATTAAATATGGATGTACTATCATCAATATAGTGTAAATTAAACATATGTGTAATTTGTCCATTTGGCAAAGAAACAACACATGTTTCATTGAAATAATCACATTCAATAAAATTAAGTGGGGTTCCCCAAAAATATCCATATGCAAACCATACTGCAGATGTTCGATAATAGAGGGAAGAATTTAAAGACCAATCTTCAAAATTTGATACAGTAACAATATTTGGATATGTAATATTTTTGGTATCAACAGCAATATCAATTTTAAAGTTAAATTTGTATACTGTAGTTCCATTTTGATAACTTTCATCACTTGACTCCACAACCCCCGAAACATTTACAGCTTTACAAAATGGTACTAGAGTTCCAGAAGAAATTTGAATAAATATTCCAAAAATTGTCAACAAAAAAATCATCTTCTTCCGACCAATGGGAAAAAAATCAATGTTGTATTAAAAAACTCTTTTTTTCTGATTATAACTTTTAATCTCACTTTTTTAAAAGCAATATACTTTGGTCTTTTATGATAGAAACAATTAAGACGTCAATGACTGTAACGGATAAGAATAAACCTTTTTTCCTTCACTCTTTAAAAAGAGTGCTAATAAAAATTTTTGAACACACTTTTTTTTATCAAAAGTTTTAAGCTCCAGGGAAACTTCCTTTTAACAGTAATGGAAAAAATAAACTTTTTTAAGAATAAATTTTTTTTGTTTAGCTGTGTTGATTGATAAGGAATAAAGCTCAAACAAAATAAAAAAGCATTAAAATATCAAAAAAGAAATAATAGAAAAAGGAAAAAGTTAAGAAAAAGCAATTCTTAGTTTTTGACATTTTTTTATTTAAAGAAACCCATTTTTGCAGGAAATACATTTTTCATTGTTTCGATTTCGATCAAGAAAAAAGATGCTTCAATTTCGTTTTCGATTTTTGTTCAAAATCCGGAGTACAAAGGGCCGAAAAACAAGTGTTTTAAAAAACTGAATAAACCAATAAGTTTTTTTTTGTTAAAAAAATTTCCTTCGAATTTTGTTTCCTTTTTGAATGCTGTACTTTATTTTAAAAAAATTAAACAAAAATAAAAATGAAAGTGTATTTTTTTAAGAGAACAAAAAAAATGCTTAATAAAAGAAAATCGTTATTATCTTTATCAGCGAAGGATAAATTTTTAAAAGAAAGGCTTAAAATTGTATATTATTGTCTTTCATCACAAATAAATTCAGCATCACAAGCTTTTCGTTGACAGATAAATTGCATAGCTATATCATATCCGGTTGTAACATTCCATTTGAAACCATAATAATTCCATAAATATGCAAAATCATCATTTGGACCAGGTTGGGACATGGGTGGAAAATTAGTGTATGGAATTTCTGTACCGTTATAGCCCCACCATTTCCATGTTCCATCTAAAGCAGATTTATGAAGGCCAATAATAATCTTCTTTTTTCCCTTTAAAGGACTATTCCATGGAAGAAAAGTTTCAGTAATAAAATCAAAAATATTTTGACTTGAAAGAGTAATCAATTTTCCTCGTTTGCATGAAAAGTCGTTTGCTTGTTGTGCATATGCTTCTGCGCCATCACTCCAATAACAGTCAGCATATTTTGTAAAATTTCCCGAAATAGTATTATTAACAGCAAGTTGTGACCATCCAGGAGGACAAACACAATTAACTAAAATTTATTTTCAAAAGTTTTATAAGCTGGTATTAAAAGGAGGGGGTATAGAGCGCTGATCTCACCGCCTAATCCTCAAAGGTTCAGATCCACATCTATGCTCACCCTCGGTACTACCAACTGGTAGACAATGAGTGCACTCATAAAGCCTTCAGGGTCAATGGAAATTTTTTGAAAGGGGATAGCCAACTCAGGGTTGCAACTTTTAAAAGGAAAAAATTACAGGGGGGCACAGCGATTTTGGGGGTCGCCTTTGATTTTTTGCCACCACCAACACGAAGCGGCAAAAGATCAAAGGAAATTCTTCAATTTCAGGGGGGCACGGGCCCCAAGTGCCCCCCCCCCCTTAAATACGGCGCTGACTTTCAGAACGAAAAATTTAGTCAGTTCAATTGCAAAAAGGTTGCAACAAACACTATTAAATATTTAATTGCAAATATCCTATATCGATAAATATACCGATCATATACCCAAAAAATGTATCCGCAATATTTATAAAACAATATTTTTCAGCTGCAACCTTTTTGCAATTGAACTGACTAAAATTTTCATACTGAGAGTTCGTGTGCTCCTATAAAGTGAGGGTTGGAAAGCTTCCACCTTTTTGGCAGCCTGCCAAATGGTGGAAAGAAATTCCCTGCTTGGAATTTTGATATTTTTTTATTATTCTTCTAAAAATGATGTCAAAAAACGGTATCAGTCTGCAAAAAAAAAGATAAATATCAGACATGTTACGTTAAATGGTATTGAGATTTAGCGTAGCATGTCAGACTGCCATTTTGAACACTATCCCTTAATGCTAAAAAAATGCCTTGGGTACCACAAATGTCTAATAGATGGAATTTAAATCTTTTAAAGGAGGCGAACGGTTTTGCGACTCTTTTACACTCTGAAAATGCTAGAAATTGATTTTCAGGTTCTTGCCATTATTTTGACGAACTTTTTTTAAATCTTTGAGAGACCCAAATAATGAAAAAAAGTACTGAAATATTCGCTCACTTTAAAGGTGGTGTCGACGCCAAGCAAAAAAATTATTCAACTGCAACAAGTATGTTTTGAAGCGAAAGAACGCACACAATGCATTCCCCGTTGCTGAATGTGTGGCAAGTAGGGTTGCGCATAAAATTAAAACTTATTCAAAAATCTCAGCTTACAGAGAGTTTTTACAGACAAACTTAGTCTCAAAATGTTGATTTTTTTATGCTTAAAAACCTTATAGAAATAAAATTTAAAAAAATTTAAAGATAACTTCAAGAAATCAAAGATTCTGATTCGTATTTTTTTGCTCAAATTTTTTTCCTTCACAAAGTTGCGCGCACTATGCACCATTGCAGACGACTTGGGAAACGTCTTTATTTTTCGATGTTGAAGATGAACTTTTTTAGCAAAAAATGTGAAAAACAGTAATTTAGTGTTTAGTATTATTTATATTATTTTTTTCATTAAAAAAGGTAATAAACAGAACAAAAAATGGTTTTCAAAAAAACCAAAAGTTGAATTTTTGCAATTTCACCTCATTTTTTCAAATTTTTTCGGATCAACTTGGATAAGTTTATTTTACTATTAAAAGATGCATTTTTAAATGAGGAATCTGAATATAGTAAAATCTAAGCCTGGCCGGGACTGGCCCGCATACTTTTCCTCACATTTATACAAAAATCATGAAAAATCGTGAAAAATCGACATTCATTTAGATGGCAAATTGCTCGGATAAACTTGGATAAGTTTTTTTTACGCCTAAAAGATGTATTTTTTAATGGGGAATCTGAATATATTAAAATCTAAGCCTGGCCCGGACTGGCCCATATACTTTTTTTCACATTTATATACACCACCATTTGACTTTTTTGCGTCATTGTCGTTTACGTATTCAAATGGTGTTTTGTGTTGCTTTTTGCTCTATAAGCACTTCTAGTATTATATTTTTGACATTTTGTAATATATAATTAATATAATTAAAGATTATTTAAAGATATTTTAAACAATTTTAATCAAACAAATTGTTTATCTTCAAATTGAAGACTTCAATATCAACTGAAAAAACTCCCGCAACGAACAAAAATGCTTTCCTTTTTCAACTTTTGCAAAAAAGAAAAAATGAATACCTTTTTTCTGCGTTTATGCGCAACCCTACTGGCAACAACTTGTCGTTAATCAAGGAACTTTTTTTTGCTTGCCGTCGGCACTCCCTTTAAAACTTACTTTGCGTATAAGCCGATGTAAGCATGGGAAACAAATTATCTTGATTTAAAGTATAATAATATCCAAAAGAAGCAATCTTTTTTAATGAATTTTTTGTTTGATTACTTCCAGGATCATAATTTACAACGAGAATTGTTATTCCATCTTCTTTAATTCTATTAACAATGGGGCCAATGTTTTGATTGTCTTCAGAATTATATGCAGCAGCAAAGAGAGCAATTATAGGAATTCGATGTCGAATCTTTGTTTCTTCACCTTTTACGGGAATCATATTAGAAGCCATTAAAAGGGCGCTAAAAAATGAATAAATGTTAATTTTTTTAGGCTAAAACATTTTTATTCGTTACTTTTGCACATTTACACGAGAATCCCCAGAATTTTGTTGATCAGATAGTGACGTTAATTTATTTTCAAAATCATTAAAATTTGTTGTATCACTTAAGTGATAAAAAATTGTTGCATTTGTTGCATATAAAACAATCCCGGCCCGAGTTGTATGATTTCCTTTACTTCCAATATTAAAAGACAACATTTGTGATGCTATTTCACCACTTAAAGTATTCAAATTTGATGTTGACATGGCACTACTAATATCTACAACAAAAACTACATCCAACCATGCAGAAGTTGTATCACTTGAACATAAGGTGCCATTTACCGGATCACTAGATGGTGGTGGTGTTGTTGTTGTTGGTGCATCACCAAAATTGGTGCAACAAAAATATGTTGAATATGTTGCATCTGTGAATGGCACATTTGAATTTTTTATCCAACATGGATCTGAAGGAGTATAGGGAATATTTTGATTTTTATAAAAAACACCATTTCGTCCAATAAGTTCTCCAAGAAATACTCCCTCCATTTGATATTCATTGGTAATAAAATCAAAAAGGAATTCATATTGAAAATTTACAGGAAAGATGTACTCTTTTGTACTTATTGGAATTGTTGGATCAAGAAGATAATCATTCCATTTAAAACCTGCTACTGGATAATTTAAGAAGTGAAGTGGAATCATTTTGTATGTGGTATTTGTGACTTCAATTTTGGCATATATTTGTACCGGAACACTTTCAGATGGAATTGTAATTGTTGAATTAAATTCAAAAGTATTGCACATTTCTAAAATTTAAAATTGTTGTAAAGTTAAATTATTTTTTTAAACAGTGATAGTTCAAAAATCCTGATAAGGGAGCGTCCAGAGGTGACGTCATCACTTTTATGGGTGGATTGGGAAGTCAAAAGTGACGCTCCTGCTAAAAAGCCGACAAAGATCAAAGGGCAAAGCGTGACGGAAGGGTGGGTGGGGTTCAAAATTTTCAGTTTTATAGTGACGTCACCTCTGGACACTCCCTAATGAACGCCGTTAAGAGAGTGTCGACAAAAATGTTTGACTTTTAAGTATTTTATTATCGAATATTCAGTCCCCCCCCGCCAATAAATACCCCGTAATGTCATCATAAAAAGTGACTCTGAACCAAATGTCATTCATTCACATTTTGCCAACTGTTGAAATAAGTCCTAGATGTTTCCTAATTTTGGGCCCAAATTTATCAATTAATCTCTTCGAGACCAAAAGTTCCAAAACTTCGGCAAATTTACATACCGTATGTCGATGATTTCTCAGGAATATTAATGCTATCAAATTTAGTACAGTACGATGTTCCACTTTGTACCAATTTCGTGCCATCAAAGCCTGTAAAAAAATGTATAAATAATAACAAAATTTTTTTATTAAATATTTACTAACTTTTATTTAAAACAAATTGAAATGGATTCCATATATCCCCAGAAAGTCCATCAAAAAATATTCCATCATTAACAAATACCTGTGAACCAAGTGCAAAAAATTTGCTTGAATCTGTTTGATTTAAATAACTAAATTCAAAGAAATATCGTTGTTGACCATTTGGAAATTTTACAATACAATTTTCGGTCATTGTTTCACATTCAGTTTTTTTGTTCATTTTATTGTAAAGAACAAAAGACCAAGGAGAAATTCGATTAAAATATGAGCTATTTAAAAATGATTCTGTAAAGTTTGTAAAAGTTACAGTATTTGGATAGCTGGCATTTTTGGGATCTTTGATTACAGAAAGATCAAAGCTGAAGGAATAAAGGGTTGAAAAATTGTTATCTTTGAAAGTTCCAAAATGTCGAACAGTTTTACATACGGGAACTTCAAGAGCAAATGTTGATGAAAAATTGAATACCCAAGCCAAAAACAAAAGCAAAAACATTTTATCAAACATTTTTCAATCAAAAAAAAATTGAAGACTGATAAATTATAGTTATTTCAGTTTCGCTTATATATAGGCTGTAATCTTACTGTAGAGACAATAAAAAAAAGAGGTGGAGTTTCAGTTCCATATTATGTTTTTCCAAAAATCCTTCTTTCTTCAACAAAAAAATTGACTGATCCGCTTAAAATTCAGAAATAACTTTTTTTTCCCGGAGATGCCAACAAAAGATTAGCAAACTTTGTTCGCTTTTTTTAATAAAAAAAATTTTTTCAACAACAAATCTGCACTTTTACAGTCATCATTCAAATGGAACAAAGAGAATTATACGAAAAAATTTCAAAAGCTTTTTTTTATCTTTTTATCAGTATATTTTTTTCTCATGGATTAAAAATGAAAAAGTAAAAGAAAAAAAGATAAGTTTTTATTAATTTTTTTTATTTTTCTTTATTTTTCGTTTTTTGATGAGCGACAGTAACCCTTCTTTTTTTTAAAAACTGGTGAAACATTTATAAAAATTTAAAGTATTTTTTGTTTATTTTAAAAAAATGTTTAAAATTGATGATTTTCACAGGATTCAATAATTTTACAGTTGATTCTTTTCATCTTTTTGTGGTGATACAATTGATTTTAATTGTCCCATTTAATTTCAGATAGATTTAAATTGCCAAGAAGGATATAATCTGTTGGTTGAAATGGTTTGATTGAGTTGAATAAATTTAAAAAATCATTAACTGCTTTAATTTCTATTGGACGATACGGTAATACAAAATGAAAGGTGTTTGTTTTTTATTCTATTTTTCTTACTCTTTTTTTTATGATCCCTCCCTTAGTGCCCTTTTGGGATAAAAAAAATTTAAAAAAATATTAAATATTCAAAAAAATCGAAAAATAAAAAGATTGATCAACGAAATTTTGTTGCCAAATAAAAAATTATATTAAGAAATTTAAAGAGTCATCTTTTTTCCAATTGACCCAAAAAAAAGGTGCAAATTTGCAGTTTTTGTTTTTCAAATGAATAACGTCTTTGTTTCATTTAAAGGGCACAATTCATTCATTCTTTTTCCCCCGAGAAATACGAACATGAACAAGGGCACTACGATTAAAGGGAGCGGACGTTTTAGTATTTTTTTCATAATTTGGGTCTCGCAACGATAAAAAAATGTCCGACAAAACATTGGAGCATGCAAGATCACGATTGTTAAGATCTTGCATGCTCCGAGTGTAAATATTCTTAAAAAAAGTTTTTATGCCCCGTGCCAAAAAATTTAAAAAAAAGTAACTTCCCCACGTTTTAAAACATAAAAGAGTTCAAAAGCTTGTCCTTTCTGCCCAATTTATTTTATGCGCCATCGTAAACCTTCAAATTAAGCTGGATTCATCTATGCTGCCTTTTCGGCTTCTGAAGCTGATGTACCAGAACTATCCGTTGTTGCTGTTGGGTTCGAAGTTGGCAAAATTGATGGTTTTGGTGGTGGCATTAGCGGACGTTCTGTTTTTGTTGCTTTTTTTTTGTACCCAAGACAATGTTGCTGGATTTACCGGAGCCCCAAATTTAACTGTTGTTGGGCCGGGTGTTTGTTCTTTTTTTCCTTCACCCCATTTCCGCTCAAATTCACTTTGGATTTCCCTTGCTTTTTCCGTTTTATGAACGAAGGCTGCCCTATAACACAATAATTCATGTGGGGACATAATATCTGGATGGCTTGCATTTGCTGGATTCCATGTCCAAGAATATTTTAATTGCTTTTGCAATCATGGAATTCATAATTTTCATGCGATTTCGTTGAGTACCCATGAAATCTTGTTCGCCCATAACCACTTGATTAAATTTTGGGCTGAAAGCCTTGTTCGTCCACACTATTTGGCCAATTGTGTTTTTCTGGGATAAAAAAATTTAAAAAAATTTTAAATATTCAAAAAAAATCGAAGAATTAAAAGATTGATCAATGAAATTTTGTTGCCAAATAAAAAATTATATTAAGAAATTTAAAGAGTCATATTTTTTCCAATTGACCCAAAAAAAAGGTGCAAATTAGAAGTTTTTGTTTTTCAAATAAATAACGTCTTTGTTTCATTTAAAGGGCACAATTCATTCATTCTTTTTTTCCGAGAAATACGAACGTGAGCGAGGGCACTACGATTAATATTCTTAAAAAAATTTTTATGCCCCGTGCCAAAAAATTTAAAAAAAAGTAACTTCCCCACGTTTTAAAACATAAAAGAGTTCAAAAGCTTGTCCTTTCTGCCCAATTTATTTTATGCGCCATCGTAAACCTTCAGATTCGGCTGGATTCATGTATGCTGCCTTTTCGGCTTCTGAAGCTGATGTACCAGAACTATCCGTTGTTGCTGTTGGGTTCGAAGTTGGCAAAATTGGTGGTTTTGGTGGTGGCATTAGCGGACGTCCTGTTTTTGTTGCTGTTTTTTGTGCCCAAGACAATGTTGCTGGATTCACCGAAGCCCCAAATTTAACTGTTAGGGATAAAAAAAATTTAAAAAAATATTAAATATTCAAAAAAATCGAAGAATAAAAGATTGATCAATGAAATTTTGTTGCCAAATAAAAAATTGTAAAGAAATTTAAAGAGTCATCTTTTTTCCAATTGACCCAAAAAAAGGTGAAAAATTGCAGTTTTTGTTTTCCAAATGAATAACGTCTTTGTTTCATTTAAAGGGCACAATCCATTCATTCTTTTTTTCCGAGAAATTCGAACATGAACAAGGGCACTACGATTAATATTCTTAAAAAAACACAGAGAAATACAATAATTCAAACTTGGTCAAATGTAATGTTGCAAAAAAATGGTCCTGAATATATATGGAACTGTGATTTTCGATTCTATGTATATATATTCTAAAAATAGACGTTTCATTCTAAAAAAAGATAAGGGAATGCAGAAGAGAGTGCGGGAAAAAAACAACAAAATGCATAGACGCTTTCTGCATCCTGAATTACAGTATCCATTCTCTGAACAAAAATGTTTTTTCCATGAATGTAGATTTTTCATTAAAATTTGCATAAAATTGAATATTGTTTTTTGTTTTACTACATTTCCGTTCATTTTTTTCATTTTTTTCATCTTATTATTGTTTGTTGCTGCTGCTCAAAAATGCGTTTAAATTTTTTGGCTTTTTTGTTGTGTGCCACCATTTTCTATGGCATTAATGGTGAAATTAACGTTGATGAATGTAATATACAGGAGTAAGAAAACTTTTTTTGTTTTTTGCAATAAAAATTTTTAACTTTAAGGTTTTTTAATGTTACAAAAACACAAAAATTGGTTAAACTGGAAAATGATTACTACAAATTTGTTGATGGTACAGATATTTACGTTAACGAAGATTATTTAACTTTTTGGCTTAAATTAGAAGATTCTCCGGTTAATTTTGAAATTTTATCGATATGGAAATTGCGGCCCGCTGTTAAGTAAGTAACTTATTTGTATTTGTTTCTCGTTTGATTTAATAAGCATGGTTCCACAGCGAGTTGACTGTTGATTTTTTGGCAAAACGTCAAAAAATTTTTTTGCAAAAAACGGTGTTTTTGTTTTTGTTGTAAAATTATTTCTGATTATTTTTTCAACTATTTTTTGTTTCTAGGGTAAAAAACCATGAAAAATCTATCTGTGCCATGTGTTTCCTGCAAAAAAATAGTGCAGTATGACACTTTTTCAAGGTGTTGAAAGGAGCATGGTCTTAGAAATTTAATACCAAAAAATTGGCGCAAATTTAGGAGCAAAGGATATAACAGTCTTCATCAGCACACTCGATTTAGTAATAGTATAGTTCATTTTGTTGATCAGACTGACCGTTTTCAAATGCCATAAAAAATGGCAAAAGCGCGCGAAAACCGTTGTTTTTATCTATGTTTTTGTTGAATCTTTCACTTTTAACTATTTCTAATGTTCCACAAATAAAAATTTATTGCAAAAAACAACAATTAACAATTTTAAACATTAAATTTATTTCTAAGAATCGAATTTCCAATAAAATAATCGCCACGATTTACTGCTTTATTTAATGAGTTTGGGTTGTTTGGACGTTTTGGAATTTTCTTATAATAACGTTGTTGCGTTTTGTGAATGGCTTCACCTCCTAAAATATTTATCTTAGTTAAGCATATAAACATATAAACATACGTTGATCGGAAAATATACCCCATGATCCACGCTTGTCTACAAAAGGTAAAACATGAGCATTAATCATATGAATATATTCGCACACAAATACGATGGTCACCATTATCAAGAACATTGCTGTTTAAAATTTCATCATTTGATTGAAAGCCATTCGTTGAAACATCTTTTGATAAAACAAAAAGCTTTCGTTTTCTAGATTCACCAGATTTTTGACCAGCTACTTTTGCATTTGCTTTGCTATGAATAGATCGACGTTTTGGTCGGGCCATCCTAAATTATTTAAATAAGATTTTAAAAAATGAATATATAAATAAAAACGCGAAAAATAAATAAATATACATCATATATGATTACAAGCATACGCGCTTTTCCCATTTTTTATGGCATTTGAAAACGGTCAGTCTGATCAACAAAATGAACTATACTATTACTAAATCGAGTGTGCTGATGAAGACTGTTATATCCTTTGCTCCTAAATTTGCGCCAATTTTTTGGTATTAAATTTTTAAGACCATGCTCCTTTCAACACCTTGAAAAAGTGTCATACTGCACTATTTTTTTGCAGGAAACACATGGCACAGATAGATTTTTCATGGTTTTTTACCCTAGAAACAAAAAATAGTTGAAAAAATAATCAGAAATAATTTTACAACAAAAACGAAAACACCGTTTTTTGCAAAAAAATTTTTTGACGTTTTGCCAAAAAATCAACAAAGAAAGCAATTTCAGTTCGCTGTGTGGTTCTGGCATCCAGTCACACTATACCAAAATCGAGATATCGTTGTTAATTAATTTTTGTAGGTTTTATTATTATTTTTGGCTTAATTATTAGTTGGTTACATCATCTGTGATATGATAAAAAACATCAAAATTACATAGGAAATGAGTAATCAGATTTTGGCGTTTTATGACAGGCCGCCAAAAGATGGACACTATTAGCCATGGTTAATTTATAAATTTTTATAGGATATTTTTTGAACCATATGGAAAAGAAGCATGTTTATCATCGTTTGATATCAATGATTCAGTTTTAAATGATAGCAAATCAATTGATTTATCGAAATGTTCATGTCAACCTTTTGTACAAAATAATAAAAATTTTGTACCTTTTAAAGTATGGACAGAAAACGGACCTCTTAGAATTCAAGTAAGTTTTAGCGATTTTATAAAAAAATTTACACCATGGCATTAAAAAATATTTTGCCAAACATCGACCCAGGAAAATGTGAACTAAATTTACATCAACAAATTTTGGCACTCTTTTACTTTATTCCCCCCCCCCCCCTTTTTTCCTTGTTTTTTTTTTTAATTTGGGATAAAATTTGAATGAAACATAGGTAAAAATAAATATTTTCCATTATTTATTTTCCAATGTTTATCATTTTTCATGGATTTTTGAATGAAAAAAGTATGTAAAAAAGGCAAAAAAAGGGGGGGGGGAATAAAGTAAAAAAGTACCCAAATTTTTAGGTCAGACAAAATCATTTGCTTTTAAATGTTTATATTTTTGAAGAAATGGTAGAAAAAATGAATGCTGCTAAATGTTTGAATGAAAAGTAAGTTATGCATTTTTTTTTATTAAATTTGTTTTTCAATCCTTTTTTTCATAGGTTCCTTCTAAGAAATTATGCTAGACTTGATTACACAGATTTATTGACAATTCAAAAAAATGATATTGGATTTATGGAAGAAATGCCATTTTTTAATGTTAATGGAAACTCTTACATTAATCTCAAAAATTCGATTACAGTAGTTTGGTTAAAAATTAAAGAGTCTGCTCCTGAACATTTTGTTTTTATTGAAACAGAAACGAATGAAATTATGCAAAAAACTTTTGAGTAAGTTTTTTTAAAGCCATAAACAGTGTTATGCTTTGCCCCAATTTTGCTCCGGCAAAAGATCAAAGGTTACAATAACAACAAAATTTTAGAATTGGATTAGAAATAAATGGTCGAAATTTTGAAAACGAAAAAATTGAATTTCTGTCAAATGGTTTAAAAATAAATTTAAAAAGTGAATATTGTATTCCGAATTATTATTTTCTTGGTTTTACTCGTTATATTATTACTGTAAATGAAACTGGAGTATTGAAAGCATCTGTAAGTATTTACTTTTTATTAGGTTACTGTAATTTCTTATAAAAATAATTTAATTTTTTATATTTGATTAGTTTTTTTTAGTTTTATGATAGCAAAAGTGGTAAAAGTCTTAAAATATATTTTCTCAAAGAAGAAGCAAATGGAAAACCAAAATTTATTTCTAATAAAAAAAATCTGAAAAAAATTGTTACATCTTTGATTCCGAAAAATTCATTAACAAATTTTAAAGCAACTTTAAAGTCTTCTCCAATATCTGCTGCCAATATTATTCCAGAAAAGCGTTATATTACAACTTTTACATCTCGTGGTCGATTTGGAAATATAGTTAGTGATATTTTGGGATCAATTTTTATAAAATTATTGTTTTTAAAAACACTTTTTTTTTTAGATTTATCGATGTGCAAGTTTATATGGAATTGGTAAAAGTCTTAACAGAATTCCATATATTTCAGCAGTGAAAGATATGGTAGAACTTTCAGAAGTTTTTCCTTTAATGTCTGATTATATTGAACTTAAAGTAAATTTTTTTTAAATTAAACATTTTTGAAATTGTCTTAAAAATTTTAATTTTTTAGTTTCCATCAAAAAATTCTGAAAAGGTTGTTAATTATGCTCCAGATGAAAATAAATATGAGCCTCCATCAAAGTAAGAAGTTTAATTTTATTTATATTATAATAATTTAATTACGTTTTTTTTAGCTTAAATATATACAATGCATCAAAATATTTAAAAATTTCTGGAATATATATGCAATCATTTAAATTTTTTGAAGAATATAAATCAGATATTAAAAAATTGTTGGAATGTAATCCAATTCTTAAAGAAAAAGTCAAAGTTGAAGCAGCAAATATGTGGACGTAAGTTTATTTTTGTAATGGAATTTTTGTATTACCATCAATGGTCAGTGCTCCATGTACACCATTGATTATACATATGTATATTGCTTTTATAGAAATGACAGCAGTTCTCATAAATTTTGTGTTCATATTAGAAGAGGAGATTTTCAAGAATATCGAACCTTTTTAGGTTTGCTTTTCTTTTAGTTATATCATTTTTATATAAATATTATTTTAACAGAGACACGAGAAGACTTTTTATTACCTGCTATTAAACATATTAATTTTCAAATCAAAGCTAAAACAAAACAAAATTCATCATTGCTAATATTTGGTGATGATATCAATTTTATCAAAAATCTTGAACTCGAAAATAATACGGTAATTATTTATTTTAATTTAAATCTACAAAATATAATCATATCTTTTTTACAGTTTACGTCAATCAATACATTTGAAAATGTTGAAAATGGTAGTAAAGGTTTTGAAATGTGTTTTGCCATTGAATTTTGTGATACACTTTTGCTATCATCTTCATCAAGTACTTTTGGATGGTGGATTGGATATTTGTTAAAAAGTCAGGGAACCGTTTATTACAATTCTGAAATTGCAAAATATAAAGCATATACAAAATATAAAAATTCTGCAGATGTATTTCCACCAAATTGGATACAATTAAATGTTTCTTATATAAGTGTTGTAAAAGAAATTTAATTTGTTTTAATATAGTAATAATGTTTTTGTTATTTAAATAAATAATTTTAATATTCGACAATTTTTTCTTCTTGGGACCAGATTGGTGCATTGCTTATCAAAATACTATCTATGAAGCAGTTGAAAAAATTAAATATTTTTTTTAACATAAAAACGGTGTATTTTGTGTCAGAGTTGGAGATCCATCATTTCTCGAGAACTCAAAATTGTAATACAAATGTATTAAAAAATTAAGAAATATTTATTTAATTTATTTCACAAATTTAATTCTTTTTCTTTCGATCATTAACTAAAAGTTTTCGCTTCAAAAAGTTGAGAGCTTTTTTAACACCCCAAATAAGCACTCCAACAATTAAAGCAATTACAGTAACCAAAAATGAAATTATATCCAAGGAATATAAAACAATGAAAGATTGATGGCGTCCTTCAATTTGAAGGGTACCAGTATCACCAAATTGTGCCGCAAATTCTGCATATTTTACCACCCTTTCTTCTGCCTTTGTTGGTTTTGCGGCAATCATTTTTGATAAAAGTTTTGCATTTTTTGCATATTTTTTATTTGTAATTATTTCTTTAATTTTATCCATAATGTTTTGTTTTGTTAATTGTGTTTTTTCCAATTTAATTGCCATTCCACGTCGATGAAGCATTAAAGAATTTCGATTTTGATCTGCAAAAAGTGGCACACAAATCATTGGCACTCCTTTTGCCGCCCCTTCCATCACAGAATTCATTCCACCATGAGAAATGAAGGCAAGAAGTTTGGGGTGTTCTAAAAAAGCTTAGTAAATACTAAAAAATGTGTCGGAAAATTTACATAAAAATGTGCAAATTTTACAATATCAAAAGTGCTTACCCACAGCGAACTGAAAATCATTGTCGCTGTTGATTTTTTGACAGAACGCCAAAATCAAAAAAAATGAAAAATAGGAGTTTGGGATTTTGCTTGAAAATAATTTTTGGCAGGTACATATAATATTTTATTGTTTCTAGGGTAAAAAACACTGAAAAATCTGATTTTTCCATGTACAATTTACCCAAAAAAAGTGTTTTAAGGTATTTTTCAACGTGTTGAAAAGTCACCTATATTTCAAGACTTAATTACTCAAATTCTTTTGCTGATTTTGATTTCGCCAATGGTCCTAAAATGTTCAGCAGGTTCGACTTGATAAAATGTCAGTTCACTTTATTTCAATTTTTGACCGTTTTGAAAATACATCAAAAATACGGATTTTAACCGATTTGCGGCTATAAATTACTATTTTTTTGCCCACCGATCTCAACTATTACAGATAAAAACACTCGAAAATGAAATTTTTCTATGCTGCAATATTATATATTACGACTACAATCATCAGCAAAGCTTCTTCAATACATCATATATCTTCCAAACCACCAATATCCCCAACATCAGAAAATCAGCAAATCTAGAGCCAAAAATGGCAAAACTTATTCATATATGTCAAATTTAATTCACTATGAGCCTGTCAATCCATAAAATGATATTAGAAGCCAACATAATCAATTTGAGCCACATTTGATAAGTATAAGTATTGCAGTATAAAATACGATTTTCATGATGGTATAAAACAATCCAAAAAAGCAAACTGAATATATCGTTATAGTTAAACACTTAATTATACATTATAATAATATTATTTATCCATTATAACCTTCCAGATGTCATCATTTAATGAGTATTGTCGATTTTCTGATGTTGGGGATATTGGTGGTTTGGAAGATATATGATGTATTGAAGAAGCTTTGCTGATGATTGTAGTCGTAATATATAATATTGCAGCATAGAAAAATTTCATTTTCGAGTGTTTTTATCTGTAATAGTTGAGATCGGTGGGCAAAAAAATAGTAATTTATAGCCGCAAATCGGTTAAAATCCGTATTTTTGATGTATTTTCAAAACGGTCAAAAATTGAAATAAAGTGAACTGACATTTTATCAAGTCGAACCTGCTGAACATTTTAGGACCATTGGCGAAATCAAAATCAGCAAAAGAATTTGAGTAATTAAGTCTTGAAATATAGGTGACTTTTCAACACGTTGAAAAATACCTTAAAACACTTTTTTTGGGTAAATTGTACATGGAAAAATCAGATTTTTCAGTGTTTTTTACCCTAGAAACAATAAAATATTATATGTACCTGCCAAAAATTATTTTCAAGCAAAATCCCAAACTCCTATTTTTCATTTTTTTGATGTTGGCGTTCTGTCAAAAAATCAACAGTCAGTTCGCTGTGCTTACCTAAGATATCATTTTGTGGAAGCCATTTTCCCGTAAAAACATTTGAATATCCTTTTGCAATTTGATCTTCATCTTTTTCATATTTCCACAAAAAATTAATTTCTGGAAATTCTGCAAAGGCTTCCAAAAATGCTTTCTTTGTTTCAGATTTCATTTGATGACTTTGTGCCACGGAACCAAATGAAAATAGAATTACACCCTTTTTTGCAGAATTAAAAATATCCGTGTATTTCTGAAAAAAGAAAACTCTCCATGAAAATGGTTTGTATAAAAATGATTGTGAATTACTTTTTCCAAAGGCTGAGATTGAATTTTTCCAAGACCAGACATATAAATAATTTTGTGGGTAATTGGTTGTGCGAAATCAACATGTTCATCAGAATTGACAAAGTAAAAAGCTGAATCCGCAACGAAATCCTGTAAATTTGTGATTTTCAATATTAAACAAAATGAAATATTATAGTATCCCAAATATCGGATAACTAATTAATTAATTCAACTGATATCGAATCGGAAAAATCAAATAAAGACGGATTTAAAAATTTAAAGACTTTGAATGAAAGTATATCCCCGAATTTATCTGTCGAACAAATTGATTTTCCAAACTTACATCCATTGAAAATCCAGGAAAATGTTTTACAATAGCTTTTTCACTGCCGCTATTAAACATTGATTTAATCATATAAGATTCAACAAAATAATTAATAAAATTTCCAATTCTTTGTGGAAAATTCATTTGATCAGTTGTTTTTCCCATAACTCCTAAAAAATAAATCTTTTGGGTTTGCATAAACATTTACAACTGTGATCTAAAGGATTGTCCCAGACGTGACGTCACGCATTTGATGGGGGGGATAGCAAAATGCGACGCAGCAAAGGGGAGGTTTAAAAATTTCGGATTTTTCCATGACATCACATCTGGAGATAATCCCTAATATATTACCTGGAAGATATGATGGATGTGCTTTAACTCCCAACAATCCAACACTTGACGGAAAAACTGATGATGAAAAAGTTGTAATATATTTTTTTAATCCAATTTTCTTTAAAACTCCATATCCACATGATTCAAAAAGTTCTGTAATTCCCAAATCAAATTTTTCTGCTTTTAATTTTTCAAAATTTTTATCATCTTTTAATACACCTGCAAAAATTTAAGGAATTAAAACAATTAGAGTAAAAATAAAACTCACGTTCACAAAAACCTGATTTAATTCGATTCATACTTGTTGCCATCTAAAAAAATTTCAAAAAATTAAAAAACTGTGCTTTAATGTTGTTCAAAAATAATTGTGTCTCAAAAAAAACTTGCATTCATTTTTGACGAAAAAGATTCTTCTTCAAAAAGATCTCCATGAAGAGAATCAAGTGAAAAATTAGGCTCAAATTTGGGATCCCTTGGCATTGTATAAAATCGAATATTTTTATTTTTTGATCCAGTAATTGTAATATTTTCATTGAATTCTGGTTGATAAATAACCTAAACATTTATTTGTATAAAATGATATATCTTAAAAAATACTTGTTTAACAACGTACCACTTCATGTCCAGCTGCAGCTAAAGTATCAGCAAGTTTACCCGTAAAAGTTACATGACTTTGTGCAAATTTTGGATTATAAAGTAAAATTTTGTAGCCAAAAGTTTGATAAAAAAGAATAGTTAAAACACAAAAAAGTTGAAGTAATTTCCGCATGATTGAAGAAAATATAAATAGAGACTGAATTCTTTTATTTACTCAAAAAATGAATGGGAGAAAAAAGAAATGTTTTTCTTTTTATATGAATTTTTTTGAGAGACAAAAAAAAGTACAAATGTCTGATCTGAGAGGTGTAGGGGTTTTCTACTTTGTGGTTCCACACATTTTTAATACTTTTTTTATAAAATACGAGCTACAAAAATGTGTTAGTTTATGACACAAACAAGACTACAACAAAAATTAAAAGTGTGCTTTTGACACAACTTTTTTTTCTTAAATAACACAAAATTGAATGAACGTTTTAAAAAATGCAAAAAAAATTACTCCTTTTGAAGGATGGGCATAAATTTTTAATAATACTGTCAGTAATGCAAAAAAGTATATGAAAGAAATTTATTGCAATATAATTGTGAGCAAAAAGCAATTGAATAAACCAATGCAAATCTGATTCAAATAATTCCTGTTTGATTAGAAATAAAAACTAAATAGCAGTGAAAATCTAATTCTATGATAAGGTTACAAATTATTTTTTGCAAAGCACAATTTCTAATTTTTAGAATCAATAATAAAAGCAAAAATGGGAATCTTAAACCAAAGATTGCAAAGCGAAAAAAAGGTTTTATATTAAAAGTGTAATTAAAGGATTTATATAATTGCAAATTAATTTGAAATTCGAATAGCTTGGAGTTTGATTTCATCATATGCCTTATGATCTTCACCTGACCGACAAGTTTTATTGCATCTTGGGCACTTTCCAGATTTACTGTCTCCACATCTGAAAATATGGAATTTAAAACTTAAAAATTATGCTATCATGAATAAGAAACTAACGAGCAGAAATGTGAATATCCTGTAATAACCTCATTACACAGATAACACATATTTATGCCACATGGGCACCTGAAAAAATAGCATTACACGTTTGCCTTTTAAAAACTTTATTTACGTCATTTTATTACACCCATCATCTTTTTCAAAATGCATGAAACATTCTGGACATTTTCTAATTATACATTCGCTTAATTGTTCTTCCCTAAAAAGAAGTATATGCATAACCAACGGGATAAATTTTAGAAAACTAACAAGCTTCGATTTTTGTTGCCCATTTTTGCCTTTGCTTGAGCTGCATCCTCACAACTTTTTTCTTTGTGATCATTGTCATAAAGCTGAAGACATTTACTGCATTTCGAAATCCCACATTCACATATAAAGAATGGGCTATTTGTATCAATCCAACCAAAATGTTCACAAATCTCACATTCATGTAACCCTTCATTGTTTGGAAAGGCTAATCTAAGATTTCCTTTTTGCATTTGTTTCATTAAATCATTTAATGTATCAATGGAAAGGTAGTTTCTTATATTTGCTATAAAAAACATTATCCAAATTATATCCTTTCCAATTAATCTTACCTAAAATAAAGACATTTTTACAATCTGCTTCAACGCAATGAATTCCAGCTGCAACGAAATTGATGTTATGCAAAAGTGTTTTGGCATGATTTTCCAAGCATTCTCGACAAATTGAATGTGATTTTTCCACATCACCATTTTCCCAATTGCTGCATGTAAAGCATCCATCATCAATTTCAAATGTAACAAAACAAACAAGGCATTCAAAACTTGGAATTTCTTCTGCTTCTGATTCTGCTTCGGCTGCATCATTTTCCCATTGAACAAATTGTCGATCGACGGAAATCTCGTCAGTGGAGGAGGAAATTGAAAGAGCTCTTTGAGCTCGTTTCTTTCTTAATGCATTTTTAAGTTTTGCTGCTGCAACATTTCTTCCATCATGAATTAATGGCGGTCCAACGGTTACTTTGATGACTGCATTCTCGTCAAGAGTAAATTGTAAATTAGATTTTTCAAATTTGTTGCTGATGCTTTGAATTTTTGTGGAACTATCAAAAACCTGAAAATTGAAGTAGTTTAGATTTGTGTTTACATTGGTAACAAAAAAGTGGATTTTGTTTCTAAAAAACAAAATCCACTTTTTTTTTTTTTTTTTTTTTTTTTAGCTACGGTTAAAAAGCTTATTCCGTAAAATTTATTTTGCATCGAATCACAGAAAAAGCACAATGACAACGTTTTTAAGCAAAGGGTGGCCAAAAATCAAAAAATTTTGAAGTTTATTTCTTTTGCACGGCTAACTCTGTGTTAAAAAAACAAAAATTCATTTTAGTCTGCAGCGTTATTTTTTTTATTTCTCTCCCCCCCCCCCCATGAAAGCTGAGTTAATTTTTTCCATTTTTTTCTAATTTTTTTATAATAACAACGATCTAAAACTTACTTCAATTTGTGAATTTTCGTTTTTTTTCATCACCAAAGGTATATTTGTTTTAAAAGGTAAACAGGGGCGTTTTAACGTTTTTAAAGTTGTTCCATTTAAACGAATTTCAAAATCTTTTTCGATAAAATCAGGAACATAAACACTTCTGGCAGTTTTAAAGTGCATCATTCCAGCTTTCAATAACGCTGCGGACGACCAATAATTTGGGTGGGCGGTTGCATCATGTTTCATTACTCGATATGGGATTTTTCTCTCTTGAAAGGGTTTTGGACTAATTGTTGCATCAATTAAAGCAATTTTAACATATTTCTTTAGATTCTGTTTTAACAATTCCATATTTTCGTCTGTTTTAGCTTCATATGGTTTAATATAAGATTTAATTGAGGACCCAATTTTTAGCCAGTAATGACAAATTATTTGATTTTCTTTTCCTTTAGTAAGTACTGCCATCCGTTCCCCTTCTTTTAAATGGATATTGAACTTTGAAATAGAGGTAATACAGGTTGCAGCTTCGCATGAAATAATCCCGCATTTTCCAAAACCAAGTTCCTTAGCTTTAGCTAAAAGATTTTGGCGATTTTCGGTCGTTGTATTTGCATGCATGACAAAATATGTTCGTACAATTTCAGCATTTCCTAATTTCAACTTTGCTTGATTTAACCTTTTTATCAAATTTTCTTCATCAATGATTTTCCCTAAATTCAATTTAATTATATATACCTTTAACCATTAAAGGGAATTTCGACGGCACGCAAGTAGTACTCCGTCGCCAATCAGGCAAAAACTTTGAAAAAAGTGAGAGGAAAAAATGTGGAACTTAGCTTCTATCAACCCGATTTTTGGATCGGAAAAAAAGAAAAATTCTATTAGAATTTTTGATTTGGATTCTGAAACACTTTCGTGTTGAGAGAGTCACCCCCGTTTTACTTGCTTACCGTCGACACTCCCTTTAAGTACTTGCCTTTGAAATCAAGCATTTCATGTTTTGACTGAGATGTTTTATTTGAAGCATCTTTCCACGATATTTGTCCTGTTGGAAAATTTATACCAACTAATAAAGACATTTCTGAGAAAATAAAACACAACTCTCTGCTTTAAAAAAACATAAAAAATTTGCACTCTTTAGAGCCTTTTATAGGTGTCAAATATCACGGTATTCATTGCAGCAAAGGTGGAGTCCAAAGTTTGTTCCGAAAATGAAAAAGAAAAAAGGAAAAATAAAGAATTTTTTTATTGCTGCAGATAAAATACCTTTAAAGGGAGTGTCAAAGACAAGCAACAAATGTGCAATTAACTTGTTTTTAATTAGGCAAAAATCATCAATAAAACAAAAAAAAAGTCGACACTCGAGTTTTATCCTAACCAATTTTTTTATGGACACAATTTTAGGATCAGAAAAAAAAGTGATTAGAATTTTTTGGTTCAGATTCTGAAGCACTTTGAGAGTTGCAATCAACTTTTTTGATTGCAACTCTCAAATGGGCATCCCGTGATTAATAATTTTAAAAGCAATGAAAGTGCTTGAAAATTTTTTTGGTTTTAAATGTAAGTGAGTTTCCAGATATCTTACAGTTATCTAATCGAGAAAATTAGGCGAAATAGTTTTGTTTTATTTACACATTTAAAAAGATCAAAATTACTTCAAATGTATTTTTTAAAGAACTTAAAAGTAGCAAATATCACATTATTTAAATAATAATTCATTATGATAAATTAATCTAATTAAGTTACAATTTTAAAAAATAAAAATACAAAAATACAAAAAAAATAGCCTAATTAACCTTCAATGTCTGTACTCCAAATATGGTCCATAACCAATTACTTGAAGTTATTTTGCTTAAGTTTTAGTTTTAGATTTTTTGGTAGTGCGTTGAATGAATTTGCTGAGCGGATTAGAAAAAATTTTCGTCTAACTTCACTTTTACAATTTGGCATGTAAAATCGCGTTCCTTCATGGCGGGGAGATTAAAATTGCATTTTTGGATATCCTAGTATTAGTAGTTATGCTGTTGGTTTTCAGCCGTTTTAGCGAAGGCGGAGTTTAGAGGCATACGGTAGAAATCAGTAGTAAAACGATGTTTCTATGAATTCAGAGCACGCCTCCAGAATCCAAAAGAATATTGGGCTATGTTTTTACAGTAGGAAATGATTTTGTGGTAAAATATTACTCTGGTAAAATATTACCGGTAAAAATATTTTTTTAACAATTTTTCCAGTCATACATGACTGATAAGGATTTTTTGATTTAAACTCGAATATCCTTTTGGATGGTTTATCAACAACTCTTATCACTAATTTTTTATCAATACACAGTTCAAGGTCGTCATACTGTAACAAAAATTAATTCATAAAAATGTACTGTAATTTTGTTTGGCAAAGTGTCAATAAGAATTTTTAACATTATTTAAATGAATTTTTGCTTGTAATTGATATGTGTAATTGATATATTTTAAATAAATTCTTTTTTTCTTTCATTACAGTATACAACAAAAAGATTTACCACAAAAAGATCATCCTCATTTTTTTTGCAGCAAAGATCATCTCTGCTGTTATTCAAGTGCACGATCTCTTTCTTTGCTCACCCCTTTCCTTTCTTCACAGTCAAAAATTAAGGAACCAAGTTTTTTTCTCGATGGCATTTTTTTTTCGTCAAATCGAGGATTAGTAGACGTTTCCCTGACTTTTATTTCCCTGACTGACATTTCCCTGACTGACATTTCACTGACCGTCGTTTCCCTGACTAGGTCATTTCCCTGACTGACATTTCCCTGACTAAGTCGTTTCCCTGACTAAATTAGTTCCCTGACTGGACATTTCCCTGACTTTTTTTAAAAATACAAAATTGAGTTTTTATAAAAACTTTTCTCTTTTTAAGAATGAATTGACAATCTGCCTAAACTTTGACCGACGTAAATAGCGATTCTGAATCTTGTCCCCAAGTCTTGGTCCCCGAAATTCGCAGTGCCGTAATGTTTAGAAGCTTGTCTTTAATTAAAAAACATAGAGGAATCTACTTTTTATTTCTGCGTTAGATTCTATCGGTCAACTATATTTATTGAGCTGACCAAACACAGTTGTCCGATTGCCATAGTCAGAACTAAGGCCGTATACAGAAAAAAATTTCGGAGGGGCACAGTGATTTCGGGGGGGGGGGGGGCACACCTATGATTTTCTGCCGCCACCAACATAAAGTAGCAAAAGTTCAAAGGAAATTCCTCAATTTCGCGGAGGGGGGGCACGAGCCCCTAAATACAGCGTTGCTAAGAGACCGTAAGAAACCCTGAGTGAAGACTAAGAAACCCTGAGAAACCCTAAGAACCCATAACTTAGTACATGGGATAGTGGGACGGGTAAAACCAATAAACTGAGTCATTAAAATACAATTTCATTATATATTACTCATACGTAATATGGGGGGTCGGTGAAAAATTTTTTAGTTACCCGACAACCTCTCAAATCTCAAAAATACCTGCCAGGGGTAAGATGAGCCTAAAAAAACACACAAATTTTCGGCGGCGCTTCGCGCAGCCGAAAACTTCTGAGTTTCTCTGCCAGGGGTCGGACTAGTGCTTTTACGTTCTAAAATTTTATTCCTGTGTGAATTTGCTCTTTCTAAATTTCTCCAAAACTTTTTTTGCTTTTGTGTCATTCTTTAGTAAACTTCTTTATTAATGAGTGTCTTTAGCACAAATGAGGTTGCGGAAGCATCCCGATTTTTTTGGTATTTATAAAAGATTTTACCAAAACATGTCATCAAAGTGGACTTTTTTCGATTAAAAAGAAGTTTTTGATTTTATTTTGTTCTTAAATCCCACTATTAAAGTTGTGTTTCGTGGAATATGTTACAGTTTTATTCATTTTTTCTTCTTTTGGTTCATTACGCTTATTCTTGCAAGGATGTATTTATCATATCTATGACTTTTGACAACCTTTTATGTAGGGTGTTTATATCGGAAGCATATTCGTCCATTTATCAATTTCAAAGTAGCCACCCCTACAACTTTTATGAAGTCAGGCAAAGTGGATGCCGGTCGCCTCCAAGTTTACAAAATCATTTAATGTTAAGTATTCAACTGGTGTATCTACCAGATGCGAAACCAATATTAATTGATTTTATTTCTTTAAACAAATTTACTTGGGAGCCTGCAAAATCTGATGCAAATAAATAATACCGTAGTATTGGGTATTTTAAACCTGATCGATTAGCACAGCAGAAAATCATTTTCAAATCAAGCTAGATGATGCAGAACACAACTATATCAAAAGTGTTCTGTTTTTCCATAATACTATTACCAACTTGGCGCGTCCCGCAATATCAAAAGATTTAGCTATTGTATTGCTTGATAAATCAAAATTTAAAGGTGAAGCTGCATTGGGAAAAAGTTTGGTCCAACAATTAACATATAAACCACGCCGAGGTGTACCCCCGCCAAGAGTGTCATTTTTACCAACTTTAGTCAATTATGTTCTTGATACTGGAGTTGATGATATTTGCAACAGAGATGGCTCATTTTCGAACAAACGATTTTGGTCGTAAATTAAGCGAAAAATTAAATAGACCCGTATTTAACTTCGACATTCGGAGCAAAACAGGGCATAGTATTAACTTATGTAGTGACTTTTACAACAGTAACAATGATGCAAATTATGTTATTAGAAACCCAACTCCCGGAGCTGTGAATGATTGTGGTGGTGCAGAAGTTTCTGTATTAACTGATACTACAGGTAAACCCGAAACAATGTCTCCTTCTAACGTTAACAATGCTGATGTGGAATGATTTTTTACAATAAAGTTTAAGGTGTTACCAACGACATCACCAATAATAATAATAATAACAATGCTGCAAATGAGAAGTCCAACACAGTAATCCAGGTCGGTCTTTTGCAATAATAATCATCGTACAGTTTTTTATAATTTAAGTTGTCACACAACCGAATATTGCTCCTCCTCTTCCAACAGCACCTGTAAACTTTGATGAACCCTCAGGAACAACTTCTGTCTCAATTGATGCAGCTTTCGATAAAATCAGTGCCACCCCCTCTTCATCAAATGGTTTTTTGAATACCGAGCAGGGGTAAATTCTTCAACTCCATGTTAAACATTTAAAAAAAATTTTTATAACATTTTTTATTGTATTTTGTTATTTTTTAATATTGTAACCTAATTAGGTTAATTTACATGTAATATTTAAGCATAATCTATATTGTAATTTTTATTGGACCTTATCATTGTGTTCGACGCGTAAATAAATAAACGATTATAAACATTTAAATTTTTTTCCTTAAATAAATAAAATTTTTAAAAAACGCATCTGTTTAATTTGATACACAAAAGTTGTAAATAAAAGTATAAAAGATTTTGAAAAAATTTGAGAGTTACGTCTTTAAGAAACATTTTATTTGGCAAAACCATTGAATTTTCTCTTCACAAATTTTCCCAAAAAATCTCGTTTGTCCTAGTACGAATTCCAAAAATCTCGTCTGCCAGGGGGGGAGGGGGGGGGGAGGTCGGTGGACCGACCCCCATATCACCTATGTATATTACAAACTTCTAAAGTAGTTTCTAAACATTACGGCACTGCGAATTTTGGGGACCAAGACTTGGGGACAAGATTCAGAATCGCTATTTACGTCGGTCAAAGTTTAGGCAGATTGTCAATTCATTCTTAAAAAGAGAAAAGTTTTTATAAAAACTCAATTTTGTATTTTTAAAAAAAGTCAGGGAAATGTCCAGTCAGGGAACTAATTTAGTCAGGGAAACGACTTAGTCAGGGAAATGTCAGTCAGGGAAATGACCTAGTCAGGGAAACGACGGTCAGTGAAATGTCAGTCAGGGAAATGTCAGTCAGGGAAATAAAAGTCAGGGAAACGTCTGCATACCCAAATCGAGGGATCGACAAAAATCTTTTTCATGTCTAACACACATTGCTCAGAACAATGCACAAAAATATTTTTGGCATTTTGCCAGTATGCTAAAGTTTTGTAAAATCCTGGAACACCTCGACGTTCGAGAATAATTTTTTTTCTCGGATCTCTGACGTCACAGAAAATTTCGAAATATTTTTCCATGGCAAAAATTAACTGTTACCGACAAAAGTTTTTGGATAAAAAAGGGGGTTGGCAAATAAAAACTCTGGTGAAGCTTTTTCATCTGCTGTGTCTTGAGCATTTTCTTGAACATTTTCTTTGGTATCTTCTTTTTCATCATCATCATCCACGGGTGTCTCAGTAATAGGCTGAGTTTCCTTTAAAAAAAATACAAATGTAGCGCAATTTTTATAAAAAAAAGTTTTTTTAGCTTACAACTTCAACATATTTAAATGTTATATTGATTTCGGTGACAAGTTGGTTAATTTTAATGGTAAATTTGACCATTTGAAAAATTAAAAATGATTAGCAAAGTTAAAATGAAACATGGAAAAAAAAAATTTTTGGTGATGTCGGATCTGGGCGTTCACAAATGAGGAAAAAAAAATGGGTTTAAAAAAAATAATTTTTACTTATGATTTTTAAAAAAAAAGAGTTAAAATAGCATAAAAAATGATTTAAAGCATAAAAAAAGATAAAAAACAATGAACTTTACGAATATTAACGATGAGTGCGTGGGCTTTCGAAACCTTGTTTGTAGTACTGGATAACATCTAGACCAGCTGTAGTGCAGTAGCTGCATTGACATATGTGGATATTTGTAAAATAACTTAAAAAATCTCATAGGTTTTCAGGGTTAAGAGCTGAATAATCTTGTTAAAGATCATCGCAACATTACTAAACTGTGGGAAAAAACAGAATAAAATATTCAAAAAAATGAATGTTTTTAATGGCAATTGAGCAGCTATTTATATCTAATATTTTAGGCGCCAAAACATGGACATTCATAAGGCGGAGATTTGAACACACAACTTTGCCCAAGATGAAATATAATTAAAAAGAAGAGAGTCACCAAAGAAGAAGACAGACAGATCATATTTATCCACAATGAGTTTTCGCATTACATACAAAAACTGAAACAAAGGAAAAAAGTGCTGGTTTGTCCTAACTCCAACACTCAGTCATTAAGTCACAGAAAAAAAAACCAAAGAGAAGAAGGGAAACAATATTATTTTTAAAACAAGAATGTACGGCAAAAAAATATTTAATGTACGACAAAAAAAAAATTTCTTAAAAATTTTTAGTATAAAAGCCATTTTTTATAAAAATCGTACAATTTTGTTGATTTTACGGATTCTGAAAAAAACAAATTTCAAAATTAAGGGCTAATTCGTTGCATCTAGCCAAATTAAGGTCGTAGAATCCGAAAATGAGGTCCTTTTTAGCTGAAAATGCCATGGCACAAAGTTACGATTATGCGGTGCCACAAAAAGTGCCAAAAATGACTTTTCTTAATAGCTGCCATAAAATGCATATAAATCGATTCCTCTCAACGTGTTCTATCCGATGAGGGGCTGTCCAGATATCACGTGATAGAGGTGATGGGTGGGTGGGGTAAACGGACTATCACGCCGCTTTGTAGTTGGCGGCAAAAAGCTTTGATGTTTCATCACCAAATGGGTGGGTGGGGTAAAGAAAGCCGATTTTCATATCACGTGATATCTGGACAGCCCCTGAAGACTAATTTGATCGTTTAAAGTTATTTTTTCGATAAGTTTTCCTTAATTAAAGTTCTGGGTATACGGTATTGGAGATATGGTGCCAACACCAGTATGTAGGGACCAGTTTTTTTTGGTCCCATTTTCTTCCCAACATCATTTTACATCTATATGGAGCAAAATAAAAGAAAAAAAGGTAGGGTGCGAAACTTTTTTATTGAATTGAAGGCAAAAAGTGCACCCCCAACACCATGTCGATAAGAAAACTCAGTGGTTATAGGACTTATTGACATGCGGTAATTTTTATAATGTAATACTATGCTATTTGAGTGATCTGGACAAGTTTCAGCCGCCAAACTTCAAAACTGTTGATTTTAGAGCAACTTGAATTTCAAATTTTCACCAACATGATCAACGTCAAATAAAACATTTTTTTCTTGGAAATTTTAAGCGGATATGCTTAAACAATGAACAAAACGTACAATCATATTGAAATAAAGTGTTTATGAACAAATTCTGACAATTACTGATAAAATGCATTTCGGCTATATACTCACAAGGGATCGTAAATAGACAGAAAATTTTAAGAATTCTTCAATCGAGAAGCTGACAACTCTAGAAGTTGGCGGTTTTTTTTTTGAGCTCTCTAATTTTTTCTTCTTCGTGCTTTATTTTTTTCATCGTGCTCCTTTTCATCGTCATGGATTATTCGAAAATTCTATTGTCATGGAGGGCAGTTTATTTTTTCTTCGATTTCAGTCTGAAACTTTATGGCATTATTTTCTAAATTTGTTAAAAAATAATTAGGCTCTTCATTCATATCATTATAGCCCAAATAGTTTATGTAAAAATCCGGTAAAACAGGTTCGAGCATTTCATCGTCAGTATAAAATATTTTTTCTGTTGTCGGAGATATTGATGGCGGTAAAGTTGTCGCTTCGGTTATTGGTGGCAATGTTGTTTCAGTTGCGGGAGTTGGAACTTGTGGGACGGGAGTTGTTGTTATAACTTTATCGATTTTATTATCATTTAAATAGTTGCAGATTCTCGTTCACCAACTTTTTCATTGGACTTATTGACGGATAATCTTCAGGTGTAACATTTTCACGTTCCTCGACTTTTTCATTATCCTCATTAAGGTCACCCTCCATTGTTTTCGCTTTCATCAGCTTTTTGATTTTTATTATCAGATAATATAGATGGATAGTTATTAGAATCTTCTTCATCGCTTTCGGTATCATCAAAAATAAAAGCTTCTGCTTTGGCTTTTTCCGGCGATTCATAAACTCCCTCAGATATTTCTACCACATCTGATTTAAATTTTTTTGCAGAAGTCTCGATAAAAAGTGTTTCTTTTATCTCTTCCATTTTTTTCTCTTTGGGTTTTTTCTATTCGTGTTTTTAAAAAAACTTAAAATCTTATGTAAAATTTTGTACAAAATTGCACCATTTTTTTGTGTTGGTTTTAATTTGATTATTTGTTGTTGTTGAAAAGTGAAACGGAATTGTCCATTTTTTTATTCAAAGACGACAGTTTAGAGAATAATATTGTGATATTATCACACAAAAAACACAAAAACGAGTGCTTAACGTGAAAAAAACTCTGATATAAAAAGGAGGTGTGCAAGTCTAAAAAAAGATAAAAAAGATGCTATTAATCATCCATCAAAACAAACGACATCAACACTTTTTTCTTAATTAAGCCATTTTTTATTTGTTCGACAAATTTTCTCAAAATTAAACATTTCGTTTTTTCTCATTTTTTTGATAAAATGAAAAATTTGTTGCTCTTATTTTCTTTAATTGTAATTTCTGGAGTTAATTGCGATGATTTATTTTTGAGAAATTATTATATGCCCATAGCAGCCGCGGCATACAGTGATGATCCAAATATGTGCCTTACAAATATTGCAAAATATTGGCAATCTTTGGATAATGGACATGTTAAACCCGTGGTAAATAATTAATTCTCTTTTCTTAGAAATAAATGCATTTTTTAAGGTATTTGGACAATATTCTTCCTTTTGTGAAAGCTTCAATGATACATGTGCCGGATTAATTATTTTGGATAATTCAACCCAATTAATTACCATTGTATTTCGTGGCACTCCAAGTTATGAAGAATTCTTTGAGCATAGTTTCAACTTTGTTGAAATGGTGCCATTCAGTGCAGGCGGAAAAGTTAGTAAACAAATGTTTGACGGATTTAATAAAATTTGGACAAATTCTGGGATAAAAAATGTTTTTTTGGCTTTAAAGAATCAATACCCTTATTATACTTTTAATTTTGTTGGACATTCTCTTGGTACAAAAGAAGATTTTTAACGGGTTTCAAATAATAATCTAATATGTTTTAGGTGGTGCCATGGCATCTTTAGCTGCAGCAACAGTTGTGTCAACCGGAATTTTACCTTCGAAAAATGTTTATCTTTACACATTTGGACAACCAAAAACTGGTGATAAAAAGTTCGCCAATGCTGTTAATTCCATTGTTACCCAAGCGAATGGGGTACGGTGATTATCCTTTAATAAATATGATGACCCAATATTTTTATAGGATATACATTCATTCCGTGTCATTCATAACCATGATATTATTCCACATTTTCCTCCATTATTTGGCACTGTTTATTATCAACACATTTCTGAGATGTGGTATCCAAATGATATGGGAGAGAATGCCTCATCTATTGATTGTAGTAAAATAAATGGCGAAGATCCAAAATGCAGTAATTCAATCAATTTTGATGATTTAAAAGGAAATGAACACAAATTTTATTATGGCCGAGAAGTTAGTGTTTATGGGATTAATGGATGTCCAGATTTGGCAACATCAGGAAAGACAACAATGGCATATCTTTAATTTGTATATTTATAACAATGCGTTTTTTTGAGAAAAGACAATAAAACACACAATATTTTTATTGTTCTTTTTTGGACAACTCAATAAAAACATTGCAACAAACGATATAAAAGTACGAAATCCAAAAAATGAAAGGCAATAAAAAAGTATTTATGTTTTTTGGTGTTTTAAGGAAATGCGTCAAATCATTCTCCCAAAATTGGGCGTTTTTTCACAAACAAATATTTTCCCTTTGAAAAAGATGATAAAAATGCTATGAAAATGGCTACAAAAATTATTTATGATAAATGCAGTCAAAAACAAACACAAATACACAGCAAAAATATAAAAATAAAAAATAACACTGAAAAAAAAATATGTACGGTGCTGAATTATCCACTAAGAGAGAGTACGAAAACGGCCAAAAAATGTACGCTTTCGTAGAAAAAACTGCCGTAATCGTATATTTTTTTGGGGGATGATTCAGCACCATACGCTTTTTCAACCTTTTTCGTCCTTTTTTTGTACGAAAATCTCGAAAATTTTTTTTCAGTGAAAACAAAGTAACACATCCAAAGGGGTTACTGTCATTTGGAAATACCGTAACATTTGAATACCACTCAAATAAAACATTAAAATGCACACTTTTGTTTGTTTCTTCTTTCAATTTTATGGTCACCATTGATCGTTTCAAATTTTTTAGGAATTAGTTTAAAATCTAATTATTATTATTGTGAAGTGATTCGATAGGGGGCAGTATAGATTGATGGTTGTCATCGATCACTGGAACCATATCCATGGGTACTTGATCAGGTGCATGATTTGGTGTGTACGTCTCAGAAAATGACAGATTATGCTCCAAATAATTAGTCGAATGATTTTGATATGTCATGTTGGGATGTTGAAATTGATTTTGATACTCATTTGGAGGGAATGCATTATCATTCCACGTTTCACTTGACATTGTAGATGTATAACTGTTATAATATTGATTTTGCTGTGCCACGATTTGTTCAGTATGCAAATGAGCGTCTGATGGATAAGGTGGAAACTGATAATGGCTTGATCCTGGTATTGGATAAGCAAACTGTTGATCATTTTGAATACAATTGGGATAGTATTCCTGTTGTTGTGCCATAGAAGAAGAAAATTGTTGTTGATTTACATTTGATTCAAAAGATTGTAAGCCTTCATTTTGTATAGTGAAAGGTTGTAAACCAAATTGTGAGGGCTCTGGTTGATTGCTGAAGATATTTCTCGAATTATTGAAGTATTGATTATTGTTTAAAGAATCATTTTGTGTAAAATAATCATCTGATACTTCCATCATGGGCCAATCTTCATTAATTACATTAGGCACATTCGTATATCCACCGTTAAAATATTCTTCGTTGGGTTCACTATAATAATTTGTGGGCATTTGATAACTTGTTGTTGCATCAGCATGATGATAGTAGTTAGAGCTTTGTGGTTCAGTATAAAAATGATTATTGGTTGCCATTGGCCAGATATTTTGAGGAGGGCCATCAGTATTAGAGGCAATCAATGCTTGTTCTTCATCATTTGTTGGCATCACATCTTCTGTTGGTTGTACAATATTATTTTCTTCATTCATCTCCATTTCATAATTATGGACTACAGTATCGGGTACAGTACAATTTTCAGATTGTTTTTTCTTTAAACTTTCCGCAATTAAAAATTCATCATAGGATTTATCAGTCGACGCAATTAATACATCTTTACATTCTTCACATAATCGTGTCCTTATTTTCGCACACCATTTTCCAGGTTGTAATGATGGCAGAGGTTTGTATATTGAAACATTATCAATTGGTAGTTCATTTTCTGTAATAAAATTGTAATAATTCTTGTAAAAAAAAAGATACTCTACTTTTTCTTGTTAAACAAATATCCATTACCATCATTTGTTCAATCATAAAAGTTTCCGCACTTTTTGTGCCACAAATTGCACAACATTTACATTGGATATGTTTTTCATCATTTGTCGGATAATCTTCTGCTATCTCAAAATCATACAATGGTTTCAAGCTTTTGTTTCTTGGAAAAATAACTTTTGAACGAAGCATGTATGAGCTCATATGCAAATAATTTCTACCCTATAAAATAATTGGTGTTATTGATTAAAATTAAATATACTGTACCTGTTTTAAATTATTAGTCTCAAGTTTTTCCAAGGGTGAAGGAGGTTGAAATATTATTTTTGGTATAAAAGATAAAGCCTTTATCGGATTATCAGCTAAATCCATATGCATATGAAAATTATTGTCCGGATCATTCAAAGGCCATTTGGCATAAATTTGAGGGCAAACAAAATATATTTGACAATTTTCAACAATTAAAGATTTTATTTTACCTGCTATTTCACAGGATACTTCAAACAATCGATTCCCGGATAAATTTAATCTCTTTGTTTTGGGCAAATATTTCCACAGCCTTTCATCGAGATTCCCATTTTCAGCATGAAAGTGATTGTACCCCAAATTCAATTCTAACCATTCACTATTTCGTACAATAAATTTAAAATTTGGATTTAATTTTGAAATTTGGTTATAACTTAAATCAAGGACGTGTAATCGATTATAATTAAATCCATGAACGGTTTCTGTGAGATGATTATTATTTAAATATACTTCTTTTAAGCGTGGACAAGCATTAAGATCTCCAACACTTTCAAGTTCGTTGTGAGATAAATCTAATACGGTTGTAAATTCTGGGAAAGATGATAATGAAATTGCTTTTAACGAGCAATTCGTTAATCGTAATTCTTGCAAACTTGTTAGTCGATCAGGAAAATTCAAATTATTAAAAGTGTTGAAAGATAAATCCAAAAATTGTACAATCTTTGGGATATATGCATCATCGAAATCCTGAAAAAATAATTAAAAAGCTTAAAATGGAGTTTTCCATTTTGTTATCGATAAAATACTTACTTCTACATTTGCATTTATCAATTTTAGTCTTCTTGGGGATAACGCCATTTTTGTAACCTTTTTATAATCATTATTTTTGATATAAAGTTGTTTTAAACGAGGTAATAATAATTCAAAATTAATTGCCTATAATCTTTCAAAATATAAATTTGTACAACACCAATCATCACAAACTTGTAAATCTGGAGTAACAACTTCCAAAATATGCAAATCTTTAAAGCGACCTAAACTTTCTGGTAACCATGTAACACCGGTATCGTTTAATTTTAGAGTTCGTAATTTAATTGATAACTTTTCCCATGCAATATTTTCACTTGTAAGTTCCGGATTATTGCTTACATCCAAATGCATCAAATTTTCCAATGCTTCAATTTGTATTGGAATTTCAGTCAAATTATTTTTAATCAATGTCAAAGTTTGAAGAGTTTTTGATAAATTCAAAAATAATTCCTTTGGAATTTTTGATATCATGCAATTAATTAGCTGTAATTCTTTTAAATTTTCTGCTAGCTTTATGTTATCAGTTAAATCTTTCCAAGAGTTTGGAATATTAAAAACGTTGTCATTTTGAATTGTCAAAGATGATAATTTTGGAACAAACCATTGTGGATTTATCCATTTTAATTTTGCTAAAAATGTTATTTTTATTAAACCTAAAATAGAAAAAATAGACCGTTTCTAAAACCACAAAATTGTCTTAGAAAGAATTCCTCGAGGAACGTTTATAAATCAAAAGCGGACTGCCACTTCTAAAGAAAAAGAGCTGTGCAGGGCTTGGAAAATCCTGGAATCAAAACGCTTAGCCCCGGAGTGCCGTAAAAAACAAGTTTAAAATAATTTATGAGGCTTATTACTGTAGTAAAAGAAGATAAATATAGAGCTTTCAGAATTACTCCATTTTATCTGGCTGGCCCTCTCCGTATTCGGATATCATTGACTTACCTTCATCGAAACACAAAGTTCTGCAAATGCTAAAATCTTGCTGCACTCGATCATCAACTTTTCCAGAAACTGAATAACAAATGATATTCAAACAAGGAATTTCGAAAATTACAAATCGCGTTAGGACAAAAATGGAAATTCTAAAAACTTACAAACTTTTTCCAATTTTTGAGTTCCAATACGTCTCATTGGTTCAGATTCAAGGATATGCCCTAAAAAGATAAAAAAATAGAGCTATCCGAAAAATAATTATTTGTATACGTACGTGATAATGAAGCTTCAAATTTACCACCGTAATCAAACCTCTTTTTTACATTTGACAACTTTGCAATATTTTTTGGATCATCATCGGTCATACAATATTGTCTGATAGCAGCAATTAAATCAGTCACTTTATTATCCCTTGAATGTTTTAATCCTTCACCCGTGACGCGGAAAGTATTTTTGGTTTGGAAAAGTTTTTCGTAAGCTTCTATAACATTTTTTAAAATGCCACATTAAATTCATTGTTAGTATTTTTCGACAAAGTTCTCAAAATTAGAATAAAATGCAATAATTGTAAGTTAAGCAAAGAACCGATACGAAATTTTCCTGGTCTATGTCGGGCAAAATGTTTTTCAATGCCATGTGGCGAGAAAAATAAATGTTTTTTCCAACAAAAAAATTAATTTTTCTCGCCACATGGCATTAAAAAACATTTTGCCCGACATAGACATGGAAAATTACGCATCGGTTCTTTGCTTAACTTATAATTATTGACTTTTATTCTAATTATGCAAGATCGAAAAAAGGACTAACCTTTTGTTGTACCCCCACAATTGCCACGTATCATTCGAACTTCTTTCCATAAATCTTTTGCATAATTCTCCAATAATATTTGAATATCTTTTCCCGTTAAATGTTGTTTTCCAGTTTTTCCAGGAACCATTACCTGTTGAAATAATTAAATTTATTTTGCTCGCAAGAAAAAGGAAGAAAAAAAAGTTATTACATTTTGAATCCAAATTGATTTAATTCCTATTTGATTTTGTGGAACTCTATCATTATTTATAATTAGCTGAACTGCCAATTCACCATCATTTGTGAGAGAACGACGGGTTTCAATTAAATTTTTCTAGAATACTTAATTATAATTTTCAAAGAAATTATGCCAAAATTAAACTTGCTTTCATTTTTATATCCAACAATTTTTTGCCATTGTATATTACAATTAAAGACGGTTCAAGGTTATTTTTTCTAAACAGTTTCCAATTAATTAAGTTTTTTTAACAAAACTTTAAATCTTACTCTTTTATAATTTTAATAATACAAAATTCATATCTGTCATATTCTAAAAATATTTATTGATCAATCTTTTTTTAATTTAAAAATTTTAGTTTTTGATTTATTATTAAATATTAAAAGAATTTTTGTAACTGAAAAAATTCTACATTTCTGATGCCATAAATAATTATAGCAATAAAAAATAGTCTGAGACTTTTTAAACAAAAAAGTTCTCAGTGTTTGCATTTTTTGCAACAATATTTTAATTCAAAGCAATCACTCACTGATCGATCGGTCAATAGAAAGCACTTAAAATAAATAAAAAATAACAGAAATTACCTCTGGTAAATCTTTTTTGTGATGCATCATATTCCAAAAAAGCAATACAAAATATCAGCATTGTTGTAAGCCAATTATTTAAAAGTTACGATCTGCAAATATTCAATTGCAACATTTTCTTTTGACAGAATTAAAAAATATCAAAAAAAGCAATGCTATCAAAAACTAATTTTATCAATCAATGATCTGTATAAAAACATACATCAAACTACAAAAAATGTTAGAAGAGCGCTAAGGAAAAGAGTGGGAGTAATGTTTTTAAATAATCGGCATGAAATTAAAGAAATTATGTTACCAAAAGTCATGTAAAAATCTGAAGGTATAAAGTTTGAAAAAAATGAAGGATAATGAAAAAACAAAGCTATTTTTTATCGTGTAACAAAATTTTATTATTACACGATAAAATCTAATTTAAACCAAAGAAATATTTGTCAACAAGAATGCTTTTTTTTCAGAGTTGGTTACAGATAAAAAAGCTAACTTTAACATTTTAAAAGACATTTATTGTTTCAGTTTGTTAAAACAGTTTTAAAAAAACAATTCATTCAAAAATTCTTAATTATTCTTTTAAATTATTTTACATTTGGATCATATCCAAGTCCATAGGATGTAAGAGTATCAGCATATTGATGAATTGTTGGAGAAGACCAACCCCCAAAGTTTTCCCATCTTGTTGTCATATCTGCAACATTTGTAAATCGGGTCCACCAAAGTGGATAATTAGAATATTGAGTCCAGGAACCACAAATTCCTTCCCAATGTGATTTTCCGGTATATATTCCAACGTTGTATCCTCGATTTGAAGCTGTATTTACCATATCAGTGATAAATTTCCGATTTGCTGTTACATCTGAAGGCCATGCCGCTGGAACTTCAATATCCAACCACACAGTTCCAACTTTGGCATTTTGTGCTTCAAGACCATTTAAAGCTTCGGTGACTTGAGTGATTGCAGATTTTTTGCATGATTTTGAACATGGAAAAATGTATCCATCAACGTCAGTGAAACCAGCTAAAAAAATATTTGCATCAATTTTTAAAAAATTACAACTTTTAGCTTCCCCCCGCGATACTATGTCTATTCACCTTTTGCCAAACAAATTTTTTTCTCAAAACTGAGGTCAAAAGAAAAATTCTGCTGTTATACAGGGATGTTAAAAACAGGCCGTCTACATCGTAAATCTATCAGCCTTTCCCAACAGAGTTTTTACGTTGACCTAAATTTTGAGGGAAAATTTTGTTTTTGGCAGCAAAAAGTGAACATACAAAATACCGTGTTGTGCAGTTGTAGCTTTCATTGATTTACAGTAACCCCCCAGTAATCCAACGTTTAAAAATAAACAAACCTTGTCTTGCTTTAAGAATATTTCCAACTCCAATTGGATCAGCTAAATCAGCAGAACGAAAAATTCGAGCAATAAAAAATGTATTATTTGATCGAAATTTTTGTAATTGGGCTACGGTAGCTGATACCGAGATATCAATCCCAAATGCAGTTTCACCAAATTGAAAAGCATTTAAAAAAATAAAAACACAAAAAAAAATGTATATTTTCATCTCCACTTTTTTTAATCAAAATAATTTATTGCAATTAAAATAGTAGCCTTTAAAAAGGAGTTAAAACAAAAAAACATGCTGCTTCCTTCCATCCTTCTTCCGGGTGATAAAAAAAAACTTAATTCCCTTCTTAACGCATGATTAAAAGATAAAAGTTTCTTTTTTGTACAAAAATTTAATTGCTTTTAAGGTGTGTTTTAAATAATGGTTTTATGTATGATAATTTACATCCATAATTAACAGAGGCAGTATTACATTTTTGTGACTATTAAAGGAGGAGACCCCCCTCTAACAAATTTTTTGCTGCAATTTTCTTGATGATCCCGTCACAATCGGAGACTCATTGGAGCTGCTTTTTTAATTCATTGGAGCTGCAAAAGGTTTTAAAAAAAGAAGCTCTAACGAACCTTAAGCAAAAAATTTGTTAGAGGTGGTCTCCCCCTTTAATGTTAAAAATAAAAATTGTTTAGAATATAAAATTTTGTACAAAATTAACCATACATTTTAAATTAAACTAAAACGAAATTTAGAAATTCAAATAGAAAAATAATTTTATAAAATATGTTGGATTAGTTTTAAGCCATCCAAAAATATTATTGACAGTTATTATTAAAACAATTATTTTCCATATCGATTTGCTCTTGTATCACAGACATAATTTCCATAAGTGTAACTGTAATAATATTGTCCTCGATAATTATTTACACAAATCCAATAATTATTTGAATATCCATTATAATTTGTTGTATAATGTCCGGTGTTTACAGTTTGAACCCCATTTATTTGACCATTTGTATATCCAGTATTACCATAAATTGGAAGATATTGTCTTGGATATTGATATCCATTATTATATCCATAATTGTTTGAATGATAGTTTGATACAGAATTTGGTTGAAATATTGATTTTAAAAATGCTCCACTAAAACCATTCCAATGCAACCCCGGTTCTGAAGAAAAATAGAAAATAAAAAAAGGTATCACAATTATCAGTAATTAAACAGTTACCATGTGATGAATCTGAACTTGATGATGAAAGGGAATCAAAATCTGTTGAAGAATCAGAATTTACAGAAAGTCTAAGGCCAATATCAGAAAAAATTTGCGGAAAAAAACTAAAGAAAAATATTAAAAATATAAAATATTTCATTTCTTTTTTTTTGCAAAAATTTTAAACAATAAGTAAATGTATTTTTTAAAAAAGAGTTTAATATTTTTGAACTTTTTTTTTGCACTTTTTCCGTTTTTTGTTTCGCCAAACAGAAGTAATTTGATCAAAAGATACTTTGCAGTTTGATTTTACATCACTACATAATTTTCACAACAAAAACACATACATTTTTAAAAGAAGAAAAAATTAATGGAATTAAAAGCAATAATTTTGTTTAAAATTTTTGTTGAATTTTTACAGTTAAATGCTTTTTTCTATCCTTTTTCATTGCAAAATAATGATAAAAGGTCAAAAAATTATGATGTTTGATACTTACTGTAAATGATTATGTTATATGAAAAATTTTTACATTTTTTACAGTAACCTTTTGTCAGTTATTATTCATCCCTTTGCTTTAATTGAGTTAATCAAACGCCAGTTATTTTCCATTGTATTTATTTATTTAAATTTGAAAAATTTGAAATTTGTTTTAGTCATTGCTCTTTGACTTTCATCACACTAAAAATACATTATTTTAAAATCATAATAATTGCTGGAAGATCGACAATTCGTTACAAAGACACTTCGTTACCAACTGTAACGAAGTGTCGTTGAACCCAGCTCACGTTGGTAACGAATTGTCTTTGTAACGAAGTGTCATATATCTTAATTGCTCATTCAAAAATATTTTTAAATTACGTCGCTTTTTTGAAAAATATTGAATGTCGAAAAAAGCCAAAAAAAATTATCTGATATTGTTAAAAATTTATCACGGAAAACAAATGTCAAAGACTAAAAATAAATTTTTAAATTTTGTAATTTCAATAAGCAAAAATTCATATTACTACATTTCTTTTTTTGGTTGCTCCTTTTTTCGGTGAATAAATTTTAGTAATTTTTAGGAAATTAATTAATTTTAAATTTATCAATACTGAGTACCTTTTTTGATTATTTAAATTAAATATAAACAAATTTTCCTGGTTTTTGTGTATCCGAACGTGAGAAAAATTACTGTACTAAAAAATTTACGTCAAAGTTTTTTTAAAGTATAAAATTAGAAAAAAAACTTTGTTGCGGGAAGTATATTTGTTTTAAAATTTACAAACATTTTCTGTGAAATTCATAAACTTTTTTTATTTTCCACGGAAATATAATTTGCTTTTAAATATTTGTAATAAAAACGTTTTTTTATTTATGAAACATAGTTACAGATTTCTAAATGGCAGATTATTTTTCAATATTATTAATTTTATCCGTCGAAACTTTGTTGTATTTATTTCATTTATCAGTGCTGATATTATTATTTGTAAAACAAAAATGCATTTTTAAAGGACCATTTTATTCCATTTTTAAGATTGTACTTGTTGTGGATTTAATTTCTTTTGTTGTTGTAAGTTTTTACACTTTTAATTCAAAACCAAATTTTCTCGTTGAGATCATTTTTTAGTTAATGTTTTAATGTATAGTTTCTACCGTAACCCCTTTTTTCAGATGGTAATTTCAAAAAAGCTTCCACAATTTTCGCCATTTTTACGAGAATATTACAAAAATGCCGAATTTTTTGCTTCCCTTGCTTTTCACATTATTTCATATGTTTCAGCAATACAATTTCTTGGGCACACAATTTTGGCATTTAATCGTTTTACGCTAATTTGGTTTCCCCTAAAACACAAAATAATTTGGAGACATTTATTTTTGTATATTTTATTCCTTCTTGGTGCTCCTTTTATTCATGTCGGAATTAGATTCAATGAAACTGGAGCATTTTTAATTCTTAGCGATTCTAATATTTCTGTTGGACTTAAAAGTAAAGAAGCTTTGTCAACATTTTTACTGATATCCGCGGTGATATATGTTAGTACAACATTTGCGGCAGCAATTTTTAATATTTTATCATTTTCAAAATTCTATTTTCATAAACATACTTCAACTGGAATCAGCGTAAATGAAAAAAATTTGTTATGTATGTTTGAAATATTTTTATTTTCGTTGCGAGACATTTTTTTAATACAGTATCCTTATCTTTCAGTTGTATCATTGATAGTTTTTATTGCACAATTTATTCGATGTTCATATAATATTAATCGAACTCTATTTCCATCAAATGCAGAATTGGCCGCATTTTTTATTGAAGCATTACCGTATTTTTCTGATATCTTTGCTTTATCCGGAAGCATTTCGTTATTCATTTTAAGGTTTGTTTATGTTTTGGTAAAGTTAATTTTTACTGACATAAATGTGGTTTTAGTCAAACAGTACGTGAACAGTATAAAATGTATTATTTTTGTCGCCCTGGATTAAAGATCCGGAAAATCTCGATCATATCAGCTCCAAGAAAAATATCATCTAATTTTTCATAGAATTATAATTACGACTCAGGTTCCGGAATCACAGAGCTCGTTCCGAAGTCGGTAATAAAAGTACGGCACGACGAATGTTTGGACCACAAAACCTTAAAATGTGATAATAATGCAAAAACATGTAATCATTATTTTTTTGCGAACTGATTAAATTTTGGCACTTGTTTACTATCCTAATATTATTCATTCTTTTTTTGATAAAGATTTGAAATCAAAAATTTGAATATCATTTTTTTTCATTGTACATAGAAAATAAAGGGGTTGGGGAATAAATAGTAAACAAGGCCCCCTTAGCGTTCTCGTTTACTATTCCCTCCTTCCTTTTTTTTGTGTATTCATTTAGTAGCTCTAATTTTGTATTTTTTTTCATTCTCCTACTGTGAACTTACATGAAAACAGCCAAAAAATCCAACATTCTGCATTTTTTTTACAAGAAGCAGTGATTTTTTTATGAAAAAAGTTTATTTGAGCTAATTTTCTTTATTTTTGGAGAAAAAAAAATTTTTGATGCTATTTTGTGTAATTTATATACTGTTTAAAAATTTAAATTGTTTCTTGTTTTTTTGTATTTTTGTTTAACAAAATAATACAAATGTTTAAAATGCGACCAACACACACTTTTGTTTTATTTTTTTAGAAGAAAAAACTTAAAATAAAAGAAGGCGCAACATGACAAAATGGAAATTACGAAATTGGCTTTTTATCGGGTAGCGCCTTTTATCGGAACGATCTGATCGTTTTTGCGCCTTCTTGTTTAGTTCGGTAGAAAAAAAAACTAAAAAAAAGAGTCGAAGAAAAAAGTGCATTTCCACTTTCTTTTTTTCACGAACACTTGGTTTTGTTAGTTTGAATATTTTGATAAATTTTTCCCTTCAAATATTATCAACAATAAGCAAATTAATTTTTTCATGTTCACAGAAAGATTTCAATATGTATAATCATACAAGTATTCCACTACATGATTTGGTATCAAAATCTGTAGCAATTCTAACGAAAAATTTGGATTTAAATCTTGACATCTTCATGGTTTGCTCATGGACAATTATACATTGCTTTGAGCCGAGTAAGAAAACGTCAAGATAATATCTTTGTTCGTCAAAAAAAAAGCTGTTTCATTTTGAAAATTTTTAGTTTTTTGATTTATTACAGACGAACTAAGAGGGGGCATCATATTAGCATGAACAGATTGCATCTAAAAGTTGTTGCTGCAATTCGCACACACATACTTTTATATTGATCTCTTTTTTTTACAAAAAAAAACTGAATAAAAAAATCCAAGAAAAAGATGTATCGATTCTTTTCACAAACGCTTTTTCTGCTTTTTTTTGTGAGTGTTTTTGAATATTTAATAAATTTGCAACACAATATAATCAAAAATAGGAAAAATAAATTTTTTATGATATTCTCTTAAAGATGGATATCTTTATAAATAAATATGAAATGGCTTTTTAAATATGAAATGGCTTTTTAAATATGAAATGGTTTTTTATTTCGAATCACTGTTTTCTAACAGTTCAAGAATTCGTTTTCCGTAAAAGTGTTATGCATTGTTATAGCGAATTTTTAATCAAAATTTTTGTTTTTTTTAGATTTTTAGTAACTGTTAGCTTTTATAAGAACATAAAACTTACAGTGTTTCAAACTCCGTTTTTTAATACTCTGTCATTTTGAAGTAATTAAAAGCTATCTTTTACTACTCTAATAATTGAATAAGACTGTAGAAAGCAAATATAAAAATAATTAAATATATTCATTAAGGCTCTGCAGTCAAACACCAAGAAGACAAAGGCACAACTAGAAAAAAATAAAAACCAAAAAACGTTCGACGATAAAACTCAAAGAGCAGAGAAAGCAAAACGCCAACATTGAACTTCATTTCCTCACCTTTCCCTAGTTTCAAGATTTTAATAAAATCAAATGTGTAATAAAATATGATATTAACAGTTTTATATAAACTTCAACTTTTTTCATTCTGATTACCAAAAATATTACTTATTACTGGTAAAAAATTACCACAATTGTTTTCAATGTCTATTGCGATAATAACAGACAAAAATAAAACAATTTTAGAAAAAATTCTTTTTTAATTTTTTGGATTTTGAAAATCGTCACGTACTCCCCCTGTGGTAAATTTTGATTCCGAAAATTACTGTATCCGGCAGTGCAGGATTCAGAACACATAGTCGAAAGATATATAGCAAATCGACCATGCTCTATCCGAATATGCAATCATCTGATTTCACAGGATAATTCCTCGGGGACAAAATGCCGAAAATTTGCATAATTTTTCGGCACAAGTCTGATTTCGGCACTTTAAAGATATTATTTCAGGCCGCTGATATCATATTCGGAATCAGCACGGTCGAAAACCTAGGAAACAGGGAAATTAGCCAAATTTGTAAAAATTTCGATTTTTTAGGATTTTTCGAATTTTCGATGATCCTGAGTGGATAACTTTCGATTGTGCAGAGATACGGTCCCAGGACCAAAAAATTAGGATTCTACGACGAAAATTACCCTAAGGGACAAAAAACTGCATTTCACAGATGAGTTTGGGTGTTTTGTGCCGGGGCTTCCAAAAGACTCCAGAGAATGCGTCTTAAAGTGTTTTTGCTCAATATCCGATGCATATTAATTTCCATGAATTGAATTCAAGGATATATCCTTAACCATTTAAAAAAATATTCAATAATTTATGTTATAAGGTGACCATTTCTGCAAAATTGATTAAGGATGGACGAGGGCCTAATCCGCGTGAATTCGATTTTTCAATAAATATTTTTTTTGCATTTAACTCATCATTTTTTTTGATCTCTGATTAATGCTAGAAAAAACGTCACGGATGAAAAAGACACAAAAAACAGCAAGTTCTCTTTTCCATTGTTGTTGAAAAAAAGTGAAGTGCAAACACCGAGAAAAAAGAGAGGGAAAAAAACAAGCAATGCAAAAAGTAGACGATAAAAAAAGAGGAAAGAAAACGAAAAAGTATCAATCCAAAAATAATATGTTTTTTGGTGTTTTAAAAAATGTGCCAAATTCATCCTCAAAAATTAGTTCATTTTTGTATAAAATGGAATCTTTTTCAAAAATTGGAATATTGTTTTTTAACAAAAAATGATTAAAAATGTTTTGCAAGCTTTTAAATTAAAACCTGTAAAATTGATATCACAGAAATCAGAAAAAGATGAAAAAAGTGATACAGATTGGAGATCAATTTATATTGCCACTTTTGTGGCTTTAATTTCTTCAATTCAAGGTTTTTCAATTATTCCAATTTTATGGCCCTATATTAAATTTGTATGTTTTGTTTTAATTTTTTTCCAGTTTCAATTTTTTTAAAACATTTTTAGTTAAATCCTGAAATAAATGAAATCGCAAATGGAGCATTTCAAGGGGCATCTGCTCTTGGAAATGCCATGGCATCACTCTTTTCGGGATATCTTGTAAATAAAACTTCAAATACAAAGTTTGCTTCCTTCTTTTTTTCACCCAAAATAATTCGTCTTTATTTTTAGGCCAGCATTAATTATTTCAAGAATTTTAGCAATTTGTTCAACATTTATTTATTTTGGTATTGAATTTAATGCTACTTCTGCAATTTATTTAATGATTGCTTATCAATTATTGATGGGAATTTCATTTGGATTTGGAAATGTTTTTCGAACACATATTGCAATGGCAACAAAGGAATCTGAAAGGTCAAAAGGTTACGGCCTTTCAAATCTATCATATTCTTTGGGGACTATTATTGGGCCGTGTAAGTTTAATTAAACCATTTTTGTGATCTTCCTTTCTTCTATATTCTTTTAATGTTCTTTTGTCACCTACAACTTTTTTAGTACTGCAGCTGATTTTTTCACTTATCCATTTTCCTGGGCTAAAACTTTTATTTGGATTGCATTTTAATCTTTACACGGCATCTGTATATTTGGCACTTTTTACTTCTATTATTGGTTTATTAGCTTTAATATTTTTCTTTTATGGAAATTTAAAAGTTTTACCCAAAAAAGCAGGACAAGATGAAATTATTGTAGCTACAGAAAATAATACTTCCACGATTAATTTAAAAGAAGCAGGCGAAATTAAAATTGATAAAATTGATAAAAATATTAAGTATGATAAAATAGCAGTTTGTGTTTTAATTTATGCAAAATGTGTTCATGAAACTATTACGTTAATTCTTTTTTCGTAAGTTTATTTCAATTTTTTAAGGAACCTTTGTTTTGATGCAATAGAGTGATTAAGTGATATCAGCAAATTTTTCCAATGCTAATTTTATGTTACAGAATTACAATGCCTTTTGCAATGAGTTGTTTTGCATGGAACAGCCAACAATTAATCTTTTATCAATCACTTTTTATGGCACCAATGGGAATTTGTTCTGTAATTTTTTCAATCTGTTATATCCGATTTAAATTGGATCAAAAGTATGTTTATTTTTAATATTTTGTCCAAAAATTATTTTAATTAGCTAATCAAAATTTAGTTTATTACTATAAAAAACTTTGCGAAAGATGTTAAACAACATTTTTTTCTTTTAATTTTTAAATTTAAAAATAAGAAGTGTAAAAATAATTGATACTTCCATTAAAAAACATAATTAAAGTAATCTAATAATAATTTTAGAATCCCAGAAAGAATTGCTTTAATGATTGCAATTGGATTATTTATTTGTTTTTTTGGGGCAACATTTCCATGGCCATTTATTTCTCAAAAAATTCCATATGAACATGTACAAAATGGAACAGCATTTTTTAAACGTAATATATTTTAAAATTTATTTTTGTGGAAAATAACAAAGATCAAAATGTGATTAGCTTCTCCTCTTTAAACTTTTGGGGGGATTCTTGCTCTAGTTTTTTTATATCCCTTCTCAATATTTTCTTGGATATTTCTATTTTTTTAACATGTTCTTTTTTTTTACAGAATCAGAAGCTGAAGCAGCTTTAAAATTCTTGAATACAAGCAACGTCGAATTAGTTGGATGTAAAATTTCATATAAATGGTGTGAAAAAACTCCGAGAATCAATCTTGCAATTTTTGGAACTTCCATAGTTATCTTTCTTGGAATTGGAATTCCACTTTTATCAATTAATTTAGATATAATTTATTCAAAAGTTCTTGGCCCAATTAAACAAGGTGTTTTACAAGGAATATTTTTGTCCTGTGGTGAAATTATCAATATTTTTGGTCCCATTATTGTTACGTTAGTTTTCAAAAAAAATAATTTAAAAATGAAAGTTTAATGTTGTTTAATTTTTAGAATTGTTTATACAATATCTGGTCCCAGATGGATTTGGTTATTTGTAATAGGAATTTCAACAATTTGCATATTATTATTGTGCATTTTTTATCGACGATTAATTTCTTTTTCAAACCGAGCCGAAATGAAATCTCAAAAACGGGAAATTCAAACTACCTAAAACACATTTTTAATTTTTGTATTATTTTTTAAATGAATAGCTTTTGTATGAAAAAATAGAAAAAATAAATTATCTGTATTTCAAAATAGCAGAAAAAACAATGTTTTTTAAATAACAGCAAATTGTGTTTAGTTTGTGCGTTCTTTTTCCTCTTCCTCTTCAACGACTATCTAGAAAAAAAAGGAAAACAGCTTTGAAGAAGAAGAGAAACAACTATTTTTATTGATTTTATTTTCGCTTTTTACTTTAAAAAACACTATAAAAAATTGTGCTGTAAAAATAAGTTATAAATCGAAAAATTAGGTTTTTTTGAATTTATAGCTTTCGTTAAAACTTAAAATTTATTTGTAATTATCGTCGCTGGAATTTTTTAAAACCAGAAAAATAAAAATCTAAAATGGAAGAAAGAAATCAGCTGATGTTTCATAAACCTATTAAACCATGTTTAATTTGTGCGGAGCCCACTTTCAATAAACATTTACAGGTAATTTTCTAATTATTATTTTATCAAAAGCAGGCCGGCCCAGAACGCCAAAGTAGTAATAATTAAAATTCTGTTATTTTTTCTGTCTTTATTATTTTTTTGAAGATTGGTATCAGTTACACATGTGTTATACCATATAACTTATATGAAACATATCTGTTAAATGAGTTATCCGATCAGTAATACGGATTTTGGCGTTCTGGGCCGGCCGCTAAAGGGTGGAACGTTGACATGTCTGGACAGCATTATTGAGTTTTTTAAAAGGATTTTAAGTTGATTTTGGAGTGTGTCCTCCAAAAACACTTACGTGGTTTTACATTTTTTAAATTTATTTTTTTAACCAAATTTACACATTTTTAGGTCAACATATGTGCCTCATGTTCGGCATTTTTTCGTCGATCTATGAAGCTGCAAAAAAGTTTTCAATGCCAAAGAAATACTGGAAAATGTGATTTAAGAACGAAAAGTAATGATAATTTTGATAAAAAATAGTCTCATTCCAGGTTTGAAAATGTTTTTGAAATGACCAAAAAATGATTTTGTGAATATCCCATTTTGCCAAAAAAAAAGTGCAAATTTTTTGAGGAAATTTCATTTTGCCTTCGCTATAAAAAAATATTTTCAAATTTTTGTAATGATAAAAAAATTTAAAACATCATCGAATCTCTTTCTCTTTTTTTCATTACTTTTTGTACTTTTATAGAAGCTGGTAGAACAATATGCCGATATTGTCGATATCAAAAATGCATACAAATTGGTGCAAAAATTAAAGATCAGATTCAACAACAATCTGATATCACCTTAAATAATCAACTTGAAGAGCCATTATTTAATGATTTTGATTATGTTTTTGAAAATGTTCTGACAAGATTTCAAACGCAACCAGCATTGTGCCAAAAATTAAATGATAATAAAAATTGCACAGAAGAATTTGGAAAATTAATATTAAATTTTATGGAAATTACAAAGCCTCAACAAACACCAACTTTGATGGCAGATGAAGAATTTCGAATTAAATGTATAAAAACTTCTTATATAAATATTGCACAAATGTTGCTAGCTTTTGCGCCGTTTTCAAATTTGCCGTTTAAAGAAAAGGTCGGTTTTTAAAGAAACACAAGCAATCTTTTAGAATCTTGTTCCCGACCCTAACCAGTTTATGCAAATCAAAATATGCTGTATTTTTAGGTTATTTTACATCATGAATTTTGGCAAATATTTATTGAACTTGGAAAATGTTATCAAACATGCCAATATTTAGGCAGTAATTCAGAAGATTCTCGATCTTTTGCTGATTTTCATCAATTTCGAGATTACGAAAAAGAGATAAATGAAAATAACAAGTTAAAAAATAATGATGCTACAAATTTTATGACTCCATTAAAGCAAAAACTAATAGCTGCTGTAAAAGGCTTCAAAAAATTTAATCCAACATTTTTTGAATTTTCGCTAATTTGTCAAATATTACTTTGGTCTCGATGCGGTAAATTACTTTTTTCTATCTCAAATTTTTAAAACTGGGATTTGGAAAAAAAATTTGATTGATTCTTTAAAAATATTGCGGTCTTGCAACGATTTTTTTCAAAAAGTGGCCGGGGACGTCCCCGTCGGGGATATCCCGGGGATCCCCAACTTTAGGGGGGGGGGACGGCAACCCTAGTCAAGAAGTGGAAAAAAACGAATAAAATATCAAAATTTTGCATTTTAAATTCTTTCATTTCAGATATCTTGAATTTAAGTAATTCAACAATACAATTAGCAGAAAGAATAACAAATGAATTATGGGAAAGTTTGCACAATTATTATGTTTACGAATTAAAGCTAGAAGCCTATGCATCTCGACAAGCAAAATTATATCGAATGATAAATATTACCAGCGTTATATTAGAAGAAGAAAAGCAAGCTTTTAAAGCAAAAGATATTTTTTCATTTGGTAAAAAGAATGCAATTCCATGCTGCAAATTTAAACATGGATATTTTAATTATGTTAAAAATAAATGTTTATTTTAAAATAAATTTAATTAAGTAATACATGTATTATTAAAAATTAAAGTGTTAATCAATTATTTAATGTCCAATATCTTTTGTAATCCAAATATTATCAATATTTTTTTGTTGATCAACGGACCATTGATATAAATGAATATGTGTATGATTATAAACACTCATAATTGTATATCCCCAATCATCTGATCTGAAACAAATAAATTATTAAGCTATTTCAAATTAATATCTTACCTAAAAGCACTACCAGGATGTGGAGAACCAAATGGAGTTTTTGGTGAATGACATCCAGCAGATCCGGTAATAATATATGTAGGTGCTTTAGCATTGTGATATGCACTATCTCCATTTCCTTGCGGAAAAAGATTTGCCATTGGATAAAATCGTTCATAAGAATGCATATGTCCCCAAAATTGAAGATCTACTTTATTATCAATAAACGCAGGTTCAAGTCCAGGGATGCCAGTTTCCCCAATTCTAATTATCGGTTCTTCATCAATTGGACAATGAGAATTTGAACAATAAAATGGTCGATGTTGATATCCGATAATCCATGGATGACTTGCTCGATTTTTATTTGCTTCCTATAAATATTTATAAGAATGATGCAATATATATATATATAAATTGTTTACTTGAAGATAGGTCTATGCACATTTTTTCGTTTTTGACAAAAATTTCAGCTCATAGAAATTATTAAAGCGCAAGCAATGTCTTAAAATATCGGGTTTTCTATACTTAATAACCTTAGAATAAAAAACATAAAAAAAGAAGTTAGGAAAAGTGATTAAATTATGTAAATCTGATTCAGAATGACTTTTTAACGTTGAACATTTTTTGCCCCACGGGGCATTCGTTTTCACTTTGCCAAAACTTGCGCAAATTTGTTTTTTTTGCAGCGCTTCGGTTGGTACTTTTGCTAAACATCTTCAATTTAAATATTAAAACTTTATTAGATTCACTTATTGTAGTTTTTACGATTACGGCCATCATCTGTTACTAATAGTCCAGCTATGAAAAACAAAAAAAATTAAATTTCAACGTTGTGGTCAGAGAATAGAAATACTTCATTATCTTTCATATATAATTTTGTTTAACGATCAACACAAGCTTTACAAAAATATGCCAAACCATTCAAATACATTTCAAAAAGGATAGTAAACATAAAGAACAAGTAATTCAACATTTTTTGACCAATGTTTATTGATAAAAAACTTAACAAATAACAAATAACGCTAAAATCTCTCACATTTTATGCTGTAACTTCTGTCGGACGCGTTCGGACAACTTCCCCCTTTCCACATATATCCGCTATTATGTTAGAAATAACCTGTAAAAAGACCTAAGATGCACTCGGCTGCCCTTTTATGTACTACCAAAAATAGTGAATGGCAAATTTCTCATTTTTTGTTAAAAACGATATTTTACGAATAATGTGATGTTTTTCATCCATTGAAAAGATCTAATATCGTTAAGCATATAGTTTACTATATTAGGCAAAAGAAAAAACATTATTTAAAATCCTAATTGCTTTGTTTTTGTAACTTTTGTACACTCAACAATATCTATAACATCGTTTTTTTTCACTGTAAAAATTCTTGAAACGAAAGTTTAGTGGGAGAAAAAGGAAAAGAAAAAATCTGTTGAAAAAGCGTTTGTGCATAGACCTACTTGAAGATCATTCGTAAGCCAACTATATTGTGCCAGGATTGGAGCTTTTCCGTATTCATTTAAATATCCATAATGTTCTGTACTGACGCCAAAGAAATGTGCAGGTCCAACATTGTAACTAAAATATTATGATTCAGATTTTTGATTATATTGAAATTTAAAAGTTGTTTTACCTATAATATTGATTATTATGATGTCCTCCAACTTCTCCGGGCATTCTGAATCGATTATGAAAGTGGCTAAAATTAAGTTTATCATTTTCATGATTTCCTGCAATGACCATATATGGATATCTTGAAAAGATTGGCTCCAATTCTCTCATATATTTATCACCAATATTATGACCATCATCATCAGTTTTATGCAAATCATATGCAATATCTCCAACATGAATAATCATATCAAACCAATTCTTTTGAGCAGCTTCCATTAAATCTGGGATTGAATTTCCATGATGATATCCCAAATCTCCAAAAACACAAACACGAAATTTAAAATCATTTCCAGCTGGAAACGTTTTAAATTGAAATTGTTTACTCCAACCATCGGCAGTTCCAACTTTGTAATCTAAAATAATAAAGATTTATATAACATAATTGCTGTAACAGTTACACTTACAATATACTGTATCTGGGGATAGGCTCGGAAGAGTTGCAGTATGAACGTAACGGGTTTCTAACCAAAACTTGAAGACAGTTGTATGTCCAATATGTTTATATATCATCGCCGTTGTAGGACCATATTGAACAATTGGAGGTGGAGCTAAAAATAAATCAATAATTGTAAAAATAGCTTTTATGATAATTTAAAAATTTGAACTTTTTTCAAATGTTACCCATGTAACAACCATTGAAGCAGCATCTTCACCAAGAGATATATGAACTTGTTCTGGAATCGTATCACTGATAATCAGGGGAATAAATATTGAAATCACAAATATAATTGAAAGCATTGCTAAAGAATGCCTTTTGAAGGAAAACACTTTATTCATCATTTTTCTTAAATATTGTTTAAAAAACTCTTTTTTTAAGCTGATTTAAATCCGCCAAAGTCACCAGTTGTTTCTTATCAGTCTGATTAAAGTACAAAAGATGAAAACGTGGAAAAAAAAAGATTAAATATACGTAAAGATCAATGGGATAATGATTAATGTTTAATGCAAAAATAAATGATGTAATTTTTCTGGTAAAAGTTTGGTAAAATCCAAACAATAAAATTTTTAATTTATTATAAACTGTACAAAATTAATCATGAATATTATTTTTTTAAAGAATGTCGTGTATACTTTTTTTTTTGATAATTAAGTCAGTTCTGTAAAAACAAAAAGAAAATCTTTCTAATTTTTGAAATAAAAAAACAAGATTTTTGAAAGACGTTCAAAGTACAATTGAATATATTCAAATTCAGTGAAAATGTGTATGTCCATTATGAAATCCATCTGGAGCCAATTGAGACGTTTTTTTGAAAAAATTTTTGATAAAATCCAAACGTGTAAAAATTAAAAATATCTTTTCGAAACTTTTGAGAAATAATTATCAGCAGAATTATATCAATGATATACGGGATTTGTACAAATATATTATCAAGATATGTCGATGATACAAAAATAATTACCAAGTGATCCAACATAAATTTTGGCGAACAATCATTAAATAATAGGCAAAGTCTCGTACTAAATATCTCAAATATTCGATAAAATCCATATATAATGAGGGATGTTAAAGTTTGAAACATTAAGCGTTTTTCAATTTTAGCAATTTGTGGTGTAAAATTTGAAATTTCTTTTTTATGAAATCTAATTATTATAGTAATAAGTATCAAAATAAGACAATAGGTAAATGCAGATGCAATTAATTCTGCAGTTCTAATTCTTATTTCACAGTTTGCATTACTATTTTGAATGCACGTAAAATCCCCGTAAATATAAAATGATGGTATAAATGGGAATACAAACATTACAAATAACACTTTTTTGAAATTTTTTGACCATATCTAAAATTTTTCTCGAAATAATCAAAAACGATAACAAATATTGAGTTATTTTTTGAAGTACTATTATCGTTGGATTAATTCCTTTGATGCTATGCCACTGGCAGGGCCGCAACTGCCTTAGGGACATTGGGGACATGTCCCTCCCCTTGAACTCAATTTTTTACCTCCCCTCCCTTTGCATGACATCATTTCTGGATAGACCTAACGCAGCCATCCGTTGACGATAAATGAATTATTTTGTATTTATATCCAAAATATATGTATAACTTACGATATTATGTTTTAATGGAAACCAAAGAGCGGTAATTTTATTTAAGACTAATGCAGAATTCCACAATGAAAAAAATGCATTAAAATACGTCAGACGAATATAAAAATTTTTTGTGTAACTGAAAGTTCCAATTAATTTTATCAGAAGATTTCTTAAATATTTCATGAATATATTATCACAAAAATGAAATGTGTAACCAATCACCAATAAAAAATAAAAAGAATTTCGAAATTGTGATTTTTTCTTTTTTAAAAAATCATTGAAAAAAAATATAAGAATTAAGACATCGGCTATCATCACGGGATAATACAAACAAGGTGTAACTATTGCAGTGATAGTTGAAATGACATTTAGAAATGCTTGATTCCATTTGTGTTGTTCAGAAATTCCCGGAAAATTTATATTCGGAGTGGTTGCATTCATTGTTGTAATGATAAAATGTGCCACTTAAAAAATGTTTTTAATCTAACAAATCAAAACCTTAATGATACTTTTTTACCTAACGCCCCCCCCCCCCTTTTTCTATTTTTTTTCGTTCAAAAACCGGACGAAAAATGAAAAAAAAGAAAGCAATAAATAAAAATATTCATTTTTACATATTTTTCATAGAAAATTTCTTGAAAACTGGAAAAAAACAAAAAAACGGAGGGGAAATTAAATTATATCAAACGTCTAATTTTGTAAATTGTATGCTTCGCCTAAATAATCACCCAAAATGTTTATTGCTAGAACATAAATAGCATTTAAAAAAAGGGCGGAAAATTCAAAAAATACTTTATGAATAACTTTTTGAATTTCTGCCACCCCCTTTTTCGAATTTATAATTTTATTTGGTTTTTTTGCATCAAATATTTTATCAAATTTTACACATTTAAAATGTCAAATACATTATTTTTAAATGTAAAAATCATTTTATAATAACAAATTTTAAAACAAATGTTGTTTTTATGCATTTTGTTTGGTAATCATTGTTTATTACTATAATAATCGGAAAAATAATTGTTTTTTCTGTTATGTTTTCTTGAATCTAAAAAAATTTAACGATTTCTTAAAAAAAAAGAAATTGCTTTAAGCCTACTTTCAGTTTCAGCTGGACTCGGAACTATTCATTTTTGCATTTCCGTAAAAGTAGTCGTAAATGTTCTCTTGGAAAAGACGGAATCTTTAAATGCACATTTGATATATCTTTTAAAAAGGAATATAAAGAACTATCTCGATTAAAATTATTTACTGTTTAAAAGTAGTAACTAGCCTTACTGCAAATTATAGTGGTAGTCATAATTATAATGTAACGGATTTCCATGCAAAAAGTAAAGAACAAATAAAAAAGCTATTATTAGAACAATAGTTATAATTAATTATAAAAAGTGCTTTTCACAACATTTTCCATTATTTCCTAAAGGTCATATACCTATTAATATTAATAGGTATGTGCATCAGTGACGTGATTTGACCTTTTGTGCTCCGTTGATTTTATGAAATCGCTTCTGCCTGGGGGGATGTTGGGATGGGACGAGCCATATCACTGATGTACATTTAAAAATTTGAAAACTATAATTTTATGTATTCATTAAAGCGGCTGCGTTGAACAGTTAAAGGGACCAATGTATGGGTTGAACACGAAGAGAAGACATGCGATGGTTAAAAATCAAGAGCTTTATTGAACATTGATCACAAAAAAATCAGTTCTAAGACAATAAACAGAGACACCAACCCAGAATGACGTAGAATGAGCGGCCGCCTTTTATTGCATTTTGGGGGAAGCAGAGAAAACATTAGAGATATAATGCCGTCACCGGTCCACTCGGGTTAACACGCAATATAAATAAAATTACAGTACAATTAAAACAGTGCAATTAAAAAACAATTAAAATTTTTTTTAAACTTAAATGTAAAAGTCCTAAATGGAAAGGCCGGATTTGTGAAGGGCAGAAAAGTTTAAATTAATAAATAAAACTTTCCAATTTTCAGTAACAAAGATAAAATATAAACATTTACAAATTAAAAGAACATGGGAATGCTGGGAGTTTTCGTTGTTGTCATTGTTACTTGTTTGTTGTAGTTTTGATTGTTTTTTGCTTGCCGTTGACGCGTCAATACTATTATTAAAATTACAACAACAAAGAAATTAATGAAAGCTGTAGTAATGATTTCAGCATGAAAAGTTTTAAAACCAACCACACATTTTTTTTTTCAAGACTAATTGTAGTGGAATATTTAATTAATTAATTGCGGAAATCAATTTACTCTGAATTTATTTTGTTTTTTTTTAATATAAAATCATGCGCCTCTTCACTTTTATTTTTTCACAAAGAACTTTGAAAACTTTATACAAAGAAATTCTTTGAAAGAATATTACTACTGTTTAATTAATAAAATATTTCTGTTTTAAAACTTTTGTGATAAAAATGGTTTTTTTACCGTATATAATATTAGTTCAAAATATTTATACTTTATTAGCTGCAATATATATTGTATTTACAAATACTAGAATTCTATACTTTTTTAAAAAACATGCTTTAAAAAAGTCAAAATTAACAAATTCTCCAATTACTCCAACAATTTTGTTACATATTTGTACATGGAATTTTCGTTCCATTTTAACTATTATATATCAACTATATTTATTAATAAATTGGAATCCAACATTTTTATATAATTTAGATACATATTTTTATTTTAGTTCCATTGATTTTATTTCAACTTTTGTCATTCAAATTCCGCCACTTTTAATTGCAATTGAAAGAATTACAATAATTCTTTCAAAACCTGGAATATATTTAAAGATCCGATTATATTTTATTGTTATTGGATTTATACTACAATGTTGTTTAAGCATTATTTCTGCATATATTTATTTTAAAAGCATAATTGTTAGCACTGATATTAATAATACAAGTAAGGCACTATATTGTCAGGATTCAGCGAGGGCTTTGTAAAAATGTTTCGACGGGAAGAAAACAATGATTTGCATTAATAAATATTCCAGAATATGAAATGTATCCAAAAGTTCTTTTTTAAAATCTATATAATCTAAATTCAAAACATTTTTCCAGTATTTTTTGCCGATTTCTTTGAAAACTTCATTCATTTTTGGTATACTATAACTACCTACAATAAAAATGCGCTGCAAAATTTTTTTTTTTTCACTAATAATATCCATGCATTTTACAATTTTCAAATTTTGTATTGGAGCAAATTATTAATTATATCTTTGGCACTTTTTTTTAAAGAAAAACTAACGGCACCAAATCAAATTCTTCATGACCGAAAACCTATATCTAGTGCCGAAGAAATAATTAGCATTTTGCTCCAAGACAAAATTGGGCGTATTTGAAAAAAAAAATCATGTTAGCATAAAACAAACTTTACATCGGACAAAAAAATTGTACACAGGATGTTTTTTTAGAATGTTGGGCCTCAGTTTGCATGCTTTCATTTTCTGGAGCTGCAATTTTTTCATATGGAAAAATTATTTTTTCTGCAGTATACCTAATTGTTGCTGCCATTTGTCTTATTGTTCTTTATAAATGGAAACATAAACACGCCCATTCAAAATATAGTGTAAGACATTTCTTTGTATTTAAATTGTTCATATTAACATTCATTTAAAGGTTGGCAAATTAATTCATCAAACAATTTATTCAGAATTTGCATTCATTTTATTCCCAAATTTTTTGTCTACTCTTTTTCGTTATGTAAGTGTTTTTATCATCTTTTGTGCGAAAAAAAACACATGAAAAACATGATTATTTTCAGATTCTCAGAACAGAATTGAGCGACTACGCCGGAAATTTTATAAAAATTGGAATTATTACAGATGGTTTATTTAATTCGTACATAATATCTCATTCTCCAGCATTTAAAAAAAAGGCAAATCAAAATATTATTGGTACTACTCATATATAATATAATGGACTAATTGTTGTAAAATATCAGATAGAAAATTCCAAAATCCTAAAATTCGCGCAGAACAATGTCTTAGGTACTTACACTGGTTATATGAGCACACCAAAAATTCAAATTCAATTTTTTTTTCGAGGAATCATCCCGAAAATTCCCCAGAATTCCATGAGAATTCCAGATACCTGACCAACTGTTTTTTATTAAAAAAAATCACGAAATACTTATTTTTAAACTAAAAACGGCTAAAATCTGAGAAAAAATTAAATATTCTGGAAAATCTAATTATTAAAGGGAGTGTCGACGACAAGCAAAAAAAATTTTTTTGGCAACAAGTATGTTTTTACACGAAGAAGACATTTTTCTATGCTATTTCTTTTCTCTAACTCATTTTCGTGTTAAAACATACTTGTTGTCCACACAAATTTTTTTTTGCTTGTCGTCGACACTCCCTTTAAAGTGGCACACATACCTCAAAAGAATTTTACGTCGACGAAAATTTCTTGTAAACTGAGCAAAAATCAGTATCTTTTTTTACTCACGCTTTTTGTCTCTGCAAAATTAAAAATGAATAACAGCTTTTTTTAGAATCCACTTGTGATAAGGTGGACCGATATGCTATAATGGATTTTTTGATTTCAACAATTTAAAAAAGTTATAACCAAAAAACCGAAAACCGAGTACCAGGCGAACCGACAGCACTGGTGGCATAATTAAAAACTGTATGTTTTACCAAGTAATTTTTACGGAAAGTTGAAACTACTTTTTAAAAAAAAAGTTGCAAAAAAAACAATGATGAAATATGTTATGTTTGTATATTAAATTTAATCAAGTGATACTTTCATTAAAAAAAGAATCAAAAGAATCAGAGATTTTTCTTGAATCACGCTATTTTTTTGAAGACACAAACTACAATTTTTTGAGGCTATGAAAGGATGATAAGAAAAATAAATGCAAAAAGAAAAGGGATGATTATACGATAAAAAAAGGAAATCATTAAAAAACTTGTTTTTAAAGAGAAAAAAATGGTTATTTTTGTTATCATTTTACTGATTTTTTACACTTGCACTTTAAAGTTGGGCCCTAGTCATTGATCGATTGCTTTAAATTGATTTTCTTCTTTTTTTTTGAAAATTGAAAATTTAATTTTGATAAATGTTTTTAAAAAAATATAATGGTTAGAATTTATTGTTTAACAAGTTTTAATACAATCAAAAATGAATGTCGTCTTGAATCTGCAGCCGCTGATAACCCCATTAACACCGGTGCAGATGATTATTTTTCAACGGCCCAATGGGATAATGACGGAATTTCAAGTGCTGAAAAAATTGAACAAAATTTGCATATTCTTGAAAATTTTCACCTAACAGAAATTTCTATCGGATATGATTTTATCAATGAAACAAATGAAAGAATATATTTAATGTTTATTTATAGAAATGATATTGGATTATTAGTGATTAAAATGATAGTAAGTCACACATTGATGTCTTAAAAGAAGTTTACCACTTTTATGATAAAAATAATTGTAAAAGTGTTTATTTTTTTTACTATTTCAACATGGATAAGTAAGATTTAATATTTGTTAAATACAATTTTCTAAAAGTGGTAAGCTTTTGTAAAGACACGTCATTTTTGCATACTGTAATTTAATAAAATATTTAGCCTGGTGCTGTTAGATTTCATTCGGTATCCAATAAATCTTTTGATCTATTTATTGCTACTTCAATGATATTTAACAAAAAAATGCATTTTGATTTACTGATTCGTGTTACATGTGTAAGTTAGATTTGTCTTTAAATTTAATTTACTGGAAAAAAATATCACAAAAACTTTCTTAGTTTTTGATCACTGTTTTTTTTTCAGCACAACTTTTCAAAAAATCCTAAAATTTCCCAATTTTTAGATTAAAAATACCAAAACCAGAGGCGTAATTGATGCCGAAGAAAAAAGCTATTACGAAGATTATGCAAATAAGATTGAAGCATTTTGTAATGGTGATAAAAGTTTGTTGTTGTAAAACATTTTTAAATCCAAATTTTTGTACAAAGTTTTTTTAGCTCTTCGAGAAACAGCATTTGAGATTTTACCTTTTAATTTACCAAATCAAACCAGGAATAATGTTTTACGACAAAAACTTAGTGATTTTTCAATATTGATAAGGCTGTTATGTGATGAAAAAATTGGAAATATCACAAATATTCAAGGAAATCAAAGATATAATCAAAAAATTAAATGCCTTTTACAAATAAGTATTTTATTTCCGAGTTTTGTTGCAAGTAAAGAAATATGATAATTTAGATTATGAACGAAATGCTGGTTGTCAAGAATTATCTCAAATTGCTGATTCCAGCTCAAAAAATACAAAGAAATTGCCATCTGTTAAAACAAAAAAAGATAAAAGAAAAGTTGAAATTGAAAAGAAAAAAGTTGTTTCACATTTTTTAGAAGAAAGAGAAGTATCCGCTGAAAAACATCAAAATTTTCAAGAATCTTCTCCCATGGAATCGTTGGAAATTGGAGTTAATGAAATGGCAGCTAAAAGTGATAATAATATTATTACCACTTGCTCAAATCAATCATCATCTTTAATAAATTCGATTCCAATAAATCTGAACTCATTTTCACAAAACAGCCTTCAGATATCATTTAATCAATCAACCCCCTATCCATACATTTTACCACCATCAATTCAGCAGCCCATTAATTTGGTGCAAAATGAGTTTAACAAAACTCAAAATTTACTTTCATTTTTATCACAACCTCCAAATTTGCATATTTTTAACCCAACTATTAATCAAGATAAAACAGTGCCATCAAATATAGGTCAATCATCAATATTTGATTACAGTAATAATCAACTGATAAATTCAGGTAATGCTTTTATTACACCATTAAACTACAAATTAATTTATTTTTTTGCAGAAATGCTTCATTTTTTGCAAACCCCAATTTATGATTATAATAAGCAAAATTCCCAAGATTTCATAAAATATTTGCTGCTGCAGAATTTATTTAATCAATCCAACAAGAATTTATTAAATAATAATTTTATTGATGAAAATGAAATGACAAAGTTTTTAAGTTCGACAAATTTAAATCCAAATTTAAACTTTCAAAATGATGCAATCCAGATTAATAATAATAATTCAGTTTCATCATTTAATCAACAAAATCTGCAATATTCGCATGAGCAATTTCCCAGTAGCAGCAATAAAATAAATATTAACCCGATGGTGGTGATGAGTGATAATGTTATGTTTGACACAAATACTGTCCTACAAAATATTAACAACATGGCACAACCTCAAAATTATTCAAATTTAATTAATGACGTGCCACTTCAACTCATTGGTGAAAACTTAAATAACCGGGATACAGTTATGAAAGAAAATGACAACAACAATATTGGCAGTTTATCAGTGTCGACCAAAAATTTGAAAACCCCAAGAATTTCTACTCCCAAAATTTATCAACAAATTTCAAGTTTTTCCGATACTGAACTATCCCAAACCACTCAAAATCCACCCAGCATACAGAAATCTACTGAAGAAAAAAACAGCGAACCAATTATTGAAAATTCTATGAATTTATCACCTGACATCACAAAGATGAAAGTCTCACGAGGTCGTCCAAAAATTTATCAAAGTGATAAAAAACGAAAAGAAGCAAGATTAAAGTCTTCAAAAAAGTATAATGAAAAACGAAGCCTTCAAACAGTGACAATTAAAGCGGAATTAGAAGCTGCCATTGCAATTTTAGAAATGGAAACTGAAGGCTTGAAAAACAAAATGGAGGATCTCAAAAAATCCGCCAAAAAAATGTTGGAAAAAAATCAATCGCTAATTCCAGAAATTGATAAAAATTTGTTGAAATTAATCGATTGAATTATAAAAGTTAGACTGTAGGATATATTTTAAATGTTTTATAGTAATAAATATTTTTTATATATTTTAGTGCCAAAAATTAAACAGCTACAGTAATACTTTACACTTTTAAGTTATTTAAAAATAATTAAATTTGGCATTTAAAAATTTTTGATATGAAAATGTGAATGTGTCAAAAAAAATAACAAAAATTTGAAAGAATTCATTTGAAGAGCATACTGTAAAGTTTACATAACCTTAATAAATTTGCATAACCTTCATTTTACTTTCATTTTTAGCTTTAGTCTAGAGATAATAATTTGCATAACTTCATTTTTATTCAATCGTTGTAAAAATGCTTCATTTTTTTTTCCTTGTTTACTTTTGTTCTCTCATTTTTAGCTTTATTTTTTTTAAATTTTTGATATCATGGCAGAAAATGCAACAGAACCTTCTCCTGCTCCTGAGCCAGTTGCTGCACCAGTTGCTGCACCGGCATCAACACCAAAAACTCCATCACAAAAAAGCGCGGCTGTTCAAAAATCTCAACTTCAACAAATTGGATCTGTTCGAGATGGTCTTCCAACTGATGAAACAATCAATGACAATACCCTTGAAGGGGAACCACCAAATCCTGCTGATGTTGGAGAACATACTGAACAACTTTCGGATGTTTCAGATGGTGAAGATGAACAAGCTCAAAAAACTGCATCAAGAAATGCTGTATCAACTTGGTATCGAGTAAGTTATTATTGTTGTAGTAGGAGATATATATACGATGTATGGGATATGTTTGAAGAAGAATTGAGAAACTACATAATTTGACGGAACAAGCGTTTTTGACTTTGTCTTACTGTCAGACAATGCCAAAAGCTATCATCATTCTTCAAAAACCCATGTTGGAGAGTGTCCAGATTTGACGTCGGTTGTTTTTTAGGAGAAGGAGGGGGTGAGCCAAAAACCGATGTTCTTTGAAGTATGACATAAAATCAAGGGAAAAAACCTGACAGAGGGATTTAAAATTTCGATGTCGGATTCTGGACGCTCCCTTGTTTAAATTGTTGAGAGCATTTGAATATTAATCAAAAAAAACTGCATATTTTATTCTTATCCATTTTAGCGTATTCAACCATTAATTCGTAATAAACGAGTTCGGGTTTTTGCAATTATCAATACAATTCTTACCATTCTTAATCTTTTACTTTTTATTGGATGTATGGTTATTCTTGGATTTTTAATTTTTGAAGCTGTTGAAGTATGTTTTTTTTCACTCTTTTTATAATTACATATGTTTGTGCCACACTTTTTAAATATATATATTTACATTTTTAGGTAAGTAATCGAAGTCGACAAGATAAGCCATGTATTTTTCAATGGACGGAATGGTCGGCTTGCCCAGCAACATGTGCATCAAGTGATAAACCACCAATGAAAACTCGACATGTTAATAAAAGTTCAATTATTCATGCTCGTGGTAATGTATATAAAGCATGTCCGAAAGATTTACAATCAAGAGTTGATTATGCTCCATGTAATACTCATCGGTATGTTATTTTCTATCTATGGGATGAAGGGGATATATAAATACACTTTTGATCTGAGTTTGTGTTACTGTATTTAAAATGTCAAATATAAATAATATAATATTAGATTTTGATATTTTATCGAATTTGCATTTGTAAGGGAGCGTCCAGACGTGACGTCACGGGTTTTATGGGTGGGTGGGGGGTAAGCTAAACGTGACGCTCCTGCTAAAAAGCCGACAAAGATCAAAGGGCAAAGCGTGACGGAAAGGTGGGTGGGGTTCAAAATTTTTGATTTTATAGTGACATCACGTCTGGACAATCCCTAATCCCATTTTATTGATTTTTATTTATTCAGTGATTCCGTTATAGATGCCCAATCAAACTTTCATCTGTTAATGAATGGACAAAATGCTTTAAATCAGATGTTACAAATCCAAATTCAAAATGTTATCAAATGCGAAATTTAACAATTGGTGATTATTTGGTGGAACTTGATGTTGATGATCTTACAAAAGATTGTGACTGTGATGCTGCTGTTAATTAGTTATTTTAGTTGTTTAAGAAGATCTAAGGTTATAAATTACCTTTTTATATTTATGTTTTTACCGTTTAACTGTATTTAAATTGTTAAATATAATTTTTTTTAAATAATATGGTTATTCAATGTAAGACGCATTCTTGGAAAAAAAAATGATGCAGCATAATAAAGGCTGCCCCCAGAATAGTTCGGACTGTACAAAAGGGTCCGACAAAACAAATGTTCCTCTATTTAACGCCGACATTTAAAAATGAATAAAAAAAATAAATGATGGGAATATTTTTTTCCAGCAATAATTATTTCTTTTGTTTTGCAAAAAAATTTAAAAACGTTTTTCGAAAAAAATTAATGGAGTTTTAAAATGCAACATTTTTACTGTATTTTTTCGCTTTTATTGATTTTCAATGTTTTATCATTAAATTCAGCAAAAAAGTGTCATGTTGGTTGGAGTTATTTACCATCCACAGGTTTTTGCTATGGCTCAAATGCTGCAAAGACATCCAGTATTACATGGACGAATGCCGAAAATATGTGTCAAACATTTGGGGGCCATATTGTTACAGCTGAAAGTGTTGCAGAATTTCGGCATATTTTGAGTAAAACATTTTTCTTTTTTTTGTAGTTAAATTTTCAAACTACCTTATCTTTATAGGTTACTTTCATGTTTCATTTAGAAATACTTGGTTCGGAGTTTGGAATGATAATTTAGCAAATGGTCGATGGAATTCCATTGATGGATCAGTTGTTGAACTTGTAAAATATATTCGTTGGTGCACAAAACATCCGTGGAGTCATATAAAGGGAAAAAGATGCATTGGACTTGGATATGATGGTGTATCAGTGTGTTGGTTTGATCAAGATTGTGTTAAAGAAAACAATATGCAAGTTGTATGTAAAGCTCCACCAATTATCGATGTTCAAAAATCTTTTTCTCCAACAAAATATGGATGTAAACTTGGTTGGAGTTATTTACCATCAACGGGATATTGTTATGGGGCGAATGCGGGAAAAACATCTAGCATCACTTGGACGAATGCCGAAAATATTTGTCAATCTTCTGGAGGGCATTTAGTTACAATTGAAAGTATGGCTGAATTTCGACATATAATGAGTAAGAAAATTTTGAAGTTGAATACATGTTCATAATGGACATTATGATGATGCAATACCCAAATCTAAACATTTTAGGTTACTTCCATGTTTCTTTCAGAAATACCTGGCTTGGAGTGTATTCGCATAGTTTAGCTGGTGGAAAGTATGAATCCATTGATGGAACAGTTGTTGAATTTGCAAAGTATAATCGATGGTGTGCAACTCATCCATGGAAGCAATATGGAGGAAAGCGTTGCATCGGATTTGGATATGATGGCATTTCAGTATGCTTTTTTGATCAAAATTGTGCTACTGATAACAATATGCAAATGTTATGTAAAGCAAAGCCAATCCTTTTGGAGCCAATAAAAGAAGATCCAAAAGCTCCAATTTTTGAAGAACTGGAGGAAAATCCTCCAATTCCAACGATTCCAACGATTGCAACAACTCGTAAAATGTCATGTTACGTTTAATTTAATCGATTTTGTTTCTGTATAATCAAATAAAATGCAAATTTTCATTTATTGTTTATCACCAAAAGCTGTCAATGATAGTCACTGATTACATCCCAAAAAAGACATTAATTAAAAAATTTGTTTTTTGCAAATAATTCTCATTGTATATGAATTTCCGCAGTCATGATTGTGGAAGCAATGATTCTTTCCTTCAGTGGCACCAAAGCCAAGGCAATTCTTTCCCTTAATTTTCCATGGATATCCATTTGTACACCATTTTCCAAATTTAAATGGATTAACATCTTTGCCTTCAACAGTTTTCCAATTTTGTCCATCCATTGAATAAATTCCAAGCCACATATTATCCCATGAAACAAAAAAGTAGCCTTAAAACGATGAAAGTAGCTTTAAAAGTTGTTAAACAAAGCTAATAAAAATAATTACTTAAAATATGATTGTATTCTTCTTCAGTTTCAAAAGAAGCAATATGACCGCCAGATTGTTGACAATACTTTTCTGCAGCTTCCCAAGATAGTCGAGGTGGCAAAGTATTTACGCCATAGCAAGCTCCAGTTGTTCCTGAATAACTCCAACCATAAGAACAGATATAATTATCAGGATATGATAATACTGATAATATCAATAATAAAGCAATTGCAATCAAGAAAGCAGTTTGAGAAGCCATTGTGACGAGAAAAAAATCTGTTACAATATCATTGAGGCAATAATATGATCGACAAAAGAACAAAGAAAAATTGGAAAACACTTTTCTCACGGTCAATTATTACAACTTTTTTTTCCCATGTTTTCGATGCCGGAAACATAAAAGAATGAAATCAGAAAAAAGCAACCGCTCTCACGAAGAAAAGATTTAATAGATATCTTTAAATTTAAAATATAAAGAAAGTGTCGACGACATTCCCTTTTTTAACTTAAAAGTAGTTTAGCGAATATTGACACATTTGTTACAGTAAATTACATTTATGTAATTTATAAATCATTCATAACTGCATAAATGATTTATAAATCATTTATGTAGTTATGACGAATACTTAATAAATTTTTGTTTTTGCGATGTTAACTTATGTTATGTTTAATTATGTTTTTAATTAGTTAATTATTAAATATTCAAAAATGCAGCAATAGTGGCGACATTTTTTCTTCTTTTTTATCAACTCAATGACAGTATCTTAATTTTTGGGTTTCTTTGAAATACAATTTTGCAATTTAAATCTAGTGTTGCTGGAATCATAATAATAACTAAAATCTTGGGGGAAAGTTTTTAATGAAAGCTTTAAACTAGCAGTATTAAAGTATTGTACAATCTTAGAAAAGCGTGCTTCAAAGCCATCAATCCACGGCTTTTTGTTTGATAGTGGAATCACTTATGCTGATTTCTCTGGAAATATTTCACAAAGGCTAACAGCCCCGGCACAAAACACCCAAACTCATCTGTGAGATGCAGCTTTTTGCCCCCAGGGTAATTTTCGTCGTAGAATCCGAATTTTTTGGTTCTACAGTCGTATCTTTCCACAGGCAAAATTATCCACTCGGGACCCTCAAAACTTCGAAAAATTCGAAACTTCGAAACTTTTGTTCCAATTACTATATTGTTCAAATAAATTATTTCAGTTTTGTTAGAACATTTCTATAAAAAAAAGTTAAATTTTACCACAAATATTACCAAAAATATAAAAATACTTATTACTGGTAAAAAATTACTTTAATTATTTCTAATGTCTAATGCGCTGATTTGAACCAAAAATAAATGAATTTTCAACAACAGAATTTTTTTTTTGGATTTTGAAACTCCCCTTGTGGTAAATTTAGATTTCGAAAATTACTGTATCCGGTAGTGCAGGATTCAAAACACATAGTCTTCTATGCTAATGATTCTGCCTTATTTAATTCTTTTAGTTTGAAAAACCATACTGGGGCATGAAGAACTTTTAGAAAAATGAACTTATATTTTTTTACGTTATTGTAACTTTATTTGGAATTTATTTATTTATTTATGACAATTTTATAACTTTATAACTTTATTTAACTTTATTTATAACAATTATTTCTGAAGTAGTATACTGGTAAATTTGTAGATTGGCAAGTTGATATATATGTAAATATATAAAGGTAAAACAATGGTAAACTAATGGGGTAAGGCAGTTCAAAAAAAAGTTTTTAATAATTTATTTTCAAGCAAGCTTGTAAAAAAGAGCTGAATTGCAAACATTACAACAAAACAGTCTCCAAAAAAATGTATATCCCGAAAAAAATCCCGGCAATGAAACGACTGTTTGATAACTGAAGTTTCGAGTTCAAATGAAATATTTGTCAACTTTTTTTTTTATGATGACATAACAAAAATTTTAAACATTTTTCCTTTCTTTCTTTCTGTGTATTTGTTTTTTGGGCAAAAAAAGTATAAGGGTGTGTGACGAGTGTGTGTGATATGATATTTTGGATAGAAGTTGTAAATAGTTTTGGAACATTATATTTCGAAAATGCTTAGTGCTGGAATTTTTTTTATGATTTTTTTGTTGAAAAAAACAAAGGAGTCAGAGCCTCTGTAAAAAGAATGTACAAAAAATGACTTTATCAAACCTTAAATTTCATAATTCAATGCAATTTTTAAAAAAAGATTTTAAAAACGACTACATTTTAAAAAGGAGGATCCATAGCTTTTAAATCTTTAATGCTTAACAGGGCTGTGAGAGACCCGAGACTTAAAAAGTCGAGACCGAGACCCGAGACCTGAAAAAAATCAAGCGAGACCGAGATTCCAAAACGAGACTTGAGTCTCGCACATCCCTGAATGCTTAATTAAAAATTAATTAAAAACATGCGTTTCAATTTTTCGAAAAAATTAGCTTAAATTTCAGCAGCATAAAAAGAAACTAAAGCTTCTAGTTGTTTAGATATGAAATATAAAAAACTAAGACAGTGAATGTGCTTCAATCACTTTTTAATACTTTTTAAATAAAAATAAATCTAAATTGTGTGACAAAAATAAAAAGGGGCCCTGGTATTTTAATGATAACATTACTTTGATGATATAGATGACTTTGTTTAACCCTTTTTTTGACACTCATAAAAAAAGGTTGCGTCAGATTTACAATTTTTTAACAAAAAAATGATACCATTTTGATATTGTTAAAGAGATGAATCTAAAAGGTTTTTTCTGGGTTAAATTTTTTGAGGAGGAACACGCCTGTCAAAAAATAAAACATACATTCTTCCCAAAAAAGGAACGACTGCTTTCTGCCATGATTTCTTTGATTGTTTGAAAATAATAAAAAAAATAGCATAACTTTTTTTCTAAAAACAGGGATGGGCAAATGCGTAGCGTAAACAAGACGCACACTACGTATTGTTGCGTGTAGCTGTCTAAAACCAACAATGGTACAGATAAAAAGACTTTAAAAATATTACATTTTTGTCACTTTATCTCTATGTCAATGGTACACAAAAAGCGTGCCGTTGTTTAAAACAAAATATTTTTTAGGATACGACGCAGGGAAATGATTATCAAAATTTTATTTATTATTTCAATTTTCTTTGTTGCTGTAAACGCAAAAATCTGTTCATGCGCATGCATAAATAATCAATGTGATCCGCCATGTTGCAGTGAAAATAATCCATGTTGTGATGAACCACCTGTAACACATCCTCCTCCCATTCCTACAACTTCCATTCATACAAATTCTACAGTGCCAACTTCCACTTCAACAGTTTCAAGCCAAACATCTTCAAATTACTTGAAAAATCCATTGTTATTGTATTTTACATTAATTTTGTTAAAAATATTTTTTAAGTGAAACTATTTTTGTTAGTAGAATGTGATCATTAATATTTTGATTTGATTACAAATTTGTTTCTATTGTTGAAATTTTTGATCTTAAACTACTAATAAACACTGACAGATGTTCTATAATACGTTGTACCAACGGATTTGTTAGCACGACAGTTTTTTTTCGCTTTTTGACATTGGACTCCTGAAATTAACACATAATATGCATATATATTATTTTTATTTTTTCTTTATATTTTTTTCACGAAAAATGCAACAAAATGATATGACAAATGGATCATGGGAAGTACAAAAAGCATGATAAATGACTATACAAAACTCAAGTTCCTGAAGCCGTTTTCTATCCGAGTTTCTTTAAAAACAATAGTCACATTTTTCTTTGACTTATATAATTTTTTTTCTTGATTTGTGTGCTTGGACTAGGCATGGCACGGGCCGACTTTTTCCCCAGCCCGGCCGGCCCGCCCGGCCTGCTTTAATTTTTGCCGGGCAGTGATGTTAAATGCGGCCGAAAATGTCGGCCGGCCGCGGCTGCTTAAAAGTCCAAGCCGAGCCGGCCCGTGCCATGCCTAGTTTGGAGTTGTCCAGATATAATGTATGACCGCCTTTGATGTGTAGCAAAAAGTGTCGTTGAAGTAGGTAAGAAAAAAAATCAGTAGGATGTCTCATCTGGACTGTTGGAAACAAACATTACATTTTAGGAAAAAGTTTTGAATGAAAGCTTTAAACCAGCAGTATTAAAGTATTGTAGAATCTTAGAAAAGCATGCTTCAAAGCCATCAATCCACGGCTTTTTGTATCATTTATTTTTATCAATTTTAGAAGTTTCATCATTTTATCAAGTTATCAATGATTTTATTTTAAGCTTTTTTGTTTTTAAAAATTGTATTTTTTAGCGGAAATCATGTAGTGACAAAAACTTTCTAAAGTTATTAATTTTTCAACTTTGATAAAAAAATTTTTTAAAGTAATGCAGAATTTTAATGAAAATTTTAAGACGTCAGAAAAAAATTGTTTTTGACAGTTTAATGCCAACTTTATGAGTCTCTTTTTTATGAATAGTAAATGAGCTTAAATTGTTTTTTAAATATTTAATTTAAAATGAGAAATATTCAGCTGCAGTTAAAATTTGCCAAACAAAAAGCTATTACTTTTGGTAATCGAAAAAGTCATAAATTTTTACTTAACATTTCTTTTTCTTTACATAATTTTTATTTATTTTTTAAGAAATGCTGTTTCAAATATTCCTTTCTGTATTTCCATTTGTTACTGTAATTTTTACAACAATTTTGCTAATAGTTATACATAAAAAAACACCAAGTTATATGAAAAGTTATAAATTTTATGTTTTACAAAATGTTTTTTTTTGCTTTATTTGCAGAATTAATGTTCCTCATTTGTCCATGCATAATTTTACATCCCATTGTAAGCCTTGAACCAATTGGTTTTACAAAGAATTTTCATTACAATATTATGTTAACACTTTGTGGCTTCGCAGGATGCTGTCATTTAGCAATGCTAGATTGTATTATTGCAATGCTTTTTGAAAGGTATTATACTTTAAAATCAGGAATTACATATGCATCAACTTCAAAAATTCCATTTTATGTTTATTCCATTTTAATATTTTTTGATTTTATTAATTTTGTTGTTGTCCTAATTTGCATTTTTGTTAAACCAATTGGTGACATTTTTCGAAGCCCCGACCAAAAAGAATCTGAATTTCCGGGATATTATTTTTTTGTTGGCATAATGACTTTAACAATATTTGCATGTTTTCGACTAATTTTAACATTTATTGGTTGTTTCTTAAATATTAAGCTTTCACAAATCCTCAAATCCCAGCAACAATCTTCCCAACAAGTTCAAAAATCGAAAGATGCATTTCGTCAACTTATTTTTATTCAATTTTCTGGTTTTGTTCTTTTACAATGTGGCCCAATTTTAATTATAATTTTATCTTACATTTTTATCAGTAATCCGAGTGATATTCCAACTTACGCGGTTATTCTTTTTACCGCTTTTGGATTCTACGACGTTTTATTTACTGCAATTTTCATAAAACCCTACCGAAAGGTTATATTTTATCCGTTTAAATGGTTTCAAAAACCACAAATTCCAAGATCTGTGACTGTATCAACTTTTAAGCTTTAAATTTGCATTCTTCTTATTTAATTTTAACTTTAAATTTTAATTAAAGTAAATAAAAAGTATTATCAGTAATTATAATGCTTGTTTAAATGAATCAGTTGTAAACAAAAAAATAAAGTTTAATGCCAAATAAAAATTCATCTAATCTATTTAAAATATTTCATTCAATGTTTGAAAACAGTACAATTGAATCAAAGCTACGAAAATTGAAGCAAGACAAAATTTCTATCCAACACGAAGCAGTAAAAGATCAAAGGAAATTCCTCAGTTTCGGGGGGAGGGGCACAGATCCCTCCCCCCTAAATACGGTCACGATTATACAGATGTTCCCCTAAATATTGGTAGGTATTTGGTATTACAGAAATATCAAATAAATAAATGATGTTAATTTGTTTAAACATTTATTTATAAAACAGGTTTTAAAATAATTAAAATCAATATTTTGTGATAAAATATTCATAGTAAACAGTTTTTTAAAGAAAAGTGTAATATATATAAATATACAAGCTGGTTATTTATCGGAAGAATGGGTTAAATTTTATACAATAACTATAAAAATGATATTTAATGGTCCCAATCAAAAACCCTATCACGTTTGCTTCCATCGTGTGCTCCTCTGTAAATTGCATCATCAAAAAGTAGCCAATTATGCGCTTTGTTCTGAGGATCATAAGAATAAACTTCCCAATGTTTTCGTCTAAATTTTTTAATATATTTATTGTTTGTTTGTTTGATAGAGAAATGTTTTACCGTCCTCCACCATTAATGCTAACGTCACACCAAAAACGAGTTAATCCCCAAATGCAATAACTAAATTCAAAAGCCATTTCTGAGCCATCGGTTAATACTACTGTATCAAGAGTGACATCATTTGACCAACATTTTATTGTAAATATTCGGGGATCCCCGGCTGCAGCTACAAGTCGAACATAGCTTTTATCAAATAATTTTTTTGGACCATCTCCAATTGCCGATATTAAACGATTAACGGCTTCATTGCTACCATAGCCTCCTTTACCATATACTACAGGAATGCTAAAAAAGACATGGAGAATACTTTTGCTTAGAGAAATTATAATTTAGAAAATATACCGGGCATTTGAGCATTCCACTAAAGATGATAATTTCTTTTTTGTATTTTCACATTCTGTTTTAGTTGTAGCAATTCTGTTGTTTGTTTGATTGGATAAAGTATAAATTTGTTGATCAAGATTTTCAATGTAAATTTGCAAATTTGATGTAGCGTTGTCAATGTGATCTTCCATTTGTCTTTTAAAAGTTTCTGTAGCATTGTTTAGACGACTTTTTACATGTGCCTCAAATGATATTGTGATATCAGTGACACGTTCTTCAATGTATGCTTTTAAAGTTGCTGTAATATTTTCCATAGCAGTTTGAAGCACTAAAATATTTTTATATTTTTTTAAAACATTCATAATTTTTTTCTATTATTGACCTTCAAAATATACAAAATTGACAGATTCGTTGTAGCCACTGACATATTCTGGTTCAGCTTGAATTTGAAGCTCTTGAGTTGTTGCAAGTTTTGTCGTAATAACTTTTTTATACAAAATTTGTCCAGATGATTGCAAGGCTTTTGTATTGATTCGTTGAAGGGCTAAATTTTTTGGCATAAATGTTGTTCCTGTCAATTTTACATTTGCTTTTTTCAATTCAATAAACTTTTCAAGTTCATCTGTGCTAACAATTGTGACATTTTTTCTAAATTTAATGTTTCTTTTTGTTTAAATAAATAATAGACTCTTACGATTCTACATCACTACTGCCTTCATTAATATCCTTATCATGATTTACAGAATCTAAATTAACATTGCCACCTGAAATCCAATGATGCTTTAAATTGTCTGTGTTTCTTTGTTAGTTTAACAGAAGGAAAATTGTAAAAATAAATACAATTAACTCTCACCTAAGCCAAGAAAAGAAAATCCGCCCCCTCCGCCTATTTTATTTCCTCTTTCTTTGAAATATCGATTTTTAATTTTTTCTCGAAATTCCATATCTTTTGCTTCATCATATTTAAAATGTTTTGTATCTGAGTCATATGTTAAAGTGTCATTAAAATATTCTGTTTGAATATCGGGCCTTGCAAAAATATCATCCCAAAATACTGAATTCCATTCATCTTTTGCAAGTTCAGCAGAAAAAATCTGTAACTTTTTAGGTGACCCTTTTATATTATTTAAATACTAACTTGTTGCCCTTTAATTTCATTAAATAATTCCAAAATTATTTGATTTTCTTTTTCTGTTTCAATATAATCCCCCGTAATTTCATCAGAAATTGTTAAAGTCCGATAAATATCCCTTGATAAATCATTGACATCTTCAGATTGTAAATACATAAATCCCGTGGTTTTATTACTGTAAAGATTTTCAAGATTTGCAAAAATCTTTGAATTTGAAATTGTTTTTCCAGTAATATTTAAATTTCTTGAAGCTTTTTCATTTACAACCATAGTAAATTTAAAGTTAAGTTTTAATTCTTCAAGAAAATCGACAGGATCAGATTTGGCGTGCGATACCTGTATAATCAAGAAATTATAAAAGCCAAAAAAATGTTCTAGCCCGTTTTGAAAGGAAGTAAATACCTCAGCTTGATATTCATTTAATGACTTACCATTTCATTACAAAATGTTTGATTTTCAAGACCAAATTCAAATAAAATTCTATTTTGTTGAGTTTGATGTGGCTTCCAATTATTATTATCAAGTTTTATTTCAGAGGATAAAGCAACGTCACGATTAATGCTCAGTTTGACCTAAATATTTAATTTGCTTTGTTTTAAAAAATTAAAATTGATCAACAAAAACTTTTGAAATTAAATTTTTTTTCAGAAATCTGGTTATCAATTTGTCTTGAACTTGCTTATTTTTTTAAACAGAGCTCCAAATTTTAGGTCATTAATGTCCAAAAGCCTTTTAAAAAATTAAAGATTTACCATTTGCATGGGTAATGGAATGATATCACTGGCTTCAACTTCAAAGCCTTTTTGCTTTAAAGAAAGCTGTACAACTTTAGCGGCATCAGAATCCCAAAGTTGAATATAAAATTTCAATGCAAAGCGGTTGAAATTGGAATATTTATCTTGGGTGCATTTCACCGAGCTTGTATCCATAACACAAATGGGAGTGACAAAAAATCTGCAATTTGATTCTTTTTTTTTCAAAAATTTTTAGTAGATTTTTTCAATCAAAATTGTTTTCAAAGACTTTAAACTTTAATTATTTACCTGTTATATCCATGTACCTCTTCCTTCCAAACATTTAATCTTCGGCCGTGATATTCAACACTTAAAACAATTTGTTCCATTTTTACAATTTGATCCCATAAATTTGATGACGTTTCATTATTTGCATAAACACTTCCACCCAACGCTACCATTAACACAAGCAATATTTTAAATTTTGCAACCATTTTTACATCAAAAAAACAAGTGTTGGTTTATCATTAAAACCGTGCCTCTATTTATATGCAAGTTTTATCAAAAAAAAGGTATTTAGCGTTATCAAAAAACAAATATAAATTCAAATTTTTGGTTTATTTTTGTAAAAAAACAATTTTCGTTAATCCTTTTATCACTTAAATAATATTTGTTTTGAAAATCTTGTACTTTTTTCTTTGATTTTATCACTGTTTTTATTTTCTTATTATATTTACTGAATTTTAAAACTGATGTCATTTTGTGTTTTTTTAAAACGCATTCTACGAAAATTTTTAAAGATCTGCCATAATTTTGGCACCCGCCAAAAAATCGATTTTCCAGAAAGTGTCCCTATGTTTTCGACTACACTTAACAAGCCTATTCCCAAAATATAAGAGTTTTTTTCCTACCGTAACCCACTTTTTTATGGTCCTGACAGGAAAATATGCATTTTTTTCATTTTGATGGTGTATTATTATTTCTTCAAAGTTCTTAATATTCTTGCACCTATATAGGTTTTCGAGGTCGCTGAATCCGAATAAAATGTCGGCGAAAAAAAATTTTCGCGGCGAGACCCCTTTTTGGCGTTCACGCCATATTCACGCCGTTTTAACGCCGTAGGAAGGCGCCTGCGGGCGTAGCGAATAGCACCATCGGATTCAGCGCACTTTTTTACCCCAGGGGCGTCTGGAATGGTAGATTAAATCGAAACCCCAAATCATTTCTGAATTTTTTTATATTGGATACTGTAGATTTTCGAATTTCGATCATTTACGAAAAATCGAAATTCACTTCAAAAAAGCTAATTTCTCGTTTTTATAGGTTTTCGACCATGGGAAATTTAATAGAAAACTTTGTTTTCATCTAAATTTATGTTTTCTATTAAAAATCATCTTATGCTTTTATAACATTGGTTGAAATTTCTTAAATGATGTTATGGACTAATAAGATTTTTTAAGCACTTGAAATCGGGGAGAAAATTAACTAAGAAATACTTTCAAATCGTTTTTCATGTACTATAGCCCTTATAAACGAAAATAACAGTATTATTTTATTTACACATGTACTAGAACATCATTATTTGATTTCAAGGAGAGGAAAAATTTATTTTCAGCTATCAAAACCTAATTTTTAGTTTGATTATTATAAAGTAATCATTTTAGATCAGGATGAAATTGATTTTACATTATTTAGGGCAAAAACGACACCAGGGGGTTTTCACTTTAAATTAATACGCGTTTTTTTGAAAAAATGATGATTTTTAATAGAAAACATAAATTTAGATGAAAACAAAGTTTTCTATTAAATTTCCCATGGTCGAAAACTTATAAAAACGAGAAATTAGCTTTTTTGAAGTGAATTTCGATTTTTCGTAAATGATCGAAATTCGAAAATCTACAGTATTCAATATAAAAAAATTCAGATGTGATTTGGAGTTTCGATTTAATCTACCATTCCAGACGCCCCTGGGGTAAAAAAATGCGCTGAATCCGATGGTGCTATTCGCTACGCCGCAGGCGCCTTCCTACGGCGTTAAAACGGCGTGAATATGGCGTGAACGCCAAAAATGGGTCTCGCCGCGAAAATTTTTTTTCGCCGACATTTTATTCGGATTCAGCGACCTCGAAAACCTATATAGGTGCAAGAATATTAAGAACTTTGAAGAAATAATAATACACCATCAAAATGAAAAAAATGCATATTTTCCTGTCAGGACCATAAAAAAGTGGGTTACGGTAGGAAAAAAACTCTTATATTTTGGGAATAGGCTTGTTAAGTGTAGTCGAAAACATAGAGACACTTTCTGGAAAATCGATTTTTTGGCGGGTGCCAACTTTTTTAAAAAAATTCATAGAATGCGTTTTAAGAAAAAAAGAGAAAATAAACATCTCAATTAAAACAGGGCATTGAAAAATACAATCTGTCGAAATCTAAGGGGCTGTCTTTTGACAAGGGAACCGCCACTTATGATATTTGAGTTAAGACATCCCACATAGCTTAATCTATTCATTGGGGGTCAGAAACGAACCCCAAAAAGTATAGGCTCTAGTGCACTATTCGCTTCCATAAAGATTTATTCCCGTCCATAGAAAATATCCCCGTCCACACATAGTGTTTTTTCTATGTATGGACGCGAATAATTTTCAGAAAAGTTATGGACGCGAATAGTGCACTAGAGCCAAAGTTTTTAACGTGCCACGGAAAAGATTTACGAATTTTTCGGCACTTCTAAGATGCGCGGTTTGCCATGGTCCTTCCCCCCTTTGCTCCAAAAAACGACAAAAAAATTTTATTTTTAAAATTTTTTCCAAGAATGTTCCTTATAGTCACTAATATTCGTGTGCATAAAAATATTTATTTAAAAACCGTGTTGACGCAAGTAAAAATAAAACCTATTAAGGTGCAACGATAGCAAAAACTATCCTCAGGAAAAAATATACCAGATAAAAGAAAAAAGTCAATTTCGGCATTCTCGATAGCATAACTCCGGCATTTTGTCGAGTTTTTGTAAAAAAGTATTTTTTTCAGCATTTTTAAACATGACCAAAAACATAAATTGACGGAATACGTTTTAAAAGTGGGGTGAAATATTTAATGGGGTTTGTTTCTGACCCCCAATGAATGAATGGTTTAAACTATGTGGGGTCCTAATTCCATTTAACATAAGTGAAGCAATTTAAAGCTTCAGAAACAGCAAAAACAAAAATTTTTTGATGTTGAACATATAGGTTTTGACTTAAAAACAAAAACGCATCAGAACTTTGGAACCATTAAATTTGTATATATCATTATTTGCACATCAGTACTTTCGAGGATGGAGAATCCGATAAACAGAGCCTTTTTTTAAATTAGGACCTAGCTTTTTTGTAATTTTATCTTATAGTTAGAGACGGGCGAGTTGAAAAAAAAAGTTGGAAAAAATAAATTTTTTTGTTTTATTATAGTATTTTTAGACCTGAATAAAAATAATATAAAAACAAAAAAGTTAAAAAATTAAGTTAAAGTGCCGAAAATGTCATCTGAAAATTTGGAAAAGCAAAATTTTTTGGTCGAAGGGAACACATTTGTTTGACACTTTTTCTTTCCTTTTTTTGCAACAAAAAAATGCATTTCCTTTATGCTTTTGAGAAACGCATTGCCAAAATCACATTTTTCAACCAATTTTGTAGAATCGAAAGAAATATTAAGAAAAGCAAAATATTGGTTATTCGATGGTACTTTTGAGAAATGTCCAGCTCCATTCAAGCAAGTCTACACAATTGTTGCAGTATTTCCGGATCTTCCAGAACGACAGAAATCATTTATTTGCGGAATTGTATTTGCACCAAATAAAAATCAAGCAACTTATGGAGAAATATTTAAAACCTTAAAAACTGAACTTAATGACGACATTGGTGTTGGTCCAAAAGAACTTCGATTTGATCATGAAATGGCAGCTATCCAAAGTGCCAAAGCTGAATTTCCAGATGCTATTATATTAACCTGCAATTTCCATTATACAAAAAATTTATGTGATTATTCAAGATCTTCAAAATGTGATATTAACCTTTATGCTGATCCTGGATTCCAAAGATGGTTACGAGCACTTATGGGTTCAAGTCATCTTCCATCTGAATGGCAAGAAATTGTTGTTGATCATTTGCTTTCTCATCCACCAGAACTACATGCTTTGCTTGAAAGACCAACGAATTCATTTATTGAATATTATCGTCGACAATGGAGAGGTAAATTAAGTTTTATAAATTATTTTTATACTTTAGGTCCTCGAACAACAAATGGAAATGAATCTTACCACAGCTCTTTAAATACAATTATTCCGAACAAAAAAGTTGATTTTCGTACTGCATTTATGGCTTTCAAAGAATCTCTTCGTGATTTAGTGTGTGATTATCTTCGCACAGATAATCTTACCAAGCTCAAACCACGTGAAAAGAAATATGTCGATGCTGAAAGAGGTTTAATCGAAAGAAGAGAAGAAATCAAAGCTTTATATGATTCAAATCAAATGCCATCAATGCAAGATCTTATCAAATATTGTGTTCGTCAAGCTTATTCAAGTGTTCCAGATTTTGAAGATGTTGAACAAGATCCAAGATTTTTAATTCAACCTGCAGAACCAGTTATTCCACCAATTATTCCTCAAATTCAACCTGTAGCACCTGTTATTCCACCGATGTTCAATCAACAATATCGGTTTGTTCCACCTAATCTAAATCCATTTTTCAGACTTCCATTTCAGATGCCAATGCCTTTTTTTCAAAATCAACAAGTCGTCCCTCAACAACTCCAACAACGTCAATATTTCAATAATTCATTACCACCAAATTTGCTTCAATATCAACAACAATTTTATCCAAATTATCAATTTAATCCAGATTTTCAATTATTTCATCAACAACAGCATCAATAGATACAATCTTTTATTTTATTTTTCAGAATTAAATTTTTATTTTTAACTTTTCGGTGATTACTTTTAAACTTTTCGGTGTTTTACATATATTTTTCGGTTTTTACTTTACTTTTCGGTTTTTATGTTATTTTTTTCTTTTTTTTAAATAAAACTTTTTTTCACAATATTTGTGTATTTGAGCGGGAACTATTAGCTTTTTCTATTTTTTGTTTGGTTTTTGGAAAATAAATCTTTTTATGCTTATTTTCCTTTAGAGAAAAATCAAAAACTTTTACTGGAAAAAAATGGAACGTGTTGTCCGCAGACCATTGCGATGGCCATTGTATAAAAACAAAAAGTGCAAAAAAATTAGTCCCGAAAGAAACTGCATCTTTGAGATTTTTTTCATTAATTTTTAATTTAGTTCTCATTTCAAATCGTTGTGTTTCAAATCCGTAAAATGGAGCAAAATCATAAGATTGTAAGTTAATCTTTTTATTTTAATATTACAAATGAACAATTTTAGATTATTAAGTCTCCAGTTGCAATTGAATGGAGAATTCCAGAAAATTGTTTAAAAGAAATCAAAGACAAACCTGGTGAATACTTAAAAAGTAATGTTTTCAATGCTTCTAATATTCCTGATCTTCAATATTTTATTACGATTTGTCCTAATGAAAATGTAGAAGACCTTCTTGGACAAACA